>JAJTUV010000977.1:0-600000 GCA_021653895.1 Mastomys natalensis | reverse complement strand
TTTTAGCAAAAAGTTTAGGTTTTTGCTAATAGTTAGTAAGGATTTTGTCTACAAGCCAGATGAAATCACAATCAGTTTGAGTATTTAAAGGGAACAAAAGCTTCATGCAAACTGAGAAATTACCCAGGAAGGAGAAACAGAGTAGCAGCCCCTCCCATCTGACTGGCTGCCAGTTTTCATGTTTATTCTTACATTCTTTATACTTGCACAATCTAACACATTTATCCTTCCCACAGGAGTTACTCTGGTATGCATTGCACATTAATATGCACATTTAAATGAGGAGTCAGGTTCCAGGTTATAATAAAAACCACTTATAAAAAGTGCCTTCCTGATTTCAAATCTTTGAAACAGCCACAACAGATAAAATTATTTTTCAAGGAAGGTAAGTTGGGCTTTATTGCTTCTTTCTAAATGTTCAAAATTTACTTTATTAGTTATTTTATAGTGTGTCCCTAAATGAATACATTCATATCAGACCGAGGGGAATGAAGCCCAGCACTGCGAAGGCTCTCTAATGAGCCATGCAGAACTGAAATAACTACATATGCATTCCACAAATGGACCATTAATTGGAAAAGGAACCAAAGTGTGAAGACATAATCCTATAGGATGGAACTCAAAATGGTGATATATTTTAAGACATTAAGAAGTTTCGATTTACTTTTGTGAAAGAAAAAGTAAAGGTAAATGTGAAATCTAATTCTTTCCGTCATCTACCTCAGCCACAGCATTTCCACCAAACTATGGAAACATTGAGAAAGAAATATTTGTTTTGGAGAATTTTATCAGCTAAAGAAGAACTCTTCTCTTGATCTACTCCATTTTCCTTGATATTTAAATATCCTATATTGTCACAGTGGTTGGTTACTCTCTCAGGTGCTACAGAAACTGATTAAGGTGTGATATTCCGACTGCAGGAGAGACAAGGACATGTCAACACTAACGGATTCCATATTGAACTTGAGCTGTATCTAGATGAATTCATCCTCTGCACCAGGATCTGTTGAGAGTAATGGTTCATTACAGTTGCACCATAGGTGTGCTCTGCTCTTCTGGGATGCACTGCATATATGGTCAGCCAGCTCCTTCCAAAGAGCAGCTCACTACTGCCTTGCATTTGAGCACTGTCCATGGCAATGTGTAGTTTCCTTTCCCTTCTCTGAAGTGAAGTCATTCTCTTCCTTGTTCAGATGAGTACTCAGCACTCGTTTCTCTTAGTGCCATCCATGGCTTTTCTCTGCCTCTCTTGTCTCTATGTAATTTTATCACGTCATTTAAAAGCAGTGCTTTGTAGACTATTCTCTGTGAACGGATGTGGCATTGAAATTGGTACATTGAGGACTGGAGGCACAGGTGAGTTCACACACCATCATTGCTTCAGTTATGGCATCTCTCTCTCTCTCCTTTTTAATTTGTACTTTCCCATCAGCTTTTTTTCTGAGAGCATTTTTGTTGTTGTTGTTTGGTGGTGGTGGTGAATCTGATTTGGCTTTCCACAATTGGTGAAACTGTATATAAAATGTTTCTTTATACAGTTTTATTTTTTTTTGAGTAGAGTGCACACATCATATTTCTCAGTTATTAAAGAAGTTTACAGCAAATTAAGAAGAACTGGTCAAGAGCTGTATATGTCGTCCTGAGTTTTCTAAAGCATTTATGATTTAGATATGGTGTCCCAGGACTTTGAAAGTGCTGATCACTGACACCTCATCCTGTATTATTCTGATGGGATCACTCATGAGATGATAATGGGATGATACAAGGATTCTTTCTTTTCATGGGGAAAAGAAAAGATTTGTGTGCTTAATTATGAACATCTGTAGAGGTCAGGAAGGTGGAAAGAGCCCATGAGAGGGGTGGAGAAGAGGCCTTAAGACATGAGGAGGTGGTAGTACACATGTGATATGAAGGTGTGGTGGTAGATCTGTGGGTTAAAGGCATAAGCTGAGCTGGGGAAGGCGTTGAGAGAAATAAAGAAATAAGGGAGTTAGGGGTGTTAAAACTAAATGTGCATGAAAATCCTTGTGGAAATACACTTTATAAAGTGATTAAAATGTAATTAATAAAAGAGTTTGAAAAAATTAATGGGTGGATGATTCCTCCAGAAGACACACAAGTTATTAAGTGAAAATATATTAGTAAGAGATATAGAAAGTTACCTCAAAGTTATTAGTAAGGGAGGCCAGGTATCTCCAAAACACTGCAGGCCATTGCCACAGCTTTCGGTTCCCCCAACATAACTAGATTGTAAGACCTATTGATGAAGACTCAACACATGCTGGTTACAGAACATAGAGAGATTAACCTGGAACTGACCTACAACTTTCTAGCTGCTAGCTATTCTACATAATGCTGCGGGTTACTATGCAGACCTCTGTCTTGAAGCTACAATGCTGTGATGTGTCCATGGAGCAATACTTGTAAGATTGCTTACTGTGCAATCATCTATCATCATCATCATCACCATCATCATTGTCATCATATTTGAGGCCTTCTCTATAGGGGAGAATCTGTGCCTGGTACTGTAAACCTGATCAAAAGCCCCTGGTCTAGGGACCGAAGGCCCAGTGAACCCGTAAATACCCTACTGTTATTTTAGTAAATGGAGACTTTGGCAAACTGCTTTCTAAATATTTTTTATTATGCATATAGGTTAGTACTGTTATCAACTTTGGCCAGAAACTTTTTATATTTCCTCCTGTAGTGGGCAGTGTTTAATGCAGAGACTTAGAACTGCTAAAAGTGCTGAGAACAAGTGAGTGTTGGAAGTTGGGTCCTAAGTGGGACATTTGTATCAACCCCTCTTCCGTCCTGCTCCAGCATGGCTCAACAAACATTGTGGAAGAGGGAACAGAAGGAATGTTGTTAAGAGCTGGAGGATGCTCGTTCTAAAAAGGACAAAAGCACCCTCACTTTGGTCTTCCTCCTGTGAACGAGTATCAAAAGATTCAACCAGAGCTCCAGGATCTAAACCTCCAGCCTGAGAACAGACAGGGGCAAGCTGTCCTCTGAGAGGCTCTAACCAGCAGCTGACTCAGACAGATACAGACATCCAGAGCCAAACAGTGGATGGAGCTTGAGGACTCTTAAAGAAGAATAGATGGAAGGATTGTGGGCCCTAAGGAGATAGGAACTGCACAGGAAGATCAACAGAGTAAACGAACCTGAACCCTTGGAGCTCTCAGAGACTGAATCACCAACCGTGGAGCATACCTAGTCTACACAGATCTACCTCCATGGGCTGAACCTAGGCCTCCCTGCACATATGTTGTAAATGTGCAGCTTGGTTTTCATGTAGGTCTCAAACATCTGGAGTGGGGGCTATCCCAAAACATGCAGCCTGTATATGGAGTATGGTCTTCTAAAAAAAAAAAAAAAACAAAAAACAAAAAAAAAACAGTTGTTCAGTTATTCATGGAATATTATTTTTTTATATCTCTTGTATTCAGTTTGCAACTACTTCATTGAGAATTTTTGTATGTATACTCATGAGGGATACTGGACTATAACTTATATATTTTTGTTGGGTTTACACTTGATTTCACTATTTCAATATTATTTGCTTTGTGAAGGAGCTTATTGTGGTTCTGAATTTTTTAAAACATAACTCAAAAAGTATTGCTTGTTTGAAGGCTCTATAGAATTCTTGTATAAGTATATCTGACCCTTGGTATTTTGCTTGTTTGTTTCTTTTCATTTTATTCTGTTTGAATGCTTTTTAAATTTTTTTGATTTGCTGAAAATAAAAATTAAAAAAAAAAAAAAAAAAAAAAAAAGAGCTGGAGGATGAGGAGAAGCGCCGTGCAATCCTCTCCTCTGCATATGCATGGCTGCTGCACACAGGAAATCACTACCGCTATCGTTACCTGCAAGACACGAACATGGTCAATCTAGCAAGACCAGTCCACATTCTAGCAGGTAATAAAACTGGACTCAGTGGGTTATAGAAAAATGGAGAGAGCTTGAAATTGGAAAGGGGATGTATTGGGTGGGTTTTTTTTTTTGAGGGGGAGTAATGCAGTGGGGAGAATTTGGGGTAAATATGATCAAGATACACTGTAGACAAGTATGAAATTGTCGAGGAATAAATAAAATGTGTTTGTAAAAATTAAAAACAAGGTTAAAAATAGTCAGATATTGACTAGTTCGTGGTGAGGAAGTATTAATAAAATTAGATAAAGATTCTATGTCTTCTCTAGAGGTTTCAAACCAGTAGAAAAATTACAATTTAGGTAGCAATACTGAAAACATTGTTAACTATTAAATGTTAGATCTCTACTGCATTATAATTCATATTCAAGTAAAAACAGCATAGTAAAACTAAATGGTTTACTTGTCTACATAAAAATAAAAACTTGCTGGCAGAAAATAAAAAAGTATCTCTTTTTTGTATATTTCTGTATCTTGGTTTAGTGATAAAACCTGAATATTAATCTATACCCTCTAAATATACACTTTAAGTGTTGTCTTTCATATGCTGACCCAAATATGCCTTTCTTCTGGCAATTCAATGTCATTTGTGTATAGGAACATTTCCATGCTTCCTCTCCTAACACCAGCAAAATTTTCACTTTTCTGTAAATGTTGAACTTTTCTAAACCATCTGATTTTTCTGGTGGTTAGGAAAGTGGCTTGACCTCCCCTGTCCTTAAAATTTTTTCTTTCCACTGAGAATCTCGTTACCATCTATTAGTTTCTAAGGTCTCTGGACACTAATGTACGAGTTGGAATAGAAAAGGTGAAATCAGATTTTAATTTTTCAGTGGAAAATTTTCCTTTGAGAATAAAAGAAACAAATCAAGGTCATGCAGTGGATCAAAGTTCAGACAGTGCATAACACTCATGACTGAAGTGCAGCCTGGTATTGGCAGGCAGAATTTAGGTGCAGGAATGTTCTAATTTATTGGATTTGTCTCTTTAAGGAAGATAAAGGAGTTGCTTTAATAGACAAGCCGAGCACTCACTTTTGAATTTTAGAAGGAAATAGTTCTACTTCTAAGGGCTTTGGGGAGGAAGAGCTGTAAGACTGTGTCTGCTTTGATAGACAGACTGTGGGAAAGGAAGTATGTAATTATGTGCATTGACTGTGGCTAATTCAAATGGTGCTAATTGTTCCCCAGCCGCCAGTCAAGGTGGCGCTCTGAGACTCCACAACTCTGCTGAATCTCCTGTGAGAGCTGGGAGCACTGGAAGGAAGCTAACCATGTGTTTGAAGGGGAAGAATGAACTTTGCTTCAACAGTGTGTAGTAGCATCCCAGCATCCACTGCGGGAAGCAGGGGTGAGGGCAGTGGCAGGAATCATGTCTATTTCTTTTTGTTACTATGGTCTATAGCTTTTCTTTTTCCTGTCAAGAAATGCTTGCCTCGTTTGATTTATTCAGGACAACACTCTTTACGAACAGCCAGACAGACGACTTGCGAGGCTGAGAGCAGAGGTCCAGCACAGAAGAGCCAGGGATCTGCACCAAGAGCCCAGAGATATTCTCTACATCATCTTGTGGAGCACACAAACAGAATAGTTTGCTCCGCTTAAGGAAAAACAACTAACGTATTCTGTAAGGCTGAGAGCTCCTGTTTGGACAGACCTATCCTAGTGTTAATTTTTTCTAAACTGTGGACAGCTTAGAAATTAAACTAATTACTATTTACCGGAGTAGAAGTTCCATAGTTTACCAAGTATTAAAATATCTTTACAAAATTTGTTTTGTGCTAAATTTATCATCCTGACATGTTACATGCATCTGAATTCATCTTCAAGTTGTACCAGCTCTCCATATATCCCTTATTTACATCAGATTAGATCTCTTATTTAAGACATTGCAAAGTGTGACATTTACGGATTTGTGTTCCTGTACTTAACGCATCTGGTTCATCCTGTACATGTTTATCACAGTGGCATCTTTCATCCTCTTACTTTTACAAGAAGACATTTACTGTGGTGTCTCTACTCTGTTACATTTACAAGTCATCTTGTTTCAAACTTAACATGTTTAACAGACATCTGCTGTGATTCCTGTAAAATGTACACAGGCATCTGTGTGTCATCCCTGTACATGTTACACAGGGCATCTGTGTGTCATCCTGTACATGTTACACAGGGCATCTGTGTGCATCCCTGTACATGTTACACAGGGCATCTGTTGTCATCCCTGTACATGTTACACAGGGCATCTGTGTGATCCCTGTACATGTTACACAGGGCATCTGCTGTGATCCCTGTACATGTTACACAGGGCATCTGTGTGTCATCCCTGTACATGTTACACAGGGCATCTGTGTGTCATCCCTGTACATGTTACACAGGGCATCTGTGTGTCATCCTGTACATGTTACACAGGGCATCTGTGTGTCATCCCTGTACATGTTACACAGGGCATCTGTGTGTCATCCCTGTACATGTTACACAGGGCATCTGTGTGTCATCCCTGTACATGTTACACAGGCATCTGTGTATCCTGTACATGTACCAGGGCATCTGTGTGTCATCCCTGTACATGTTACACAGGGCATCTGTGTGTCATCCCTGTACATGTTACACAGGGCATCTGTGTGTCATCCCTGTACATGTTACACAGGGCATCTGTGTGTCATCCCTGTACATGTTACACAGGGCATCTGTGTGTCATCCCTGTACATGTTACACAGGGCATCTGTATGTGATCCCTGTACATGTTACACAGGGCATCTGTATGTGATCCCTGTACATGTTACACAGGGCATCTGTATGTGATCCCTGTACATGTTACACAGGGCATCTGTGTGTCATCCCTGTACATGTTACACAGGGCATCTGTATGTGATCCCTGTACATGTTACACAGGGCATCTGTATGTGATCCCTGTACATGTTACACAGGGCATCTGTGTGTCATCCCTGTACATGTTACACAGGGCATCTGTGTGTCATCCCTGTACATGTTACACAGGGCATCTGTGTGTCATCCCTGTACATGTTACACAGGGCATCTGTGTGTCATCCCTGTACATGTTACACAGGGCATCTGTGTGTCATCCCTGTACATGTTACACAGGGCATCTGTGTGTCATCCCTGTACATGTTACACAGGGCATCTGTATGTCATCCCTGTACATGTTACACAGGGCATCTGTATGTCATCCCTGTACATGTTACACAGGGCATCTGTATGTGATCCCTGTACATGCTACACAGGGCATCTCTATGTGATCCCTGTACATGTTACACAGGGCATCTGTATGTCATCCCTGTACATGTTACACAGGGCATCTGTGAGTCATCCCTGTACATGTTACACAGGGTATCTGTGTGTCATCCCTGTACATGTTACACAGGGCATCTGTGTGTCATCCCTGTACATGTTACACAGGGCATCTGTATGTCATCCCTGTACATGTTACACAGGGCATCTGTATGTCATCCCTGTACATGTTACACAGGGTATCTGTATGTCATCCCTGTACATGTTACACAGGGCATCTGTGTGTCATCCCTGTACATGTTACACAGGGCATCTGTGTGTCATCCCTGTACATGTTACACAGGGCATCTGTGTGTCATCCCTGTACATGTTACACAGGGTATCTGTGTGTCATCCCTGTACATATTACATAGGCCATCTGTATGTCATCCCTGTACATGTTACACAGGGCATCTGTATGTCACCCCTGTAAACATCTGATGAATTCTACCACTTACCTGGACAGCCTAGTGTGTCTGGTTAGGTTAGCTACATCTGCTTTTGATGTTTTTCTTTTCTATTCATCTCCATTCTGCTTTTTGGTTATCAATTCCCACTCGGCTATACTGTATTTGGAGCTGAGATGACTCTCATTCCTGTAATAACACTATTCAAGTATCTCCTTTCCAGTCATGATGGATCTGAATAAAATCTGCCTTTCAGTGCTTTAAAAGGGTTACTGAATTCATATAATGTACCAGTGTGCATTTGCAGCATAGAATCTGTGAAGTTAATAAAAGTTGTATTTATTGACTGTATAAAGTATCATTTTTCTCATTAGGTAAAGATCAGTATTTCTCATTAGGGAAGACACACAGCCCTGAGAACCCTTGTCCTATGACACCTGTATATGACAGGCTTGTTTTTGTCTCATTTACTCTTTATTTTCACTTTATCTTATTATAGTTATTCCTCCTTGATGATGTGGTTAGAAAACATATTTTTTTAAACATAGAAAATGATTTTTGTTGTATATATGTATTTATATCAGAGATAGAAAAGAATGACACAACTTACATTTTTCTTTAAAATGTAGAGCTGTCTTATTTTCTGTCTTTGCTTTATTTTCCCAACTATAAGTTATTAGATGTTTTAAATCAAAGGAAAAAGTAAATCAGAAAAAACCCTCTAGATTTCTTTTGATTTAAAAGATGTAAAAAAAATATTATTTTGAGGAATTTGCCTTTCAAAACCCAACATTTTAAGGAATATTGAAATAATAAGTTATAATGACATTTAAATCTCATTTAAAGAATTTGCAGATTCTAAAATCTCCCTTGAAGTTTGTATTTACCTTATATTCAACATGTTTTCCCTGACTATCACAGGAGGCCAGGTGGGATGCTTTGTGGTATCATGTTGACACTTAGGAGGTTTTGGTTTTTGGAGCTTTTAGCGTTTAGAAACTCTCAATTGTGGTTTCTCTACCTTTAATTGATCTGGAAAAATGCTTCGAATAAGGGTTAGGTAAGAAATGAAGGTAAGCACGAAGAACTGTGAAGCACAGACCGGCTGTTCTAAAGAGCTGGATGGAAGTTGACCTTAATCCTTCCCACTGACAGAAGCAAGGAAGCTAAGGGAGAAGAACAAGGAAGAAAGCACAAAGGAAAGGGGGAGGGGCTTGAGAGCTAGAAACAGGAAGGCAGGCATGAGCTGAAAACTGGGTTAACACAGAACAGTAACCAGCACAAATGAAACAGAGCATCTGGGAAACGATTAGATTACCTGAAGGATTTTAGTAAATCCACAACTCCTTTTTCTGTCATTAGTTAATTCTGAAGTATTTCCTTTGACTAGTGGAGTAAGAAGCATTCATTTTTTTATTTGTATTTAAGATGTAGCTTGCGAAAGAAATCTGAACTGACCGTGTAGGAGATCACCGAGTTTCTGTGCTGCTGCTTCTTGGCTGGGACTTTCCTCTCAGCATTTGCTGTGTAGAGATCAGAGTGGGTGAAAGTACAATTGGAACTAGTTAAATCGCAAGGTTACTTTTTCCTCAACAGTTGGCATTATGGCCATCCAAAAGGGGCGTATTGACATGCAACAGCAAGTTATTTGTGTTATAGGCAATTCACTTTCAAGTTTAGCTAAAGGAATCATGTTTCCTGTGGCAAGTTCTGTATAAAATTTATAGCATTTCAGGTTAATGTTACTGAGCACCAGGGGAAGGCAGTGAAATTGAGAGTGTGAGCCAAATAATCTTCTGTAATAGTAGGCTCGTGCTTGCCTCGCTTGACCTTTGATTGCTTAGATGTTATGGGCTTCAGTATCTCGGAACAGTGCACAACACCCTGGACCTTCAGCGTCTCAGCATCTGTTCAAAGCATAATGATTCCTCTCACTCTAGACACCTGCTCTCCGCACTCACGGTCACGTGCTGGCTCATGTGTATAACAAAAGCCGTTTCTGTCTCTGTGGTAGTAAATGCTCTTCCATGAAATTTTTTTTTCCAAAGAACTTTTCCTTATAGAACAATTCACACTGTTTTTGACCTTGTACAGAACTCATTGTCCTTTACAAAAATAGTCATCGTGGACTAAAGAGCTAACATTCCATAGCTGTCATGGCTGGCTGGTCTATCTCTAGCCATGGAAACTGAAGAAAAGGGATTATAAGAGCTCCCTTGAATCTTGCTATGCACTGTCTTATGCTTGAGACAAGCTTTTTTTTTTTTCCTCAGTAGAGATTTATATTACCCAAGCAATTGGCTTTCTAATTTCCTTTGGGAATTATTAAACTGCATAATGGACTAACTGGTTTAGAGTCATATTTCTGTTTTGTGTCTTAGATATTTTGAATACAAAAGGGAGATTTCAGTTGGTCTAATTTATTTTGAGAAACTAAAGCCATGAAAGCAGCTTCTACTGCTTGGATTTGAAGGAATGCTTATTTTAAAATATCATGGGACTATTTTTGTGTTTTTAAAATTTGTTTGCTAAGCATATATTTTATGTATTCATGTTTGCATGTCAGCTGTGTGTTTGCAACTTCTTTTTAAGAAGCTAGGATAGAGCTGTAGAGAGACAGCTCAGCAGTTAGTTAAAAGTACTTTTTGTTAGTGTATCTGACCTAGGTTTTGTTGCTATTACTCACATGCTGGCTCCCAATCGTCAGTGTGTCCAGTTCCAGGGGACCCGACGTCTTCTCCCCTCTGCAGGCTACAGGTATACATACGGTACACATACATACACACAGGTATAACACTCATACTCATGAAATAACTCTAAAAAATTAAAAACTGTGACTTTGATGTATGTGAAATGTTACAGCAAAAGCTAGAAGTTTAGAGGGAATATTTGCAGCTGTGGGAAATGAAAAGATTATGATAAAACCAAACAAATCTGAAAATGAGAAAATTAGTGCTAAAGTTGATGGTAAAAACCATTTGGGTTTCCAGCAGGCTTCCTAGATCATTTCTACATATGGTTCTTGAAGCTGGTTTTGACTGTCCTCTCTATGTGGAATGTATTAAATATCTCTTGGCATTCAAACCTTCTCTTTTAAGATCAATTAAAATTAATAAAAATATGTATTCCAGTTAACAGTGTCTCTTTCACAGGAGGTAGTGTACAAAGATTTGGAGGACCCTGTGCCTCTCACTGTATAAGCTTGTCTGAGCATGTCTCCATTTGTCAGCATTACATATTTTGCAATGGAGCAATTACTAAACAACTTCTATAGTTTGAAACTATCAACTTGTCTGTGGTCAAGCGGGATGACAGATGAAGAGTGGGGATAAAACTAAAGTCAGAGAGATTTCTGGCTTAGAGGGAACTCAACAGCTAAACATATGAATGGAAATCACCTTGATATAAAAGTGAAAAAGACTTTAATGACTGAACTATTTCCCAAGCCCAAAGATTTTGATTTTAAAAGTATCTACAAAATGGAAGAAATGCTAAGTATTAGGTGCCAGCCATCTTTTGATATGCATTTGAGAGAAAGAAGATTATCATTATCGTAATGGCCAGGGATCACCTAATAGCAAGAAAGAAAGCAGCAGCCAGGAAAATGGAAGTTTTTCTGCCTCAAGCTTCAGTCAGCATTCCTATAAATGAGTAAACTTGAACAAAATATTCTGCAGTAAAGATCCATTATGAAACAACTATTATATTGTAGAACCATCTGAAAACGTAGTAGGATGATCAGGATTTGATGCTTCACACGCATGTAAGTGCACACACATGCACACACATCCACAATGGACTGCATTGGCTTTATCAGTTTCTTGAATATGACATGCAAAATGATATAGATCAAAGCATCTGTTTTCAAGCTTCTGCATAGTGATTAATGCAGTTTGTAAAAAAAAAAAAAGAAGAAAGAAAGAAAGAAAGAAAGAAAGAAACTTCAAGTTATGTGTGTGAGCATTTTATCTTTGAGATTTTCTTTAGAAATATTTTTGGTATTTTTAATTATTTTATCTCCCCACATAAAGCTTAGAACTAACTTGTTTTTAACGCATTCTAATTAAACTGTAATTTTAATTGGCATCTCATTGAATCTGTGAGCCTACATAAGCATTTTACCATATAAAGTATTAAAACTCATGAACATGTCGTTTGTTTTTTATATAGGCCCTCCTTGACTTTTTTTCATCTCTCTGTCTCTTTGTTCATTTGTCTGTGTGTACGTGTGTCTATCTGTGCGTGACTCTGTTTGCATTCATATATGTGCTACAACACACTGGGAATTGGGTATAGAGGTCAGAAAACAACTTCACATGTTGATTTGGACTTCCACCTTGTTGGTGCATATGGCAAGCTAGCTGGCCTGTGAACTTCTGAGGAAACTCTTGCCTTCACCTCCCTATTTGTCACGAAAATGCTGGTATTACAGAGACATATGCTGCACTGCTTTCCTTATGTGAATTCTGGGTATCTGAAGTCAGATCCTTGTACTTGTGTGGCAAGAGTTTTACCTATTGAGCCAACTCCATAGCCCCAGTAGTAGATATGTCTCATACAGATTTCTCACATATTTTCTTAAATGTATATCTATGAATTTGTGTGATGTTATCATGAATACATTGATTTTCAAATGTCATTTTCCAATTATGATTAACACACTCATCTCTCCATCTCCATGGGGTCTTAATTAATAATTCAACCAGCTACAAATAAAAATACCTAGAAAGTTGCATGTGTACCAAATATATATTTATTTTTATTATGTCATTATTCTCAAAATATATAAAATGGCACAACCTTTACATTGCATCAGGTAAACAAGTCAACCAGAGATGGTTGGTCAGTGCAAACACTGCCATTTAATATAAAGGTCTTCAACATTAGAAGACATTAGTATGTGTAGAGTCCCAAGGGCACCACAGAATAACTGGGTGAATATATAACAGAAATTGACTGTTCTATATTAGTCCTACAATCTGTGGCTTTATATACTCAATTGTATCAATAGAACAAATTTAATGCCTCTTGTGTTTATAACGATGTGTCTGAACTCTAGCCAGGAAAATCTAAATGCTCTGGATGCTACCTTCAGTCTTGGTTACTAATGTACTTTGACTCAAGATCATCCCACAAACACCCTTGGGAGACCTTCAGTGTTCCTGTGACACTGAGTTTTGTAAAAACTGTTTGGAAAAGTTGTCCTGCCAGGATAGGCTCCTGCTTAGTGATGTCAAACGGAGAACAATCTAATAGTTTAGGCTCATTAGATGGATTTTTAACTACAGCTACTGTTATCTCAATTTGTGCAAAGGAACAAGATAAGAATTTTCTTCTAAAACCACTATTATTTTACAATCAGGAGAAATTAATGTACAAATTTGATCAATATTAAATCAGCTTGAAGCATATTTCAGGAGAACCACTTACAGTCTCCCGAATTTAAAAACTCAGGTAAAAATGGAAAGAAGAACAATAGCTAAGAGTCTATTAGCTATTGCATATCTGTAAGTACAATACTTGGGAGGTAGGAGGAGGAGGATCAGGAGTTCAAAGCCAGCATCGATCACTTAATGAATTCTGGGCCAGCCTGTTTTACATGAGTCCTTGTCTCAAAAACAAGCAAGCAAACAAAACAAAACAAAATGCTACCAACAATAAATGATTCAAACCCAAGAATCTGTTAGGTGAATGACTCCAGGAGAGGCTGATAATGCTACCTGGTTATTTGGCTTCAGGATCAGCACAGTAATCCAAACAAAGCCACAGGACAGGCATTCTGAGCAGTGCTGACATTTAGTTTATGCAGCTAGAAGCTCTACTAAAACCTATGACTGTACAGCACAGAGTGCAAGCAATGTTGATTCAGGATTGCTGGATGAAGGCAAGGAGAGCTAAAAGATTTACATGTATTCGAGCATTGAGAGGTAGCTCATATTTATACAGCTTACAATTTCTTTAATTCTGTTTTAGTGCTAGAAGCATTTGCATATTTAAAGACTTCCACCATAGTTGAGAAATGAGACACTGACATTTATAATGCAATGATAATGGATTCACGTGCTTTCTGTGTGATGGAAGATTGTTTAGACTTCAAGGTTTATTTTGTTCTGCACCAGAGTCATTAATCTTCCTTCCTTATTTTTTTCCACTGCTGGGATATGACAAGGATTTTCTTTCACCTTGAAAACCCATATATGGTAGGGGTTTCTTTGCCTTAGTCCTGCAAACTTAACATATCCTATGGAGTAAAAGTAAATTGTTTTATTCTTCACTCCGTTATATCCTTGAGAAATGGTTTTCAAATTACGGATTTGATTCCTGTCCTGGTGCTGGAAGATCATAAACAAATGCGTTTTTATGCTATTTTTCTTTAGTGGGCTTTATGATTTCATCCTCAGCAACTGGACTAATTCAATAAGCAGCAGACCATAAGACGGTGAATGGATACACTATTAATTTTTATTGCTAAAGTTTCTTTTATGTACTGTTTGATCTAAAGATGTTATTCACATTTTTATGATGACAGCAGCAGATTTGAAGCAGATCTAACTCCATAATTCTTATTGATAAAGCCTGGGTATTTTAAAAGTAACAGCCCAAGGAATGGCAATTATCCACCAACCAGTTGATAGAGTGGGAAGTCGAGGCTGTGAGAGACTGGAGCAGGGGTTCACTATTCTGCTGGCCAATAGACAAGACACAGTTGTTAAGGGCTGAGGACAGGAGGACAGGTTCAAGGGCAGAACCCTGGAGATGAGTAATTATTTTTCTTTGTTCTCCTCCAAAATGAGAAATGCCGGCCCTAAAACCATTTTTTTTTCTCTCTAAATTGTCTTAATTCTGTGGTTACACAAAACTGCAGATGAAGCAGGTCTCCAACGAACAGGCCAGTCAAGTTGGGAGAAAATAAGAAAATGAAAGCAATGGATTTTAGAGTTTTCTTAATTGCAGACAGACTGGTGCCCTGACCATATCGCCCTGATAATTCTCCTGAACTTGCATCTCTAATTAACACATGCAGCAGAACCTCCTCAGTTCCCACTGACTCATTCAGTGCTAGTGATTAATATTCCCTTATGAGACCTGAGCAAAGACAGCACTGGACAATTTATAACAGGAGGAGACTGATATTAGCTAAAGCCTTGAAGGGATCATATTACATCGATTTGGCTGGTATTTATTGCAGGATCATTATGCATAAAACTTTATGGAAATGCAAAGAAGGTCTAGTATCTCTCAGGACTTAATTGGAGAAAAAGCATTTATTTGAGGAAGGCACGTAAGATATAAGTAAATAAATAATTCCGTGTAAACATATAGCCTCCCCCATCACGCACCAGTACATTCCTGCCTCTCTCTGTGGTAGGCAGGTCATGGGAGTGGACTGAGCAGGACACAATGCTGGATGGGACCTCAGCTCCTCATGGTTCTGCTGAAAATGTTCGTATCTGCTGATCCATCTCTGTAGCCTTGAGATGCCTTTTTCTTGTGATTGGTTTGAGCAGATCATTCTTTTGCACACGCCTATGCTGTTGCCCAAGTATTATTTGTTCTAAAGACCCAATGACAAGCTTTGACAATCTTTAAAGATAATCAAAGACACCCATGAGACTTTATTTCTCAACATAAAATATTTTCTGTTTATTTGTATTTCTACATTTTGAAACTTCTAGTACTTCAGCGACTGAAGATTTGTAGGAAATAAGAACATTTTGAAGCATGAGATTTCCCCATTTCTCATTGGATATTTTATTTATTGGCTTCCCCAGTTTTTAAAGTCTGAATTTCTTATAGAAATTTCAGAATCAGCCTGTGAATTTCTGCAAAATCCATGAGTTGGTATTTTGGTGGATAATATGTCAAAGATCAAATTATGGAGCATTGAAAATAATAGTAAATTGACTTTCAAGTTCTTAAAAATGAATGTCCATTCATAGCCTTTTCAATTTCTGTATATTTTTATTTCAAATGAATATATCCTCTAAATTTTATTTTTGAGCTGTCTGTTGCTAATATATAGCAATAAAACATAAATTTGCTCTGTAAACTTGATGCATGATTAATTCTAATATTTGTATAGATTCCTTAAAAATTTCTGTATATAAGATCATGATATCTGAAAACGTGTTACATTTTGATATTTCTTTGTGTATCCACATTTAATGCATTTTTAGTATACTGACATATCTTGATGACATTTCAGTTTTTATGTCTTTTTTGTTCTTTGCTTCTTTCACTACTTTCTTTGATATTAGATGAGTATTTTAGTGTCACCTTTTTAATTCTTATAATAATTTTAATACTCCTGCATTATAGCTTGCTCAGGGCCTTATCATGTATCCCCTATGAGAATTTACCTAATTTTTATAAAAATATTTCAGCACTATTATCATATAAGTTATGCCTAAATATGTTATAAGTGATTGATTTAAAAAGTATGAGGAAAACAAGGCAAAATGCATATAGTTATATGGTCTGTAATCTGAAAACCACTGCCATATTTTATTCACATTTTCCCATGTAAATTTGGGCTACTATTTGATGTCATTTCATTACTCTGGTAAAGCATTGCTCTAACATTGTCCATTGCATTATTATTTTGCAAATAGTTTCTTACAATTTGATGATGTATACAATGCTTTCTGGTCACTCTAATTCCTCTACATTCTCTTCTTTTCACATACAAGAATTCCCTCTTTCTTCCCAACCTTGCTCTTCCATGTCTTTTTTGTTTTTGTGGGTTTTTTTGTCGTTTTATTTTTGCTTTGTAACATAGTGAGTTTTTACCAGTACTGCATATGTGGGTGTGAACATGGGCATGGGGTTAACAAATAGAGCATGCCTAATTCATGAATGTGTACATAACTGAATACAATGACTTCGTCTACTCCCATAACACTAAACTTGCATTAACTCACTTGGGTGAAGTGGAGGTCCTATGATTCCCTCCCTGATCTGTAGGAAACAAAACTCGGGCGGGTGCCCCTCCCGTGTGGTGGCTGAGACGCCTGCGGCTGGCGGCGGGTCTCACAGGCAGGCGGAGTCCGATGAGGCAGCGGAGGCGGAGTGGGCCGGCCTGGTCCGGAGCACTTCCCGCCTGGGACGCTGTAGTTCCACATGTCGAGGCTGTTGCAGGGTAGAAGTAGGCCCACGCAGACACGTGGAATGAGCTTCCATGAAGTAATTTTATGACAAGAATGTGAATCTGGTGCGCTCCCCCCAAAAGCCAGGAGGGGTTTCCTTATATTGGGGAGTATCAAGGGGAGGAGTTAGGGAGGGGAAAACTTAATTACCTACGTCCCCCAGCCTCATTAATATGTAAATCTCAAGGCAGAGGGCTCTTAGGCAAGCCCCTTACCCGTGTCTTACTTGACCTAAAGGTACAGGTGAAATAGAGAGGGCGGGTCCGGGGCCTGGCTTTTGGGGGCGTGGCCACACCTGCAATCTCAGGGTTTCCAGGCCAATGGCAGCCCTTCCACGGCCCCACGCTGATCTACAACTGAACGTTTACTACTTTAGTCTTGTATGCAGGCAATTATTGTGAGCTCATGAGTGCATGGTAATGCCAGACCAAAACCACAGTATTTCATGGCTTTCCTCCCTGTCTTCTTGGTTCTTATATTCTTTCTGCTGCTCTCTTCCAGGGTGTTCCATGCACCACAGAGAGGGTGATACAGGTGCCTTGATTAATATGGAACACTCAATAGTCACTTGTTCTTAATACCTTAACAAGCATGAGTCTTTATACTGTCATTCACTACATAGAGAAATTTTCTGACCAAGATGAGGACAGTGCTAATCTATGGTATTTTAGAGGTAAATATTAAAGAGACAGTTTGACAAAATGCTCATTTAGAGAAACAATAGTAGTAGGTTTATTCCTATTGTTTATGACCTCTACGCATGGGCTTTTAACCAAGTACACAGTTATCAGACATAAAGTCTCTCTTATGGAGCAGGACTAAGCCAACCAGAAATCAATTTGCTACACCTATACCTGCTGTGCTGCTATTGTACACTAGGCACCTCTTGTCTGGCAGAACTGGTCTTGTAGCACGCAAAGTCTAACACTGAGAAGACCATCAATGACTTTTTTCCACAGTTGCCCAGATAATGACTTCCTGCATTAGGAAGGTCTTCTAGCAGGGAGAAAGCTCTCAACTTTGTTTCAGTATGGTTTATTGAATTCTGAACTGAAATGTGTGATGTTTACAGTCATAGGGCCTACCATCCATTTCTGATGGACAACCAATAACAATGGCTGAATGGTTTTCAGGTTCTGGGAAGCTTCCAGCTCAATAATTCCTATATAAGTAAGTGTCCTATACTTGGCAACGAGATTTTTGTTTAATAATCTTTGACTTCTAGGATTGGATTTATCTACAATACATGGTACCCTGTGCAAAGTATTATTTTAATATTTTCAAATTAGTATACAAAGTAAAGGTCTTCCATGTAGTTTCTTCATAATATTTACATGTATGGTCTTTGTATTTAAATGTTATATTTCCATGTTTTATAGAACCAGTGATACAATTATACTTTACATTGCCTTATACAAGTTTTAAATTAGTCAAAAGAAGAAACACTCATGATTGTTCTTGTAATATTAATTTTACTTCAGTCTTTATTTCTTTTTAAAAATAATGGTAATAATGGTTTAATTGTGATGTTTTATTTTATCTTTAAGATTTTATTTTATTTAAATATCTGTTTGAGTCTATGTGGATGCCCCAAGAGGCTAGAAGACACCACTGGATTCTTTGAAGCAAATGCTCTTAACTACTGAGCCATCTCTCCAGCGCCTCTTTTTTGTTTCTTTATATAGATTATATACAATCTGAAATCACTTGCTCTCCATAAGTGTGTGTGTGTGCGTGTGGGAGACATGGTCTATGTGCATGTGTGCACTTGTGTTTGCAGGTGTCTCACTGATTGATGGGATTAGCACAAAGTCTCTCAGTGAGCCTGGAGCTCACCATTTCAGCAGGAATTCACCTGTTTTCTTCCTTCCTTCAGTGGTGAAGTTACATATGCTGACTTTTACATGGCGCTGGGCATCTAAACTCTGCTTTTCACACTTGATCAGCAAGCTTTCTTCATTGACTGTTCCCCTAGTTCTTTATATGTATATGCTGAGTTACTCACAATGAATTTTCTGTTTATATTTATCTGTAAATATATATTTTCTTAATTTTTGAAAGATAAATTTGTAGATGTAGGACTCTTAGTTGAGAGGTTTTGTCAGCATTTTAACAATGTCATCTATTGACTTCTGACAGAACTTGTTCCTGATGTTAGAGTCACTGTGGTTCTCAGTGGGATGCTTTCAAGATTATCGGTTTGTCACCAGTTTTCAACATTTTTAGGAAAAAGTGTCAGATTGAACAATTCTTTTAACCTAACATCTTTGGGGTTCACTGAAATTTTGGATCTGTCTTAAGGTTTTAAAAATAAAAATTAGAAAGTTATGGTCATCATATCTTCAAGTAATCTTTCTGTTTCTGGCTTTATCATCTGCATTTGACATACCTATATGGTGGCATTCGTGGTGGTATCCACCACTCTTATGAAGCTTCTGTCATTTGCCTTCATTCTTTACTCTCTTGTTCCCATTTTTCTCACTTGTTTTTGAGGCATGTTTAATTAATTATTAATTCATAATCCTGGTGCGGGGTGCTACCCGCTCAGTCGTTTATGTTCCCAAATGGAAGACACACACATAGACTTTATATTTTAATATGCCTTAAGCAACACAGTAGCTGGGCGACTGCATACCCTCTATGCCTCTAGAATCCACCTCCCGCTGATAATTCTGAGTTACTACTTACTAATTTTTATGCTCTATCTTCGCTGCTACGGACCCATTTGCACTGCCATCTCGACTAAGATTTCTTGGCCTAGAGCCCAGGACACTCTCTGTGCTTCTCTATCTCATGGCAGCCACTCTTCTCTCTCCACAAGTCCTAATGCATGGCAGATCCCTTTCTCTCCACAGTCCCAAGCTCAGGAAATCCTAAAATCCCACCTCTGTCTGTCCTCCCCAGCCATTGGCTGTTGGCATCTTTATTTATCAATACGAACCAACTGGGGGCAGGTTAGCAAAAGCTACGCACAGACTCTCTTGTGCAAACAGGTTTTTTGAGGAATATAATTAACATTTGTAGTATAAGCAGCTACAGATACGTGCTCTCTCACTTGCCTGGAAGTAAGCTGAGTAGTAGGCTAAGCTGGCTGGCCACCTTTCTAGAGCTGGAGTTATTAGCATCTACCCCCATGTCTGACATTTTAAAATAATTTTATAATAAAATTTAGGTTCTGTGTTTGCAAGGCCAACACTCTATATCACCTGAGGCAGTTGCCTAATCTCCCAATTTAGTTTCTACACTTGTAAGGAAGGCTGGGTTACTTGCCTTTCTGTGTCTAATATCACTTAACCCAGTGACTTCTTGTTCCATCCATTTTCATGCCAATGGAGTTTCATTCACGTTGCCCTTATTCATTGGTTTATGTAGGGGATGGAGCTGATAACTAAAATCTGGTTCCCTAATTGTTTCTATGGCTAGTTTGTAGCCTTTGCAAGCAGCTGTGGAGGTAAAGGAGGATAGGGCAATAATTCTTCACCCAGCAGTTGTGTTATCTGGCTGGTTTTAAAATATTAAGGCTTTCTGGTGTTTTTCATCTGTGGGTTCACCGTGGGCACAGCTTGGGCGGTCATTAGAGGTTTGATGAAGCTAGCTGTGGGGACTGGGTGAGACCTCAGTTGCTGGCACCAGGGAAGGAGCAAGCATGCATTTTAAAACTACATGCAACAGGTTTATTCCTAGATACCTAAGTGGGTTGCCACGCTTGACTATCACGAATAGCATTATACTAATTATGTTAATATAGGAATCCTTTATGCATGCTGATATTTTTTGGGGGGGCGGGGTAGGACTGGTGTAACTATAGTTCAAAAATAAAAGCAAGGTTAACACTGGGACTACATCACACTAAAACCCCACAGTGTTAGCATTCTGTCTAGACTCCACCCCAACAGTTATGTGGCAACAGCCAGGTATGTTCCTCCCCACAGTTACCTGGCAATAGCCAGGTAGTCTTGGTCCACTATAAAAGAGGCTGCTTGCCCCTCCTCTCTTTCTTGCTCTCCTGCTTTCTTGTTCTGTCTTGATCTCTTGATTTCTATTCCCTTGTCCCTTCCCCCTTCCTTTCCTTCTCTCTCCATGTGCTCATGGCCGGCCTCTACTCCTCTACTTGTTTACTCTCTCTTTGCCCCTTCCTGCCTCTATGAACTTCTTACTCCCCTCCCCATGCCCTGAATAAACTCTATTCTATTCTATACCATAGTGTGGCTGTTCCCTCAGGGGGAAGGGATGCCTCAGCATGAGCCCACTGAGACATCCCCTTTCCCCCATGCCTCACCACACCTCCACAGAACATATTCTCTTTTTCTTTTTATAAACACATCATTGGTGCTGAGACTTGGACGTAGAAACTATGCAGGTTTACATCCCACCTCTGCTACCACAAGAGATCCACACTCGCTCATCTAGAACTGGTAAGCCTCCCCCACCCATCCTGCACTGGTCAGAGTAACTGTCCACATGGTCTCAGGGGAGAGTTCTTGAGCTCAGAACTACCCTTGTGCTGTCCTTGAAGATGGGAGACATTCAGTCTTTCACTGGCCTCCTTTCTAGGACTCAGTTCCCTTGAGTGAGACTTTCCCCTCTCCTTTTGAAACAGTTTCTTTCTCTCTGGAGGCTGAGAATTCCAGGCAGGGCCTGGACAAACTGCTTTCTCAGGAGCACCGGCTCCAAGGTTAGTCCTCAGTCCCCACGTGTCTCGCCCATGGGTCAGTCTTTCACTCCGCCTGGTCCCGATTTACTGGGATGTCTTGGTCTAGTTCACAGAGAACAATATTGCATCCAGAAGAGCTCCAGAGAAGCAACCTCCAAATCTCCTGTCAAAGACACAGATGCTTCTACTGGACCTGTTACTTCTGACCTATCCTCAGATGGCTCCATAGACCCTGGATAGCAGGAAATAACCAACTCTCCTAAGACTGGAAAAACATCCCCCCTACCCATTCTTCTAGGTTCCCTAGAGACACATCACCCCCAATGCCAGCAGGAAGTAGCCAGATATCAAAACGACACTATTCCTGCTTTGCCGTCAACTATCACCTTTTTCTAAGTTTTTCTTTTTTAATTAAACCAAAATGTTAGCAGAGCAAATGCAGCCCACAATTATCTGACAGAAAACTAAAATCCAGAATATATGAAGCACTCAAAAACAATGCCCCCACAAAACAACCTAGTTTGAAGGACTATTATCAAACAAATAAAACCAAACGTTGATGAACATGGGCCGAGGGAGGTAGCCTTTACACTTGTTGGCAATATAAATCAAATTCATACCATTATAGTGGAGAACAGGACTGGCATTCCTCAGAAATCTAAAATACAGTCACATACTTTGTGGAGTGGTTCTAATTAGGCACAGGCTTTGAGAGCATCCCAGCATGTTTTCCTTCAGAGAATATTTCCATAGTTTTTCATCTTACTAAGTAAGTATAGTTTGAGAACACAACCTTTAACAAAACAACAGTAGATTTCCTTATAGATGCTATGATCTTCCCTGTTATGGGTTTTTCACTAGGCTTTTAGGACCAAGAATGAAATCTCTCCTGGGGTGCATAATCCATAACCTATCGAATGTATTTGGCCATAACCATCATGTTACTATTACACCAGTGGGCATATTTAGAAGGCATGTCAGTATACATGTAATTGCAATATGAGAGGTCCTGATTTTGGAAACACTATCAATACTTTTCTCCCAAAGCAGCCTCCAAAGCACTTCCTGGAACTATGTAAACGAGTCAATAAGATATTTACTCAATTAGTTGAAGATGCCTTTTCTAACTGAGATTTGGCGTATAAACAATTGACTGGTAATTTTGAAGGTATAATTCTGTGGTTGGTTGAATAACTTCCTCTTTAAGATGAACATATCAGTGTCCCTAGTCCATGTGTCACCTTACATGGCAAAAATACTTTCAAAGTATGATTAAGGTTTTGCATCCAAGTGATTACAGTCTTATGTGTGATATTAAAATCAAAGAACCCTTTCTCTCTGTGTGAGAGACATGGCTGGGTGAGAAGAGCTTGACACTCCTCTACTGGTGGTGAGATGTATGTGTACAGAATATAAAAAGACTTCTAGAAGCTAAAAGTGGCCTCAGATGTAGGAAGGTAGAAAGAAAATGAAGGAATTAGTCCTGTAGCCCCAAATAAACTAAAGGTAGAAGGTAGACTACATGTGTATGTGTATATGTATCATGTATGTGTGTGGATAACTTTTTCTTTTATTAAGTCCAAGTTTATGGGATCAGTTTAAATTAAAATTATGATATAAAATTCAATAGCAATTTATTACACCATAGCTCATACTTTCATAAAGGCATATGTCTTTAAAGGATAAACTTAAAATAATAAATGCCTGTTACTAAGTAGTACATAAAATTGATATTCATTGTACTGTCTTTATTTTACATTTGTATGGAGTTGAAATTTCCCATAATATAGAAAGAAAAAAATGTGCTGTAGTTCACATTGTTTCACATGATACATTAAATTCCATGGGATTTAAATTTCTGAAAGTGTCAGAAGGATATTAAACTTTGATTTCATCATTCACGTTCTTTGACATCTTTTGTGTGTGTGGAAGGTGTATGCCCTGTATGTCATTCAGTCAAAGGCACAGTATCAAGAGATCTCGTCTTTAAATCAGTAAAACCCTAGACGTTTGAATTAGCTGATGGGGAAGAAACATGTGAAGCATTGAAATTGGAGATCCAGGCTGAATATCAATTCATTAAATAAAGTGCACGAAGCGCTTAATATTTGCAAATGTAGATAGGTAGGGCTGTTTAAAGTCTATGCTGTTCTAAACATTTTTCTTCTTTGCTATTTTTTAAAGAAAAAAAGAGAAACAAGTAGTAACCTTGTTAAATCTTCATATATTATTTTTGCATTAAAATTTTTATTATTCAGTGAAATTATTAATGTATAAAGATAGCTAAATTAAACATCTACAATTTCTGAGAAATTAATGTAGCAATGAAAGAGTACATTACAATTTAATAACCTCTTTAAAAATATTGGTGTATCTTGGGTAGCAGATTGTCAAATGAATACATCTTTAATATTCACTAAAAAATCTAATGGCAAAAATCAGTTCAAACCAACCCTATGCTTTGATTTTTTTCTTTATTACTTTGCTCTGGATTAGGGAAGATAAGAGTCAAGCACAATTTCTCACCTCAGAGAGTGATCTGTCAAATTCTATTTCTCTAAAATTAAACACAAATGCAATTCTATTTTGATTGGAGTGAGAGACACACAGTTTAGTGTTATAATTTATTTCCCATCCCTTTGGAGTAAAGGAACGAGTCATTAGAACATCCATGTTTTTTCTTGTTATCCTTTCAATGACATAACTCACCCTGCCAAGTCCCCAGACTTTGTATCTATCAGTAATGAGGACTCTTTTTCCAGCTCTGGTATTGACAACCTTCCAGATAATACTTCCATGTTTTTTAGCCTTTACTTTTATAGCCATGAATATTCTTAGAACATAACAACATTAACTGAAATAGTGATGGCTTCTCTGGAAGTATCTTTAGAAAATACAGTTAACTTCAAGGTTGAGGTTATTCTTCATTCCCAGAACAAAAGTTGGCTTATGACCTTCTGACCTGATCTGCCAATTCCCAGATTTGTAACTTGGAGTTACAGTTATGTGTTCACTTCCCAAATAAGACAAGACCCAATCCATCACTAACAAATAAAGTTATATCTATTACCAAGTTACCAACAGTTTGCATTAAGTCTACTTTAGGAAAGCATTCTGCATTTTTACCTTACATTTTAAGCTAAACCCTGATCATCAAAAATCTGTGGACAACTTCACTGAAGTATATAGTGCTTCCTTGTAATGACATTTTTGCTCATTTAGAATGTTGCTAGTCCAAAATAGGATGTGTTCATTAAATGCTTCTTGGGGGTACCCTGCGGTAGATGACACAGGAAGAGTGTAAGAGACAGAGGACACCAAACAAACAAAGCTGTCTAAATCAACATTTAGCAAAGACTGTATGAATTCAGAGCCTCCAGTAGATGCCCAAGACCTGCATGAGTCTGTAACAGGTACTCTATATTATGGATTCCAGTTTAGTGTTCTCATGGTACTCCTGAGAGCACAATAGAGTAGGCCTCTGTTTCTTGTGGTTTCTTCTGGGCTTCTTTGCTTTTGTCTATTTGTTTTGTCCAATTTTGATGTGTTAATTTTTGTTTTATCTATAGAATTATTACATTTTATTATTATCCCATAGAAGCCTATTTGTTGTCCAATGGGAGAGAGACAGGGAGTGGATCTGGATTTGAGGGGATGTGGGGAGAAGCTAGGAGGAGCAGAGGGTGGAAAACCATAATCAGGATGTATTATTTGACAACAATTTTATATTCAATAAAAAAGAAAGTAAACAAACATAAAGAAATGTGGCTAATTATGTGAGTGTGGTCAAGGTGCTTTTCTTCTGTTTTTTCTTGCTCATTCACAAGAATAGTTGTTCCTCTGTTGAAAGTGCCTTCACCTCATTTCTTAGCATTGGGAATTCCTCATCACTTCTTAATTTGGGCACCCATTAACTGTATTGGCCACAGTCTCTTTTCTTTTCTTCTACTAATAAGACATCACTTATAAAATAGTTGTCACATCATAAATATTCAAACACTGGAGGGCTAGAGAGGTGTACATGGACTTATGCACATGGACTGGTGTTGAATAGAACCCAAGCCACAATACCTCAGGCTTCTGTGGGCACCAGCACTGATGTGCACCCACTCACATGGAGACATATACATAATTCAAGTAAAATGATCTAAGAAATAATAAAATCTTAAAGGTAAATTAAAAATTCAACTCTTGCCTTTTAATTTTGTCTCTTGACAGCTTTGTCAGACTGACTATGAGCTATCTCAGACCCAATCTTTTGCCCATGCCAACAAAGCTATTGAGTGCTGGTAACAAAGCTACTCAGTTTAGGAGAAACACAAGGATTTCTGCATGTGCACGCATGCATGCACACTCGCACATGTGTGTGTGTGTGTGTGTGTGTGTGTGTGGTGTGTGTATGTGTATGTGTATAAGGAGATCTATTATAGAAACCAAGTTTCACCGGATAAGGATTTTGAGAATAAACTTAGTTATATATGGAAAGATGCTGGAGGAGTGTTGACCTTCAGAAAATGTTATTTCCTTTATTTAATGTCTGACAATTACTACATCTGCATCACTCTATGTTATTTTTCAAAAATTTCTTCCAAATATCAATAATTTGACAGTGTGTCTGCTGTCTAGTGCCATTAGTATTAAAATTGTTGCATTTACATTTCTACATATTTTCTCATTCTATTTTTTAAAAAGTTCATGTTTTAAATAGAAAACATTTATTTCTCACTTTATATATATGCTGCAAGTATTTTTATGGATGGACTATCTTTTGGAGGTTTCTTTGTAGGAGATTGAAGGGGAAAAATCAACATTGTGTAGCATGGAAAAGTTTGATGGAAAGAACTGAGATCTATTCTTGCTTAGTCTGATAGAATTTAAGAGGGATTTTGAATAGTTGTATACAGTCTGCAATGAATTGTTAAGATATTGATATTTTTAAATTCACTATCTGGCTTTGGACTGATCCATTATATTAATAGCACACACCAATGTTCAGCCAATTTAACAATAATTAAATGTAATACGATGCATGAAATCCACTGTGTGATTACCCTCAAGATGAAAATTTATTTTGTGACTGCTATGATGTGCACTGAAATGAAAAGTTCAGATCTTACCTTGAGATAAAGTTACGATGATATCTCAATACAAGTGGCTCACTGTATTTTTCTAATGCATTTAGAAGGGAATCAGATAAACTATTCGGATGTGCTGCCTTTAGTGATAGAACAATGACATATTGGTGCTTTCTTTTCAAATAAGTGCTATTTTATATCATTCTTCAGCATCTTGTTTAAGTAATATTTGTCATAATTAATTACTCATGCCTTCTCACATCAATGCCATGAACAGTTGTTACAAAATATTTCCTGCCCATTACAAAGTCTTCTGATCATCAATAGTGTATCCATAGTGGAAAGTAGACATGAGTTCCACCACAGACCCTTCTACATACTTTAGTAGTTTAACATGGATAAACCTTACAAAAGTGTTCTCCTTTAGGTCAGTGGGTAGATCTTTGTATGTAAGCGTTATGATATTAATGTTCTACAAACTTTTTATCTGTATCCTAACGAATACTCCCTCTTGAATCTATTCCTATATTCTGCTTAATGTCCATTGCTAAAGACTTTTAAATTACAGATTCAAACTCATTTCTCTATGCAAATATAAATAAAAGGAGACAGTCCTCACAGTTGTTTATTTTGTTATTTGGAATCACTGTGTGCTTGCAATCTTGCCTCCTAAACTGATGCCATTTCTTGTTCTGTATCCATTTGCTAAGCCATTGGTGTAATTTAGAGTGTGCTATTTAGCTTTGCATTGCTTAAACAAAAATCCTTAAGAGAAACACCTTAAAGGAGGAAAGTGTCATTTTGGTGACAGTTTCAGACACTTGAGTCTATAGTCACTTGCCTTTGTGGTTTCTGGGAGAGTGGTAAGGTACAGTGTTAAGATGGGAGTGCACACCTCATAGAGATGGTGAAACAGAGACAAACTGAGAAAGGATCCAGTGCTTCAACATCCCCTTTAGAAGCCATGCCTGGACAAGCTTTCTCCCACAAGGTCCTTTCCCATGAAGGTCCTATCACTTTCCAATTTATCATAGGCTAGTGATCACATATTTAGCACACAGGCTTTTGGAGTATACTTAAAATCTACACCACACGTGTTTCTGTTTTCCAAGCACCTATGCCCATGTCACAGTTAAAAATGTAGTTTCTTTTCAAGGGTCTCCAAAGCCAACTGTTGCAGCAGTTCTAAAAATCTAGTCTAAAGTCTTCTCTGAGTTTTAAAGAAAACTCAACCACAGACTGCTGAAAAATAAAAGTGCTACTTAAATAAATTGAAGATTCAGAGGCATAGGCATGTATAATACTTTCCAAATGTGAGGAGTAGAACAGTAAGGAAGGCTTAGACCAAACTAGACCAAAACCTAGCTGAACACACATTAGACACTAGCTCTGCGTTTGATATCTGAGGTACATGGTGGTGTGGTGTGAGTTCTAAACAGTTTACCAAACCTTGCCTCTGAGACACTGCTGGCAGTATCCTGCATGGCCACCCTCTTCTTAGGTTCTGCTAACTACCAGGAGCTTTCAAAGTAAAGGAAGAATGGTTTATTTTGGCCTTTAGCACATAGATCTGTTGGGGGACATTTAAGACTTAGCCTATTACATTTAGTATCTTGGATTTTTGTATCCCCAGATATGCTCCCAGAGTATGTGTCTACCTCTTATCCCATATAAGACTCTCCATCCAATTTGTGTTTGTCTTGTTCCTTCTTACCCTTGTAATTTCTAACCTAGAAGTTATGCCTTGGCACTGTGAAGGTGTTCAATAAGTGTTCATTGAATGCATGAGCTGTTCCATTAACCTTTAGCTTGAATTCTTACTAACATTAAACAATATAATTATTTTGGCTTGATTGCTTGTGTAAAGCCAACATTTACTCCTGGCCAATTACTGTTGAATATATATGTAACAATATTCAACATTCTGCTTTCATTAACTTTGCTCTGGGATTTATAGACTAAACCTGCTCAATTCAGGGTCTGGATATTTTATGCTGATTAAAGCTGTGGCTACCTTGTTAGAATTCTCTTTGTTGCTCTCCATGAGAAGAAAAGGATGTTCAATTTAGCTGTTTCAAATTAGAATGTAGGATATGAAAGAAAAGATGCTTCTGAATAAAATTGGCTTAGGTTAGGAA
Source organism: Mastomys natalensis (assembly GCA_021653895.1). Taxonomy (NCBI): domain Eukaryota; kingdom Metazoa; phylum Chordata; class Mammalia; order Rodentia; family Muridae; genus Mastomys; species Mastomys natalensis. The sequence goes on along the minus strand of JAJTUV010000977.1, from coordinate 571,360 downwards.
GCTGGTGCCGGATGTCTTTGTCTTTGGTTACTGCCTCCTCAGTCTAAAGATTGTTAGAAAACCAGTGGACACAAGTATGTTTCAGGAACTGCTAAACAGGTTATGGTATAAACATTATTTGAGTTACATGGTGCTTATTTATATATGAGGGCAACTGATTTTACAACTGGTGTTAATTAGGTGTAGATGAGTTGACATATCAATTTAATGACAGAGTAGGAGTAAAATTCAACCTATTATATTTCTTCCTTTCATAGTATCAGAATGTCTGCAAATGGTCCTTCAATTCCTGGTCACATGCTTTCTTTCTTTGTTTGTGTGGATATATATGCTCTGTGTTTTATATATACATACTGACTACTTAGCTCACTTTGCTATACAACCCAGAAACTCCCCCACCCTCCATGTGCCTAGGGCTGGTATTGCCCATAGTGGGCTGGGCCTTGTCACATCAATCATTAATCAAAAAAATGCCCCATAGGCCAACCTGACAGAGGCAATTCTTCAACTCAGGTTTCCTCTTCCCGGGAGACTTTGGTTAGTGTCAAGCTGATAAAAACTAACCGGCACAGCATCTTAATAAGGTATGACTTTCCTCAACTGAGGAGAGAAATCTAGTATAATAATAACAATAATAATAATAATAAATAATAATAATAATAATAATAAATAATAATAATTTGTCACAAAGCTATATAACTATGACATTCCAAATCCTACACTGGTTTTTGGGTATCAAAATCCAGTGGGCATAAAACTGTCCAGTTTTTAAAACACTTGAAATTCACCCTATGTCTATTAAAAAGGTAATTTATTTCTTTCTCTTATCCCACAGGATAACCATTTTTTGTTTTTGATTTGCATATAGAGCATGTCACATTTAAGAGAGTATGGCCAGAAAAATTACACAGCTTTCCCAGTTTTTCAGAAGGTGGTTTAAAAATACATGATTTAGCTCCTCTGTGCTCCTTCCCTGCCTCCCTACTTGGCTCGACTCGGCTTCCAGAGCAGAGTTGGAACTCAGAACAGTTCAGAGGAGGTCTTCCCTGGCATACTTAGGATTCATGGATTGCTGAAGGGTTAATGTTTGGAAAGCTATTTGTCTTTTATTTTTTTAATCATCTGACATCATGATATGACTAACAACATGGAAACAAGAGGGTGCAGAGCTGAGGTCTGCCTTATGTGTCTAGATTAGTTATTTTCTTGTTTTAGTGACAAAGAAAAACAAAACAAAAAACAAAAAAACCACAGCAAAACAAAACATAAAGGGTTACTTTGGCTCATGGTTGAGGGGTCACAGTTCATCATGGAAAGGAAGATGGGGAGGTCTCTTCACACTGAGGGAAACCAGAGCACAGTGTTTGGTGCTCCTTTTTTATTCAGTGTAGGTCCCCAGACCATATATTGGTCACTGTTACTCACCTTCAGGGTGTAGCTTTCTTCCTCTCTTGAAATGACCTCAGAGACGCACCCAGAGGCATATCTCCAAGCTTAGTCCAGACCTAATGTAGACAATAATATGAACCATCACAGCAAATCAGCCACTATGTGCTACCAGATATAAAGTGAGTTTATCTGTTTCTATACAGATGATGTATTTCCACCAATCATCTAGAGCTCTTCTTCCTTCCTAGTCATGAATTCACACTCATACTATCCTATGGGCAATACTGTTCTCCTCACTGTAATTACTGCATTTGCTTTCTTCTTCGTGGTTGACAGCATTCCCTTCTATTCTGCAATAAAAATAATACAGAATCCAGAATTTGATTTTGTTTTTAGATTCTCTACTTTCTTTTTCCATTAATGTAAGAATCTTGGAACTTGGTCATCTTAACTACTGCATTGACTGCTAAGTAATATAATTTACTTTGTTAAAAGAATTGCAAAAACATTTGATTGATTTTTAAAAATATCAACTGGAATATTTGTATAATTATATAAATTATCCCAATGGTAGAAATTGATTTCACTATTTAAAATTGATATTCCAAATATTCACAGAAGCAATTAAATGCTATCTTGTTATATTTTAACTCCATAGAATTAAATTTTTATCTGTCAATAATAGCACCATTTTTATAATACTGTAAATCAATGTAAAATGTTGTCTTATTTATTATGCATGATTTATTAAGTTGATATTTATAATAAATTTAAATATAGTAGATACTCTTAATGAAAAATGTTGATAAGCAAAACAATTTTTTCCAGACACAATAGGACCATCGCACATGTCAAATTATAGAGATTGTGGATGCATGTATTAGATTTGTATACGGTCAAGTTAGGCCAAATCCCAACATGAATTGAGGGCAGGTCCCTGAAATTCCTTCTCATAGCTAAGGGGCTGCTAGCAGTTGATGGCTCTTAGGGAAAGAAGAATTAGTTTTCTTTAGGGATGCTGCCCCTGGCAGATTGCTAATACTTTATGGATGCTTCTCTACCCACATTTATACTGACAGAACTAATTAGGTTTGGTGGGGAAAGGGGGAGAGCACATGAACCTAAGGAGAAGTGGTATGGGAATTTAGGAGGAGCTGAAGGGGTAAATAGATTGGATAAAGTCACATTGTTTACATGAATTAAATTCTCAAATGATGAAAAAGAAATGGAAGCAATTTAAATATAAGAGTACCCTAGTTATTTTTGCTCTTCCTGTGTTCTTAGTTAGCATACATTATGCACCCACATGCACCCACATGCATACACACTATCCCTACCACTTTAACTCATATCAGGCTGCTTAGCAGTTTAACTAGTGGGATGAAGAAAAGAACTACTCTATGATTAGCTTTAAGAGAATCTTAAATGCCTGGTTTGTAGGAGTGGAGACTGACATTTTAAGAAAATCATGTCAGGCACTGTACTGCAGCAAAGTGTTAGATTATTTTAGATTCAAGAAGCAGAAAAACATATATTTAATATCAAATTTTGTAAAGACATTTTGTCTCTCTCTCTTCTGTTAATTTTCATCCTTCATTTGTGAATGTTTACATAATATATACAGTAAATAAGTTTTCTGGAAATATAACTACCTCCAACAGATGTAGTTCTTAATTTTATAGCTCCACATTTACATTAGAGCTTAAGGTGTTTGCCTGAATGCTTAGCAGAGGAAAATATTTGTTTATCTTTCTGATTTTTATTTTAAGCCCTGCTGAAACCTGTCATTGACAAAAGTGAACGATTGTCCTTATTTTTCTGATTATTGTGATGTTAAGAATGTGGCAAAATATGTATGCATATAAATTAGATGATGAAAGCAGAAGTTCTAACTGGAATTACCAGGATGTGTACCTTTTATTAATAAGCCTACGAGAGGAGGAAATGCAAACCATTATTCTATTTTAATACGTTGTTATTTTTAAATCTACTTACCATATTTGTTTCCAATTATTCAATTGCATTAATAAGAAAATTGACCCCTTTAAATTATATAACAATGAAATTAAATTCAACTCCAATATTACCTTATGAAGAAAACTTAATAACTTCTAAGTATTTAATTAACTCAGTTGTATAAGGGTTAACCATCAGATATATATCCAGGTCATCTAAGGCATACAATAGTCAGATGGTTGCTAGGCAACAGAGACCAGGTTCTGCTGATGTATGTTTCTAGGAAAAGCTTACAATGTGAAAAGAAGAACAAATAACATGATACCTGCATTTTTGTTATTATGCTTTTGGAAAATAAAGTATTTAAAAAAAATCTTGACTTTCATTGTTAGGAGCATCTTTCTTCTAATATCAGAATGGTACTAATTGATAGTTAAATGATAAGGAAAGAGTAAATTAAAGTGACAGATGACATTTTAATGACATCCAAAAAAGCCATCCTCTGCCACATATGCAGCTGGAGCCATGGGTCCCTCTGTGTGTTCTCTTTGTTTGGTGGTCCAGTCCCTGTGAGCTCCAGTGTGTCTGGCCAGTTGATACTGTTGCTCCCTGCATGGGGCTGCAAATCCCCTCAACTCCTTCAGTGACTTTTCCAATACTGACATATAAGGAGTAGGTGAGAAAGTTGGTTGGGACAAAGGTTATACAAATATAGATGAATCCTAGAAGAGTTAATCCAAGCCCTTCAATAGAAAGATAGGGAAAAAAAAACCTGTCACTTGGGCATAAGTTTTAAAACATGTTTTTAAAGGCAAACTTGAGAGGGCTGATTTTTACTCTCAAATGAGAAAGTGAAAAATGGCATTAAAATATGCTTTTCATTATCTTAGTTTTTAATAGAAAACATTTAAATAGAATTTCAAAAACCTGAGACAGGTGGTCATGGTACGCACCTTTAGTCCAAGCACTTGAAAGTCTAAAACAGGAAGATCTTTGAGTTTGAGGCCGGTCTCGACTACAGAGTGAGTTCCAGGACAGCTGAGGCTACACAGAAAGACCATGTCTCAAAAACTAAGCCAACACACCACACACACACAAAGTGTATATATATATATACACATATATTCATGATGTAAAAATGGAAGTAGAAACAATAAAGAAATCGCAAAGGGATACTACTACTACCTTGGAGATAAAAAACCTAGGAAGGAGATCAGGAGTCATAGTTGCATGCATCACCAACAGAATACAAGAGATAGAAGACAGAATCTCATGTACAGAAGAAACCATGGAAAACAATGACACAACTGTCAAAGAAAATGCAAAATGCAAAAAGCTCCTAACCCAAAACACCCAGGAAATCCAGGAAAAATGAGAAGACCAAACCTATGGATAATAGGCATAGAAGAGAGCAAAGATTCCCAACTTAAAGGGCCAGTAAACATCTTCAACAAAATTATAGAAGAAAACTTCCCTAACCTAAAGAAAGAGATGCCCATGAACATACAAGAAGCCTATAGAACTCCAAATAGACTAGACCAGAAAAACTTCCTCCTGTCACATATAATCAAAATACCAAATGGACAAAACAAAGAAAGGATATTAAAAGCAGTAAGGGAAAAAGGTCAAGTAACATATAAAGACAGACCTATCTGAATTACAGCAGACATCTCACCAGAGACTATAAAAGTTAGAAGATCCTGGACAGACCTCATACAGACCCTAAGAGAACACAAATGCCAGCCCAGGCTACTATACCCAGCAAAACTCTCAATAAATGGAGACTCCAAGATATTCCATGACAAAACCAAATTGACACTATATCTTTCCACAAATCCAGCCCTACAAAGGATAATAGATGGAAAACTCCAACACAAGGAGGGAAAGTACAGCCTAGAAAAAGCAACAAAGTACTCTTTGAACAAACCCAAAAGAAGATAGCCACACAAACATAATTCTACTTCTATTAAAAAAATAAAAGGAAGCAACAATCACTTTTCCTTAGTATCTGTTAACATGAATGGACTCAATTCCCCAATAAAAGACATAGACTAACAGATGGAATATGTAAACAGGACCCAGCATTTTGCTGCATACAAAGAAATGCATGTCAGTGACAAAAACAGACACTATCTCAGAGTAAAAGGCTGGAAAACAATTTCCCAAGCTAATGGTCCAAAGAACCAAGATGGAGTAGCCATTCTAATATAGAATAAAATTGACTTTCAACCAAAAATTATCAAAAAAGATACAAAGAACACTTCATACTCATCAAAGGAAAAATCTACCAAGATGAAATTTCAATTCGAATATCTATGCTCCAAATGCAAGGGCAACTACATTCATAAAAGAAACTTTACTAAAGCTCAAAGCACACATTGCACATCACACAATAATAGTGGGAGGCTTCAACACCCCACTCTCAGCAATGGATTGATCGTGGAAACAGAAAATAAACAGAGACACAGTGAAACTAACAGAAGTTATAAACCAAATGGATTTAACAGATATAGAACATATCTATAGAACATTTCATCCTAAAATAAAAGAATATACCTTCTTCTCAGCACCTCATGGTACCTTCTCCAAAACAGGCCTCAACAGATACAAGAAGATTGAAATAATCCCAAGCATCCTATCAGATTACCACAAGACTAAGGCTGGTCTTCAATAGTAACAAAACCAATGGAAAGCCCACATACTTTTAGAAACTGAGGAATGCTCTACTGAATGATAACGTGGTCAAGGAAGAAATAAAGAAATTAAAGACATTTTAGAATTTAATGAAAATGAAGTCACATCGAACCAAAACTTATGGAACACAAAGAAAGCAGTCTTAAGAGGAAAATTCATAGGTCTGAGTGCCTACAAAAAGAAACTGGAGAGAGTAAACACAAGCAGCTTGACACACCTGAAAGCTTTAGAACAAAAAGAAACAAATACACTCAAGAGGGTAGATGGCAGGAAATAATCAAACTCAAGGCTGAAATCAACCAGGTAGAAACAAAAAGAACTATACAAAGAATCAACAAAACCAGGAGCTGGTTCTTTGAAAAAATCAACAAGACAGATAAACTCTTAGCCAGACTAACCAGAGGGTACATAGACAGTATCCAAATTAATAAAATCAGAACTGAAAAGGGAGACATAACAACAGAAACTAAGGAAATTCAAAAAATCATCAGATCCTACTACAAAAGCCTATACTCAACAAACCTGGAAAATCTGGATAAAATTGACTATTTTCTAGGCAGATACCAGGTACCAAAGATAAATCAGGATCAGATAAACCATTTAAACTGCCCCATAACCACTAAAGAAATAGCAGCAGTCATTGAAATCTCCCCACCAAGAAAAACCCAGGACCAGGTTGTTTTAGTGCAATATTCTATCAGACCTTCCTAAAAGACCTAATACCAATTCTCTTCAAACTGTTCTACAAAATAGAAATAGAAGGAACACTGCCCAATTCATTCTATGAAGTCACAATTACACTCATACCTAAAACATACAAAGACCCAACAAAGAAAGAGAACTTCAGACCAATCCCCCTTATGAATATCAATGCAAAAATATTCAATAAAATTCTTGCAAACCGAATCCAAGAACATATCAAAACAGTCATCCATCATGATCAAGTAGGCTTTTTCCCAGGAGTGTAGGGATGTTTCAACATATGGAAATCCATCAACATAATCCAGTATATAAACAAACTCAAAATAAACCCAAAACACATGATCATCTCACTAGAAATGAGAAAACATTTGACAAAATTCAACACTCCTTCATGGTAAAAGTCATGGAAAGATCAGGAATTCAAGGCCCATACCCAAACATAGTAAAAGCAACATACAGCAAGCCAGTAGTCAACATCAAACTAAAAGGAGAGAAACTTGAAACAATTCCACTAAAATTAAGGACTAGACAAAGCTGCCACTCTCTCCCTACCTATTCAATATTGTACTCGAAGTCCTCGCCAGAGCAATTAGACAACAAAAGGATACAAATTGGAAAGGAAGAAGTCAAAATATCACTATTTGCAGATATGATAGTATACTTAAATTACCCCAAAACTTCCACCAGAGAACTTCTAAACCTGATAAACTATCAAAGTGGCTAGATATAAATTTAGTTGAAACCAATCAGTAGCCTTCCTCTACTCAAAGAATAAAGAGGCTTAGAATGAAATTAGGGAAATGACACCCTTCATAATAGTCACAATAATATAAAATACCTTGGTGTGAATCTAACCAAGCAAGTGAAAGATCTATATGACAAAAACTTCAAGGCTCTGAAGAAAGAAATAGAAGATCTCTGAAAATGGAAAGATCTCCTATGCTCATGGATTAGCAGGATTAATATAGTAAAAATGGCCATCTTGCCAAAAGCAATCTACAGATTCAATGCAATCCCCATCAAAATTTCAACTCAATTCTTCATAGAATTAGAAAGTGAAATTTTTAATTCATTTGGAATAACAAAAACCCAAGGATAGCAAAAACTATTCTCAATAATAAAAGAATTTCTGGGGAAATCACCATTCCTGACCTCAAGCTGTACTACAGAGCAATAGTGATAAAAACTGCATGGTATTGGTACAGAGACAGGTAGGAAGATCAATAGAATATAATTGAAGACCCAGAAATGAACCCACATACCTATGGTCACCTGATTTTGACAAAGGAGCTAAAACCATCCAGTGGAATAAAGACAGCATTTTCAACAAATGGTGCTGGATCAGGAGGTCAGCCTGTAGAGTAATGCAAGCTGATCAATTCTTATCTTTTTGTTTAAAGCTCAGGTCCATGTGGATCAAGAACCTCCACATAAAACCAGATACACTGAAACTAATAAAAAGAGATTGGGGAAGATCTTCAAATAGCTGGGCACAGGGGAAAAGTTCCTGAGCAGAACACCAATGGCTTGTGCTCTAAGATAAAGAATTGACAAATGGGAGCTCATAAAATTACCACGCTTATGTAAAGAAAAGGACAACTTCAATAGGACAAAACATCAACCAACAGATTGGGAAAAGATCTTTACTAATCCTACATCTGATAGAGGGGTAATATCCAAAATATACAAAGAATTCAATAAGTTAGACTCCAGATAGTCAAATAGCCTTAATAAAAATGGGGTACAGAGGTAAACAAATAATTCTCAACTGAGGAAACTTGAATGGTCCAAAAGTAACTAAAGAAATGTTCAACATCTTTAGTCATCAGGTAAATTCAAATCAAAACAACCCTGAGATTCCACCTCACACCAGTCAGAATGGTGTGACTTAAGTGATAGCAGATGCTGGTAAGGATGTTAAGAAAGAGGAATACTCCTCCATTATTGGTGGGATTGCAAGCTGGTACAAACACTCTGGAAATCAGCCTGGCAGTTACTCAGTAATTTGGACATAGTGTTACCTGAGTACCCAGCTATACCACTCCTGGGCATATGCCCAAAAGATGCTCCAACATATAACAAGGACACATGCTCCATTATGTTTATAGCAGCCTTATTTATAATAGCCCGAAGCTGGAAAAAACCTAAATGTCCTTCACCAGAGAAATGGATACAGAAAGTGTGGTACATTTACACAATGGAGTACTACTCAGCTATTAAAAACAATAACTTCATGAAATTCTTAGGCAAATGGATGGTTGGGACTAGAAAATATCATCTTGAGTGAGGTAACCCAATCACAAAAGAACACACATGGTATGCACTCACTAATAAGTGGATATTAGCCCAAAAGCTCGTAATACCCAAGATACAACTCATAGACCACATGAAGCTCATGAAGAAGGAAGACAAAAGTGTGGGTGCTTTGGTCCTTTTTAGAAAGAATCAGAAAATACTGGAGGGAGCAAATGTGGAGACAAAGTATGGAGCAGAGACTGAATGAGGGCCTGTCTGGAGACTGCCCCACCTGGGGATCCATCTCATGTGCAGTTACCAAATGCAGACATTGCTATGGATGCCAGGAAGTGCATACTGACAGGAGCCTGATATACATGTCTCCTGGGAGGCTTTGGCAGAGCCTGACATATACAGAGGCAGATGCTTCCAGATAACCATAGAACTGATCACAGGGTCCCCAACTGAGGCGATAGAGATAGGACTGAAGGAGATGCAGGGTCTTGCTGCCCCATGGGGAGAGTGACAATACCAACCAACCAGAGATACCAGTGTCTAAACTGCCAACCTGGGAACACACATGGAGGGACCCATGGGTCCAGCTGTATATGTAGTGGAGGATGGTCTTGTTGGGCATCAGTGGTAGACGAGGTCCTTGGTCCAGTGATGGTTGGATGCCCTAATGTGAGGGAATTCGAGGGTGGGGAAGTGAGGGTGGGTAGGTAGGTGGAGTACACCCTCATAGAAGCAGGAGAAGGGAGGATGGGATAAGTATTTTTTGGGGGAGGGGAATGGAGAAAGGGAATAACATCTGAAATGTAAATAAATAAAATATCCAATAAACAAATGAGACCTCCATTAGTAGTTTGAGTATTTCTTGCCTTATAACTTCCTTTGAGTGGGTTGAGCACTGGTTACCTTATTTCTCCAATCATTTCTTCAATGGAGCATCCAAGATATCCTACACATGCATCTAAAAAATGATAATGATAGGGAAGTGAATCTTGAGGTGACATGGTGGAAAATAGTGGAGTTTTGTCTGCACAATTGAGTCATGATGCTGACTCTAACTTTTTTATACTGATAAAACTATAATTTGGTGTTGCGTCCGCCTTGGCCGGCAAGTAAGACGCGACACGGTAGGATTCTTTTCAGTCGGCTTTATTCCAGGAACGACTCTTGACATAGGGATGGGGAACTGGACGGGGGACCTGGACCAGGAAGGGAAGGGAAGGGCCTGGACCCCAAGCAGCAGAAAGGAGCTGCTTATATAACTGCCCTAGGCGGGCTGGGTGATGTGTCCTCCCAGGATAGGTTAAGCTGCCAATACCTTATTAGCATAAGCCCGCTCCGAAGGGGCACGAGGCCGACACATGCTCAAAGGACTTGTTTACCAGTTTCTGAGCTGGCCACTCTGGAAGCCAGCTGTTTACATTGTCAGGTGCTGGTCATAAGACTTTGCAACTGTAAACACGGCTGCCTACAATTTGGTCTTGAGATATTCTTTTGCTCTCTGTATGGACACACTTTGCTAGAAGCTGACAGGATCTTTAATTGACTAACAAGTCAAATCAATGGAGATCTCCAAACCTGATTAAAATATTTCAGTGTTCATCCTAACATTAAGTATGGTCAAAACAGATGGGCTGCTCAAGAATAAATGCAATAACTAATAATATGTCTCAGCAGAAAATAAATAAAAGAAAATTATGATGCAGTAAAAAAATTTGCTTATATGTGATCATACTATAGCTATATTAGACATTACATATGAAACATAATTAGAAATACAACAGAATTTTCTATTCAAGAAAAGCCTCTGTCACAAGACCAAGGCAAGGGACTCAGGATGCTTCCTTTATATAGTAGGAAACTCTACTGGGGAACTTGGGAAGATAAAAAATAGAGAAGGGACTGTATTTATTAAATGTCTGGCACTTGATAAACACAGTGTTAATTACTGTGATAATATGTCAAGTAGAAGCATCATTTACAAAGCAAGAAGAGAAAATGGAAATTTTAGGAGTGACAAAAGTTTTGAAAAAAAATCTTAAAATGAAAGTCATTTTGATACATCATTAGCAGCCTTACCTTACGTTATTTACTTAATTTTTATAAGACAAATCCTTCTGAATTTGGAATTCAGAAAATATCCATGTGTGATTATTTTAGTAAAAGTCAATACTAGTATTTCTGAATGGAGAAAAATGTTGCATACTAAATGTTGTCCTTTATAAGAGTCTCTTCACAGCAATGGAAACACTAACTTAGTAGTTGGAACCAGGGACTGTGGTATTACTGTGATAAACCTGACGAAAGTACTTTGGGAAACAGTGGAATGCTTTAAGTGGGGCTTAATGAGCCATTCTAGTAGGACTATGGAAGGTAGTAGTGTGGAGACTGATTTGAACTGTGTAGGTCTGCTGGCTCAAGATGTTTCACAAGAGAAGAATTATATTATTAGGCTTAGAGACTGTTCTTGTGATGTTTTGGTGAAGAATGTGTCTGCTTTTTGCCCTTGTTTGAAGAGTATGCCTGAAGATAAGGCCAAGAAGTCTCTGAGAAGCCCAGAATACTTTGTTCTCTGATGTACTCTCATGAAGAGTGTTTTGATCATTCATAGCAAGCTTAGAAAGGAAAGGTTTAAAATGTTTGGTTCAAGAAATAAAGGACCACCAAGAAGTGAAACAGGATATTTTTTTTTTTTTGAGTTTATCAACAAATTAAGGGAGTGGTGATCTCAGGGCAAGATTCCAACCAGCTCAGCTTATTGTTTGTGTTTGCAGTTGAACAAGGAATAGTTATGACATGTTAGGTGATATTACCTGGCTATTGTTTTCATTTGAGCTTTTAATTGGGAGTGAACCACAGTTCAGAAATGTAGGACATAGACATTTGACCCTGATCTTGAGGAATAGTGGCCATGAAAAGCTTAGGTCCAGGTATAGCAGTTCACCTCTTTAATCTCTGGAGACAAAGTCATGTAGATCTCTGAGTTCAAGGTCAATCTACAGAGCAAGTTCCAGGACAGGTAGGCTTAGGCACTGAAGGAGTTTGTGAACAGAAAGCTTGTGATAATGTAATGAAAAAAGGAGTGTGTGTGTCATGTTCCACCTCTAGCAAGAAGCAAAACTTGGCAGCTTTGGCCGTGTGGTTCTGGCTTCGGAGTCAAGAATAGAAGGGACTACTGGGACAATTGATGATGGCTAGCTGAAGCTAAGAAATTAGTGATGATTAAGAAGAGATCACAAAGAAGCTGTTTTCCAGAGATAGCCAAGGTTGTACTTCATGCTGCAGCTTGGTAATGTGTAACAGTCACCCAGGTGGTACTGGTTTTCACGGCATGAAGGAGTCATGGAAATGCAGAGTTTGGATTTTGCCCAGCTGGTTTTTGGTCTTGCTTTGGTCAAGTAGTTCTTTGCTATGACATTTTGGAATTGTAATGTATATCCTGTGCCATGATATGTTGGAAGTATGTGATATGCTATTTGATTTTGATTTTATAGGGGATTACAGTTAAATGATTGGATGAATCTCCAAAGTGTCTTTGAACTTTAGACCTATAACATTATTGAGACTGGTGTAGACTATGGGGACTTTTGAAGTTAAACTAAATGTATTTCTCAATATGCTATGGTTAGGTATGGCCCTCATAGATCATTTTTTTCAGGCTATAGCAGAATCAGGCGAGAAAAATAAAGACATAGACACTTTTGTACAGAAAGCCTCTTACTTTTAGGCAGCTAAGTCTTTGAAGAGGTGAAGCATTTAGGGGATTATTTGACATCATCCAAGTATTTATTTAAAAATAATTTTAATTAAAATATGAAATATTTGTACTTTCCATGTGACTATATAATAGTAATTTGTCACATATATTCTATCTGTGCTGACTAAATATGTGTATTCATGTTTCAAACATAAATCATTGTTATATGTTGGGAAGTCAAATTATGAATCATGAATTGCTTTAATCTGTAGTTCATTTTCTGGGAAGTAATCTTTCCTCTCTGCTTGTGTTGCTGTGTCCCTTATTGACTTCTTCCCACCCCCAACTCTTCTCTCTGGTGGCCAGAATTCCATTTCAGTTGTTTTCCAAGATTGACAAATTAATTTTCACAAATGAGTGAGAACATGTGGTACCTATTTTTCCAAATTACTTCTTTGTTGTTTTCTGATGTTTTCTAACAAGAGAAAAGACAAGGAATGAGAAAAGGAGCAGAGGGACTTGGAGTGTCCTGTAGTGCTCCTGGGCAAGGTGGACTCACCAGGCTAACAATCATAATTTGAGTCACCTCAGGCATGTGACTGTTTCTGCTCATACAACAATTTTCACAAAGTAAAGGCTCTGGCTGAGGGGAGAGCTAAAGGGCTGTGGGGACATTGTTCACTCCATTATTAGGAATCAGCAATTTGGATCAAGGAATCTACTTGCTAGACTAGAAGAACAGGGGAAATTCAAAATGAAAATACGTATCTTAAGTTAAAAACAGTTCTTTTATTTTTGATATTATAACTCAATTATGTCTTTTCTCTTATTCTAAATAATTCCCTTGAAAGGAATTATTTTATTAACTCAAAGGTCATAATTCTTATCATGGATATTTCTTTCCAACTCAGAGTCTTACTTTTATCTTTTTTTTCACAGAAATAATTCATTGACTAGGCAAAGTTTATCCATTATAAAACATACTCATACACAAATGCTGTTTCTTTCGATTCTTTTACAAAAGAGTTCAACAGAGATGGGATGGGGGATGATGAAACTGAGGCTTACATTTCCTGTTTATTCTTCTGACTCTTCTATCTTACTCTTAGTAGTTGGAGATGCTTCTTTTACTGTCTTGTTCAACTATGCACTATGACACTACCCTATCATCATTTTTATCAGTGTTGCTAAATGGAGGGTGTTTAAAAGATAGGATGGAAGGAAGCAGCCTGGTGAATTGATAGTCCTAAGCAAGAAAGAAAATAAACGTAGTAGAAGTGGGTCAGAAGTGAGACAGAGGTCAGGTCGGTTATGCCTGAATTTTTTTTTTTTTTTTACAATATTATTTATTGCTGGAGATCAAACTCAGGTCCTTGTTCATCTTACTTTAAATATCCTTAATGTTTTGAGACTGGGTTTCACTGTGTAGCTAACATCATACTTTTTGATCCTCCTTCCCCTGCCTCCAGACAGCTTGGATTACAAACATGTACCACTATTCTTGAGAGGATGGTGTCAGAATTTAATGCTCAAAGCAGTAAAGTTTTTGTAGATGATAATTTCTAGAATCTGTCAATAAGCATAATTGGATGAACTAATACAGATGTGTTTAACCAGAAAGGAAGACTAGAAAATAGGTTTTATGTGATTTGATATCAACACTGATAGGTCTTCAGAGACCAGCACTGGGTTCAAGTGGGTAACGGAATCATGGCACAACCCTTGACTTTTACTGGCAAATACTTCAAGTGGCAGTGGCAAGCTGTTTTTAGATGCCATTTTTGGAAAAGATGCTGATCAGCATAGATCAACAGGTTCTAAGAAAAAAAAACATTATTGAATTTTTTATATTTATTTGTTTCTTTGTGTGTGTGTGTTGTATATATGTTAATGTGAGCATCAGAGGACAACTTGCATTTCAATGGTTTCAGGTGGTCAGACTTGGCAGCAAGCACAGCTATCTCATCAGCCTGGAAAATAAAGTTGTTACAAATGAGGTTTTAAAGGTGTGATACAAGGGAAAATGTGCAGACACAGTATTATTAAAGTAAATAACCTCTGAATGTGCATACTGTGATATGGTATGGAAACTTTGTCACTTGTCCTGAAGTGTTATCTTGACATGCAGCAAATGTCTTCACTTACTAAGAGTTAAGAGAAAGTAATAGGGAAGCACATGGAAAACTACTGGGTGAAAGACCTTGAGTTGCCCATACTCTTCTCTCTCCTCTTAGCCATAACCTGGTAGTCCATCAATTGAGGTTATCATTGTTACCTTTCACAGCCTCATCTGCTCTTTGCTGGCATTTTGTACAACAGAATGCATTTATGAGTGTGAATATTAGTTACTGACATTATTTTTTTATAGTTTGAATATTATTCTTTAATTTTATAAAATTTAATATTAAAATATCATTAAATAAACCAGCATTGCTACAGATAGTTCCAAGTTTTTCATCCTTGGATGTGAAATTCATGAAGGCTCATTAACATTTGAGTGGAATGAGTAGAGATAGGAAATTCTTGCTTGAATGTAACCTTGAAGAATATTTCAAATTGATTGTTTAGTTAGCTGCGATTAACTAGTTATGAAGTTGATTTAATGAGTTGTTGCTTCAATTACTAAGAAAAAGTGGGTAAATAACTTTTGAAATTATCAAGGCTACATTGTATGAGCATACTTTTTAAATTAATTACTAAATATATTCATGTGAAAGATGAATTACCTTAGTTTTGTTTTCATTAGGGATTTCAGAATTGATACTTTGAATATAGTTCTCTATATGCAAATTGGTCTTTAAAAAAAAACACATAAACTAAACTATCCTAATGAATTCCAGAGTAATCATGTAGTTTATTTTTTATTTACAATCATGAGAATTTTGCTGTTATCAAAAATTATACCTTATTACATGGCTTATTTTTCTTTAATGCTAAAGGTGTTACCCAATTGCACTGTAATTACACATAATTTATCAAATAGAAATAAAGACAAAACCAGTAATCAGAGACTCTTCCTCCATTTGCAGATACTGTGTGAAGGTATGCCATGTAATTAGTTTACCAATGTTTACTCTAGAACAAGTAGAATAAATTGTCATCATTTCTCCTTTCATCATCTGACAGCATGCTTGGAATTCATTTGAATAACTTACAATGGAAGCCATTACCTCATCAGAGATCTATGTTCTGTATTACAGAGGATAAACAAGGGAAAGTTAGTTTATCAAGTGAATAGAGGCAAGAAGATGCATTGATTCTTGGAGGAAGAGTGCAATTTCTATTATTTTTGAAGGGAGAAATATGGTCTCTTGTGGTCCCACATATAGTGAGTCTCTAAGAGGACACATTCTTTTCTAATTGAGTGCAGTCAGGACTTGGGAAGGTAATGATCAAAGCCTGGAGTTAGAAACTGATTTCCTCATCATCCAAAACAACAGAAGGAGCTAACTGTGGGTAGTCAAGTCTAGAGCTCTGAACAGTTACTCACTGTCTTAGTTAGGGTTTCCATTGCTGTGAAGAGACATCATGACCAAGGCAAGTTCTATAGAGGACAACAAGGAATTGGGGCTGGCTTACAGGTTCAGAGGTTCAGTCCATTATCCTGGCAGGAGCATGGCAGCATCCAGGCAGGCAAGGTACAGAAGGAACTGAGAGTTCTACATTTTCATCTAAAGGCTGCTAGGAGAAGACTGACTCCCACGGAGCTAGGAGGGTCTCATTGCCTACTCCCAACAAGGCTACAACTACTCCAACAAGGCCACACCTCCTAATAGTGCTCCTTCCTGGGCCAAGCATATTCAAGCCAGCATATTTAATGTGTGTAATGTAGTTCCTCTCCCAGTTCTTGTGGTATAAGGGGAGAGGAGGATGTGGGAGAGGAAAGATCATTTTCTTTTCTTCTCAAATCTTATTGTCCATAGTAAACTTATTCACTTTTGTTGTTTTAACAAGATCACCACATTTATCTGGACCACAGACATTTAATTAAAATTTCCTAACCAGTGACCAAGTGTTTGAGTTTATGATATGAAAGTGTTGCATCCTTACTTATCTGCCTCTCTAACTCAGTCCTTTTCATTCCTGCATTTCTGGACTCACATTTCCTTTAAACATACTTCTTGTACTTAAGTAGTTGGTGTTGGGGTCAGACACATTGAAAATGTGCATTTGTGGCATTTTTTTCTGGGGAGCTAGTCACACAGTCCTGGTGTCTGGGAAGTTGTTGATGTCTGAATTCTAGAAACCATGCTACACTGGTGCCAACTGTGAGTCTGAAGCCCGAGAAGCAGGAGGTCTTAGCCTTCAATGCAGCCTTAGAGTAGTCAATGGTAGATATTCCACTCAGGCAAGGATGCAGAAAAAAATGAAACAGGGACATTTTCTTCCTTTGAGTTTGTTTCATGATGGTGGTCCAAGGATTGGATAGTGTCTACCCACAATGAGGAGAATCAATAGCTTTCTTGGCCCATGGAATGGAGTACTATTTTTCAACACATTATGATAAATTCAGTTTATTTGGATATGAATAAAACAACTGAAATAAAAATGAATGTCACTTGTTTATCCTTGCTTCTCTAGTAGAGGCTTCTGTCTCATTCCAAAGCTCCTTCTGCTTAACTATAGTGTTATTCAAGCTTGGTTAAGTTATTAACTAATTAGACAAGATTTATAAAATAGGCATTTCTCTGTAAGAAATAACATTGATTTTACTTAGGGTTTCACCAATTACCACAAAATGAATTCTCCAAAGAGAAAGGAGAGAAGGTATAATATCTAGGAAGAAATTCAAATTTGGCCTAGTTTATATTATGGCCCATTATATGTTCATGTATGCTTTTTAAATTAGATTTATTCATTTTATTTTATATGGGGAGTTTTGCTTGCACTCATGCATGTGCATGGTGTATGTGTGTACTTGGTGCCCATGGAGGTCAGAAGAGGGCATCAGAAACTGGTCTTTGAGACTGGAGTTATGGATAATTTTGAACCATCATGTGGGTACTAGCAACTGAACCAAGATCATTTGCAAGAACAAGATGTTCTTACCCTCAAGCCATGTGTCTAGCTCCTTTATGTGTGTTTAATGTTTAAATGTATGTGTGATATTACTTATTTACTAGATTAGTATACCAGGTACATAGAACCTCTGATATCCTATCTGACTTTTAACCTACCATTGATCTGCTGGGTTATAGTAAACTTAGTATCCAACACATAACTGTAAAGAGGCTTTTAAACATTTAAGTGCCAATCAGTTTTGATTTTAAGGTTTCTTTAAGAAAATGCTCTGTTTAAAATTTTAACATGGTAAACTATTGGAAAACTTTGGTCTGGACATAATATTTCTCAGGTCATGTGAGTGGTAAGGACTGATATCTAAATATTCCTCCTACTTTATCAGTCAGCATTGTGTAATTATGGGGCAGAGACTGCAGATACAAATGGATAGCTGCGAAATCATTTTTCTTTCTATATAATTAATTTAAGCTTAGGGCATGAAAAATTAACATTTCTGATCTGCAGCTCTCAGATGTTTACTTCCCCAAAGGAATATGAATTAATGAATGTTTATCCTGCCTCTAATATTATAGCTAAGTTTGAGGTTGTAGGCTTGGGGAATGTTGAGGCTTGGGGAATGCCTGTGTTTCAAGGGGAGATGTAAATATTTCTTCTTGTGCATATTAAGGTCATAAATATACAGAAGAAATTATTAAGAAAATTTGAAAGTATATACATTTTATAATAAAATGTTTTTTCCAATGTACACTTTATGTTGTCTAAATCATATACACATGAAGAAACTAGTTTTTGTGAATGTTTATGGAATAAATCCAGAAAAACCTATATAAACTCCAGAGTAAAATATGTTTTACTCCAGAGTAAAATATGCAAGGTGATATGTTAGATATTTACAAAATCCATTCTCATTATGTTAATCATCTTTGGACACTATTATTTGAATTCTGAATATACTTTATTTAAGTATTATTATTATTAAAATATTACAACAATAAACATTTTGGTGTGTAATTTAAAAAAAACATTAATTTTTTGAGATTATAATGTGCTTACATAATTTCCTAGTTTCCTTTTCCTTCTCTAAATGCTCCATATGTTCTTAATTGTTCTTTTTCAAATTTATGGTTCAGTCTGTATAACATTCCTTATATATATGTTTTCTAAGATGACCAATTGATATGCTCTTCCCTGGAGAAGACTTGTGATGTGTGACTTAATATTTTTTAATTCCCACTTTAATTAAAATCGTCGATGGTCATTTTATTACTTGCAATCATTAGGACAAAAAGTACGAAAGAAGAAAAATATCCCGTGTTCTTCCTGTTCTCAGTATGGACTTCTATCTAGTGGAATTTTTGTGTCTATTAATGTTTTCTGATAAACCTTCTATGTTGCTATTGTTAAACAAATTCATTTGTGCACATTGATATTGATTATATAATTAATACTTCATTTTTGTCTGATCAGAACAAGATAGGTACAGATGATATGGAGGTGTTGTTAGTTTAGTCTAGTATGACAGGGTATGACAATCAGGATACTCATGTTCTGGGTAATAGCCTTGTTTAGTCTCTCTCTGGACTTTAAATGCTTTGTACATCATAGACTTGAATCCACAGTTGTTGCAGGTCAGGTAACTGCATAAGGATTGCTGTGCAGCCCCTGCATGGAAGTGGATTGAGGGATGCTTGCTGTCCCTTCCTTCTAGAGCACAGGTCATAGAAATAAGTTTCTTTCATTCTCTCTTGATATCCAGAACAAGTTTCAGGTTACTCCTTGTTGTGAGCTCACCAGTAGAGAAGCTGGTGGCAGAAGAACTGCTACTCAGAGCTTCATTTCACTTTCTCTCTGCTTAAGGTCTCATTTATTCCAGGAGCAAAACTATATTATTGTTATTATCATTATTATAAAACTCAGAGCTACAATAACTGGCTGGAATGGAAGTTGGAGGTTTAACTTACTTCTCATGCATTTCTGTCTCCAAATTGGAGCCAAGGTTAAAATTACCCAGTGGTTATCATGTCATTTGAGGCTGTCTCTACTCGGTAGAAATAGCCACATAAGCAGTTTTGCACACAGGAAAAACACAGGCTGTGTAAATTGCTGTCTCAATCTTTTTGTGTGTGATATGATTATAAAATGAGAACTCTGGCTTTATTTCTTTCCTCTCCTGCAAAAAGGAAACTTAAAAAATAAAGGGCATCTTAGAGAGTTTGTTGTGTGGAGTAGAAAGCTTGCCTTCAGGTCTTGGGTTCTTGGGTGTGACTTAAGGAGACAGCATATGCTCAGTTTTCTCTTTAACACCCAGGTCAACCTTTCCAGTTACCTTTTGTTAGACTTCGGCATGCAGCTTATAACAGATCACACCAGACCAAACGTTTCCACGGGGAAGGGGGTTTATTCAGGGCAGAGGGCAAAGGTGGAGAGAGAAATGGAAGAAGATGGTGGAGAAAAGAGAGCAAGGTTAGGAAGTTCTGCCTATTTTATATGGGCGCTGATGTAGCCTTTCCCAGGTAAAGGTGAGGTAGCCAGGTGGATTCTGGGAGTATATGGAAGTTGCCTTGGCAACGATGTGGGGTCACGGGCCTGATAC
This sequence comes from Mastomys natalensis, assembly GCA_021653895.1. Lineage (NCBI taxonomy): Eukaryota > Metazoa > Chordata > Mammalia > Rodentia > Muridae > Mastomys > Mastomys natalensis. Next base: position 551,060 of record JAJTUV010000977.1, on the reverse strand, counting down.
TTTAAATGCTTTGTACATCATAGACTTGAATCCACAGTTGTTGCAGGTCAGGTAACTGCATAAGGATTGCTGTGCAGCCCTTGCATGGAAGTGGATTGAGGGATGCTTGCTGTCCCTTCCTTCTAGAGCATAGGTCACAGAAATAAGTTTCTTTCATTCTCTCTTGATATCCAGAACAAGTTTCAGGTTACTCCTTGTTGTGAGGCCTTAAAAGGGCCCTGTCATTTCTTATTATAAAGAGAAGAAAAAAGGAGAGGGGAAGCAGATGGTGAAAGGGGAGTCAGGGCATTGTGTCTCTTAAAGACATACTTCCTGCTATGTAGGGGCGTAGTCCGTTGTGGGAAGTAGCTGACTTTCACCATCGGAGTCCACTGGGTAGATGTGTGTATCAGATTCCTCTGTGGACAGCGGCTGGTAATTCTGTAATAGGAACTGATTAATAAATTGGTTAGACATAATAACACCAGGAGGATGACTAAAAAGGGTGTTACAGAAGAGAGTATCTGCTTTTATATATATATATATTTTTTAAAAAAATCTCAGAGCTGGAGGTCTCACGTTCCCAAAAAATGGCATTCTTCTTGGAGGAACTGGCAAAGACCATCTTCTTTAGCTGTCAGGACATTTGGCCCCGGCCGGTTCTGAAGCTCCACAGCTGGAATCCCACGGGTCTTGTATGTAGAAATGAGTGTTGTGTGGTGTTGGTAGAAGAAATGGTTGGTTCGTGATCCTAGCATTTATATATGACAAGACCAATATGGGCAACCCCCATAATCATCTGGCCAGTTTCTACAATAATCTTTTATCTGGTCAAAGAGAAAGCAAGTATAGAGAACATAATATTTAGATGGGATAACAGATACAGGGATGATAGCAATTTGGATTGGTTCTTGGCATCTGGCTATGGAGCAGTTTCCTGACCCTGTTTGGAAAGACTATTATCTGTGGGTGTCTCTTGAACCTCAAACCTCCAGATGTAAGGGCTGACCTGAATAGGAACAAGCTGCAAGGGGAGGACGAGAAACCCATGTCTAATCCAGTGAGGTCAAGCATGGCTGCTGGAGTGGAGTCTCATTTTCTGGGATTGAGGACAGGCGGGTGATTCTGATGTCCTCTGGAGCTTAATAGAGCATGGTCCTGTTAGGATCGATGTGTATGAAGAAGAGTTGATTTTAGATGGAGGGATGAAAGGCTTGAGGTGAGACAAGTTGACCCAATGAGGGAGTCCCTCAAGTTTAGCAGCTGTAGGGGTCAGGAGGATTACCTTAAAAGGGTCCTGCCATTTGGGAGAGAGGGGTGAGGGCTGATGATCTGGAGGGGAGAAAAGGACTTGGTCTCTAAAGTTGACAGGCAGTGGACAGGAGACTGTGTGGTTGAGGTAGATGGTGGTCAGCAAAGTTCCACAAGAGAGAACAGAGGTGACAAAGTAATGGGGTGAGCAGATGGTCTGGGAGGGGAGAGCATTTAGGTGAAAGACCAGGAGATAGAACTGTATGTCCATACATGAATTCAAAGGGTGAGATGAGTAGAGGCCGCTTGGGAAGAGCTCGTAGCCTCAAAAGAGCCAGAGGTAGGAGTTTTACCCCGTCAAGGTGAAGTTCCTGTGACAGCTTAACAAGAGTGGTTTTTAAAGAACGGTTAGTTCTCTCTACCTTACCTGAAGATTGAGAGTGGTAGGGAATATGAAAATGCCAGAGGATGTCTAGGGCCTTAGATAGAATTTGAGAAACTTGGGAAGTAAATTCAGTACCGTTGTCTGACTGAAGGGAGGCAAGGACACCAAATCAGGGGATGATCTCTCTGAGGAGGAGATAGAGACTTGTCTGAGCCCTTTTGTTAGTTGTAGGAAAAGCCTCTACCCAGCCTGAGGTTTCCACCAAGACCAGGAGGTGCTTGCCACGCTTGACAGCAGACATGTGTGTAAAGTTGTCAGTCAGTTCCAGGAAGGGAACCTCTAGCCTGATGGGTAGGAAAAGGGGTCCTACGGTACCTTGAGTTGGGATCTGACATCTGACAGATTTTCAAGAAGCAGTGATAGATTTTAAGAAACTTAAGTCTTCAGGAGTAGGCTGTAGGTGGGTCTTAACAAAGTAAGAAAACACTTGGCTGTTAGGATGAAAGAGTTGGTGAAGATAGGACAGAGTTTGATGAGTGTCAGGGGGTGCAGGTGGGGATGTGGTTTGCAGTGTAAGAATATCCTGGAGAGGGTAAGATGAGTCTAGGCCCCTAAGGGCTGCAGCTCTAGCTGCCTCATCAGCTCAGTTGTTTCCGTTGGAGACAATACAGTCATCCATCCAGCGGGGATCTGCAGTGGACAATCCTAATAGCTGTGGGGAGATGGGAGGCCTTTAGCATAGCCATAATTTGGTTTGCATTAGTTACTGATCCTCCTTTTATGGTAAGTAACCCACGTTCCTTCCAGATAGCAGCATGGGACAGGAGGATATGGAAAGCATATTTGGAATCTGTGTAGATGTTGAGGGATTGTCCCTGTGCTAGCTGGAAGGCATGGCTAATGACTATCAGTTCAGCCTGTTGGTTGGTGGTATGAGCAGGAAGGGCCTGTGCCTCCACCACCTTGGTGTCTGACACTATGGCATAACCAGCTTTCCTAGCCCCTTCATGTAGAAAGGAGCTTCCATCTGTATACCAGGTAAAGATGGCTTGAGGCAATGTGCCCTCCTGTATGTGTAAAGGATGAGGTAATAGTTCCTCTAAAGTTTCAGTGCAGGAGTGAGATAGGGAGTAGTCAGTATTAGGTCAAGGAAGAAGATTGGAAATATTAAGAGGTGGGCATGATTGAAAGGTGAGGGTGGAGTTTTCTATTAGAGCTACCTGAAGAGAAAGAACCCAGGAGGGAGGTAGAGTCTGTAAGCCTTTATAAGTTAGGAGCTGTGACAGGTTGTGAGAAGAGAGGACAGTTATAGGTGATCCCAAGGTTAGTTTCTTTGATTCTCGAATAAGGAGTTCAGCAGCTGCTAAGGTACAAATACAAGGTGCCCATCCCTGGATGGTTAGATCTAGGTTTTTTGACAAGTATGCTACAGGTGCAAAAGATGGTCCCAGTTGGTGACCTAAGACTCTAAGGGCAAATCCCTCCTTTTCAGTTATGTAGAGGAAAAAGGATGAGTCAGGTCAGGGAGATGTAAGGCTGGATCCTTAAGGAGAGCCTGTTGTAGCCTTTGAAAGGGCTTAGTGACAGGTTTGAGAAGAGGTTATGGGTGGGGCCTAATGCTGCTTGATATAAGGGAGAAGAAAGTAGGGAAAAGGAAGGAACCCAGGAATGCAAAAAGCTAGCCATTCCTAGGAATGATAAAAATCTCTTCCTTTGTAGAAGGAACAGTTAGAGACTGAATCAGGTTCTTTCTAAGGTAATAACCTTGTGTGTTGGGGTAATAGTCAGTACCAAATTGATGACCTGGGGAGTGGACAGTTGGACTTTGGAAGGTGAGACCCTGTAGCCCTGACTGGAGAGGAAATTTAGAAGAGCAGCTGTGTCAGCTTTGCTAATTTCTAGGGAGGGGCTACAGAGAAGAACTTCATTTATGTAAAGTACAATCTTAGATTTAGGGAGAGATAAAGAAAGCAAGTCAGAAGCCAGGGCCTGCCCTAACAGGTGTGGGCTGTCTGGGAATCCCTGAGGTAGAACAGTCCAGGTAAGTTGGGTAGAAAAGTGGGTGTCAGGATCTGTCCACGTAAAGGCAAATATGTCCTGTGACTGGGCATCTAAGGGGATAGAGATCCTGGCAGCGGGGTCAGAGGCAGCCAGTGCCACGTGGCCAGGGGTCACGGGCGGCGCCAGCCCCTGGGGTGTCCGAGGAATTTGGACTCGGCCGAAGGCACCAATAAAAGGTTATGGCGCGTGGCTTAGAACAGACTACAGCAGACTGGCTGGTTCCACGGTAGAGCATGGTTTTATTTTGGATAGAGGGTGGGAAAGAAGTGGAGGAAAGGTGGTGGAAAGAGGAAAGAGAGCGTGATGTCGGTAGCTCTGAATATTTATATGGGCTGTGACGTATTCTCTTTCCCAGGTACCAGGTGAGGTAGTCAGGTGGATTATGGGAATGTTTGGCGGTTGTCTTAGTAATGAGGTAGAAGTCGCCCATCACCTGAATATGACGTCACTCAGAGTTTGGGCTTAATGCTAACAGATACACCCCTAAAAATGCAACTAAGTGGGGGAGTCTGGTGAGGAAGGTAAGGTTGTTCTCCTACCCCGACAATAGGAAAACACGGTGAGGTGGGTCCCCAAAACTCTGTCAGGACCGAGTAAATGGCCCCAGTGTCCAAGAGGAAGGAGATGGGTCTTCCACATTCCATAATATCTACCCAGGGCTCTCTGCTAGTGATAGGTGTGGCCGGGTCGAGAGAGCTCAGCCCCGTCAGTCCTCCATAGCCAAGCTTTGAAGGTCAGCTGAAGGGTTTTCTGGAAGCGATGTCCCTCTATTCTGAGTGACATGAGGGCAATCAACAGCCCAATGTCCCTTCTGATGGCACCTAGGACATGGTCCCCTTGACTTGCTGGGGTTGGGGCAAGCGTTCGCCTAATGACCATGTTGACCACATTTATTGCAGCAGGACCAGGTAGTCCCTGAGCCTTCAAAGACCAGGAGTCTGGGGTAGTGGCTGAGGCTGATCAGAAGGTCAGGAGTTCTGCCTATTTTACATGGGCATGATGTACCTTTTCCAGGTAAAGGTGGATAGAGGGAGGTAGCCAGGTGGATTCTGGGAGTGTATGGAAGTTGCCTTGGCAACAATGTGGGGTCACCTAGATGTGATGTCACTGGGTTTGGGCCTCATACCAACACCTTTCATGCTTTGTTTTCTTTAACTTATCATTCTTTATTTAAGTCATTTTACTTAAACTTTGTTTTAGATTTATTTTTAAATTTTAACTTGTGTGTATGTGTCTGTGTGTTAAGATATGCACATGCATAAATGTGCCAGCATGGCATCAGATACCCTGGGAATGTTACAGGTGGTTATGAGCTAGCTTCTGAATGGGGGTACTGGGAACAAGACTCTGGTCCTCTGCAGGAGCAGCAAGTACTTTTAACTGCTGAACCCTAAACCCTAAAATCCTTTAACTTTAAGGTTTTAAAAATCTTTTTAGCTTTTAAAATTTATTCATTATTTGTGTGGTACAATAGAAAGTTTTGATATCTATATCTATATATTTCTATCACTATATCATCTATATCTATCTATCTATCTATCTATCCATCCATCCACCCATCCTTCCATCTATCTATCTATATCATGGGATAATTTACCATAGTCAAACAAAGTATCCTGTTTATTACCTTCCATAATGACCTCCATATGTGTTAGGAGTTCTGACAATATAGTTTCTTAGCACATTTTCTAAATACAATGCAGAATTAATTGTAGCTCAAATGTAAAGTAATTCTTTCAATTTATACGTTATGCACAACTACAGCATATACTCCTGATTTGCAACCTCAAAATCTTTCACTCTCCCTACCCTTGGTAATTACTCTTCTACTACTTTGTATATATATTGACTCTCTTTTTAGATACTGTATAACAGTGAAATCATGCATTTTCTTTTTATGCTTAACTTTTATTATAGTGTCTTGTAAATTAATTTGAATTGTTGAAATTGGAGGTTTCTCCTTTTAAATGTGTGTGTGTGTGTGTGTGTGTGTGTGTGTGTGTGTGTACCTGCGTGTGATTTTCTTTATTCAATCATTCTATGATGGATATTTCTGTTTCTTAGTTTGTGTGAAGGGTGTAATAAACACAAAAGGACATAAATCTGTACAGAAGGCTAATGTCTTCTTTGGATATGTTATACTTAGTAGATAGATTGCTGGGCACATAAAACAGAAAGATATCCTCCATTTGCCAACTGGAAAATTAAAGGTAGAAAATTGTTCATAGTATGCTACAGAGAGAGTCTACAAATAAATCAAAGCATAGAATAATCCATTAATTTTCAATGAGGTCACTTAAAAGGTATAATATATGCTAATAAAGGAGGTTGGGAAAATTAGTATTTAGAGTTAAAAAGACTGGACATTAATATACACTCCCCCCTCAAATTAACTCAAAATAAATTTTAAGACCTAAATATAGGTTCTGAAATGACAAAACTAAAATAAAACTAACCAACCCACCAACCAACAAAGCTACCAATAAAGCAACCAAAGAACCAAACATAGAATCAAGAGAAGATCTACTTGACTTGGCATTAACATTTTATGATATTAGGTAGCATAAATCAACAGGCAACAATCAAACCTGAAGGCTTTTGCACTGTATAGAAAAAAAATAACAAAATTAAAAAATATCTATGAAATGAGAAAAATAACCACAATTTGCATTATATATCGGATTTGGGCATATCTGACAGGAAATTTATTAATGAAAAATCTATAAAAATATAAAAGCCAGGCTTGGTGACACATGTCTGCCATTGTAAAATTTGAGAAGCTGAGATAGGAGGATTGTGAGTACAAGGTTCATCTGTGCTACGTGGTGAGACCCTGTTTCAACCAACAAACAAGCTGAGAAAACAAAAAGTGAAACAATAAAACAGGAAAGAAGAAACATAATTTAGCAGAATCTCAAACAATTATCAAGTACAAAGTAGGCCAGGAAATTTATACAAATTCTCCCAAAACAAATAAAAAATGTCTGGTAAGCATATAAAATAAGTATTTGCTTCATTAATCACTGCAGAAATTCAAATAAAAAATCCCAAGATGCCTCACTTCTCATCTTTTCTTCTGTTAACTCTTGCTATTGGTCTTCAAGAGGTCTTAGTCATTGGCAAGCACAAGGACAGTGCAGGGGGGCAGTGAATGTGCTTGCTTCTTATGATCATACGTTGGAATGAGAATAAGACTTCCTTTTATAGAGAGATGCCTTTTAAACTATACTTAGCATTTACATAGCGATTAAAAATACAGATGTTTTACTTCAAAGGGGCCTCCATTTTAGAGCCAGCTGTATATTGCACCATGCTATCATTTACTGAGTGTTTAATCAGTTACCATGAGAGATCATGTGAGATTAATGTGGATCATGGAATGCATTGCATGCTGAGTGCTTAATGAATAGCAATAGCTACAGTCTTAAGTAATGTAGGAAAATATCACTGGAGGAAGAGCTGCATATCAAAGTAACATGGGTTATTTATTTTGTATTTGTATGAGCATCTCATTGTCAATTTGTGATTGAAGCTCCCTATGCTCTGGGCAATGATATTTTAAGCTGTAATGAGAAAAATGTTCTTATATAAATATAATTAGAAATACTTTCTCAATGTAATATGTATGTTGCTTTTATTTTAGTGGGAAAAGTATGCTTAGAGGAAAACTTTTTAATATGTCTATGTAGAGTAACAGGTTTCCTTGATAGAAACCAATCTTCCAATCAGTTGTTCTGTGGCTCTATCTTTCTTTTCCCTAGTTAGCTATACATTTTTCATATATTAATTTTAAAAGAAATATTGGTGAATATAGCATACATATATGGAACACTGAAGTAACTTTAAAACTTAGGTCATTAAATTTAGTCTCTATCTGTAATATATATATATATATATATATATATATATATATATATATATATATATATATATATATATCCCACCTCCCTTTATGTGTAAGTTGGTGTCCCAGGAATGGTTTCATTAATTTTTATAATACTGCTTATTATTTAGGCAAAATTCACTATAACAAATTTCAAAGTATCAGATGTCTTTTTCAAGTTACTGTTTTTTAAATATATGTCTGTCTAACCTATAAGACCAGGTTATCTAGACCAGGCTTGCTTTAAACTCACAGAGATCCACTTGTCCCTGCTGCCTGTTTGGGGAATTAAAGGTGTGAGCAATGACATACAGCAATACCTCGATATCCTGAGATTATGTGATACTTTTCATGTCACATGCCAAGCTTATTAATAGCTGTCTGTATCTTGAGTCACTCTTTCTTTATCCCCTCAAACATGCACACCAGACTCACCAGCAGTTCTTAAAGTTACTGCTGTCTGATAAGAGAAATTAATTCAGTTTCCCAACTGATTATTTCAATGCCTTCTTAAGTTCTCAATATTTTGATATACATATGTATATTTATCCCTTTGTTTCTTCTTTCTGTTTTCTTTTTCTGAATTTTTGATATGGAAGATTGAACCCAAGACCTCTTTTATGCTAGGCAATCATTTCACTGTGAGTTATATTGTCGCACTTTTTATTTTTTATTGTGATCCAATGTCTCACTTAGTTGTTCACATATTATGAAGAGTCTGTGGCATGTTGGTGACTGAGTCAAGAGACTGATTTATGCAGCAGTTCCCTGAAACAGTGATACTCTAGCTGACAAAAGTGGAAAGGTGAGTAAGGCCTTTGGCCCTCTTAGGTGACCTCTGCATCCCTTCTCCTGGCTGCAGTGCAAGGTCCCCAAACACAAACTTTGACGAAGTACTAAAGTTTTCTAAGTGACTCCATTTACTTATGGTGCCAAATCCAGTTTCCTTCAGGGCATTATTCACTGCTACTTTTTTGTACTAGCATGTATTCCTTCTCACCCTTTATACTCAAGAAATTTGAAGATGCATTTATAGACACCAGAAACGTTTGAACAGCCATATAAAATGACAATGAAATTAACTAAAATTCTGAACTTATGGTTGCCTTTGAACTTGCCTGGATGCCTGTCTTCCCTCATTGTCTACCTTCCACCCCTCAAAGATCATCTCCACTGTGAAATTTTCATGAGAGCAATGGATTCTTGTTGTTTCTACATCCTTACACATGAGAAGAACTCATCTACTAAAACACTTCCTGGCTGGGATATCCTCAGCAGGTAGAATGCCTGACGAGCATGTGTTAGTGCCCTGGGTTGGATCCCCAATACCACAGAAGAGATGCAGGCAGGAGGATCAGCAATTTAAAGTCATCCTGGGCTACATATGGTATTTACCTTGGCTACTTTTCAACCTCAATTTAAAACGCCTTCCATATTAAAATCCAACCATTTTGCTTATGCTTTCTCACCTAAGTCGATTAAAGTTATTGACTACAGGGGCAGAGCTACTAATTTCTGCTAATTCTGTCATCTAACTCAAGTGCTTGTCATATTAGACTCATCCATTTACAATTGTAAATGGATGGATAGATGATTGGAGAGATGAATTCCACAAAGTTATTTTTTTTTAAATTAATTGCTTTAGTATGCCATTATTCTTGTCAACAGATTAAAGATTCTTGAATGATATACATTTGGGACCCAATAAAGAAACTTATATATTTCACAACTTCTACATAAAGATATAAAAACTTGTGCATTAATATCATTTGTATTCCCAAGATTTGAGGAGCTTGTAGAGTGACAGAAATTCATAAAGGACTTGAAAGACAGCTCAGCTGTTACTTGTAAATATGAATGTTCTGTTTATCTTCTTTCAGCTTCCAAAATAAGAGAGAGAGAGAGAGAGAGAGAGAGAGAGAGAGAGAGAGAGAGAGAGAGAGACCAACACTAGGGAAAAATAGATACTGCATTTTAAGTCACAGCAAACAAAACCAATAAACAGCAAACCACGGAGACATATCATCTGAAAGGGAGAGACAACATTCATTTCATAAACAATTCACCAGTGTGGCAACAGTCAGTCTGACAAGCAGAAAAGAAAATGTATTTTACAAGAGATATTTGTTTTGTTAAATAAATCTTGAGAAAAGTATTTCATAAACTTTATCAATTGGTAATAAAGACTGAGGAGATATGAAAAGACCTCATTTCTATCATTAAATAAAAATCTTTCTATTATTGAGATATATTTTTGAAATCAGGAATTATTTGAGTATTATTAATATTGAATTCCTTTTCATAACAGAGTACTTAAATAGATGTACTTGGAAACATTCTCCTTTCAGTGAGGGCAGGAATCAGATATTGCATTCAAAATTATTTGCGTATGAGTCTCATGATTTTGTAGTAAGAAAAGAAAATCATGTCTGAAAACAGGTTAGGATTATTGGCATGTAGAAAGACAAATTGCTCTAATAACCACTCCGTTTATTAAAATTAGTTATGAGTATATTCTAGAAATGAAGGGAGAACATGTTTCGTGTAATGGGATTCTTGTCAAAGCTTGAGTTCTGTCAAAATCACACCATTAAAATTATATTTAATAACAGCTCATTTGGGAGATGATGGCAGAATATTTGAGTAAGGGAATGCAGAGACTAGACAGAGGCAGGTGGGAAGGTAGCTGAAAGTAGATTACGGAGTGGGAGCTGGGTTTCACAGAGGCATCTGGGCTCCATCCTGTTTGGAATCCTCTAGGGACCATGCGGAAGGAACCTCAGGAATATTTATTTCATCAGAGAATGGCATCTGATGCATTCATTGACTAGAACTTACATCTTTCCAACTGAGGCTGTTTCTTTTCTGTTTTATTTATTTACTTTTTAGTTGATATTTTGTTTATTTACATTTCAGATGCCTTCTCCTTTCCCCATTGCCTTGATGGACTGTGTCTTTTTAGAGAATTCCGAGGAAGCCTGAGGAAGGAAGTGCCAGGTCCACATGGCTACAACTGAAGGCAGAGTTGCCTCATGGGTTGTGGTAGATGTAACAAGTCTTCAACACATATGGGCAATTATGCTCAATTTTATTTTATTTTTATTTTTATTTTTATTTTTTGTTTGGAAACAGTGACTTTATTTTGTTACCATAAGGCATCTTTTCCTCCAAATTGTTCTTTGGACCCTGAGAACAAGATAGTTTAAAGGGCAAAAGAGACTTGGAAGATCTGATTAAATTGAAGCTCTTGATTTTTGTTTTTTGTTTTTTTTTGTTGTTGTTGGTGGGTTTTTTTTGTTTGTTTGTTTTTTGTTTTGTTTTTTTCCCATTCAAATTGTCTCTGTGTAGCACTAGCTCTCCTGAAACGAACTCTGTAGACTAGGTTGGCCCTACAACTCAGAGATATGCCTGTCTCTGCTTCCCAAGATCTGGGATTAAAAGTATGTGCCACCAGGCTCTGCAAATTGAAGCTCTTGAAATGGAAAAATGACCTTAGATTATCAGGTATAACCAATGCTGTCACATCACAGGTTCCTGATTTTGAGAGAGGAAGTGAGGGAGGGCAGGGAAGGAGGGAGAGAGAAAGAAAGAGAGAATGTTGGCAGAATCAAGGCTAGAGTCTATACTGCCTCTGCCTCTGGGTAGTTTGAGGAAAGAAGAATCCATTGTACTGAAAGTTCTGCAAAGGTTAAACAATTAACACTGTTTCAAATTGCATGGGAGGGAGATAGGTGTCTGGGTGCCTGCACTGCAATTCTAAACTCAGAAGCCTACGGGAAGCTTAACAACTCTGGCCTCCTACATTCATTTTAAATGCCCAAATGATTCTTTTTTAAAGAAAAGATGTATTTATTGTGTATACAGCACTCTGCAAACCAGAAGAGGGCACTAGATCTCATTATAAATGGTTATAAGCCTCAATGTAGCTGCTGGGTATTGAACTCAAGACCTCTGGGAAAGCAGCCAGTGCTCTAAACCTCTGAGTCATCTCACCCACCCCCAAATGATTCTTGAGCTCCTCCTCTTTTCTTTGATTCATCTATCCATTCTTTTTGTTGTTGTTTATTTATTCAGAAACTATTCTAAATAAGAATATGGATATTTTGTATATTTATTGCTTTAAGAGATACTAAGTAATATGAAGAAAAGAACCCAGTGTTGAGGAATTTTTCTTTCATTAATTGAAAGTAGACTTTTTCCTCATATAATATATCCTGATTACAGTTTCCCCTCCTTGTACTCCTCCCAGTTTCTCCCCACCTCCCCTCCCATCTGGATCCAATCCCTTTCCCTCTCTCACTGGAAAATAAACAGACTTCTAGGGATAATAATGAAATAAAATATAACATAATAAGATAAAACAAAACTAACACATCAGAATACAATCCAAACACTAAGAAGGAGAGTACCCCAAGAAAAAGCACAAGTAACAGATATAAATGCAGAGACCCATTTGTTCAAACAGTCAGGAATCCCATAAAAATACAAAGCTGGAATATATAATATATATGCAAAAGACCTGTAAGGTAAAAAGAGCAATATATGTAAATTTTAAAAAATTGTATAATCCCTGACATGACATTATGAGACAAGGAACCTCCATTGAGTTCATTGATTTCTTTTCTTTTCTTTTCTTTTCTTTCTTTTCTTTTCTTTTCTTTTCTTTTCTTTTCTTTTCTTTTCTTTTCTTTCTTTCTCCTTCCTCCTTCCCTCCCTCCTCCTCCCTCCCTCCCTCCCTCCCTCTCTCTCTTTCTTTTTTCTTTCTTTCTTTCTGCTGACCATCTACTTCTGGGTATGAAGCCTACCCTTAAGAATAGTCTATTTCCACAGTGAGACTTCCCTGGAGAAAATGAAAATTTTATTTTCAAATGGTTATTTATTGGTGAGAGGTGAATTTGGAAAATTTTGAAGCATATTCTGAAGAACTTCATGACTTTGATTTTGAGCTAATGAAATGGACAAAATGCTGGGGTACCTGTCATAATCTTTGCCACTCATCCTGTCCTTTAGTTGTACCCATTGGACACTAAAATTGGCCCTCCTTCTTCTTTTCTTTCTATCCTCTTGCTCCCCTTCCCTCTAGTTCTCTCTCCATTCTCTATCCTTCCATCCTTACTTCCCATTTTGATACTAAAAGCCAACTTTATATCTTTATAAATACAAAATTTAGCCTTTAACTTGTAACAGTTGAACCATTAAAAAAAAAACTGTCTTGTTGTGAAGAACTTTTCAGCAAAACATATGGGAGCAGAATTGACTTCTATGTTATGTAGAAATTCACCGTATTAATGTATTTAAACGTCATCCACACTGCATGAATGAAAGAAGATCATTTTCAGGGAGGTCCGAAGGATCTAGGGGTTATGGAGATGGTGAATATTTGAATGTAGCTTTAGAGTCTTTTGTAATGATGTTGAGAAACAAGGACTTAAATCAGCATGCAGTTTAAATCTCTGCTGGTCTGATTTCAAAATGTATGTTAACAGATATTCCATACCATGTTGCTTTAGACATTGTAAGTGCAAATAAAGCATCGTCCTACTTGACTATGTGCTTGGAACTCTCAAAAGGAACATAACTCCAATTGATGCAACTCCTTCTTTTACTTATTACACCTGCCCCATTGATATGAGTTTGTCGATTACTTACAACGTCTCCCCACTGACATGCTTCATTTGTAGTTATCACACTACCCATCCCTCACCTTGTTACGTCAGTAAGACACATCCTCAGATGGCATAAGAACACATGATATTCTTTCTGCTACATGTTCTGCTTTTTAGTAGAGTCTATCACAGCTTCTAGATAGATACTTTGTAGAATTCTTGTTACCAAAGAAATTATGTAGTATTACACTGTGCTTTTACACAAATTTGAAAAGTCACAACTATCTCTGTATACTGTGTAATTTGATTTATAGTCTTGTTTTTCAAGTCCCCCCCACCCCCAACTCATACTTTGGGAGAATTTGACTTTGTCAGATAAGACTTTAAAAAAATATTCTTGACAAAACTGCTACATTGCCTATTTATTTTCTGATATCCATGTTACATAAGAGAAATAATCTTGTTGTCAATGTTATATGTTTTTTACAACCATTATCATGTCATCATTGGTCAGATAATTTGGGGACTTTTGGTAAATGATGGGTTGAATTGTCATTAGTTTGTCTGGAAACAAAATGCACGTGAAAGAGTTGCTCTGCAAAACCTTAGGTTGTTACTGTGCTGGGTAAAATATATCACAGTTCTGGCAGAAAAATGGAGAACAATTGAATAAATGGTACATGAAGAAGGAGTTGAGTTTACTGCGGACATTAACTATGCTAATAAATTCTACATCTTTAGGGGTCTTTAAAAGAGATTTAATGATTTCTTGCCAGAGATATGATAGAGGAAGTTTATAAATATATAACATAAGCGCATTTGAATTTAACTTTCTTGTTGGAGATATGTAAATGTATTCATGGTTTATTCATATTTCTCAAAATTCTATGTGAATATATGTAAACCTATAACTTTATATCCATACATAAAATCAAAAGTATAGGACATAAAATTCTGAGAGAAAGAAAAGTTACAGCCAATTGTTACAAAGGAAAACCTCATGAGAAAATTGATATGAGAGATAGATAGCTTTTAGGTCACCCCCGAGAATCCCATGCACATGGTGGGATAGCCTACCATTGACACAGAAAGCTCATGCCTGACACCTGCTGCATGAAACCAAGTCTGCAGGCAGCAGACTCCTTAGGCTTGTGGAATCCTTGGTTGTGAATGTGGGTATGGTTGATGAGGTAAACAAAGCACTAAGGGAAGCTATGTAGGAAGCATCCTCAGTCAGCCAGAGCACACCAACACCAAGTAATGCATGATTCATGCTTCTAAGACCCGGTGAACATGAGGCTCAGGCTGAGGTTGCGATAAAGGAAAGGCTAGCTTAGTTTATTCTCAATAGCTTTGGGAAAGAATGTGCGATATACATGTCTTTAGAAAACCAAATATCAGACACAGATCTCACACATTTATCTCATGATAGAGATGAGGAATTTCACAATGAATTGGGTTTGTATATTGTGTAATTGTATAACAGATGTGATTTTAGACTTGACATATAGTCCAATAGATTCCATAAAAGAACGGAGAGTCATAGATTTTGTGAAATATTTTGAAGTGACTGTGGGTGGAAATCTGGGAGGGTTTAAAGCTTCAGAACATGTAAATTTCCATTTTTAATGTGTAAAATCTGGCATGAGATACAGAGCTTACTTTGCAGAGAGAAAGGAGGAATGTCAAGTATAAAATTTCTTCTGGGGGTGTTGGAAGGGAGAATGAAGGTAGATTTGATCAAGATACATTGTGTACGTGTATCAAATTTTCAAAGAATAAAAAATGCTTCTGGTTTAAACAAGTACTCTATAAATAATATTTAGAAAAGCAATAAAGTGTATCAAAATAATGTATAAAAATTGTTTGCTCTCTTGTGTGTTTGATCTCTTGTTCTTTGTCACCTGCCAAATACTACTGGCTTTTATAGAAAGCAAAAAAAAAAAGTCATTTCTAAGGATATTTTGTGATACAGACTAGTCTCTTAGTGAGCATCAGAGAAGTTTCCTCCTACAGTAGATTGGAACAAACACAGAGATGCAAAGCCAGAAATTAAACATGCACACAGAAAGACTTTGTAATACCCAATCTAAATGGGATCTGTCCAATGAATCCCTCTCCTCAGGGCAAAGGGAGCTCCATGGAGGAGGTGGAAAGAGTATAAGATCCATAAAGAATGGAGGACACCTGGAAAATAAGGTCCTCTAAATCAATTGACTAAGCTCATATGCATTCACAGAGACTGAAGCAGCAAGAACAGGGTTGACATGGGTCTGCTCCAGGTATTCTGCATATACATTATAGCTTAAAGTTCATTATTTTTAAGAGATACAGGAGTGTGTGAATGAGTTGGTCTCTGGTGCCTATTCTTGGGTCTGTTTTCCTTCTGTTGGCTTGCCTTGTCCAACTTTGATGCTAAGGTCTTTGTTTTATCTGATGGCTTTTTATTTTGTTGTTTTGTTATTCTCAAGAAACCTGTTGCTTTCTTAAGAAAGACAGAAAGAGTTGATCAGGATGAGCAGATCAGTGAGGAGGAACTGGGAAGGGATACTGTAGTCAGGATATGTTGCATGAAGAAAGAATTTATTTTTAATAAAAGTGGGAAAAAACAACAACAAAAAGATTATATGGGCAATGAAAATTGTACTTGGTGAGTTTAACTAAAAAAAGATGACACAAAGTTGGGTGGGTAAGAATTGGTCTGGGGTGGTCTGGGAGGTGTTGTGTAAATATGATCAAAATTCAGCATATTAAATTCTTAAGGAATTTAATGTTGAAAAATGTTGTTGTTATCATTGTTGCCCAAGGAATTGAACATAAGGGCTCATGTACATTAAGCTACACACCTAGATCTAAAAGTTTTGTATGTATTTTGTGGTTGGTTCATAGTGCTGGAGACTGAGTCCAGGATTGCACACATGCCAGGTAAGTTTTCTATTGTTGAAATATATTTGTAGCTCATTAAAACATATGAGTTGTTATGATTTCAATTTCCCTGAGTACTTTTACCATTAAAGTATTTTAAGCATTAACAGTAAAATTATCACATTCCCTCAAAATTGCATTTCTTATCGTTTCTATTTTTATTTATTCTCCTTGATGATGAATATATTAATAACATACTTGAATTGAAAAATATGAAACTATTTAAATCACACCAGCAAAGAAGAATAAGGAATCTGAACATGGCTAGCATGGTGGCATAAACCTTTAGTTACACCATTCTGGTGGTAGAGACAGGCAAGATTTGGAGAGGAGGTTTTATTATTATTATTAATTATTTTATTTGTTTACATTTTAAATGTTGACCACCTTCCTGGTGCCCCCTCCATGACCCACCCATCCTTCCCCTTTGCCTCTAAGAGGGTGCTTCCTCACCACCCAACCACTCGTGCCTCACCTCTCTAGCATCCTCCTTCTCTGGGACATCAAGCTTCCACAGGACCAAGAGCCTCCCCTCCCACTGATGCCAGATAAGGCAGTCTTCTGTTACATATGTAGCAGGAGCCAGGGATTGGCCCATGGATACTCTTTGATTGGTGGTTTAGTCCCTGGGAGCTCTGAGGGGTCCAATTAGTTGATATTGTTGTTCTTCCTATGAGTTTGTAATCCCCTTCAGCTTCTTCAGTCTTTCCCTTAACTCTTCCAGTGAGGTCCCTGGGCTCAGACCAATGGTTGGCTATGAGTATCTGCATCTGTCTTAGTCAGGTGCTGGCTGAGCCTCTTAGAGGACAGCCATACCAGACTCCTGTCTTCAAGTACATCTTGGCACCAACAAAAGTGTTGGGGTTAAATCTGTGGATGGGTTGGAACCCAAGGTGGGGCAGTCTCTGGATGGCTTTTCTTTCGGTCTCTGCTCCATTTTTGACTCTGCATTTCCTTTAGACAGGAACAATTCTGGGTTAAAAGTTTTGAGATGGGTGGGTGGCCCCATACCTCATCTGGGGGCCATGTTTATCTATTGAAGGTGGTCTCTTTTAGGTTCTATCTCCCCTTTATTGGGTAATTTGGCTAATGTCATCCCATTTCTTCCTGGGAGCTTCTTGCATCCCTAGCAGTCTGGGACTTCCTAGTGGTCCTCCCATACCCCCACTACAGCAACATATTTCTATTCATTCTCCTGGCCCTCTGGACTTTTCTCTTTCTCTTCCCATACCTGATCCTGCCCCTTTTCATCCCTCTCCCTCATTTTAATCCAGCAACATGGCCTCTCTGGCAAGGTATCTTGTCTTTGGATATGATCCAACTAAAGTGTAGACATGCCCTGGATTACAATATGATCTGGCTGAAATTCAGACATGCCCTTAGTAACACCTTTAATCCCTAACAATAAAGTTAAGGTTAGTTTATCGAACATAGCAGCCGTGGTTGAACGTGATGTCTAATTGAAGGACAGACAGTGATGAATCATCAGAAGATTTGGAAGAATGAGCCAGAGATAGAATACATCCTACTAACATGAAAACAACAGAGGGAGAGAGGCTACTTGAGAGCAGTTAGAGAGATGGGTGGAGGCAGTGTATGTGCAGCTGTTTTACAGGACAGGTTCACAGAGACAAGGTCCAGAGATAACAAGTTAGAAACAGGTGAAATCAATAGGAGAAACAAAATGGAAAGGAGCCAGGAGATTAGAAGTTAGTATGAGGCCAAGCAGAGCAATTCATTCAGAAGCAGAGAGAAGCCAAATTGAATAACCTTGGAAGATTAGATTGTATGAAAGCTAGAAATGTCCCGACCTAGGCCTACAGATAGTTAGACCAGAGAAAGAAACACTTGTAGGTCAGGCCAACCTGCATATTTGCACAGCGTGGATATGGCTCTCATCTCATCCCCTCATCTGAGGAAATAAAAGTGACACTTATACTATATGACTGGCTGGTTTACATAGTAAGTTCTATAAAAGCTACGAATGCATAGACTTTGTCTCAAAAATTTTAAAAAGACTTTTAATAAGGGGTCTGAAGATATACTAATTGGTGAAGCACTTCACACAAACACACACACACACACACACACACACACACACACACCAAAGGAGTAAAAAGCATCTCAAAGAATTTCATTATGAAGTATATTCCAACATAACACGTGACCAAACAGCTAAGTATGAAAGCAGCAGCAGTGTGGTAGTAATTTTGTGTAGTGGGGATACATGACTAATTCTTGTATAGGATTCACCACAGCAACCTAATGTGATTAGCAGTCTCTTGTCTGAAGTTCTGACATCTCTTCCTCTGTTTCTGGACCTGGTTGGAGTCCAGTTAGCTTCACACTAACTGGGTATAGTGATGGCGATGTTAGTTCTGGTATTTCTGTGCAGCAACCTGGACTCTACTTCCTCCATTCTGTGTCCTCCTCATTTGTAATCTGGACATGTTGAATATAATCTTTGTCAGAAATCTGAATAAAATATAGAAAATGAAGATAAGCCCAACTCCACACTCCATTCCCCCAGGACACAACTCTGCTTGCATCCCTGAATGCCTGCTCCCACTTGGGACAACCAATTCTGCCTGCTTCCCTGGAGGCTTGCTACAACCCAGGACAACCAGAGGCCTGATGCCATCAGGGACCACCAGCTCTAACTGCAGCCACAGAATCCAGCAGCCATGAGGTCTACCAGGTCAGCTAATACTAGGAACAACCAGATGGATAGAGGTCAGGGTAAGAACGCAAACAAAAGAAGCCAGGGCAATATGGCACCACCATAATCCAGTTATCCTACTGCAGCAAACCAGGGGTCCATGGAGAGGAAGAAAACCACCTTGAATCTAATCTTATGGGAAGATAGAGGCCTTTAAAGAGGAATTAAATAGATCCCTTAAAAGAAATACAGAAAAATATAATCAAACAGGTAGAAGCCCTTTAAAAAGAAATGAACAAATATAAAGAAATAGAGAAAACTACAACCAGAGAAGTTGTATTGAAGAAAATGAATAAAATGTTCAAGACTTGAAAACAGAAATAGAAGTAATAAAGAAAAAACAAACTGAGGCAAACCTGGAGATGGAAAACCTAGGAAAGAGAACAGGAGCAAGAGATGTAAGCATCGCCAACAGAATACAGGAAATGGAAGAGTCCATAGAAGATACCAAGGAAGAAATTACTACATCAGCCAAAGAAAGTATTAAATCTAAACTATTCCTGACACAAAACATCGAGGAAATCTGGGATAATATGAAAGACCTTACCTAAGAATAATAGTAATAGAAGAAGATTTCTAACTCAAAGGCCCAGAAAGTATCTTCAGCAAATTCATAGAAGAAAATTTCCCTAACCTAAAGAGACAGAGATGGTATAAATGTACAAGAATCTTACAGAACACCAAATAGATTGGACCAGTAAAGAAAATCTTTCTGCCACATAATAATCAAAACACTAAGTATACAGAACAAAGCATTCAATTAACAAAAGAAAAAACAAGGCAGAGCGGACAATGAATGAAAAGGTGCTCTGGGACTACAGCTCAACCTTACTGAGGCACCAGCATGCTATCAGTAGCACGAAAAGAGGGGAAAAGGGGGAACCTATGCCAGCAAGTACACATAACACAGGAGTCTTGTGCATTGCTCATGGGGAGATGCATTCTCTCTCTCTCTCTCTCTCTCTCTCTCTCTCTCTCTCTCTCTCTCTCTCTCTCTCAAGAGCATATAGACCTAATTGTTTATAGTAGCATATTAAAATGTGTGATTATCTACATCTAAAATGTTCATCGTCAGCATAAAATGGAACAACAAAAATAAATATTCTCCTGAATAGAGCTGCATAATTTCTACAACTACACTGCTGTGTGTGCGTGACTGTGGTGGGGGTTAGATGCTCTTTGCTTCTGGGTTTATAGGAGACATTTTAAAAAAATAATTTCAGGTTCTAATGCATCCAAAGCAGCAAAGGAAATGTAATATGAAAGAACTCATTTATGATTTCATATGTATACAACTCTATAAATAAGAATGTATTCATTTTACTTAGGGAACGAACACTAGTGGGTAAGAATCATGGTTGATAAATTTTTGTAAGCCTACCAGAGGAGAAAATAACTAAGTGTGGAAATCCATATATGATCAGAAGGAAAGAACAAAGAATTCCACATAAGTGATCACTGCTGCTGTCGATACCTGTGGACACAGAACTTCAAGGCAAAGGGGTCTCATTATGTAAAGAACAGAATGTAAAATCAGTAGATTGGTCACTTTTATGTAAATTTATCTTGGAGAAATTGTCTAAATAGATCAGTACATCTTATAAAAAAAAACCCCAAAATTTCACCCTGCCAGCAGAGTGCTTGGTCTACCACCTCCTTTTGGTTGAATGAAGAGGTGGAAATACTTTCCTCTGAGCAAATTCACATGTAAACTATTTGTCCTAACTATGACAACTGATTGGATTTCATGAACATGTGTGTGTGTAAAATTTTGAGTATATATTATAAAATAGGCCTGCTGTTTAGTTCACCTAGACTCAACATGGCAGAGACAAATGAAGATCATTTTTAGAATGTACTCAAAATTTCCCATGAATAAATTTTGGAGAAAAGTAATTCACAATAAGGAGTGCTGGAAGAAACACCATAAGGATAAGTAAGCAGAAATAACAACATGTACAGGTAAAGAGTGAAAATGATTATACATTAAGAAGTTCACTGGCATAAGCCAATAAAAAAAGATCACATGTAATTTGTTTTGCTGTATTTACTAATCATTATAATAAAATTCTTGGCAAGCTAAATATAGAATGATTTTTATTTCAGTTATTAGGATTCACACTTACTTAGGTGTAAGTTCAGCTACATACCACATAAAATTCAAGCAAGATATCATATTACTCTTTTAAACAAGTAATATCCATGATTAGAAATAAAGGAATTTCTATGCATCAAAGGTGATATGTCACAAGGAACGGAGACCCATCTGTTTTCATCCCCACAGGAGAACATCAGTCCAGTCCCATCCTGGTCCCATCAGGCTCATTCATTCCCCTATGCTGACACTGTGGAGGACAGATCAGCATATACATTTTGTGATACACAAGAGTTAGAACTTAGGTTTAGTAGAAGCTACGTTAAGGAAAGATATGTGACTTCTATGATTATTACATAGTACAGGAATTTTTATAACAGGACTTTAGCAAACATAATGGAAAAGAGAAATGTATAGACTATAACTTAAATAAAAACCAAATAAGAAAGATCATTGTAGTTATTATTACCTACAACAGAAATCTGAGATATATAATCAGCAATGCCATATACAAAAGCATAAATGTAGAAATGCTATCTTCTAGCAATATATATTTTAAACATATCATGACATTTAAATTTAAATCATCATCCGTAAATTCATGGACACACTTGTATGGAGAGAAAGACACACAGACGCACACAAACACACAGAGAGAGAGAGAGAGAGAGAGAGAGAGAAGAGAGAGAGAGAGAGAGAGAGAGAGAGAGAGAGAGCAAACTTTATGATGTTTTGACACAGTTCTGGGGTTATGTCTTAGTCAGTGGTTTTATTGCTATGATAAAGACCATGATCAAAGCAATGTGAAGAAGAAAAGGTTTCTCTCATCCTAAACTTTTTCAAGTAACAATCCATCACTGAGAGAAGTCAGTGCATAAACTAAAGAAGGCAGGAACCTGGAGGTACACACTGAAGTAGAGGTCCTGAATAGTGGTTGTTACTGGTTTGCCGACCAACACCAATCATCAATAAGAAAAAAGTGCCCTGAAAGCTTGTAAACAGGCCAACTGGAGTGGAGGTTCTTCTTGATAGGAGTTCTCTTTTTCCAAATGATTCTAGATTGTGTTAAGTTGATATAAAACCAGCCAGTGCAGTGTTGGACTTCAGTACTGTATAGGCAGCTGAGGAAGAAAAGACACCAGTAATCTTGTGTTAATAATACATTTAAAGGAAATGTAGATCATCTGTTTTATACTTCTTCAAAATTTAAGTAGGATTAAATTAATGTGAAAAGCAAAACTTGCAATATATATGAGTTAAAAGCAAGTAAGTTTGGAATTGGAAGTGAGATTTTAGGAGTAAAAAGGAGCATGAAAGAAATGGAAGTCTTGAAGACACCGATTTAAAGACAGATCTTTATAAGAATGTGTCTTATAAGTCACCTAAAAAATGAGACTTTCCTAGTTTGCATAAAAAGTTTTCAAAGCTATTAATAAAAGACCAACAAAAGCTCACAAGAATTGCTGGAAGTCTTGTTCTCGTTCTTGTTCTTCTGTTTTAGTTAGGGTTTCCACTGCTGTGAATAGACACCATGACAGAGGCAACTCTTATAAGGACATTTAATTGGGACTGGCTTACAGGTTCAGAGGTTCAGTCTATTATCATCAAGATGAGAGCATGGCAACATTCAGACAGGTACGGTACAGGAGAAGCTGAGAGTTCTAAATCTTTATCTGAAGGCTGCTAGGACAAAACTAGCTTTCAGGCAGCTAGGTAGAGGGTTTTAAAGCCCACACCCACAGTGACACACTTACTCCAACATGGCCACACCTACTCCAACAAGGCCACACCTACTCCAATAAGGCCACATCTCCTAATAGTGCCAGTCCCTGAGTCAAACATATTCAAACATCTTCCTATTCTTTTTTTTCTTGTTCTTGTTCTTCCTCTTCCTCCTGCTTCTCTTCTTCTTCTTCTTCTTTTTATTAATTAAGTTATTTACTTGTTTTACATCCTGATAGCCACTCCCCTCCCTCCTCGCTTCCCAGTCCCTTCTATTCAACACCTCCTATCCAACCCTCCTCCCTTTCTCCTCAGGAAAGGAAAGGCCTCCCATGGATATCAAGCACCCTTGGCATATCAAATTGCAGTAAGATTAGAGTAAGATTAGATACATCTTCTCCTATTGAGGCTAGACTAGACACTAGACGGCCCAATTAGGGGAAAGGGATCTGTGGTGGTTTGAATATGCTTGGCCCATGGGAAGTGGCACTATTACGAGGTGTGGCCTTGTTAGAGAAAGTGTGTCACTGTGTAGGTGGGCTATGAGGTCTCCTAGGCTGTCATGCTTCCTGCCATAATGATAATGGACCAAACTTCTAAAGCTATAAGCCAGCCTCAATTAAATGTTTTCCTTTATAAGAGATGCCTTGGCCATGATACTGTTTCATAGCAATGGAAACCCCTAACTAAGTCAGGATCCAAAGGTAGGCAACATTATCAGAGACAGCCCCCGTTCCTGTTGTTAGGAGTCCCACATGAAGATTCAGCTACACAAGTATTACACATGTACAGAGAACCTAGGTCCTTCCCGTGCATTGTCACTGGTTGGCAGTTCAGTTTCTGTGAGCCCCCTGTGAGCCCATGCTAGGTTTACTTGTGGTGACCTCCACCCCTCTGACTCCTATGGTCCTCCTCTCCATCTCTTCAGCAGGATTCCCTAAGCTCCACCTAATGTTTGGCTGTGAGTCTCTGGATCAGTTTCTATTAGTTGCTGGATGAAGCCTCTCTGTTGACAGTTATGCTGGGCTCTTGCTTGCAAGTATAGTAGTATATCATCAATAGTGTCAAGGGTAGGTGCTGGAAGTATTTTTAAACGAAAAATATAAATAAACATAAAACACTCAACTTCATTTGTTAATGGATACACAGGTTAAAATCATTAAGATTATTTTTATTATAAACTCATCATTGCAGTGGCATTTTGAAGGGCTTTGGATTCCAAATATTGATCAGGATGTGAACCTAAACAGGTACTTCAATACTACTGTGGCTTTGCCTGGTATCACATTAATACAAGGCAATATAACATTAACATTCCTTTGATATACCCAGAGACCTCCAGACATGAATAAAGACACACGCATAGAAATATTCACAGTGATGTTTACATATCACCAGAATATTGACCCAAAACTCCAAACCAAATGGCATCATGATATATGTCTTAGAGAGAAAGTACATAAAATAGTGAGAATGCAAAAAACTATTTTCACACACTGGCAATGAAAATATATTAGAAAAACATACATAGAAGATTATTTAAGTTCAATAGACTCAAATAATGCTAAGTCAATCAAATTTCTCTACAAAACTTAATTATATAGAAAATAATAGGAAATGCATAAATATCAGTATAGTATTTATATTTGGGTTTAACGTAGGCTAGCCAACCAGGAGTCGTCCAGAAACAAGGTTTCAGAATGTAGGTATTTTAAGTGTTTAAAAGGTGAGAAGCCACTGTAGGAGGAGTTAAGGTGGGAAGAGTTAGGAGAGGAAGAGGAGGAGTAAGGAGGAGAGGAGGAAAAGGAAGAAGAGGAGCTAGGAGACAGGAGAGGAGAATGAGAGAGAAGAGATGGAGGCAGATGTTCATGTGTCTGTAGCAGTCAAAGGTAGTTGGTATATCTAGGTTGGGCATTGGGTTACACTTCTGATTGTGTGGGCATATTGTTATTAATAATTATCAAATATATAAACCTTTGATTAATCTTTAAGCATTAGAATGTCATCTTTCTGCCGAGTCTGCATGGATGGCAGGATGGCTTGGGCAATGCCAGCCTTGCAGACACAGTGTGGGAGATTGAGCCATCTCCCATGCTGGCGTCTTGTGGGTGGCAGGGCTGGTGTTTCTGGCTGACCAGTTCTAGCTGCTGCGCGCATGTGGCCTCCAGCCGAGGCTGGGCTAGGTAGAGCTGCTGCAGCTTAGATAGTCGGCCTGAGCCGGAGGCTGATTTAAATAATTATGTCAAGAAGCCACTACATAAATATTCATTTAATTTTCATGCTTTGATATGAATACAACATTACATAAGAAAAAAATCCCAGAAAAATAAATGTAGTATATTGGCAAATGTAGATAAAAATTTTTCTGTTTGAAAGACAATAAATAATTGAAATAATTTAGAAAATATGGCACATACAAAAGATACACATTTATTTATATCTATGAGAGAATAGGTCACAAGAATTAAAGGAGTTTTTGGAAGTTTTGGGTTGCTCTTATTGGAAAGAGCTAAAGCACTTGTGTGAATAGAAAGTCTTGAGCATTGGAGAAATTTGTGTCTATGAAAGGGGATGCACGTAAACCGTGTGTTTGCATGCGTTGTGTGTGTGTGTGTGTGTGTGTGTGTGTTGTTTCTTCCATTAATTACTTTCTTTATTCACTTTACATCCTGATCACAGCCCTCCCTCTTCCCCCAGTACTCCCTCATACAGCCTTTCCTCCCATCAACCCTCTCCTGCTCAGAGATGGAGTGAAAGGCATCCCCTGAGTTCCAGCTCACCCTGGCACATCAAGTTATTGCAAGACTGAGTACCACCTCTCACACTGAGGCCAGACAAGGTTAGAACAGGATCGACAGGCAAGAAATAGATTCAGGGATAGCTGACAACAGACTCCCATTCAAGTTTTTCACATTCAGACTCCCACATAAAGACCAAGCTGGACATCTGCTACATATGTGGGGGTGGGTTAGGTCTAGTCCTGGTATTTGGAGGGTGCTTCAATGTCTGGGAGCCCCCAAGTTAGTTGACTCTGTTGGTCTTTCTGTGGAGTATCTATTTCCTCTAGGTCCCTCAATCCTTCCCCAAGCTCTTTCACAAGACTCTCTGAGCTCCATCTACTGTTTGGCTGTGGGTATCTGCATTTGTTTTCATCAGTTGCTGGCTGGAGCCTCTTAGAGGACAGTTATAACTAGACTCCTGTCTGCAAGCATAACAGATTATCATGAGTAGTGTCAGGATTGGTTCCTGCCCATGATATGGGCCTCAAGTTGGGCTGGTTATTGATTAGCCATTCCCTCAGTTTTTGCTCCACCTTTGTCCCTGCCTGTCTTGTAGAGAGGGCATATTTTGGGTGGGAGGTTTTGTGGGTGGGTTGGTGTCCTTATCTGTCTACTGGGAGTCTTGCCTAACTACAGGAGGTGGCCACTTCAGGCTCTATATCCCCCACTGTTAGGAGTCTCAACTAGAGTCACTCTCATAGACTTCTTGGAGACTCTCCTGTCCCAGGTTTCTGATATGTCCTAGAACAACAAGCTGTTGATTTCCATTCACTCTCCTAGCCCTCTCTTTCTCCCCGGCTTTCCCCACACTTGATCTGCCTCCCATCCCCCCATCCCCCCATCCCCTCTACCTGACTATGTTACTTATCCTTCTGAGTGAAATTCAAGCATTCTCCCCTTTGGCAATCCTTGTAATAATGTGGATTGCAACATGGGTATCCTGTACTTTATGACTAATATCCACCTATAAGTGACTACATCCCACACATGTCCTTATAGGTCTGGGTTACCTCACTCAGGATGATATTTTTCTAGTTCTGTCCATTTGCCTGCAAAACTCATGATGTCCTTGTTTTTAATATCTGAGTAGTATTCCATTGGGTAAATGAACAACATTTTTTTGTTGTTGTTGAGAGATATCAGGGTTGTTCTCAGTTTCTGGCTATTACAAATAAGGCTGCCATGAACATAGTGGAACAAGTGTTCTTGTGATATGATGGAACATGTTTTGGGTATATGCCCAGTAGCTGAGTCTTGAGGTAGAACTCTTTTCAATTTTTAAGAAACTGCCAGCTTGATTTCAAGAGTGTTTTTACAAGTTTGCACTCCCACCAACCGTGGAAGAGTGTTCCCCTTGCTCCACATCTTCACCAGCATGTGCTGCTGCTTGAGTTTTTGGTGTTAACATTCTGATGGGTGTATCATGGAATTTCAGAGTCATTTTATACCATATATATTTTACATGTATATACTAATATGTACATTTTTGCAAATATCTTTAGAGAAAGCTGCATAAAATATTTCAAAATTGTTATTAAAACTAGATGTCAACCAGATGAATAGAAAGATTTAAGTTTGCAATCTTTACCCTGTGGGTTGTGTTTGTTTATTTTAGTTTATTGCTTTTTGCAGGCATTCCTGTTAGGGAAAACAAACCATTAGCACTGGTTCTGAGAGAGAAAATCCTGTCCTCTTAATAAAATCTTTACACTTGAGAGAAGTAAAATACCATAACTTTCAAAATAAGGGATGTTATTCCCCCAAAGAACACAGCAAAGAAAACCTTGCAGAGTGAGTTTGGCCTGTCACAGAGAAATTAATTGACTAAATGATAACTGCTGACCTGATGTAACTATGGCTGGGTAATATTTGGTAAACTTGTTATTCAGTGCTCAGACAAATGATTCTGATTCTGTATTCTCTGCTTCCATACATGTGTAGCTCTTTGCAATATTCCTCATTCTATCTAGCCAGAACTTTAGGCACAGCATTAAACAGAGGTGCCAAGAGGAGGCATCTTTGCTTTATTTCTAAGCTTGGGGAAAATGTGAGTCTTTTACCATCAAGTATGTGTGATTCATGGATCCACTGTATGACATTAAATTTTGTTACAACTTTTTATTTTGGCATGGGATACAGGGTATGGGGTGGTAAAGGTGCTTTTTGTCTCAACTTAGAGTTACGTTCTCAAAAATCCTATTAATAATAATATGAATTATTTTCCTGTGACAACTGCCAAGAAGTCTCACTGATTCATAGAGTGACTATATCATTCCTTAGTTTTGGAAAGAGTCTCACTATGTAGACTTGGCTGACCTTGAACTTGCTATGTGGACCAGGATAGCTTTGAACTTACAACGATCCATTTGCTTCTGCTTCCTGAGAGCCAGGATTAAAGTCATGTGTCACCATCCCTGTTGGTTCCCTCATATTTATATGATATTGAGATTTATATTATAGTTTTACCTTTACTCAGGAAAGATATTGGCCTCCAGTTACATTTTTGTGGTGGTATCTCCGTCTGACATTGATATTGGAATAAAACTGGCTTCATAGAGTAACCCAGAAGCATCTTCTTTATAAGTATTTCAAGGAGTTTGAGTTGTGCTTGGATTTTGAATTTTTGGCACACTTCACAATAAATCTCTGCAAGTTTCAGCTTTTCTTTGTGGGTAGTGTTCAGGTTACAAACTAGATCTCTTGCTATAGTTGACTGTTTCTACTATAAACTTAAAGGCTGATAAAGAGCTTCAATTTTACACAGTTGTAAGAACTCCAGGATGAGCTCACACTGGGTGGAGCTCAAAGGCTTGCTGTGCTTCTTCCAGAAGGCTGACAAGGAGAACAGCTACCCTGTCATTACAGCTTCTAGGAGGCCAGCAAAGACCTACTCAGCTGCCTATCTGACACTATTTAATTTTAGTGAGAATGATTTGAATGACTACAAGTGCCAACTGCCTTTCACCTGAGAAACTTCATCTAGCTCATCTAGTCCTTTCTATAAAGGAGACTTGCTACTAACAAATATTTTGTTTTGTTTATTTATATGTGTGTGTAGTATATATTTCCATACTATCTTGAACAGTGTAAAATTCTCAGTTAATCTATTTTTTTTTTTTTTTTTGCACTTGGATTAGTTGCTTATTGCTTTCCAGCCATCATTGTTTCTGATAAGAAAACAGCTGCAGATGAGGTGAGGAAATTAAAGTGAAGGAAGTGTTCTGGGAATGGATGAAAGCAAAGTATAATGACAGTTAGCCTTGAAGATACCATTATGAAACCTATTACTTTGAGGGTTAACTTACAAAATTATGTAAATGTTTCTAGATTATGATCCTCTTCTGAGGATTCAAAATTTAATTGAATTTTTCATCAAGAGAAGTAGTCAGCTATTAATTTTACTTGTTGTCCTTTGTTTATATGTGTTCCTTCTGTTTTCTTGCTTTTAAGAGTTTTCCATGTGTATTTTTGAACAATTGAGCTGCCATGTTCCTCTATGAATGTCTTTAAATTCTGGTTCCTTAGAGTTCCTGGGAGTTTTTGTATGCATGATATTCTTTCATCACATTTGTAAAGCTTTAGCCCTTATCTCTCTATTTCTATCTCTTTAAAGGATTCCATTTGCAAATATGCTGGTGTGTTTTCTCTCATATTTCTTTGAGAACTGAGATCATTGTTTTCTTTCCTTTAGATGCATCGTTGCTGTGGCTCTCTCCCGGTACTGGTCCTTCCCTTGTTTCAAAGCCACTGCCTAGTCCTAACAGCCTTCCACTTCACATGCATTCTTCAGCTTCATCTCTTTCTCCTCTTAGCATCTTATCTCTTCATTGCCAGTCTCCATCTGGTGACACTTATCCCTGTGTTTTCAAATTTTCTTTAAATGTATTTCCTTCAATTCTCATGTATCTAAGTGATATAAAAATTATTGCTTCCTAATCTACCCAGTGGGTCCTCCAAAGGCAATTTCTAGCACTTGATCTTTGTCCCAAGAGAGTATCATATTTTCCTGTTTCCTTGCTTGTCTTCTGATATTTTCAATTCTCTGGCATCTTAAAGTATACTGTATGGTGATAGTGAACATTGACTCTCCTGGAGAAGCTGTTTGGGATTTGGCTAATGTGTTTATTTAGTGATGTGGTTTAACAGCTTCAGCACAATCTCACCCCCATCCCACCATGGGTCAGTCTGTGATGTTGTTAATAAGGTTTTTTGTTGTTATCATTTATTTTTATCAATTTTATCTCTAAATCTGAGAGAAGCCCCTGGTATGGAATAATTACATATTTATTAAAGTTCTCCTTTAAATTGGAATCATCTAAATTGTTATTCTTCAGTGGGTAATTTGAAACAAGGGTTAAGATATTCCTTCTTTAGCTTTATGACAGTGACTTGGATATCTCATTTTTTTGCTATTTCATAAAACATACGTCCTCACAAACCTTTATGACAACTATTCTGTGTATTGAATTTTAAATTCTTATATATTGTCTCTAGATCATATTAGTTTTATATGTAGCATTTGTTCAGTTGTGTTTAAGTACAGCAAGCAATAACAAAACAATCAAACAAAACTACCAGATTAAGAAAAAAGAAATTTGGGTAGCCCCAAACTCTAGATGCAGAGCAACAGGAAATTTATAACTGCTGAGAGAGGAAGAAGTAGTCTTCCCTAAGGATGAGGACAGAAACACATAAATGTAGGTAATACTGAATGGATTCAGAAGAGTGAACTTATATATGTAATATTTACATGTATATATAACAGCAATAATTAAAAAAGAGGAGCCTGTGAATTTGGGAGGCAGAAGGGATGTGGGTTGGAAAGGAGGCAGTGTAGAAGGCATAGGAAGAAAGGGAGGGAGAAGAAAATGATGTAATTATATTTTAATTAAAGAAACACGGAAAAAACAATTATTTAAAAATGAAAGAAGGGATTATTGCAATAGTGATAATGAGCAGCAGAGTACACACATCTAAGATTTTGTAAGGGATATTTCAGTTTATATACAGAATTCAGACTAGGAGAACTGAGCATGAGGAGGCAAGAGAAATATCCAGAGATGAGACTGTAGATCAGAGAATGACTATGATGTCAACTGATTTGCAGGGAGTGAACTGAGTTGTATCCTGGCTGCTGCTAAGCATTAGTTAAGTTTGTACATCTATGAGAAGGGTAGAATTAACACATTTGCCTAACAAAAGCCTTGTTTTGGTCAATTAGTAGAACCATGAACTCAGTAAATATTTTTAATGCAAAAAGCAAGAAAGTATACTCTATGTGTTGGGCCTTGTTCTGGTTTTAAAAGGTGGCCCTACTAGGAGGCTAGGTTTACATGAATAAAAGGATGTACTGCACACTAAGGCATAGCCAGGATGTGAAGGGAGACTCACGTTGGATGTTACTTGGTTCGACTTATTAAACATTTGGAATTCTCTGCAGTTTTGCTTTTGTCAGAGTTATCAACTATTTTTGTAATTGCTCTTCACAGAAACACACATTAGTTTTGGGCAAAAACCTTATGTACAGAGTTCTCTACTGCACAATTTCCAGATATCCTTAAAGCTCACCCTTCTTTCTGTTCAGAGAACTGAGCCACTACACTAGGTTTGGGGGCAGAAGCTTGTTTTTCCTGGTATATTTCTAGGTCACTTAATAGATGGCACTTTTGTGTGTAGGGGTGTGGGCAGGCCTTATTTATTTATCTTGGTTCATCTTTCTGAGCATAGTTGTCCAGCCATACAATATGCTAGGGTGTCCCCACCATGAATGAAGGAGTCTAAGCTCTTTCCAACTCTTTCTGCTGGAACAGAGACTGCATTGTTAGTAGAGGTAGGATTCTCTTGCCCATACTTGCAAACTTGAGATGAGAAATTTTGGCAGCCTTGATTTGTATGAAGCCAAGGATGCCCTGCTGTCTGAACTGCAGCATCCTAGGGTACAGCTTTTAGAATCCAGAGCAGAGAGAGCAAGGCAAATAATAAATGATCTTGGCAAACTCTAAAACCCCCTTGTTTTTCACATTTATGTGTAGTTTTCTTGAGTCAATTCTTCATATTTTCTATACCCCTGATGTGACAAGCTGCCTTGTCTCAAGGTTTTAGACCTTGTGGAACAGAGAATCAAAAGAGAAGTGATAATGACTCTTGTATTTTTCTTAAATGTGACCAAATACTCGGACTCAATCATGGACTGGTCTAGAAATCCATCCAATATTGGAAATAACAGTCTTCATTTGGAAGGCTGGTTCTGGACATTTTCAGAGACATATTTGGAAGTTAGCTGCAGTTCTCTATGATGTTATGTTAACAAGAGATAAAGTTGGTACAGGATCTGGATTTCATACAAGGGTTAATGCATCTGTTAAGGCTCTTTTAATTGTCAAGTTAAAATTACTTTTGTCTCTTCTACAGTATTTAATGTAAGTTGCATTGATTGTACTCTTTCTAACTGTGTTAGTGTGTTGAAATCTGGCATGTTAGTTAAGGGGGTCTATCAACCAACCAGCTTTTGTTTGATTGCCCCGAGTATCACAAACCTTGGTCTTCTGAAAAAAGCTTACAAGTACTGGAAGAAGTAGTTCATGCTTTAAGCATAAGCAAGAGGGTAGTGGGCTTAATTATTGCTTGTATAACAGCTTTAATTACAGTAATTGCTAGCACCATTGACTCTGCAATTGCTTCAGCACAAGAAGTTAAGACAACCAATTTTGTTAATCATTTAGTAAAGAACATTACAAATGTGTTGAATATACAAGAGGATTTAGATAGGAATTTGGAACAATGAATTGATGCTTTTTATTCTAGTCAAATTATTGGAAGGAGGTTCAGAATTTAAGAGTAAGGAGCCATCTCGAGTGTCATGCCAAATACCACTGGATTAGTGTTAGTTCTAAAGTTTGCAGTGGTAGTCATTAGAATTAGGAAAATAGGAAAAAGTTTGCAGACACTTGCAGTGTATTTGCCATAATTCTAACACCTATGTTTTAACTTTGCATAGTGAGCTTATGAATTATAAGAATGCTGCTCTGATGAGCATTGATGTGGTAGATACTGCTGATAAAATTACCCATTGTCTGAGGTCAGTATTTCTATTTTGGTCAAGCTTCAAGAATGTCATATATAGCTTGATCATGCTAACCCTTTTTGTCCTGGGAATACTTTTACTCCTGCCTATTGTGTTAAAGCTTGTCTTTAAGATTTAACATCAACAGGTTGGCAGCCAAAATACAAGGCTTGAACTTCAAAATGGACCCCCAGACAGATTTATTAAATTAACAGGCTGGCAAGACAATGACCAGTAAGAGGCTGCAGATACAAGTGCATTGCTTTTGATAATGTATATTCCATGATAGGTAAGGAAGGCATTATTAGCAGAATGACCTAAGACACAGGCCCAATCTTGTTTATGAAATTAAAAAGGGGGAGATGTTGAGATCTGTTGGGACTGCTTGACAAGAATCTGAAATGGGCCAAGGACAAAGAAATGGGCTGCTTGGCAGGAATATGACATTAGCCAAGGACAAGGAAGTGGGCTTCAGGCAAGAATCTAACCTTAGACTAGAACAAAGAAGTAATTTTAGGCAGGAAACTAAATATTAGGCAAGAACAAAGAAGTAATTTCAAGCAGGAATCTAAATTTTAGGCTAGAATATGGAAGTAGGATTCAGACATGAAAATGACTTTGGACTAGGACAGGGATGTTGGCTCAGATATTTTGGTCATCCTAAGAAGCCCTTAGAAACAGTGATCTCAGGAGTGTTCATGGAATTTTGTATATTGTCCTGCTTGTTCTTTGACTATTTTGTGTTTACTGTTGTGATTGTTCCTTGAGTATTTGTATCTATTGTATTGCTAGTTCTTCAACCTAGAACTGACCTTAATACTTGCATGTAATTAAAATGGTATAAAAGCAAAAAGGAGGAGGCAGATGGGGTAAGGGGTTTCTACGGAGGGGAAATGGGGAAAATGGATGGCATCTGAAATGTAAATAAATAAAATATTCAATAAAATGGAAAAAAAAGCAAAAACAATAAAAGAGGTGACACGTTGCTCAAACTCCAGCAGTATCTTAGGTAAGGAGACAGCAACACCCACCCAAACAGGGAGTAACTGGGAATCACTGGGATCCAGGAATTCACTCCTGGCCCAGGGCACTCGTTCCTTCCTGTCTGTGCCAAGCACTGAGCAGAACTTGGGCTTCAGTTCTAACTCCAGCAGCTAAATACACCCCAAACAGTTCTGACACAACCAAGATAATATGAAAGACAGGCTCCTGTCAGAGACATCACAGGTAACACTAAAGATAACCAGATGGCAACAGGCAAGTGCAAGAACATAACCATCAGCAACCCAGGGTACTTGGCTTCATCAGAACCTAGTTCTCCCACAATAGAAAGTCCTGAATGCCCCATATCACCAGAAAAGCATGATTCAGATTTAAAATCACTTCTAATGATGATGATAGAGGACTTTAAGAAGGACATAAATAACACTCTCAAAGAATTTGAGGAGAATACAGGTAAACACGTAGGAGCCCTTAAAGAGGAAACACAAAAATCCCTTAAAGAATTACAAGAAAACACAAACAAACAGGTGAAGGAATTGAACAAAACCATCCAGTACATAAAAATGGAAGTAGAAACAATAAAGAAATCACAAAGAGAGACTACCCTAGAGATAGAAAACCTGGGAAAGAAACCAGGAGTCATAGATGCAAGCATCACCACTAGAATACAAGAGATAGAAGAGAGAATCTCAGGTGCAGAAGATACCAGAGAAAATATTGACACAACTGTCAAAGAAAATGCAAAGTGCAAAAAGTTCTTAACCCAAAACATCCAGGAAATCCAGGACACAATGAGAAGACCAAACCTAAGGATAATAGATATAGAAGAGAGTCAAGATTCCCAACTTAAAGGGCCAATAAATATCTTCAACAGAATTTATAGAAGAAAATTTTCCTAACCTAAAGAATGAGAAGCCCATAAACATACAAGAAGCCTACATAAAGCCAAATAGACTAGAAAAGAAATACCTCCTGTCATATAATAGTGAAAACACCAAATGCACAATACAAAGAACGAATATTAAAAGCAGTAAGGGAAAAAGGCCAAGTAACATATAAAGGCAGACCTATCAGAATTACACCAGACTTCTCACCAGACACTATAAAAGCCAGAAGATCCTGGACAGATGTCATCCTAAGAGAACACAAATGCCAGCCCAGACTACTATACCCAGCAAAACTCTCAATCAGTATAATTGGAGAAACCAAGATATTCCATGACAAAACCAAATTTACACAATATCTTTCCACAAACCCAGTACTATAAAGAATAATATAGGGAAAACTCCAAAACAAGGAGGGAAATTATACCCTAGAAAGAGCAAGAAAGTGATTTTCTTCCAACAAATACTATAGAAGATAGCCACACAAACATAATGCCACTGCTAATAACAAAAATAACAGGAGCAACAACCTCCTTTCCTTAATATCATTTTTCCAAATTCTTTTTTTATTGGATATTTTATTTACATTTCAAATGTGATCTCATATCCCCATTGTCCCACCCAGGAACCCCCTTTCCCACCCCCCTCCTCCTGCTTTCTTTCTTTTTTTTATTAGTAACTTTTTAAAAAATGTTAATCAAAGGCTTTATAAGTTTTTAATGTTCAATAACAAAATGCCCATACAATCAGAAGTGTAACCCAATACCCAACCTAGATATACCAACTATCTTTGTTGACTGGCAGAGACACAGGAACATCCGTCTCCATGTTCCCCCCTCTCTTTTTCTCTCTCTCTCTCTGTCTCTCTCTCTCTCTCTCTGTCCTCTCTCTCCTCTCTCTCTCTCTCTCTCTCTCTCATCTCCTAGCTCCTCCTCTTCCTCTCCTTACTCCTCCCACCTTAGCTCCTCCTACATATCACCCTTCCCGTTAAGATAAAACTTTTCTCTCAAAATACAATTAGAGCATAACTATACCAATTTGTATCAGTAAGGTACAAGATAGACCTAATACTCAGTCCATCATTTTGTTGAGTAACCAGAACGTCTGTCATCTCTCCTAACTAAAAGACTTATTTCTGAACCTGGCTTTTTTCTTGGCTTTAGAATGAAGGTCAGCTGAAAACCATCCTCTCAAGTCTTTTCTCTCAAAGTAAATAGCCAGGATTGGCTATGAGACTATAAGTCTTCAACCCCATCAGAAATCTAGAATGATTGAATAAACTGAAATTTTGGGAAGCACATAGCATAGCTTCTAAAACTTACCCAGTTTATAGAGACCGCTGAACACCTGGACAGTCTCTATATTAAAAATGGTTGGAGCATCCGATCTTCAGCCTTCTGGCCCAGGATCATCTGACAGACCTAATGATGCAGAATTATTAAGGGTTGATTACTCTGTCTTGGCATATATAATCAATCGACTATTCTGCTAGTGTGTCCTTTTCAGGACAGCAATTTGTCTGTAGATGAAAAAGGCAATCCTTACCTAGTGGCTGTTTCACCACAACTGGAGTAACTCTAAAGATGCTCAATTTCTTCTTAGAATCCAAGACAGGAAGCTGTCAGGAGCAGACAGGTCTCTAATCAAAATGAACCTTAATACAGAAATGTTTGTAATGTCAATTCTGTGGACGTCTGACGTTTTGAAAACCAACTATCCATGTAAAGCAATCTTGACTGTTGTCTGTTAATTTCTCTCAGCTATTTCTAAAAAAATATAGAAAACACCCTAACAATAAATTCAGAGCCATGAATTTGCTATAGGCCCTTAACTCACAGGCTATCCATCTCAAATCAGTTAAAAAAGTTATAGAAGGACTAGGTCTAAGCCTTGTATTTTTAAATGTGTTATATAGGCACAATGCCTATGAGAGTAACAATATTAATCTCTCTTCTATATCAATAAGAAACTCGTACAAATGAAAACCTTAAATTTGAAATCAAAGTAAATTTTGTACCATTTAAGAAATTATGACTCCAGCTTAATAACAATCATACAGATTTCTACCAATAGGTTATAGCTATGCAATTAATCTTAGCTATTCCTCCCTCTTCCAACAAAAACCACTAATTTTCCCTAGAAAGACAGCCCAATATTAACCACCTCAGTCCCCAACCCCAGGGAATAGGGACACCGGCTCCTCATTAACTTTTTCAAGCTGATTGGAGGCACTGAGATATTAGAAGAGGGGCTGGGGGGGGAGATTAGATTGATAAGCCTCTGATGTTTGTGTCTTCACTGCATTCAGCTGAGATTCCAGGACGTCAGAGGTTTGAGAATGTCTGCTCAGCTTGCTTGATGAGTAGATACACCAAGGCTGTGTATTCTGCAATATAAAATTCTCAAAACAAATTTTAGTATCAAGATATTTTTTGTTTGAATTCTTGAATCTAGTCTTCTGGTGGCCTGTCTCTATCATATCTAATCCATATAATTCTGGAAGTTTCTATGAGGGTGTGCTCCCACCATCCTCCCATTCCTGCCTCCCTGCTCTCAAATTCCACACTAGGGAATCCAAACTATTGGGGACAAGGCCCTCCACTTCCACTGATGCCTGACAAGGCCACCCTCAACTACCTATACAGGCGGAGCCATGAGTCCCCCTCTTTGTGTTCTTGGACTGGAGGTTTTAGAATGGCTACTCCAGCTTGTTTCTTAGGACCATTTGCTTGAAAAATTGTTTTCCAGCCTTTTACTCTAAGGTAGTTTCTGTCTTTGTCACTGAAGTGGGTTTCCTGTATGCAGCAAAATGGTGGGTCCTGTTTGTCCATTCTGTTAGCCTATGTCTTTTTATTGGGGAGTTGAGTCCATTGATGTTAAGAGATATTAAGGAAGATTGTTGCTTCCTGTTATTTTTGTTGTTAGATGTGGAATTATCTTTCCGTGGCTATCTTCTTTTGGATTTGTTGGAAAAGAATTACTCTCTTTCTCTTTCTAGGGTATAATTTCCTTCCTTGTATTGGAGCTTTCCTGCTAATATCCTTTGTAATGCCAGGTTTGTGGAAAGATATTGTGTAAATTTGGTTTTGTCATGGAATATCTTGGTTTCTCCATCTATGGTAATTGAGAGTTTTTCTGGGTATAGGTAGCCTGGGCTGGCATTTGTGTTCTCTTAGGTTCTGTATGACATCTGTCCAGGATCTTCTGGCTTTTATAGTGTCTGGTGAGAAGTCTGGTGTAATTCTGATAGGTCTGCCTTTATATGTTACTTGGCCTTTTTCCCTTACTGTTTTTTTTTTTTATTGGAAATTTTATTTACATTTCAGATGTTCTCTCCTTACCCCATTCCCCCCCCCCTCCCAGGAACTCACTATCCCTTCCCCCCTCCTCCTGCCTCCACATTGGTGTACCCCCACCCACACTCCACCGTACCTCACCACCCCACCCTCGAATATCCCCCCCACTCATGGTCCTTCATGGGACCAAGGATCTCTTCTCCCACTTATATATAGCTCCCTTGCATATATAGCTGGAGCCATGGGTCCCTCCCTAAGCACTCCCGGGATGATGATTTAGACCCTGGGGGCTCTGGTTGGTTGGTATGTTGCTTTCCTCATGGTATCGCGAATCCTCTCAACTCCTTCAGCCTTCACTCTATCTTCTCCATTGGGAACCCCATGATCAGTTTAATGGTTAGCTGTGAGCATCTGCCTATGAGTATGTCAGACTCTTGCAAACTTCTAAGGAGACAGCTATATCAGGCTCCTGTCAGCATGTACATCCTGATATCCACATCAACCTCTACCTTTGGTGACTGCACATAGGATGGATATCCAGGTGGAATGGTCTGTAGACAGTCCCTCCTTCAGTTTCTGTCCTGCACTGTGTCTCCATATTTGCTCCCTTGAGTATTTTGTTACTCCTTCTAAGAAGGAATGAAGCCCCCACTACTTGGTCATCATTCTTCATGAGCTTTATGTGGTCTGTGAGTTGAATCTTGGGTATTTCAAGCTTCTGGGCTAAAATCCAATAATCAGTGAGTGAATACCATGTATGTTCTTTTGTGATTGGGTTACTTCACTCAGGATGATATTTTCTAGTTCCATCCATTTATATAAGAATTTATCAAATTCATTGTTTTTAATAGCTGAGTAATATTCCATTGTATAAATGTACCACATTTTTTGTATCCATTCCTCTGTTGAAGGGCATCTGGGTTCTTTCCAGTTTCTGGCTATTATAAATAAAGCTGCTATGAACATAGTGGAGCATATATCCTTGTTATGTGTTAGAGCATCTTCTGGATATATACCCAGGAGTGGTATAGCTGGGTCCTCAGGTAGTGATATGTCCAATTTTCTGAGGAACCGCCAGACTGTTTTCCATAGTGGTTGCACCATCTTGCAATCCCACCAACAATGGAGGAGTTTTCCTCTTTCTCCACATCCTCGCCAGCATCTGCTATCACCTGAGTTTTTTATTTTAGCCATTCTGACTGGTATGAAGTGGAATCTCAGCGTTGTTTTGATTTGCATTTCCCTGATGACCAAGGATGTTGAACATTTCTTTAGGTGCTTCTCGGCCATTCACATTTCCTCAGTTGAGAATTCTTTGTTTAGCTCCATACCCCATTTTTTAATAGGGTTATTTGGTTGTCTAGAGTCTAATTTCTTGAGTTCTTTGTATATATTGGATATTAGTCGTCTATCGGATGTGGGATTGGTAAAGATCTTTTCCCAATCTGTTGGTTGCCATTTTGTCCTATTGACAGTGTCCTTTGCCTTACAGAAACTTTGCAATTTTATGAAGTCCCATATTTCAATTCTTGATCT
This sequence comes from Mastomys natalensis, assembly GCA_021653895.1. NCBI lineage: Eukaryota > Metazoa > Chordata > Mammalia > Rodentia > Muridae > Mastomys > Mastomys natalensis. The sequence goes on along the minus strand of JAJTUV010000977.1, from coordinate 511,873 downwards.
TAGAGCATAGGCCATTGGTGTTCTGTTCAGGAACTTTTCCCCTGTGCCTAGGTATTCGAGGGTCTTCCCCACCTTCTCTTCTATTAGTTTCAGTGTGTCTGGTTTTATGTGAAGATCCTTTATCCACTTGGACTTGAGCTTTGTACAAAGAGATAAGAATGGATCGATTTGCATTCTTCTGCATGCTGTCCTCCAGTTGAACCAGCACCATTTGTTGAAAATGCTGTCCTTGTTCCACTGGATGGTTTTAGCTCCTTTGTCAAAGATTAAATGACCATAGTTGTGTGGGTTCATTTCTGGGTCTTCAACTCTATTCCACTGATCTTCCTGCCTGTCTCTGTACCAACACCAGGCCGTCTTTATCAGTATTGCTCTGTAGTACAGCTTGAGGTTAGGGATGGCGATTCCTCCAGAAGTTCTTTTATTGTTGAGAATGGTTTTCGCTATCTGGGTTTTTTTGTTGTTCCAAATAAATTTGAGAATTTCACTTTCTAGTTCTGTAAAGAATTGAGTTGGTATTTTAATGGGGATTGCATTGAATCTGTAGATTGCTTTTGGCAAGATGGCCATTTTTGCTATATTAATCCTGCCAATCCATGAGCATGGGAGATCTTTTCATTTCCTGAGATCTTCTTCAATTTCTTTCTTCAGAGACTTGAAGTTCTTGTCATACAGGTATTTCACTTGCTTGGTTAGATTCACCCCGAGGTATTTTATATTATTTGTGACTATTGTGAAGGGTGTCATTTCCCTAATTTCTATTTCAGCCTGTTTTTCTTTCATGTAGAGGAAGGCTACTGATTTGTTAGAGTTGATTTTATAACCTGCCACCTTGCTGAAGTTGTTTATCAGGTTTAGGAGTTCTCTGGTGGAGTTTTTCGGGTCACTTAAGTATACTATCATATCATCTGTAAATAGTGATATTTTGACTTCTTCCTTTCCTATTTGTATTTCTTTGACTTCTTCTTGTTGTCTAATTGCTCTGGCTAGAACTTCCAGTACTATATTGAATAGGTAGGGAGAGAGTGGGCAGCCTTGTCTAGTCCCTGATCTTAGTGGGAATGCTTCAAGTTTCTCTCCATTTAGTTTGATGTTGGCTATTGGTTTGCTGTATATTGCTTTTACTATGTTTAGGTATGGGCCTTGAATTCCTGATCTTTCCAAGACTTTTACCATGAAGGGGTGTTGAATTTTGTCAAATGCTTTCTCAGCATCTAGTGAGATGTTCATGTGGTTTTTTTCTTTGAGTTTGTTTATATAGTGGATTACATTGATGGATTTCCGAATATTGAACCATCCCTGCATTCCTGGATAAAGCCCACTTGATCATGATGGATGATTGTTTTGATGTGTTCTTGGATTTGGTTTGTTAGAATTTTAGTGAATATTTTTGCATCGATATTCAAAAGAGAGTTTGGTCTGAAGTTCTCTTTCTTTGTTGGGTCTTTGTGAGGTTTAGGTATGAGTGTGATTGTAGCTTCATAGAATGAATTGGGTAGTGTTCCTTCTGTTTGTATTTTGTGGAATAGTTTGAAGAGAATTGGTATTAGGTCTTCCTTAAAGGTCTGATAGAATTCTCCACTAAAACCATCTGGTCCTGGGCTTTTTTTGGTGGGGAGACTTTTAATGATTGCTGCTATTTCTTTAGGGGTTATGGGACTGTTTAGATGGTTTATTTGCTTCTCATTTAACTTTGGTATCTGGTATCTGTCTAGAAAATTGTACATTTCATCCAGATTTTCCAGTTTTGTTGAGTATAGGCCTTTGTAGTAGGATCTGGTGATTTTTTGAATCTCCTCAGTTTCTGTTGTTATGTCTCCCTTTTCAGATCTGATTTTATGAATTTGGATACTATTTCTGTGCCCTCTGGTTAATCTGGCTAAGGGTTTATCTATCTTGTTGATTTTCTCAAAGAACCAACTCCTGGTTTTGTTGTTATTTTGTATAGTTCTTTCTGTTTCTAGTTAGTTGATTTCAGCCCTGAGTTTTATTATTTCCTGACGCCTACTCCTCTTGGGTGTATTTGCTTCTTTTTGTTCTAGAGCTTTCAGGTGTGCTGTCAAGTTGTTAATGTGTGCTCTCTCCAATTTCTTTTTGTAGGCACTTAGAGCTATGAGTTTTCCTCTTAGCACTGCTTTCATGGAGTCCCACAAGTTCTGGTATGATGTTTCCTCATTTTCATTAAATTCTAGAAAGTCTTTAATTTCTTTCTGTATTTCTTCCTTGACAAAGTCATCATTGAGTAGAGCATTGTTCAGTTTCCATGTGGATGTGGGTTTTCCCTTGGTTCTGTCATTATTAAAGACCAGCCTTAGTCCGTGGTGATCTGATAGGATGCAGGGGATTATTTCAATCTTTTTGTATCTGTTGAGGAATGTTTTGTGACCAATTATATGGTCTATTTTGGAGAAGGTACCTTGAGGTGCTGAGAAAAAGTTATATTCTTTTGCTTTAGGATGAAATGTTCTATAGATATCTGTTAAATCCATTTGGTCCATAACTTCTGTTAATTTCAATGTGTCTTTGTTTAGTTTCTGTTTCCACTATCTGTCCATTGGAGAGAGCAGGGTGTTAAAATCCCCCACTATTATTGTGTGGGGTGCAATGTGTGCTTTGAACTTTAGTAAAGTTTCTTTTATGTATGTAGGTGCCCTTGCATTTGGAGCGTAGATGTTCAGAATTGAGAGTTCATCTTGGTAGATTTTTCCTTTGATGAGTATGAAGTGTCCTTCCTTATCTTTTTTGATTACTTTTGGTTGAAAGTCGATTTTATTTGATATTAGAATGGCTACTCCAGCTTGTTTCTTGGGACCATTTGCTTGGAAAATTGTTTTCCAGCCTTTTACTCTGAGGTAATGTCTGTCTTTGTCACTGAGGTGTGTTTCTTTTATGCAACAAAATTCTGGGTCCTGTTTATGTATCCAGTCTGATAGTCTATGTCTTTTTATTGGAGAATTGAGTCCATTGATGTTAAGGGATATTAAGGAAAAATGATTGTTGCTTCCTGTTATTTTTGTTATTAGAGGTGGAATTATGTTTGTGTAGTTACCTTTTTTTTGGGGGGGGGGTTGTTGGAAGATTACTTCCATGCTTTTTCTAGGTTGTAGTTTCCTTCCTTGTGTTGGCGTTTTCTGTCAATTATCCTTTGAAGTGCTGGGTTTGTGGGAAGATATTGTGCAAATTTGGTTTTGTCATGGAATATCTTGGTTTCTCCATCTATAGTGATTGAGAGTTTTGCTGGGTATAGTAGTCTGGGCTGGCATTTGTGTTCCTTTAGGGTCTGTAAGATATCAGACCAGGATCTTCTGGCTTTTATAGTCTCTGGTGAAAAGTCTGGTGTAATTCTTATAGGTCTGCGTTTATATGTTACTTGACCTTTTTCCCTTACTACTCTTAGTATTTTTTTCTTTGTTTTGTGCATTTGGTGTTTTGATTATTATGTGACGGGAGGTATTTCTTTTCTGGTCTAGTCTGTTTGGTGTTCTGTAGGCTTCTTGTATGTTTATGGGTGTCTCGTTCTTTAGGTTGGGGAAATTTTCCTCTATAATTTTGTTGAAGATATTTACTGGCCCTTTAGATTGGGAATCTTTTCTCTCATCTATACCTATTATCCTTAGGTTTGGTCTCCTGATTGCATCTTGGATTTCCTGGATGTTCTGGTTAGGAGCTTTTTGCATTTTGCATTTTCTTTGACTGTTGTGTTGAGGTTTTCCATGGTATCTTCTGTGCATGAGATTCTCTCTTCTATCTCTTGTATTCTGTTGGTGATTCTTGCATCTATGACTCCTGATCTCTTTCCTACGTTTTCTATCTCCAGAGTAGTCTCCCTTTGAGATTTCCTTATTGTTTCTATTTCCAGTTTTAGATCCTGGATGGTTTTGTTCAATTCCTTCACCTGTTTGGTGGTGTTTTCTTGAAATTCTTTAAAGGATTTTTGTGTTTCCTCTTTAAGGGCTTCTACCTGTTTACCTGTGTTCTCTTTTAATTCTTTCAAGGATTTTTGTGTTTCCTCTTTGAGGGCTTCTACCTGTTTGCCTGTGTTCTCCTGTATTTCTTTAAGGGAGTTACTTATGTCCTTCTTAAAATCCTCCATCATCTTCATGAGAAGTGATTTTAATTCTGAGTCCTGTTTATCCTGTGTGATGGAGTATCCAGGGCTTGCTATGGTGGGAGAACAGGGTTCTGATGATGTCAGGTAACTTTGGTTTCTGTTGCTTGTGTTCTTGCGCTTGCCTTTCGCCATATGGTTGACTCTAGTGTTACCTGTGCTCACTGTGTCTGACTGGAGTCTATCTTTACAGTTATCTTGCTTGTGTCAGATCTCCTCGGATTCCAGATGTCTCTGTGTTTCTTTTATCCTAAGCTCCCTCTGCTCTGGATGTAGTAGTTCTTCTAGGATGTCTCAGAATCAGATGTTTCCACAGGCGCAGACCAGCTAAGTGTTCTCTGCTCTGGATTCAGTAGGTCCTCTAGGTTGTCTTAGAATCAGGTGTTTCCACCAGACAGACCAGCTAAAGGTCTGACCCAGGCAAAAGAACCAGGGTCCGGGCGGAAGGGAAGTGGTATTGGGGGCGGGCTTTGGGTGCCTGTTAGTTCCTTAAGCCCCACCTGGCTCCCAGTTGTACCTGTGGGGCGTGGGGTAGTGGGCAAGGTGTCTTACCCTCTGCTCTGGGTGCAGTGGGTCCCTCTAGGATGTCTCAGGATCCATTGTTTCCACAGGAGCAGACCAGCTAAGGGTCTGCCCCAGGCAAAAGGACCAGGGTCTGGGCGCAAGGGAAGTGATAGTCCGGAGGGGCGGGCTTTGGGTGCCTGCTAGTTCCTTAAGCCCCACCTGGCTCCTGGTTGTAACTCTGGGGTTTGGGGTAGTGGGCAAGGTGTCTTACCCTCTGCTCTGGGTGCAGTGGATCCCTCTAGGATGTCTCAGGATCCGGTGTTTCCACAGGAGCAGACCAGATAAGGGTCTGCCCCAGGCAAAAAAGGCCCCTTACTGCTTTTAATATTTGTTCTTTGTTTTGTGCATTTGGTGTTTGGAAATTATTATGTGATGGGAGGTATTTCTTTTCTGGTCTAGTCTATTTGGCTTTATGTAGGCTTCTTGTATGTTTATGGGCTTCTCATTCTTTAGGTTAGGGAAGTTTTCTTCTATAAATTTTGTTGAAGATATTTATTGGCCCTTTTAGTTGGGAATCTTGACTCTTTTCTATACCTATTATTCTTAGGTTTGGTCTTCTCATTGTGTCCTGGATTTCCTGGATGTTTTGGGTTAGGCACTTTTTGCATTTTGCATTTTCTTTGACAGTTGTGTCAATATTTTCTCTGATATCTTCTGCACCTGAGATTCTCTCTTCTATCTCTTGTATTCTGTTGGTGATGCTTGCATCTATGACTCCTGATTTTTTCCTAGGTTTTCTATCTCTTTGTGATTTCTTTATTGCTTCTACTTCCATTTTTATGTCCTGGATGGATTTGTTCAGTTCCTTCACAAGTTTGGTTGTGTTCTCTTGTAATTCTTCAAGAGATTTTTGTGTTTCCTCTTTAAGGGCTTCTATCTGTTTACCTGTGTTTTCCTCAAATTCTTTGAGAGTGTTATGTCCTTCTTAAAGTCCTCTATCATCATCATTAGAAGTGATTTTAAATCTGAATCTTGCTTTCCTGGTGATATGGGGCATTCAGGACTTTCTATTGTGGGAGAACTAGGTTCTAATGATGCCATGTAACTTGGGTTGCTGATGGTTATGTTCTTGTGCTTGCCTTTTGCCATCTGGATCACCTTAGTGCTACTTGCGCTGTCTCTTACTGGAGTTTCTCTTTCCTATTATCTTGGTTGTTTCAGAACTGTGTGGGGTGGGTGTTACTACTAGGGTTAGAGCTGGGGCCCAAGATCTGCTTAGTGCTTGGGCCTAGACTGGAAGGAACCAGTGCTCCAGTTCAGGAGTGATTTCCTGGGTCCTAGTGGGTCCAAGTTACTCTCTGTTGGGGGGGAGGGTTGCTGTCTCCTTACCTAAGATACTGCCCAGGTTAGAGTTCCTGGGAGGCCTGCTTCCTCTGGAATTTGTGAGATTGGTGCAGAGCAGCCTCCAGGGATCTGCTCAGTGTTTGGGCCCAGACCAGAAGGTCCTTAATATCTCTTAACATCAATGGACTCAATTCCCCAATAAAAAGGCATAGACTAGCAGACTGGATACTTAAACAGGACCCAGCATTTTTCTGCATACAGGAAACCTACCTCAGTGACAAAGACAGACACTACCTTAGAGTAAAAAAAGGCTGGAAAACAATTTTTCAAGCAAATGGTCCTAAGAAACAAGCTGGTATAGCCATTCTAATATGGAACAAAATCTACTTTCAACTTAAAGCTATCAAAAAGGATAAGTAAGGTCATTTCATACTCATCAAAGAAAAGTCAACTAATATGAACTCTCAATTCTGAACATCTATGCACCAAATGAAAGAGCACCAACTTTCATAAAAGAAACATTATTAAAGCTCAAAGGATATATTGCATTTCACACAATAATAGTGGGAGAATTCCACACCCCATTCTCAGCAATGGGCAGATCATGGAAAGAGAAACTAAACGGAGATACAGTGAAACTAACACAAGCTATGAACCACATGGATTTAAAAGATATCTATAGAACATTTCATCCTAAAACAAAAGAATATACCTTTTTCTCAATACCTCATTGTACCCTCTCCAAAATAGACCATATAGTTGGTTACAAAACAGATCTCAACAGACACAAGACAATTGAAATAATCCCCTGAATCTTATCAGATCACCATGGATTATGGCTGGTCTTCAATAACAACAAAAACAATGGAAAGCCCACATTCATGTGGAAACTGAACAACAATTTACTCACTGAAAATATGGTCAGGGAAGAAATAAAGAAAGAAATAAAAGACTTTTGAAAATTTAATGAAAATGAAGACACATCATACCAAAACTTATGGGATACAATGAAAGCAGTGCTAAGAGTAAAACTTACAGCTCTAAGTGCTTACAAAAAGAAACTGGAGATAGCGTACACTAGCAGCTAGGCAATACATCTGAAAGTTCTAGAACAAAAAGAAGCAAACACACCAAAGAGGAATAGACAGCAGGAAATAATCAAAGTTGACTGAAATCAAGTAAGTAGAAACAAAAAAGCTATATAAAGTGTCAATAAAACCAGGAGCTGGTACTGTCAGAAAATCAACAAGATAGATAAACTCTTACACAGACTAATCAGAGGACAGAGAGACAGCATCCAAATTAATAAAATCAGAACTGAATAAGGTGACATAACAACAGAAACTGAGGAAATTAAAAAAAATCATCAGATCCTTCTACAAACGCCTATACTCATCAAAATTAGAAAATCTGGATGAAATGGACAATTTTCTAGACAAATACCAGTTACCAAAGTTAAGCCCAGATAAACCATGTAAACAATCCCATAACCCCAAAATGAATAGAAACCTAAGCCACAAATAGACACAAGAAAGAAAGGGTATTTCAGACCAGTATCCCTTATGAATATTGATGCAAAAATACTCAATAAAATTCTGGCAAACAGAATCCAAGAACACATTAAAACAATCATCCATCATGATCAAGTAGGCTTTATCCCAGGAATACAGGGATGATTCAAAATACAGAAATCCATCAATGTAATCCACTATATAAACAAACTCAAAGACTAAAACCACATGATCATGTCACTAGATGCTGAGAAAGCATTTGACAAAATTCAACATCCCTTCATGGTAAAAGTCTTGGAAAGATCAGAAATCCACGGAGGCCCATACCTAAACCTAGTAAAAGCAATATACAGCAAACCAGTAGCCAACATCAAACTAAATGGACAGAAACTTGTTGCAATCATACTAAAATTAGGGACTAATAAGACTGCCCACTCTCTCCCTACCTATTCTATATAGTACTGGAAGTCCTAGCCAGAGCAATTAGGCAACAAAAGGAGGTCAAAGGGATACAAATTGGAAAGGAAGAAGTAAAAAAAAAAATTCACTGTTGGCAGATGACATTATAGTATACTTAAGTGACCTCAAAATTTCCACCAGAGAGCTCCTAAACCTGATAATCAACTTCAGCAAAGTGGCTGGATATAAAATTAACTCAAACTAATAAGTAGCCTTCCTCTACTCAAAAGATAAACAGGCTGAAAAAGAAATTAGGGAAATGACACCCTTCACAATAGTCACAAATAATATAAAATACCTTGGTGTGAATCTAATCTAGTAAGTAAATGATCTCATAAATGGAAAGATCTCCCATGCTCATGGATTGGAAGGATTAATATAGTAAAAATGGCTATTTTGCCTGAAGCAATCTACAGATTTAATGCAATCCCCATCAACATTCCCACTCAATTCTTCACAGAGATAGAAAGAACAATCTTAGAATTCATTGGAAATAACAAAAACCCCAGGATAGCGAAAACTACTCTCAAAAATAAAAGAACTTCTGGGAGAATCACCATTCTGATTTCAAGCTGTACTACAAAGTAATAGTGATAAAACCTGCTTTGTATTGGAACAGAGACAGGCAGGCGGATTGATGGAATAGAATAAAAGAACCAGAAATGAACCCTCATAACTATGGTCACTTGTTCTTTGACAAAGGAGCTAAAACCATCCAGTAGAAAAAAGACAGCATTTTCAACAAATGGTGCTGGTCCAACTGGAGGCCAGCATGTAGAATAATGCAAATTGATCCATACATATCTCCTTCTACAAAGTTCAATTCCAAGTGGATCAAGAACTTCCCCATAAAACCAGCTACACTGAAACTAATAGAAGAGAAAATGGGGAAAATCCTCAAACACATAGGCAAAGGGGAAAAGTTCCTGAACAGAACACCAATGGCTTATGCTCTAAGATCAAGAATTGACAAATGGGACCTCATAAAACTGCAAACCTTCTGTAAAGCAAAGGATACTGTCAATAGAACAAAGCAGCTACCAAAATATTGTGAAAAGATCTTCACCAACCCTACATTTGATAGTGAGCTAATATCCAAGGTATACAAAGAAGTGAAGCAATTAGACTCTAGACAATCAAATAACCCTATTAAAATATGGGGTATGGAGCTAAACAAAGAATTCTCAACTGAGGAAATGTGAATGGCCGAGAAGCACCTAAAGAAATGTTCAACATCCTTGGTCATCAAGGAAATGCAAATCAAAACAACGCTGAGATTCCACTTCATACCAGTCAGAATGGCTAAAATAAAAAACTCAGGTGATAGCAGATGCTGGCGAGGATGTGGAGAAAGAGGAAAACTCCTCCATTGTTGGTGGGATTGCAAGATGGTGCAACCACTATGGAAAACAGTCTGGCGGTTCCTCAGAAAATTGGACATATCACTACCTGAGGACCCAGCTATACCACTCCTGGGTATATATCCAGAAGATGCTCTAACACATAACAAGGATATATGCTCCACTATGTTCATAGCAGCTTTATTTATAATAGCCAGAAACTGGAAAGAACCCAGATGCCCTTCAACAGAGGAATGGATACAGAAAATGTGGTACATTTACACAGCTCTTAAAAACAATGAGTTCATGAAATTCTTAGGAAATACATGGAGCTGGAAAATATCATCCTCAGTGAGATGATCCAATCACAAAAGAACACGCATGGTATGCACTCACTAGAAAGTGGATATTATCCCAAAAGCTCACAATACCTAAGATACAACACATAGACTACATGAAACTCAAGAAGAAGAAGTAAGACCAAAGTGTGGGTGCTTTGGTCCTTTTTAGAAGGAGTATCAAAATACTCAACCAGAGCTCCCAGGTCTAAACCTCAAGCCTGAGAACACAAAGGGAGGGACTCATGGCTCCACCTGTGTAGGTGATTGAGGGTGGCCTTGTCAGGCATCAGTGGAGGGCCATGGTCCCGAAAGTTTGGATTCCCTAGTGTTGGGGAATCTGAGAGTAGGAAGATGGGTTTGGGAGGATGTTCGGAGCACATCCTCATAAAAATAGGAGGAGGGGGTATGGGATCAGGGGTTTTGGGGGAGAATGGGAGAGGAGATATCATTGAAAGATAAATATGTAAAATATCTAATTAAAAAACAGATAATGGATCTGGCAAAAAAAGAGATAGTTTATTTATTTCAAATTATTTTCAAAAGTTTCTAGGAGATGTTAATTGGCTAAGATCTTATTTTAAGCTCTCTACAAAAGAATTTAAGTCTCTGTTTAATATTCTCAAGAGAGATGTACATCCTAATTTCCCTCAACAATTAATTTTAAAAAGAAGATTAATTTTACAAAAAGTAGAAGAAGCTATTATTAATTGATATATTATATAGACTGATTAGTTGTTGGCTGTTCTATAACAGTCCTTTGATAAAAGAGTTATTAATGTAGATTTATATATCTCTAAATAGTGTCTTCATGACTCTCTGAGTTGTGGAAGGAGTGGCTGCTGGCGCTTCTGCCCTGATTTTGCAAGAACTCTGAAAAATTGGCTTTAAAACTAAAGAGGGGGAACTGTACTACCCCCCCAGGAGTCTCCCAAAACATTCTCCATCATGCCTTGTTCACGTTTAACTCTCTAAAAATGAAAGCTCATGGCAAATCTGCTGCTGACTGCCTCTGGGATCGCTGAGACCAATAAAAGTATGTCACAGCTATGTAGAAGGACCCTCTACCCTTAAATGGAATGGCCTGGACCCAGTTCTCATATGGGGTCAAGGATTGATTTGCCTGTTTGATACTACAGAAGGCACAGCTAAATGGCTTCCAAAAAGATTAATGAAATAAATAGATACCCCCACAAAGCCAGGCCCAACTATAAAAAAGATGAATAACAATTGTCTTCCAGGGAAGAAAAATCTCCCTGAGAATTCTATTCTTTTTCCTTTCCAGGTAAAAATGAATCACCCGTGATGTCTTCTGGTAGAAGTTCTAATCCTGATGCTGGCCTCTGGACTTATACTACTCAACCTTTGATGGGCCATTGACAAGGACATCAAACAGCTAGAGATTGACATCACTAATCTGAAGAAATCCCTCATTTTGCTGTCTGAAATGATCCCCCAAAATTGCAAGGGACTTTATTGGACTTGATTTACTCTTTTATAATAGAAAAGACTGTGTACAACTCTTGACTGTGTACAGCCCTTAAAGAAGAATGTTGTTTTTACATAGACAAGACAGGGATGGTTAAAGAGAGCATGAAAAAGGTCCAAGAAGGCCCTGAGAAAAGACAGAGAGAGAAAGAGAAAGATGAGAACTGGTACAAGAATTGGTTTTCAACCTCTCCATGATTGTCAACCCTACTTCTTCCCATCCTGGGACCATTAATTGGGTTATTTTTGCTTATTTCTTTTGGTCCCTAGGCCTTAAATAGGCTGACTAACTTTGTGAAACAACATATAGATAATTTGGTAGCAAAACCTATTCAGATACATTATCATAAGTTAGCTATGGAGGACCACGAGACTGTTTTTATTTTAAATTAAAAAAATTTTGGTTGCCAAGCAACATTCTGCTGAGTGTCTATGGAACCCTTCAACTAGGCATACTTACACCTAGGTGAAAAGGAAGGATCCACTTACAGGCATATGGTATGATACCGAGCAGGTATCTAATATGTGGAAGAGGGTATATTTGTGTTTTTTCTGCAGGATGCTATAGCAATATGGTGGCTGCTAGAATGATTGGTGAAACATGCTGATGCTGAGATAAAGAATGATGCTGACCTGGGAGCTTGCTGAGTGCCCTGACAAAGGTGATTGGGAAGGTGTATTGGACATATGTTCCTGATCCACCTTTGCTTGCCTGTATCCCAGATGGGACAAGCTGCCTTGCCTCAAGTTTTTAGACCTTGTGTGATAGAGAATCAAAAAGAGAAATTATACTGTCTCTTGTATTTTTCTTAAAGGTTTCCCTCTATTAGGACTCAATCATGTACTGGTCTAGAAATCAATCCAATATTGGAAATAACAGTCTACATTTGGAAGGCTAGATCTGGACATTGTCAGAGACATATTTGGAAGTTAGCTGCAGTTCTCTATGATGTTATGATAGCAAGAGATAAATTTGGTATAGGATCTGGATTTCAAACAAGGGTTAATAATGCATGTTTTAAGGCTCTTTTAATTTCAAGCTAAAATTGGTTTTGTCTCTTCTACAATATTTATTGTAAGTGGCGTTGACTGTATAATTTCTAATTGTGTTAGTGTGTTGAAACCTCCTGGTATGTCTGTTATGGGGTCTATCAACCAGCTTTTTTCTTACTGCTCTGAGAATTAGAAAATCTTGATTCTCTGAAAAAATGCTTGAAAGTGCATGGAAGAAGTGAGTTAGGCTTTAAGCAGAAGCAAGAGAGTAGCGGGCTTGATTATTACTTGTATAAGAGCTTTAATTTCATTAATTGCTAACACCACTTCTTCTGCAATAGGATTGACACAAGGAGTTAAGACAGCTATTTTTGTTAACCATCTAGCAAAAAATATGTTATTAATGAATTGAGTATACAAAAGAATTTATATAGGTGTCTGGAACAACTGACTGATGGTCTATAACCTATTCAAATTATCTGAAGGAGGTTCAGGGTTCAAGAGTTAGGAGCCATCTCAAGAGTTATGACAAATATCATTGGAGTAGTGCTACTTCTAAAATTTACAATGATTGTCATTATAATTAGAAAAAAGTTTAAAGATACCTGTAGGGTATTTGGCATATTCCTAACACCTCTCTGGGTGTGCTAACTTTGCATAGTGAGATTATGAATTTAAAGAATGCTGCTATGTTGAGCTTTGATTCTTCAGCTAAAGCTGATCAAATTATCCATGGCCTGAGGTCAGTTTTTCCGTTTTGGTCAAACCTCAGAAATGGCATATATAGCTTGATCACACTAGTCCTTCTTGTCCTGGGAATACTTTTATAACTGCTCATCGTGTTAAATCTCTAACTCCATCAATAGGGTGGCAGCCAAAGTACATGATTTGAAATTGAAAACGGATCCCCAGACAGAGTTATTAATTTAGCAGGCTTCTAAGACAAGGAAGGGTAAGATTCTGCACAGAGCCTTGCCAACCTAAGACATAAGTGCATTGCTTATGATAATGCATATTCCATGACAGGAAAGGAAGGCTTACTTGTTATAACAACCTAAGACAGACTCAGTCTGGTTTATGCAATAAAAAGGGGGAGATGTGTTGAGCTTTTGGGGCTGGGCTGCCTGGCTGGTTTCTGACATTGGCCAAGGATAAGGAAATGGGCTGCTTAGAAGGAATCTGACATAGGCCAAGGACTAGGAAATGGACTACATGCAGAAATGTGACATTAGGCTGGAACAAAAAAGAAATTATAGGCAGAAATCTCAATCTTAACCTAGAAGAAAGAAGAAGGCTTCAGGCATGAAAATGACTTTGGGCTAGAACAAGGAAGTAGGCTCAGATATTTTGGTCATCCTGATAAGCCCTTAGAAATAGTGATCACAGGAGTGATCAAGGGACTCTGTTTATTGTCGTGTGTGTTCTTTGACTATCTGTATTTATTGTCTTGCTTGTTCCTTGACTATTTGCATGTATTATATTGCTAGTTCCTCAACCTAGAACTGAATTTAATACTTGCATGTAATTTAAACATTATAAAAGCTAAAAAGGAGGAAGAGGGATGGAGTAGGGGATTAATGGGGGGTGATGGAGAAGGGGAATGGCATCTGAAATGTAAATAAATAAAGTATAGAATAAAAAAAAGTACAGAAAGTGCATCTTATAGAATATTTTTGTGGCAGTTTCATTTTACTCTGACATGCTTTAGTAATAGTTGTCTTTTCACCACAAAAAGTCTCCAATTTGTTAGTTTTTTATTATTTAAATTTGTACAATTAATAACCTGTAAACTTAATAAATAAAACTAATAAGTGGATTGTAAATAATGAATGAATGTAATTGCTTTGTATAGTTATTTAGATATATAATTATGTAGTTCTCCTCCATACTTTTGGAAGAATTAATTACATAAATCTTTTCTTATTTTGATTTTTGTTTTTTCTAGTATAGTTTCTCTACTTACATAACATTCTAGTATCTTCTCTTCAAATGCTTCCCAAGTTTCTTAGACACCCCATGTTGACCTCAAAGTCAGAGTATAACTTATAAGTTATTTTCTTAGACATTCATAAAGATCAGACTTCAACTACCCAGTATTACATTATGAATACACTCTATTCCTAATAAGAACTACTTGATAATGTACATCAATTTTTCTTTTTTAAATGTTTGGACTACATTTATTTATTTAGTGTATGTATAGTCACTTATGTGTCCACAGAGTGGGTCTGATCTGGAGGCCAGAATACAACATTTAGGATTTGGTTAAATCCATTATGCCTTTCCTGGGACTCAAACTCAGGCCATTAGTTTTAGCAATAAGCATCTTATGCACTGAACCATCTTGGTGACACAAATATGTTCATATTTTTATACATGTATAACTATATATTTGTCTTTAGATGTCTGTTCAGTGCTTCATGTGTTCTATTTGGAATGTAAATTTCTAGGTTGTACAAAGGAGACATATTTTCTCGGTGGAATAGATTGCCAGATTTAAACAATACTGCTTACATTGATATAGAATTAGGTAGTAGAAATTATCATCTTAGAGAATTAACCTCAAGAAGAAATAAGTTCAATTGTAAGAGTCAGCCTCAACACCTGAAACTGGAGTAAGAGGGCTGGTAAGATTGCTCAATAGCTTAAAAAGCTCAACTTTCAGTCTGATGATCTGAGCTGAATGCTTGCAATCTTCTTGGTAGAAAGTGAAACTTATTTCTACGACTTGTCCTGTGATGACAACACATCTATAAATATACAATCCCACAACACACTAAAAATATAAACAAGTGTAATAAAATGGAATTAGAATTTATCACTAATGCTATCCATCATCATAAGCAAGCATCTTGTTCTGTCTGCTTCCCTAGATTATGGTAACTGTTTTCAAATGAAGTAATGAAATGAAGTATGTTTTCAAAAGCATATTTTTAAATAATCAAGCATATAGATATAAGGTCATGCTGCTTATTTCAATAATTCCCACAATATGTGGTTGTTAAGAAAACAAATGAAGTCAGCATTTGCCTGTTGCAATCGACTTGTACACTCTTTGCAAACTTGAGATCACAAAGTAAGTCAAAGTACTGGAAGAAATTACAGACAAAACAAGGGTTTGTTATGGAATGTCTATGTTTATTATTGATCAAATACTGTTTCAATAAGAAATTCATGGTGATATTTTAGATAAGAAACTAGACCATCAGAGGATTTTCAAGTTAGATCATACATGCCATGTAGCCTCCAGTAAGCCATTTAAGTCTCAGTGATACTACATTGAGGTATGAGAGTTCCCGTCTAGTCTAATTTATAGGTTCTAATATAACTTATGTAGAAGATATTGAAAAGTTTGAAACACTACTCAAATATAATGTATCAGTTTCTTCTAGGATATAGTCACCACCAGATCATAAAATTCTCCAAGAAAAGCTACAAACTGAATATGATCTGTGTAAAAGCCCAGGAAGAATTCTCTTGTTTCTAAGTGGATAAATTCTTGGCTTCAGGGTGATAATAAAAGAAAAGTCAACAATCATTGGAGAACACTTCTAATAAACAATTGCAAACATGAAGAGATGTCCAGAGGCAAAGCACTTCAGGCCAGTGGTGTCAGTGTGCTGCTCTGGGGACAGACTGCCTGCAGTGGAGCGGGTTTTTGGCAGAGGATAAGGAGGCGACATTGCTTTGTGCACAGACTCCAGCCAGAGATGTGACATTTCGGTTCATTACTCATCTACTTGATAGGTTTGATTACTACTGAGGCTTGAGAGTCTCTGAGGGAGAAAAGAAGTAGAAAGGGCCCAGGACCTTTGATATATTAGAGTACAATAAATAGCAGCAGAAAGCAAACCTTTGATGGATGCTGGAGAGTCATGGTTAACACATTCCCTGACAAGTTCTGCTGCCTGAGGAATTTCACACTAGCATTTTCAGAGAGGCAGAAAGCTGTTTATTTCCTGGAAAATGGATATTTCCAATAATTTTTTTCCTCAAGAAAGTAAGTTAATTAAGAAGGAAAATGTGTTTATAATATGGTAGTAATTCTTTAACAGCCTTTTAGAATTTGTCTTCATTTACTTGTCATAGAAATTTAAATATGTTCTGTAGTATTCACTTTAGAGCTGACACACTTTAAATATCCTGACAAAGGTCACACAGTAACAAGGATCACACAGTGACTAGATGGTGGACTGGAACGCGAGACACCCAGATTCCCATTTTAGATATCATATTCTTCACCCACAGCTCAGATTCCCAAACACCAATCCCACGCTCTCTCACTAGCTTGCTCTTTGCTTTTTCAGAAGATTTTATGATTGTTCACTGGATAAATATGGTACCAAATTAAGCCTTGTAACTTTCATATCTTTTTTCCCTATCCTGAATCAAGCATTTCCTATCCTTTTTTTATGATGCTGCCTATGTGAGAATGTGAATAAGGAAACATAAGTGCTGATGATATGAGATATCTGAAAGCTATTACTCACAGCCTGGGGCAAGGTTTGCATTTACATCCAAACTTAGATAATTTATAATCCTAATATCAACGTAAACAACAAATATATCAAACGTCTATGCTAAGTGGAAGAGTGCTGCCTAACATCCACAAGACATTTGGGGTGAGCCCCAGCACTACAATACATACAGAAATGGTTAGCTAAAGTCTCACTTGGAAACTGCTGATATTTAAAGCATTTTTAATTACCACACAACGCTCACTAACTGTGAGGGGAAGAACCTGCCTGCTGCAAGCACATATCCTCTGAGGAAAAATGCCTTTCCTTCCTTTGCATCTGAGCACACCATGATATTTCCTAGGGATATTTCCGCGAACTCTTTTTCTTTGTATGCTTTCACTGGGGCCCTCATCCAATTTGAGGCTGAAAATATTAGAGTGGTTGCTTAGAAACGCTGAAGTTGGAAATGATGAGTTTTCAGAAGGCTGCATTGAAGTGTATGGGAAGCATATGGTACACTGACATGTTCTGTTCCCCAGCCAAGGAGAGGGGTAGCCTTCTGTGATCTCTCTAATTATTTTATGGCACTTTAAGATACCAAACTGGTTTAAGAAAACTGCAAAACATCAGGGCTAAAGAAAAATAGAATGTACATTGTTTTTCAGTATTCATGTCTAATAAATTAGATATACATTTTAAAAATTAATTGAAATTATTTTGGAAATCTAGAAGCAGAAGATAAGCTTTACCTACAATATAGAAAACAAGGCACATTTCTGGCTGGAATAAAAAAGAAAAGAGAATACATATCAATACAGAGGGCAAAAGGAAGTAAATGAATAAAAATATTTTATATAGAAGTTATAGTTCTAAAAATGAATGTTTATTTAGTAACTATATTGAAAGAGAATTAATTCCTCAAAACTAAAAGGGATTGTGGAAGTTAGCAAATGGATTCAAATAAAACAACTGCAATTAGGAATGCCTCAGTGGTTAGGGAACTGAACTCCTTGTAATATATAGGTCTTAATTAGTTCATATTATGACACCAACTCCATACAGGCAAAGCCATCAGTGAGCATTTCAATAAATGGAATGAACTATTTTTTCATTTTTTAAATGTTCACTAGTATTTAATTTATGATTCCAAGAGTGTTGAATTTGTCATTTTAGAAGGTTACAGAGACATAAATTTTCCTGTAATAGGACCTTTAACTTGTACAGTGGTGTAGATATCAGCTTGGAATAGAATATGGAAAATATATACATACAAAGGTGTTGTGGGGATTTGTGAATGTGGAAGGGCACCTTCAGTATTAACAGACTTTTGGTAGGATATCAGGGCATGAAAATTTGAAGGAATTCCCAAAACCCACACAGGTTTAATCCAGCTCAGTGCTTTCCTCATTCAAGCATTTCTACTCACTTAATCTACATGGTGGTAACAAACATTTCCGCTACACATCTCAGACATCTCCTAGGGCCCATAGTCCAACAGCCTACCATATTGCATATGAGATACACATTTGGGACAAAAAGAGTAAAAATCATTATTATAGGCCAGATCTGAAAATGAGACATGGATTTTTTTTTAACATAACTTTATTACATGATCATATTTAACTTCAAGGGCATCAGAAAAGTAGGAGAAATTAAAAACAAAAAGAAAACAGTACTCATCAAGTTTTTATTGACTAGATGCTTATAAAATAGGCCTTGGAGAGGACATCATTTATGTTGAAAGCTAAAGATATGAACTTCCATTCAGGTGATAAAGATACAGAATGGAACATGTATTGCCCAGCAAGCAAGACTATTAAAAGTCACAGAAAACTAGTGAGATATGTTAAAGGTTGTCAGTGTTGGTCAAGTACAGGTTGCATATGTGGATTAGTAAGAGACAAAGCTTCCCTCTTGATGAGCTCTTCAACATGCTCCTTCCACATTCACAGTGACCCACGTGACCTTTATCCTTCCATGAATCAAAGATACACAAATCTATTCACATGGAGCAAATTCCAGGATCTTTTACCCTGGTCACTCTTTAAACCTCTTCCTACTTTATCCTGTCTTGGATACACATTAGCAATCATGTCTGACATTTCTTCTTCATAATTTTACAAAACTCATGTTTCCCCAAATCCTACATATGCTAATCCATTTATTCCTTCACTACATTCACTCTTCCATTTCCGTCTTATTACTCTATTCCAAATTAACAGCATTTTTTGCCAGACTGAACACAGCTGTGGCCCACTCATTTCACTCTCTGACACTATTTAACTTCCTTTTAGTCTTTTATGCATATTTATCCATTTTGAATCAGATTCACTGCTACCATGATAATCTATATTTTAGAGTATTCAAGAAGTACCTCATGCCTAGGAGATGAGGGGGGTGGGGCACATAGAGGCAGATGTTCCTGTGTCTCTGCCAGTGAAAGATAGTTGGTATATCTATTGGGTATTGAGTTACACTTCTGATTTTATGGGCATCTTATTATTGAGCATTACCAAACTTATAAAGCCTTTGATTAACATTAAAAAAAAGTTAGTAATAAAAAAAGAAAGAAGCAAAGAAAGAAAGAAGTACCTCATGCTATTCTCTCTATATTATGTTAATTGCTTTATTTAATTTTATTTAATCCCCACAGAGCCCGATGAGATAGGGTCTTTTATGTTTCATTATACAAATGGAAATTTAAGCTTGTTTTTTGTTTTGTTTTGTTTTTAGACAAGGTTTCAGGTAGCTCAAGGAGGCCATGAAGTTGTTCTATAGCTAAGGATGACCACTAACTTCTCCTCTGCCCTACCTCTTGAATGCTGGTGTTACATGCAACTGTACCATCACGGGCAGTTGTTTTTATGCATATGAGGAAAGCACTGTACCAGTTAAGCTCCATCTCAGTTCCCAGGTATGAAAGGTTTAAATAACTCTTCCAAAGTCACATAGGTATAAGAAACTTCAAAAATTATTCTAGGTAGCCAGGCAGTGGTGGTGCACGCCTTTAATCCCAGCACTTGGGAGGCAGAGGCAGGCGAATTTCTGAGTTTGAGGCCAGCCTGGTCTACTGAGCGAGTTCCAGGACAGCCCGGACTACACAGAGAAACCCTGTCTCGAAAAAACCAAAAAAAAAAAAAAAAAAAAAATTATTCTAGGCAATCTGCTTCCTGAGCCTGTACTTGCTGTTGTCTACCCTTGTGCATTCAAAATATTAACTTACTGAAGGAAGGGTCACATACCCACATTTTCAACTTATCCATGTGGTTACCAACATAAGCAGCAGTGCAAGAAGTTCGGAAATTCTAAAGATGTCTTCATTATATGCATGGAAGAGGGAATATGTCTTCATTATATGCATGGAAGAGGGAATAAAGGGAGGAAAGTTCTGAAGCAGACAAAAATTCCACTAGAGCACAAAACAGAAGGAGAGAAGGACAAGGAAGGGGGGAAAGGACACTGAGGGAAGAGTAGGAAATGGAGAGAGGAAGGAGAGACAAGAGGTAGGAGACATGAGTTTATATTAGGGTAATGAGGGTGGGGAGGGAGAAAACCTAAGGCAGACAGGACACATAGTATACCAGTAAATGCTGAATTTTGTCAGAGAAAATGTCAAAAGATAGAAGGAAACAGTCACATGCTAGAAAAATTAATTTTTATGTATAAAACTGAATTAGATCAAGTCATGGATAACCTGAAATTCATACTTAAGCTAAATATATATTCATTAATAGTTGTTCCTTTATTTGAGATGGATTTATTTTACTTCTGGATATAGTTAGACACTTTGGAAAATTCTGTTAGATATTCTGGAAGAGTGTCATGTAAGTGATGCATTTGTATGTGCAGTAAAAAGCACACTGTGTCTCATTTTTGATGTTATGAGGGAGAGATTGCCAGACCAAAGGTCACATTCTGGCATCTCTTGTATTTAATGTTACAAGTTACTTTTTAGATTTGTTGCCTCACTACAGTAATACTGCTGACACAATGACAAAAATCCATCCATTAAATTTTTTAATCTATCATGTATGATCACTCAAACACAGAGAAATGCATGTTAATAAAAATATGCAAACCAAATGCAACATTGAACATAACTTAAGAACAGGAGGATCGAATATTTTGTGTTGCACATCTTTTTATTATTTTTTTTAATTTTCCTGAATATCTGTCTAAACATTATTAGAGAGCTATACAGTCTAAGAAAATGTGTGCTATGTTCAAAACTTGAAGATATAAAGGGTATAAGTATTTATAAAGGGACTTTAAATTAAACACTCCTACTGCATAGGCCAGCTCATGTCTAAATATTTCCCTGTGTTTAGAAGAAGAATGCCTTCCATGTTTGCTTTTAACAGCCATTCACAGTGAGAGAAGAAAGAAAAGTTTGATTTTTTTCTTCCATACTGACATTTCTATATTTTCTTCTAAAACTAAATATGTATTTACAATGTCGTATTTCATTTCTCTGTATGTCTCTAAACAACACACTGGTCTGTCATATCATCTCAAAATGCAGTAGCACACTGTGAGGATGTGATGGTTTGGAGCGTACAGACAAGCAACCATCAAGTGTGTCTGTTTTCTAACAAATGAGTTAAACTTGAATGTACATGTCTTATCTCTGAGCTCTTATTTAAAAAAGAAAATTACATTTCAGAACATAAGAAGTTTTCTGATGTGGCTGGTTTAGTTTTTCTAACATCAATTTCATGAATAATTATGGAAAGAAAATAGGTAAGTCTGTTTTGATTAATGAGACTTGAGTGCTAATGCAACCATATGTATTGAATTTTATTTAAGATTCTTAATTATTTAATCCAGTTGTATAATTATCACTTTTGACAATGAAGAGGATTTGAATGTGGACTATCATTAATAATAATAAAATTTATTTAAATCTTATTTAGTGTTAAAATGCTACCATAGCTATATACTCAAGACTGCATTTATTTGTGTTTTAGATATTTACTGAACTATAGGAGAAACTGTCTTAGAGTTCATAGGTATTGCTCAAGACATGGCAGCTGGCAAACACAAAAGTAAAACAAAGCAGGTGCTATAATTGAAAGAAATATAAAAATACTTATTGGTGTTGTTTAACTTCAGGATTTTTTTTGTATTTTCATAGGTTCTGATATTTGTTGTTTTTATGTTTATTGGGACAGTCAGACTATGTAGCTTAGGTTAACATGAACTCAGGATTCCTCTGCTTCAGCTTTGCAAGGGTCTGCGTTAAATAAGTGCACTACTATGCCCAGAGAGATATTCTTGCTGTGAAAAAGAATGTTACCAACTTTTTAACAAGGTTAGAGTTTCAAGACTTTCACCAACAGGGGAGTAACAGTCAGGTAAATGATGCTTGTAGTAAATGCAGCATGGCTGGGAGACAATATCAGAGAAAAACGGAGCAAAATTTTAAATACATGTCTGGATGCTATTGTTGCTTATTTTTTTGCATGACAAGTGATCTTGCATAAATTTATTAACCTTTCAGAATTATTGTTTCTATTTATTTAAAATAAATATAATTTGTTATTTCCCAACTCTGAGACTAACACTGGTTAGTTAGTTAAAAAAAATTAAATTCATCTGGAAATTGGAAGCTTCAACTGAAAACATTGTCATTATAAGATTGGCTAGTAAGCATGTCTGTAGACATATTTTGTTTATTGTTTGGTGTTGAAGGACTCAGCCTACTGTGTGCAGCAGTCCCTGGGCAGAGCGGCTTATATAAGACATCAAGCTGAATAAGCCATGGAGAACAAGCCAGTAAGCAAGTATTCTCCGTGGTGTCTCCTTTAATTCCTGCCTCCATGTTCCTGCCTTGAGTTTCTGTCTTGGATTCCTTTAATGATGCACTGTTACTTGTAAGTCAATTAAACCCTGTCCTCCCCAAGTTGTTTTGGGCCATTGTTTTATCAAAGCAAGAGAGAAGCTAATTAATACAGAGAGTGTTTAAAAATGATTAATAAGTGGGCAAGTCCATGTTAAACGCTGCCTTTCCACATTAGTTGTCATGGTGATGATGAGGACCTTGATCATCGTCATCATGGCAAAATCCCCAGTGAACAGTTTGAGGAACGGAGGGCTGGTTTGGCTCACTGCTTTATAGGCTTTGGCTCAAGTTTGGCTAGCTCCATGGGTTTTAGATCCATGTAAAGCAGACTCATCCTGGTAGGAAGATGTGGCAAATAAAACTCGACATGTCATGCCAGGCAGGCAAGAGACAGAGAGAGAGGATGAGAGTGAGAGCAAAGTGAGGAGGGAAGAGAGGGAAAAGAGGGAAGGAAGAAAGTGGGAGACTGAAGAGTGAGAATAAAATGTAGTTGGGGAAAGAAATACTGCTCTAGAACACAAGCCAATGGACCTACATACTTCAAGCAGGCCTTGACTCCAAGTTGACACCATCTGAATAATGCTTAATCAGAAAACATATGGCGAACATCATAATATACAGGCAAACTCCCTGCTCTAAAGGTTGAGACTACAAAACTGCAGCTATAAGCAATGTTCTGCCTTCAAGAAGGTATCTAACTGTAGAAACATTGAGGCATGAGGAATAGTTTTGGCTTGTGTTGCAGAAATAGGCAGGTAAATTTGAAAAGATCAATCCATGGCAAAATCAATATTTTTAGCTGAAATAGATTCACTTTATTTTTATAACTTTGATAGTCAATAAACATTATTTTACATTTCTGTGGCATTTTCTATATAAATAGTTATAACAAATATTTCCACATAAATACTGCAAATCACTTTTGCAATATAATAAATTTCATTAATTTGGTAAAAGTATGTTACTCATATCCTTCAATCTTATATAATTTATAATTTTCATAGTAATTCATAATATTGATCTATGCTCAAACTTATGAAACACCTAGTATGGCTTGGAATGTATGTGTGAATTAAGTTTGTGGGCTTAAGTGTAGTTGCACATGACACTATTAATAATTATTGCTATTCTTTGTTCTGGGAATTAAACCTTACCAGCACTTTGTGCATGCTAGCATGTGCTCTACCATTGGACTAAATTCTTCATCTTTCAATAAAAGAATATTCTTACATTAATAATTCATTTAAATGCAATGTCTTTTAATATGGATAAGTAATAATATATTTTCTTTCCTTCATATGCAGTGTAACTAGACAGACACAAAAATTAACAATTAGAACAGAATGTTCTGTGCACATTTTCAAATTTCTGCAGCAAAAATGATCTGTGTTTTTAGCTTAATTTATGACATGACATTTATGGAGTATCAAGACAGGAAAATATTTATGACTGACCTATTAAATTCCCAATGTAACAACTAAGTAACGTACTGAGGAGAGCGATTCTTTTTTCTCATTTAGTCATCCTACCCATGCCCCTGCTCATGAAATAATTTTAATCAAGTCACCGGATTTTGTATCCAGCACAGTTGTATCATACTTCATCTAATTTGGTTTAGCTTTAATGATAAACCTAAAAGTCACATGATGAAAATATTATGTTCCGTTTATTTTCAGATAACTTACATTATGATTCAGTAGGATGTTATGTGATATGTCTATTTCTAGACCAGCATTTGTCTTTTTGTGTACAATTGTGGCTTTAGGTCTTTTTTCCCCTTTTTATTCTTTTATTAATCATTTCATTTGTTTACATCTCAAATGATATCCTGGTGACCCCTCCACAAAGCCCCCATCCCATGTCCTCCCTCTCTACCCTCTCCTCCCTCCCATTTGCCTCTATGAGGGTGCTCGCCTACTCACCCACTCTCTCCCGCCCCACTGCTCCAGCATCCCCCTATGCTGGGACATCAAACCTCAACAGGACCAAGGGCCTCCCGTCCCATTGATGTCAGACAAGGCCATCCTCTGCTACATATGTATCTGGAGCCATGGATACTTTCCTTGGTTGGTGGCCTAGTCCCTGGGAGCACTGGGTGTTAGGCCAGACTATGTTGTTCTTTCTTTGGGTTTGCAATACCCCTCTGCTCCTCCAGTCCTTCCACCAGCTCCCCCAATGGGGTCACTGACCTCAGTCTGATGGTTGGCTCCAAGCATCCACATCTGCATGGGTTGGTTGGTGGCAGAACCTGCCAAGGAACAACCACACCAACTTCCTATCAGCAAGTGCCTCTTGGCAACAGCAAAACTGTTGGGTGGGTTTGGTGTCTGCAGACAGGATGGATCCCCAGGTGGGGCAGTCCCCGGATGGTCCTTCCTTCAGTCTCAGTGTTCAGTGTTAAATTTTTTTTGTCCCTGTTAGCCGAAATGCACAGAGACAGGAAGATAGAAGCTGTAGAGCCCATCTCCAGTAGACAGGCATGGCCCATAGTCCAGGGATGGGGCTACCCACCCATCTCAAAGTATTTAATCCAGAAATATGGTGTCTTTGTCACTGAAGGCTACTATGAATTTATAATGTTTAGATAGAGGTCATGATGACCTTTTGATACATTGATAAATCAAACATTTTTTATGATGATGATTTGAAAGAGACTTTTATTTCATTTGTTAATAAGAGATTAACTATGCAGTAGTCATTGTATCTGTCAAAGTATTCCTAAATCAGTCATTCGTTCACTATCAGATGACAAAAATAATTAAATACATAAGAGTATATAAGCCAATGATAATTTGGGGTTGCAAAACAATGCAAATACTTTGCTTCATTATGGTTTTCTAAGAATGAAGACATGGCCATAAAACAGATACTAATTTATAGGTACCAGCACTAAGCTTGAGAGTGAGATTTTAAAAATAAAAAGGAAAGCTTGCCCTTGTAAAATGACAGTATATTAGAGAGATTACATGATGCAAGGTGAGAGATCACAGTTGAATTTGAAGATAATCATAGACTCAAGAACCATGAACTGTGTCTGGAAGGAAACAGGATACCATGTAGCTTCATACATA
The DNA here is from genome assembly GCA_021653895.1 of Mastomys natalensis. Classification (NCBI taxonomy): domain Eukaryota; kingdom Metazoa; phylum Chordata; class Mammalia; order Rodentia; family Muridae; genus Mastomys; species Mastomys natalensis. The sequence goes on along the minus strand of JAJTUV010000977.1, from coordinate 486,415 downwards.
CAGAAAAGCCAAGAAACCTTCTCTTTGTTTCTCAATGTTGAAGAAAAACTTTCTCAATGTTGAGAATAGTTTTTGATCCAAATCCATTTGCTTTTCACTTCTCACTTAAGCTAAGGGGACTGTTTATTTCCTAAATGATTTTTTTTTTCTTTCTTAAGAAGGGTTGAAAGTCTTGAATGCTTCTGGGAAGCAGGAACTATGGGAAAAAGTTCATTACTGAGAATGGATCTGGTGCACTGTGCAATTGGTATCATGCATTTTCCTCATGGTTTGAGCAGGTGATGAGCACTGCTCTTGTCTACACCTAGGAGTAGAACTGAATTTAGCCCCTGCTTTCTATTTAATGAGCTTACAAAACTTAGAAAACAGTAAAAACCATCAATATGGAAAATTCTTGGTAGGGTAGTTTTCCCTAATATGAACCCACAGAATACCACTCCAAAGAAATGTTTTATATTTAATTTTATTGAATTTTCATAATGAGAAATTGTTTACTAAAATCTCTATAAAAGTATGCAAAAGGAAAACTCTAAAGATTAAACATTATCAACCAAATCAGTAGTATTTCTTTTTATATTAAAATTACAGTTTAGCCTTCTGGTCTGTGCCAGATCACTGAGCAGATTCTGGGCTACACAGCTCTGCACTCAATCTCACAAAACTCAGAGGAGGTGGGGCTCCCAGGAGCTAAAACCCCAGTAGTATCTTAGGTAAGGAGACAGCAACACCCACCCAAACAGGGAGTAACTAGGAACCACTGGGACCCAGGAATTCACTCCTGGCCTGGAGCACTGGTTCCTTCTGGTTTGGGCCCGAGCACTGAGCAGAACTTGGGCTTCAGCTGTAATCCCAGAAGAAGCAACACCCACCCTAAACAGTTCTGACACAACCAAAATAATAGGAAAGACAGGCTCCAGTCAGAGATATCACAGGTAGCACTAGAGATAACCAGATGGCAACAGGCAAGTGCAAGAACATAACCATCAGCAACCCAGGGTACTTGGCATCATCAGAACCTAGTTCTCCCACAATAGAAAGTCCTGAACGCCCCATATCACCAGAAATGCATGATTCAGGTTTAAAAATCACTTCTAATGATGATGATAGAGGAGTTTAAGAAGGACATAAATAACACTCTCAAAGAATTTGAGGAGAACACAGGTAAACACGTAGGAGCCCTTAAAGAGGAACACAAAAATCCCTTAAGGAATTACAAGAAAACACAACCAAACAGATGAAGGAATTGAACAAATCCATCCAGAACATAAAAATGGAAGTAGAAACAATAAAGAAATCACAAAAGGAGACTGCCCTGGAGATAGAAAACCTGGGAAAGAAATCAGGAGTCATAGATGCAAGCATCATCAGTAGAATACAAGAGATAGAGAGAGAAACTCAGGTGCAGAAGATACCAGAGAAAATATTGACACAACTATCAAAGAAAATGCAAAGTGCAAAAAGTTCTTAACCCAAAACATCCAGGAAATCCAGGACACAATGAGAAGACCAAACCTAAGGATAATAGGTATAGAAGAGAGTCAAGATTCCCTATTTAAAGGACCAGTAAATATCTTCAAAAAAAATTATAGAAGAAAACTTTCCTAACCTAAAGAAAGAGATACCCATGAACGTACAAGAAGCCTGCAGAATTCCAAATAGACAAGACCAGAAAAGAAATACCTCCCATCACATAATAATCCAAACATCAAATGCACAAAACAAAGAATGAATATTAAAAGCAGTAAGGGAAAAAGGACAAGTAACATAAAGGCATTCTTATCAGAATGATACCAGACTTCTCACCAGAGACTATAAAAGCCAGAAGATCCTGGACAGATGTCATACAGACCCTAAGAGAACACAAATGCCAGCCCAGGCTACTATATCCAGCAAAATTCTCAATTGCCATAGATGGAGAAACCAAGATATTCCATGACAAAACCAAATTTACACAATATCTTTCCACAAACCCAGCGTTACAAAGGATAATAGTGGGAAAGCTCCAATACAAGGAGGGAAATTATACCCTAGAAAGAATAAGAAAGTAATCTTCCAACAAATCTAAAAGAAGATAGCCACAAAAACAATGCCACCGCCAATAACAAAAATAACAAGAAGCAACAATATCCTTTCCTTAATATCTCTTAACATCAATGGATTAAATTCCCCAATAAAAAGACATAGACTAACAGACTGGATACTTAAACAGGACCCAGCATTTTTCTGCATACAGAAAACCCACCTCAGTGACAAAGACAGACACTACCTTAGAGTAAAAGGCTGGAAAACAATTTTTCAAGCAATTGGTCCTAAGAAACAAGCTCAAGTAGCCATTCTAATATGGTCAAAATGAACTTTGAACTTAAAGCTATCAAAAAGGATAAGGAATGACATTTCATACTCATCAAAGGAAAAGTCAACCAACATGAACTCTCAATTCTGAACATCTATGTGCCAAATGCAAGAGTACCCACTTTCATAAAAGAATCCATAATAAAGTTCAAAGCACACATTGCATTACACACAATAATAGTGGGAGAATTCCACACCCCACTCTCAGCAATGGGCAGATCATGGAAAGAGAAACTAAACAGAGATACAGTGAAACTAACAGAAGTTATGAACCAAATGGATTTAAAATATATCTATAGAACATTTCATCCTAAAACAATAGAATATACCTTTTTCTCAGCATCTCATGGTACCTTCTCACAAATAGACGATATAATTGGTTACAAAACAGGCCTCAATTGAAACAAGACAATTGAAATAATTCCCTGAATCTTATAAGATCACCCTGGACTAAGTAAGGCTGGACTTCAATAATGACAAAAATAATGGAAAGCCCACATCATGTGGAAACTGACCAACACTCTAGTCAATGATAATGTGATCAGGGAAGAAATAAAGAAAGAAATAAAAGACTTTTTAGAATTTAATGAAAATGAAGACACATCATACCAAATCTTATGGGACACAATGAAGGCAGTGCTAAGAGGAAAACTTATAGCTCTATGTGCTTACAAAAAGAAACTGGAGAGAACATGCACTAGCAGCTTGACAACACACCTGAAAGCTCTAGAACAAAAAGAAGGAAGTACACCAAAGAGGAGTAGACAGCAGGAAATAATCAAACTCAGGGCTGAAATCAACCAAGTAGAAACAAAACGAACTATACAAAGAATCAATAAAACCAGAAGCTGGTTCTTTGAGAAAATCAACAAGATAGATAAACCCTTACTTAGCTAGACTAATCAGAGGGCAGAGAGACAGTATCCAAATTAATAAAATCAGAACTGAAAAGGGTAACATAATAACAGAAATCAAGGAAATTCAAAAAATCATCAGATGTAATTACACAAGACTATACTCAACAAAATTGGAAAATCTGGATAAAATGGACAATTTTCTACAGAAATATGTGTTACCAATGTAAAATCAGCAGGAGACGAACCATCTAAACAGTCACAAAACCCCAAAAGAAATAAAAGCAGTCATTAAAAGTCTCTTCACCAAAAAAAGTTCCAGACCAGATGGTTTTAGTGCAGAGTTCTACCTTCAAAGAAGAGTTAATACCAATTCTCTATAAACTGTTCCAGAAAATGCAAACAGAAGTAACACTACTCAATTCATTATATAAAGGCACAATTATGCTCATACCTAAACCACACAAAGACCCAACAAAGAAAGAGAACTTCATACTAATATCCCTTATGAATATCAGTGCAAAAATACTCAATAAAATTCTCACAAACCGAATCCAAGAACACATCAAAACAATCATCCATCATGATCAAGTAGACTTTATCCCAAGAATGCAGGGATGGTTCAATATACAGAAATCCATCAATGTAATCCATTATATAAACAAACACAGAAAAAAACCACATGGTCATAACACTAGATGCTGAGAAAGCATTTGACAAAATTCAACACCCATTCATGGTAAAAGTCTTGGAAAGATCAGGAATCCAAGGCCCATACCTAAACATAGTAAAAGCAATATACAGCAAACCAGTAGCCAACATCAAACTAAATGGAGAGAAACTTGAAGCATTCTCACTAAGATCAGGGACTAGACAAGGCTGCCCACTCTCTCCCTACCTATTCAATATAGTACTGGAAGTTCTAGACAGAGCAATTAGACAAAAAAAAAAAAAAAAAAAAAAAAAAAAAAGAAGTCAAAGGAATACAAATAGGAAAGGAAGAAGTCAAAATATCACTATTTGCAGATGATATGATAGTATACTTAAGTGACCCCAAAAACTCCACCAGAGAACTCCTAAACCTGATAAACAACTTCAGCAAGGTGGCAGGTTATAAAATCAACTCGAACAAATCAATAGCCTTCCTCTACATGAAAGAAAAACAGGCTGAAATAGAAATTAGGGAAATGACACCCTTCACATAGTCATAAATAATACAAAATACCTTGGTGTGAATCTAACCAAGCAAGTAAAAGACCTGTATGACAAGAACTTCAAACCCCTGAAGTGTAGGCAGCCGTGTTTAAGATAGCACCTGGGACAGTTGCAAAGTCATATGACTAGCACCTGACAATGTAAGCAGCTGGCTTCCAGCGTGGCCAGCTCAGCTAAACTGGTAAACAAGTCCTTTGTGCATGTGTTGGCCTTGTGCCCCTCACGAACGGGCTTATGCTAATGAGGTATTGGCAGCTTAACCTATCCTGAGAGAACATGTCACCCAGTTTGCCTTGGGAAGATATATAAGCAGCTCATTGATGCTGCTGGGGGTCCCCGTCCCCATCCCGGTCCCCGTTCCGGTCCCCGTCCATAAGTCAAGAGTCGTTCCTGCAATAAAGCTGACTGAGAAGGATCCGACCATGTCGTGTCTTAATTGCTGGTCAAGGCGGACGCGACACTGAAGAAAGAAATTGAAGCAGATCTCAGAACATGGAGATATCTCTGATGCTCATGGATTGGAAGGATTAATATAGTAAAAATCAGTATCTTGCTGAAAGAAATCTACAGACTTAATGCAGTCCCCATCAAAATTCCCACTCAATTCTTCACAGAGATAGAAAGAGCAGTTCTCAAATTCAGTTGGAATAATAAAAAACCCAGGATAGCAAAAATTATTCTCAACAATAAAAGAACTTCTAGGGGAATGACCATCCCTGACTTCAAGGTGTACTACAAAGCAATAGCGATTAAAGCTGCATGGTATTGGTACAGAGACAGGCAGGAGGATCCATGGAATAGAATAGAAGACCCAGAAATGAACCCTCATACCTATGGTCACTTGACCTTTGACAAAGTAGCTAAAATTGTCCAGTGGAAAAAGGACAGCATTTTCAACAAATGATGCTGGTTAAACTGGAGGTAAGCATGTAGAAGAATGCAAATCGATCCATACTTATCTCCTTGCACAAAGTTCAATTCCAAGTAGATCAAGGACCTCCACATAAAACCAGATACACTGAAACTAATAGAAGAGAATATGGGGGAAAGCCTTGAACATATTGGCACATGGGAAAAGTTCCTGAACAGAACACTAATGGCTTATGATCTAAGATCAAGAATTGACAAATGGGACCACATAAAACTGCAAAGCTTCTGTAAAGGAAAGGACACCTTCAATAGGATAAAACATCAACCAACAGATTGAGAACAGATCTCTACATCTGATAGAGGGCTTATACTCAAGATATACAAAGAACTGAAGAAATTTGATTCTAGACAATCACATGACCCTATTAAAAATGGGGTACAGAGCTAAATAAAGTATTCTCAACTGAGGAAACTCAAATTGCTGAGAAATACCTAAATAAGTGTTCAACATCCTTAGTCATCAGGGAAATGCAAATCAAAACAACCCTGAGATTCCATCTCATACCAGTCAGAATGGCTAAGATCAAAAACTCAGGTGACAGCAGATGTTGGCGAGGATATGGAGAAAGAGGAACACTCCTCCATTGTTGGTGGGAATGTAAGCTGGTACAACCACTATGGAAAGCAGTCTGTCAGATCCTCAGAAAACTGAATATAGTATTACCCCATGACCCAGCTATACCACTCCTGGGCATGAACCCAAAAGATGTTCCAACATACAACAGGGACACGTGCTTCACTATGTTCATTGAAGGCTTATTTATACTATCCAGATGCTGGAAAGAACCCAGATGTCCTTCAACAGAGGAATGGATACAGAAAATATGGTATATTTACACAATAGAGTACTACTCAGCTATCAAAAACAATGAGTTCATGAAATTCTTAGGCAAATAGATGGAACTGGAAAATATCATCCTCAGTGAGATGACCCAACCACAAAGGAACACACATGGTATGCACTCACCGATAAGTGAATATTAGCCCAAAGCTCACAATACCTAAGATACATCACATAGACTTCATGAAACTCAAGAAGAAGAAGAAGTAAGACCAAAGTGTGGGTGCTTTGGTCCTTTTTAGGAGTATCAAAATACTCAACCAGAGCTTCCAGGTCTAAACCTTCAGCCTGAGAACACAAACGGAGGGACTCATGGCTCCATTTGTATAAGTAGTTGAGGATGGCTTATCAGGCATCAGTGGAAGAGAAGGGTCTTGGTCCATTAAAGTTTTGGATTACCTAGTGTTGGGGAATTCGAGAGCAGTGAGGCAGGAATGGGTGGATGGTGGGGGCACACCCTCATAGAAGTAGGAGGAAGGGGGATGGGGTAAGGGGTTTTGGGGTAGAATGGGAGAGGGATAACATTGAAAGGTAAATAAATAAAATATTTTAAAAAACCAAAAAATAGATAATGGGTCTGGCAATTGTAGTCCAGCAGTTGAGACTTTTTGTCAACAATTTATTAAAGGGATTTCATATAATCCTCATGGACAACGTATTGAGATATATTGTTGCTGAGACAAAGAATGATGCTGACCTGGGTGCTTGCTGAGTACCCTGACAAAGGTGATTGGGAAGCTGTATTGGACATATGTTCCTGACCACTTTTGCTTGCCTATATCTGAGATGGGACAAGCTGCCTTGCCTCAAGTTTTAGACCTTGTGGGATAGAGAATCAAAAAGAGAAATTATAATGTCTCTTGTATTTTTCTTAAAGGTTTCCAGCTATTAGGACTCAATCATGTACTGGTCTAGAAATCAATCCAATATTGGAAATAACAGTCTACATTTGGAAGGCTGGATCTGGACATTGTCAGAGACATATTTGGAAGTTAGCTGCAGTTCTCTATGATGTTATGATAGCAAGAGATAAATTTGGTATAGGATCTGGATTTCAAACAAGGGTTAGTGCATGTTTTAAGGCTCTTTTAATTGTCAAGCTAAAATTGGTTTTGTCTCTTCTATAGTATTTATTGTAAGTGGCATTGACTGTATAATTTCTAATTGTGTTAGTGTGTTGAGACCTGGCATGTCTGTTACAGGGGTCTATCAACCAGCTTTTGTCTTACTGCCCTGAGTATTAGAAAAACTTGATTCTCTGAAAAAAATCTTGAAAGTGCTGGAAGAAGTGAGTTAGGCTTTAAGTAGAAGCAAAAGAGTAGCGGGCTAGAAATAGTGATCACAGAAGTGATTAAAGGACTCTGTTTATTGTAGTGCATGTCCTTTGATTATCTAGGTTTATTGTCTTTTTTGTTCCTGGACTATTTGCATCTTCCTTAATCTAGAGCTGACTTTAATACTTGCATGTGATTTAAACAGTATAAAGACAAAAAAGGAGGAGGAAGGACTGTATAGGGGACTAATGAGTGGGGGGTATGGGGAAGGGAGGTGGCATCTGAAATGTAAATAAATAATAAATAAATAAATAAGAAAATTATTAACAGGTGAACATGACAGACTCATGAATGTCTTTGTCACATTAGAAACATATTTATTTTGCCTGTCTATATTTGTTAGCCCTACTTCGCCTACTGATATTCTGGTAACCCTTAGCTCTTACAGTGTGATCATAGTCAGAACTGTCCATAATCAGTTCACTGAGTTAATGCCTCAACAAATGCATCAACCATATGATGGTGGTTATGATCTCTTTTTGTTGTAGCATTCATGTACCTAAGACTGTCATAAGTCAGTTTCAGGAACCAATGGAATGTGTTGTCTGCATTTTAGTCTATCTTTGTGTTCAGTTGAATTACCTGACCTATAATGCTAAAAAGAACTGCATCAGTGTTGCCAAAAATGATTTTTGTTAACAAAAATACAAAGAAAAGATTGATCTTGCAAACCTGTTAGTGATCATTATATTGTTTGAGTAATGAGCTGCATCTTGGTGCATATGTCAACATAGTCCCTCATTTTCATTATTTTGTCTTCCTCTAAATGCTCATGTCATTTGCTGTGTGGAACTGTGGAACTTTAAGTTATCTGTATGATTGAGGTATATATTAGAAGAAATAGTATCATTACAAAACAAAAGAAAAAAATTACTGTTTGGTAGAAAGAATAAGCTATTTTTCTATCTAATATTTTTAAGCGTGTTTTCTGTTTAGTGTGAAGGCAGTAATGAGTTAAAGCTGTCTAAAGACCATTGAGAAGTCAGGTTGAAAATGCTATTTAAATTAATTCTGCAGACAGGTGCTTAGTGCTTTAAGTGACTCTTTGGAAAGTTATTGTTTTGATAAAAATATTTTCAAATGTCTCCTTTTAAACGCATACATCTTGGATTGGATGGGATCTTCTCATAGGTTTAATCATAATTATGCCTTAACTCACATCAAACTCTACTCTACAAAGCCACCTGTAATTTATTTCCTTTCTGCTTAAGCTAGGTTCGACTCTATGGTGGGAGGAAATAAAATGTAGAAAGTAGCACAACTGAACCTTTTCACAGGCAGTATATCAATCTCTTCTTAGACTAGTCCACCCTGCCTCCCCCACAGCTTGTTAGCTAGCATGGCTGCACAGTAGCCAATGGGATGATTAATATAATTTATTTCTCTAGAGAAAGCTGTCAATCTTGGGATCCATGTGATGTTCCATAGTGAGTTTTGATAGTCTTTTGTCATTCACTTGGTGGCTAATGATCTTTTGGGACCAAAGCATTGAAGAAAGGAGATTAGGTATCTAGACCCCCTAATCTCTTTTCTCTACTCTTCTCAGTCACCTGTTTTCAGGCTATAGAATGGCAGCATAATAGTGCACGAGGAAATGTACAAGTTGGATCATTCTCAAAATAAACTGTTAATGTAACAGGCCATCCTCAGCCACTAGAATTGGCTGGGCTTTGAGATACACTGGAATAAAACAATATTAAAATTTAAAGAGATTTTATTAAGTTCATAGAAAATGTCCAAAGGTTATGTTAAAACATTCATTTAGAGATAGAGAAATTGAAGGGTAATGCATGGTAGAAAGTTGTCAAAAATAGATTTCCTTTCAAGTTGGCGATGTAGCTCAGGAGCAGAGCACTTGCAGCGGTTGCATAATGTCCTGAAGACTGCCAAAATTATTCTCCTTTAATCATGATTATTCTCTCTCCCTTCACTGCCTCAGCAGTGCTCTGGGGCACTTGCTTGTTGTTGAAAGCATTTCTCACTTCTGTTTGCTACATTGAAGAAAGCTCAGCTAATGTGTGCAAGACTTTCTAGGTCTTGCTCCACCAGTGCTAATTTTTTATTTTCACGTTGACATAGAAGACACTGTGAGATACATTTGCTTAAGATGAGATTTCACAATGCTAATTACTTCTTTGGAGAATTATAAGCACATTTTTCTTGTGTACATATGTATGAGTTCATGTGCAAAGGTGTTCCTGCCTATATATGTGTGTGTATGCATGTGTGTGTGCATGTGTGTGTGCATGTGTGTGTGCATATGTGTGCACATGTGTGTGTGTGCATAGCAAGACGGACATCAGCTCGTTCTTCACTTAACATCTATAAATTGATAATTTGAAATTATTTTTGTTGCTTTTCATTTTCTTTTACTTTTCTTTCTTTCTTTCTTTCTTTCTTTCTTTCTTTCTTTCTTTCTTTCTTTCTTTCTTCTCTTCTTCTTTTTTGTTTTTTGGTTGTTGTTTTTAGATAGGGCCTCACCCTGTAGCTCTGCTTCTCCTGAAACTTATTATGAAGACCAGGCAGGCATCAAACTCACAGATATATGCCTGCCTATGTCTCCCAAGTGCTGGGATTAAAGGTGTGCAGCACTATGCCTACCTGAAATTCTTAGTTTTAAAATTTCATACATGAATATACTGCATTTCCACCATTTCAATACCTTCCCCTATCACCTACAATTCCTCCCACTCCAAACTCCCTCTGGGAGTCCTGACTTCTTTTACAGCATACATATGATTATATAATTTATATACATTATATATTACATTATACATGGTATTTATGTATGACCCATGATACCCTTTCTTGCTTTATAGTACCTTTGTTCTAATTTCCCCTCTCTAGGACCTTTGCTCTACCTGCTCTTCCTGTCTCTTTCTACTTCTGGCCTCTGTGACTACTGCAGTTCAAATCAAAAGATTCAGATCTAGGATTCACAAGTAAGAAAGAGCATGTGGCATCTTTCTTTCCGGATCTAAGTTCTCTCACATGTACCTCATTTTCATTATCCATTCATTAGATGATTGACATCTAGGCTGATTCCATTTTATGGACACTGGGAATAGAGGAACAACATATCTGACTGAGTTAGGACATCATTCCTTTGTACACATGTGAAGGGTGGTATAGCTGGTCCGTATGGTACAGCGTATTTTCGAATTTTGAGAAATCTCCGTACTGGTTTCCTGCATGCTTTCACTAGTTTGTTATCCCATTAACTGTGACTGAGAGTGTCCTTTTACCAACATCCTCTCCAGCATTTAACTTGATTCATTGATCTTAGCCAATTTGACTAGGCTAAGATGAAATCTTAAAGTAGTTTTAATTTGCCTTACCCTCTGGTTAAGGATATTAAACTATTGTTAAGATATTTTTACTAGTTGTTTTTACTTTTTCTTTTTGAGAACTTTCTGCTCAAATCTGTGCTCATTTCATTAACTAGATCATTTGTTTTCTTGATTTTATTTTTTAGTTTTTTATAGTTTGGTTATTAATCTTCTATTAGATATTTAAGCAGCAAACATATTCTCCCATCCTTTGGGCTACCTTTGTAAACGATTGTTTTCTTTGCTCTACAAAGGTTTGCAGTTTTATGAGGTGTCAGGACTTAATTTCTTAGTGGAAACTTATTCAGAATGTTCTTTCCAGCACCCAGAAATCATGCACAGAGGTGAATATCTCAGAGGACATGGGTATGAGGGAGCAGCATGGACAGAGATCTAGGACAACACACCAGTGGTTCAGTATGCAGACTGAGTCTGAACACATCATGAATAGAGCATATTGGGGTATAGGGCTCTCACCTGACTGTGCTTGTGTATGACTCTGTACATGGACATACTTATGCGTCTGATTTCTTTGTGCACTCACTTATCTGCTGTGAAGCATTGTTCTGTTTATTCAAGGTTCCAGGTAGAAGAATTTGCAATCATTTTAAGGATCTATGCAAGTCGCAGCTTGACATTTCAGCCTTGGAATTTCATGTGTTAAGCAAAATGAGGAGCCACAGGATACTGGGTAGGAAAAAACAGGCTGACCTTCAAGACTCAACATCTTGTCAAGGAAATCTGCCTTTTAGAAATAAAATATGAATACATTACTACTCTCTGCTTTTCTCCTATGAGAAATTCTATTCTCCTTGTATGTAGAGGTCGCCTCAAGCTTACCAAGAGAAAGTCAAGTTCAAAGAATGGAGAGGAGAAAGTCCATGGATCTTTTCTGATTTCTAAGCAGTGCTTGATGTCTCTCAGCCTTTTGGTTTCAATGTATATTCTTTGTAAAATAACACAAACTAGATATTTAAGATTATAAACACATGAATTTCTCTCTGCAAACTATAGTCATTAATAGAATTCATATTTTCATCAATCTTTTTGTTACAAAGTTTCCTAATAGCTTTGATCCTGATAGCTTATTTAAAACTTTTGAAGTTTATGGTTTATTTATTCTATTATGTGTGTGTGTATAATGTTTGGAAGCATAAGGTAGCTGTTATAATAAACACTGTTTGTTGGTTGACCATGCCTTGGCTTGAGAGGAACATATGTAAGCCACTTTCTTTGTTGTTTACAATATTACCTTATCATTGGAATATATAAAAGGGTCTAGAATTTTTTTGCATTTTAAAATAAAATAATGTGTAAATATATAAATTCAAATTTTTATTTTAACTTTACAGTTAAATTTGAGACATGCATATTGGAATTAACGTTAAGGTGTATATATTAATCATATTCCCATGGTTCTATTTATAAGATCTTTTTTTAAGAGGAAAACATGGGATCACTGATAATATGTAGCTTATACGATGCATGATTATCATATGATAATAGGTAGACTTTCTGTCTATTCTTTGCTACTATAACACAATATTTCAATATAAGCAATTCATAAAGAGCAGAAACATCTTTCTCTAGTTCTGTGGGGTGGGAATTCCAAGGTCAGTGCTTCTGATGAAAACTCTGGTTCCCTTTGCATGTGGCAAAGACAGAGTAAAAGCAGACTGACCACAGTGTGAATCCTCCTTGATAAATTCCATAATCCCATTAACAAAGGAGGAATCCTCATGCCATAGTAAAGCTTGAGTTATGGCAGAGACATTGATGCGAAGAGAGTCTCATTGTCAACCCATGGCAAAGTGTATTTAAGAACAGCCTTAACAGAGCAGCAGAGTAACAAAGTAAACTTTAGTAGTTCTGGATATAAGCGAATGAACGATTTACATTAAATTCATGGCAGGCCTTACTAAGAATTAAAAAGAATGTAACTTGAGGAAATCATAAGCTCATACTGAGGCTTGCCAGTGATGACCAGACTATTATTGTAAGATCGAAATGGGAGCTGAAGGAGATTTGGTGATTTAGGCCCAGTTTAATTTCCTTAATAAAGCCATGATCCTTAACTTAGATACTTGAAATAGAGTTGTGTATTGTCCTTTGGGAAGGAGCCAACTTCAGAGATTGACTTTGGCTCTGTTATATAGATAGATTTCCTCTGCCAGTATTGCTGTTTCCAAACACAGCTATTTTAAAAGCAGAATAGAACTGGTAACTGCAGAAGCATTTTAATCGATGTGTGTTTAGGCGCATTCAGCAATAAGAGAAGGGCATGAGTAATTATTTTCTACTATAAAAGCCTATAAAAGCGAGATCTTTCAACAAGAGCTCTGCTATAGATCAATCAGCTAAAAATGGGAAACAAGGTGGCAGACAATGGAGGGAGGGCCAAGCAGGAGGGAAGCTGAGATTAGGGGGGGTGGGTCTTTAAAGCTTTTCTCTGCTGGGACATTCCAGGGTTGATTCTCACTCTTCCAAGAAACACTAAGGCATTTCTGGAATGTGAGAACCGCTTTATTCTCTTCTATAGAATATACTTCATGTGTGATACTTCTGTTACTAAGAGGTCAGAAAAAATGTTTAATGTAGCCAGTAGAAGCTGTTTCCCTTGAAAGACGTTATAAGTAGATGAAAACCAGTGGGAAGCACTATGGAATCTCATATAAATATAAGGAAAAGACTTAGGCTTTTGCAAGTTTTAGAATTTTAGGGTATGGCTAGACCAAGAGATCAAGAATGTTCACCACAATTAGAGCTACATGAATATTTGGAAAAAAGATTAATGGTGAATTTGTAAACAATTCTTGTAGTAGGTGATTATTACACATTCTAATTTTTTCCTGTTTTGAAGACACATATAGTTACATTACATACTAAATGCTGTGAGGAATTTGAATGATTATGAATCTGCTTCATGAACCACTGTTGCTCAGTCCTGGTGGAGCAGGACTCCAAGCCTACCTACATAGGAGGTATGCGGGTAGAGGATGGCAAGTTCAAGATTCTGCCTATAACTCAGAGTGAGACCTTGTTTCAAAATAAAATGTTAAAGTGTTGGGGTTATACCTCAGTGCTAAAGTGCTTACCTTGATTGCTTGCAGACCCAGGGTCAAGCCTAACACTACAGTGATAGTTGGTTTAACTCAGCTCTCACTGGCTGAACTGGAAGGAATGTGCTTGATGACAGAGAGGTCACCAAAAGAACTGATGATTTCTAAGAAGCCACTGCATGAGGTCATGGTGTTTTCTCAGCAAGTCAGCCTTGCCTGCTTCTCGTTTCAAACAAATGAAGAAATGTCATCTAAACCTTTGTAAAGGCTTTTAAAGTAAATATTTTCACTAAAATACTTCTTACTTTTCTTTTAAAAATTATAATGTCATGAAAGGAGAAATGTAAGTGAAATCATATAGTAAGTATATTTTTATTAGTGAGAAGGAAACAAAACTATTCAACAAAACTATTCTATTGCTGTTGTAGAATTCTTCAGCTGCTTGCCTGAGATGCAAGCAGATATTTGTTCTCAGAATCAGAAAAAAAACAACCAATTAATTAATTTAAAATGTGAGACCAACTTACTTAGATTAAAGAAGAATGACATTTTCTATTTTTTTTTTTTAGCATTCATTTTTGTATTTTCACAGTTTTTTCTATTTATTTCCAGCTTTTAGAGGAGGGGACATTATAAGGAAAATACTTGATAGCTGCTTTATTGAAACATCTACAGGCATCAGAAACATAAATAAAGACTCTGAGGATCCTCATAAGAAACAAGAGAAAGGAAAAGGAGCATGTGAGTTGGGCTGAGAACTCTGCCTGTCAGGAGGCCACTGTCCATAGATGTGAGACTGTGTTGTTCTCTGGTGCCACTGGCGGAAGTCTCTAGGCATGAGAATCAGGTAACTATGGACAAACATTTGTCTGTGAAGTCTTTCACTTACTATTCAGCAGTGACTTCCTGAGGCCTTACACAATGTGCTGATTATCTATCTAGGTGAGTAAGTAATGATTTAGTTGAGTAACTTAGGGAAACACTGGGGCCAAATGGGCAAGAAAATCAATAATTTAAGATAAGAAACAAGGAAGTCTTTATGTCAAATAAAAACATTCGGCTGCAAGAATCAAACACTTCAGAGGAGTTTTCTTAGATCAAGTCTATGATCGTACTCTTACAAAAAGTAGAATCTACTTAGAAAACTATTATTTTATGGTAGAATTAATATAAATTTTGAAACATACAGATATGAGATAAAACTATCCCCATGTGACATTTGTAAACTTTTTGCCGTTGTCTATTTTGTTCTAGGATTATCAGTATAGGTCAAGGAAAGTATGGATTCTGAGGAAGAGTAAACAGACACTTCCTGAGGAGGCTTCTCAGCTCCTCTATGCTGCTTGGTGTCTCACATACTCCACTTTTTAGGATGGAGGATGTTTCTACCTGATTCTACCCATTGCTTCTGTTTTTAGTTGACATTTAACTCTTCTATATCAGATTTTTGTGGGACAACCAGTGACCTTTGAATCCTTGAACTGACTGATTATGAGAAAAGCTATACAATCTTCTGTCCTCACATACTCATTATTGATCTTTGCAGAATAGATATTTTTACAATGAATAATTCCCTGGAACCAAGGTCCACATGTCTATTGCATAGGTTCTTGAGCTAGGAGTCACCTTGGAAGTGGGCAGATTTCAGATGAAGTTAAAAACAAAAAGAACAAACTGAAACTTTCCTCTGTGCCCCATAACCATTCCAGGTGCCTGTGGTTCAGAAAGGTGCTTTGGGCAATGTTCTCCAAAGCTGGAAAAACACTGCTCTGTGGGTTTCCTGGAAACATTTGTAATTTTGCTTCTCACATTTGTTATGCTAATAACAACTTTTAATGAGCATGCAAAAGAGGGCACAAATAATTTATGTATTAAATGAGTCATGTAAGGGCAGCTGCTGATGCTTAAAGATAATATTTTTACATTTCAGTAAAAAACTAGTTCTTATAGATTTTTAACAAGCTATATTTTGGTTCAATTCTTAGGGATGAAAAAAAATTACAGTCTTTTCAATTTGAGTGTTTATCATTGTTAGGAAATTTTCAAAAATGGCAATAGGGCTTTTCTTAAGACCTACTTAAAATATTTGAGTTAAAATGGCAGCTTTCAAAAACAAATCTTACCTGGAAAAATAAGAGATACATTTAGCTTTGTCGATATTTATAGATGTTAAACTTACACAATGTTATTAATATAAAGTCAAACAATAAAATCATAATACATCTAAAATTTAGAAATTCAGGGTTAAAATATTAAAAAATAAAATCTCTAAACTGCTAAAGTTTAATCTCATGTATAACATTGTTATCTACTTGGAGCATCATTTTTTTTTTCTGTTTTCTTTCTTAATTATGAAAAAATCAAAGCAAAAATTTAATAAATGGCATAATTGCAAAACAATAACTTTTTGGCATACTTTTTTTGTCATTCTTTACCATTACAGTATAAACCTTCAAAGACCAAGGACACTGTCTTACAGTGCTGTGTAATAACATGATCACATTCAGGGAACCTAACATTGAAAAACTACTTATTCATCATGTAGTTCTTGGTCAGATTCCTCATTTATTCCCATAGGACCCATAGCACATTTAAAAGCTACTGAGTATAGGAACAACACATTGGGTTCCATGATTCTTGTTAGTCTGTTAAAGTCTGTTAGTCAAGCACCACTGACTTGTTGATGGGGAATCACAGCATTTTGGGGGGTTTAGCAACATCTCAGTATACGGTCATGGCTCAAGTATTCTTGTGCTGGAAGAACGGCTTTGGTAAGGGTTACTCTAAACGTATACTTATTATTGACTCAAGCTAATCATCTTCAGCAAGTTTTTTGCATTTCATTTGGGCAGATTATGATTCCTGTGGCTCCTGTTGACTGTAATGTGGCTCGATTATTGGGCAAAGATGTCCAATTGCACATGTGCCTTAAATTAATCTTTACTTATTAAAATTGTAACATCTGTGTCTACATAAGTATTATATCTTACTAGAGCTTTGAGAAAGATACAAATGCCCACTTCTGGGTAAATCCACAAATATTTTAGCAACAATTGCTCATTGCTATTACTATAATAATTACAAATGCTAGGTTTTCATTTCCAAGATTGTTAATATTTGCCAGCTTACTATTTCCCATGGATGAGTGTTTCCATTTCTTCATTGTTACTTTTACTTAACAACAACATGGAATTAGCTTTTATTTCAGTATGTCCTTACTCATCTTGATCAAACTGTCCGACATTTATTCAATGAAAGGGGCTTTCAAGTTAACCTTGTGTTTTTATTGGCTTTGGCAAAATTTAGCATTTCTTTAAGAAATGAGCAAAAGGAATTCTGTTTTCATTTCCATATTGCAATATGCTCCCTGCCCAGTCAATGTTATTATCGTATTTATCTATTCTCACAAATATATATTCTTAATATAGCATTATGATTATAATATATATATGATCATTTTAAAACACAAAGAAAGGCATTATATATACTTTAATTTTCTTTTAATAGCATAAATAATAATCTTCATGTTTTATTTAAAGCTATATAGTAGCCTATACTATGTTGAATAAAAATTTGTTATATTTCTGGTGTGCAGCTTTTAAAATTCTCTTTTTAAGTAGCTGTGAAAACCTTAGACATAGGGTGGTCAGGGTAAATTGTAAACACAGGACTAAATCAATTTTTCTTTCATGACAGTAACTCAGAAGAGGGCTTGTTTTTCATGATCTTCAACAGAATGTTTTTAGCCTTTGACATTTTTTCCCATTTAGTCAGTGACACACGGATTCTCAGTATAGTTGAGATTTGATTTTAACATCACAAGTAAAGTTATATATCATTTTGTGGTTAACTAGTGTATTTTTGACATCCATGTAAATTTTGTACTCATATTTGTTTGGTTTTGATACTTTTCCTCAAAAGCGTTCCTTAAATATTGGGTATAATAGCATTTTAGCTGTGTAATTTTGTTTTTTACTTCTGTGTCATCTATTTTATTTTACTGGTAAAGAATAATGTGCACACTATTTTTCAAAATTCTATTTAATTACATCAGCATTTGATTTATAGTTTCTCCATGTAGATTATAAAGGAACAAAATTGCATTTTCTTTAGTTTCTTGGTTTGGAATTTTTTAAATTTATATATATATATATATGTGCATATTACTATTTGCCTTATCTAATTCTTATATCTGTAATAAATAGGCTTCAGACTAAGTATGGAGTAATTATTTATGCATAATAAATATATATAAATATATACAACATTTATAATGTCTATATTATGTATGTGTAAGTGTTATAAAATACATTATATATGTATATAAATGTATACAAAATACATTTTAATTAAAGTTAGTACCAGAATTTGCTACAAGTTTTTAAATTTATTTATGGAGATGACCATAAACTTTGTAGTAATCATTGCAATTAATTTTATAGATGTCTTTTTACATTCACACTTATTAGAAACATTTCAAATGGTCATTATGTTGGATAGATGTTTTGTTGTTGTCTGAAGTATCTGATAGAAGGATGAAATATTTATGTTAGCTCATGGTTTCAGAGCTTTAAGCCAATGACTGCTGAGCTCATCTGCTTTTAGGCTATGGAAAGACAGAGACAACATGGAGCAAAGGCATGGCACAGGAAGTAGTGAGAGCTAGCCAGTGATAGAATATGTCCTTGAAAGGTATAGCCCCAAGGACCTAATTTCTTCAAGTAGGTACCACTTCCACATTTATACCACCTCCTAGTTGTCTACTCACCTTTGAATTCATCAATGGATTGGGCCTTTGATCAGGTAAGAGCTATCATAGTTTAAGCTTATCTGAAAATCTCTCACAGATACTTCCAAAGGGGTATTTTATTAATTTCCCAGGTATTCTGTGTAACCAATCTGACACTCAAAAGTAATTACTGCATCCATATGCATAATGTTCTTTTTGTGCTACAATCTTAACTAATCTTTTATTTAGAAAATTTGTACTAATATTAGTAAGTAAAATTGTTCTTTTTTTTTTCTGTGTTTCAATTTAGGACTTATGTGTAATACAAAGTATTCCTTTATTTTCTGAGCTGTAGAAGAGTTACCATATTACAGTTATCTTGTAATTAAACTCTCTCTAAAAGTACCATTACATCCTTTGGATTAGTGTATTTTTGTTGAGTAAATTTTAAAATAACCATCTTAGTCTTTTAGTTTCAGGGTGACAATTTCTATGTGTATGTCTGTTTCACTGAAATTATTTGTATAAGCTTTCTATTACGATAAATCCATGAAATTATATTTTCTGAGAATATTTCATCTATGTTCTCTTAAGTTTGGTACGTGTTTGTGTAAAGTCTATGGTCTTTAAATCTTTCTTTATTGAATCTTTTATTGATTCTTTGTGTTTCACATCATATATCAGAGTCCCACTCATCTCCCCATCTCCTCATATCTACCCTATGCCCTTTCAACTTCTCCACAAAAGAAAATAAAAAATACACATACACATACACACACACACACACACACACACACACACACACACACACACTCACCAAAGCATAGAAATCATTTTGTCATGGAAGCTGTAGTGTGTCACAGTGTGTCTCACAGTATACTTTTCTGTCCACACATCTTACTTCCAAATGTTCACTGCAATGGGTCTTCGGTCTGATTTGAGGTCTCTGGCTTCTGTTACACCATCAGTACTGGAACCTCACTTGGACTCCTCTTAGCTATCCTGTTGTCCCATGTGATGGAAATTCTATAGCTTTCAATCAGTAGGACTGACCCTTTTACATGTCCCAACCATTCCCAGATGGTACAGATTTGTGGGTGAGCCAATTCAAAGCCCTGGATCTGGAACTGGAGCTGAACAACTTGCCAGCTCTCCCTTGTCTGCACCATCAGGGCAATCTCTCCAGCACTGCTCCATCCAGGCCACTCAGTGCTAACACTGGCAGGAAGCAAGGTTAGTTCTCTAGCTCTCATTCCCTGAGGGGTGGCTCAAATAGGCTTTCACCAAATGGGCCGGTTCTAGTGTTGTCAGCAATGTTCATCGCTCTCTATGAATTGCTACAGCTATGAGGGACAGGGCCAGCTCTCCCACTTGAATGATCTTGGGGCCAGCTATCCCAACTACCACAGGGGATGAAGGGATCTAAGGGATGAAGGGGAAGGGCATCACTTCCATGCCCACTCCACCTCGCAGCATATAAGTGGTGGGGCCAGCTCTCCAATACATACCCTGTATATGGCTCACTCACATCTCTCTACCAGGGACAGCTCTACTGTGTGGCCCAGGTAAGGTACAAGGTCCAATCTCCAAGTGCTGCAGTTGACGAGGAGCAGGGGCAGCTCTCTCATCTGCTACATGTAGCAAGGGATAGGGAGTGTATAATTTGTCCTGGTCTTGCCTCTGTCTTTCACCACTTTTATTTTAATCTTAGATAAACAATGAAATCCATTTAGTGCTCGGAATTCATTCTTTTGCTGAAGAGCTTACAGATTCCTTGATTGGCCTGAGTCAGTTCTGTAACTGATTCTGTATGATGGTGTAATAGGGCATTCCAAGAGTTCTTAAGGGGTAAATTGTTTTCTATGGGCATACTTTAAGAACTTGGCTAGATTAAAACAATGTTTAGTTTATAATTTATTTCCTTATGTTACTCAGCCTTAAAATATCCAACCTTGCCCGGCAGTGGTGGCGCACGCCTTTAATCCCAGCACTTGGGAGGCAGAGGCAGGTGGATATCTGAGTTTGAGATCAGCCTGGTCTACAGAGTGAGTTTCAGAACAGCCAGGGCTGTACAGAGAAATCCTGTCGCGATCCCCCCCCCCCCGCCAAAGAACTCTGACATTTATTGTAATTTAATGATTGTATAGACGATTAAATACTGTTCGTTTTTTAACATCAATTTGTTAGTTTGTATTTCAATGGTTAGAGTCAAACATTAAGAGCCACACTTGTAAGGTATGTGGATACATCTTTAATGATATAATTTAAAGATTTTATTTGTTAATTTTTAATTAGTTTTAAAGCATAATTATTTCATTCTCCTTTCCCTTTCTACCCTTAAAACCCTTCCATTTTATGTGCCTTGCTCTCTCTAAAATTCAGGGCCTCCATCTCCCCCCTCCACTCTCTCTGTCTCTGTCTTTCTGTCTCTCTGTCTCTCTCTGTCTCTGTCTCTCTGTCTCTCTGTCTCTCTCTCTCTCTCTCTCTATATATATATATATATATATATATATATATATATATACATACATACATACATACATATTCTTCTTGTCTGTATAGTGTTACTTGTATGTATATGTTTTCAGTGCTGACAGGTTGGTATTGAATAAATTAATTTTACTAAAAATCATTTATTTTATTTTGTGTGTATGGGTGGTTTTCCTGCATGTATGTAAGTATCTGCACAACTTGAATGACTAGAACAGTAACTGGAGGTGAGAAGAGAGTGTTTGATTTTCTAGGACTGCTGTGATGGCTGCATGTGGGTACTGAATTGAACCCAGTACTCTGAAAGAGCAACCAGTGTTTTTATTCATTAAACCATCTTTTGTTCCCCTATTTTTTGATGTACAAAGTATATAGTGTTGATATTTATCAGTTTTCCATTTCTCCAAGTAAATGTAACACTTCCTTTTTTAATGCTCCTTTCTGCTTTGATCAAAATCTACAAAAAATTCTTTGTTCTTTAATTTGTATTAGTTATTATGTAACTATCTCCTTAACTTTGAAATGTAATCCCTGTTTTTTATTGTACTATGTTATTTAGTTTTCAAGATGTATTTTAAAAATTTATTTATTTTACTTATATGAGTACATTATTGCTGTCTTCAGACACACCAGTAGAGGACATGGGATGCCATTACAGATGGTTGTAAGCCGTGATGTGGTTTCTGGAAATTGAACTTCAGACCTCTGTAAGAGCAGTCTGTTCTCTTAATTGCTGAGTCACCTCTCCAGTTCCCTTCAAAATATTTTTTAAACGTTTATTTTATATCTTTTGTTATTAATATGCATCATAGCATAAAATACTTTTATAATGATTAGATTGCATGTTCATTTCTGTTCTGTGTTTGAAACTTGCAATTCAAAGATTTTAATATGCTTTTATTAAGGCTGTTTAATTCACTGTAAAGTGTTCTCTTAGATTGTTTAATGTAATTCTTTAATTGTTTTTTGTCTCTTTTATTAGAGGTAATTTTTATTATTTGGGATGAGTTTTCTCATATGTTTTCTTTTTACATTCATTACACATGGAGATACTAAGAATATTTTGTTGGCTCAGCATTTATTAATCTGCTCTGAATCAACAAACTCAGTGGTGGTGTACAGGGTAAGCTGTAGCTTGCTTGTTCTCTGCAAAAGACCTCCTGTTTTCTCATAATAGTTTGAAAATCATTTATTCAATCATGGCTGTCTCACCAGAGAAAGAGGTTTTGATGTATCTTCTGATTTTTTTATGTCCTTTCTTTTGTAATCTTAAGAAACGTGATTTTCTTTTTTTAAAATAGTCTTTCACTTTTAAATGGGATCCCTCAAGATATGTAATGCAGTTTTATTGTCCTGAAATTATGAGATAGAGTTAACAAAATAAAATATTTTATATAAAGAAAAAAAGTGTCCTGCATGGTACCACTCTGAGGGCTATCTTTCATGGTTCCAGAAGGTGCTATGCATGCTTCCAAAGGAAGGAGGCAAGCACCAACAGTTCCACTTACATATAATGCTATGGACAACAATGACCGATGACGTACAACTGTAAGAGTATAGTGGTAGAACCTACACTGGCAGTAAACAACGCTCCTAAATGAACAGGCCTTAACCACTGAATAAGGGAAACCATGCCTGATACTGGAAACCTAGCTATCAATTTAGTGTTAGTGAAACCACATTGTAGTAGAACCTACAAACGTTAATTTTATAATAATTATAAGAATATAATAAATAACAGTGTATCTGCCCCTCGCTACACTCCACAGTCTGCAGGTCTCCCAGGAGATTTTCTGCAGCGTGGGCAATAGGTAAGACACCCTCTCAAATTAACCATAGCAGCTGGAATGCTCCCCTCAACATGATGACCACCTCCCATATGGACTGTGCTTCCACCAGGGCAGATCAACTTGTTTGCCCCTCTCAACACCTCACAGTTAGTAGGTCTTCAAGGAGATTTGCTGCATCCAGGGCCACAAGTCTCCTAGGAGATCTGCTGCAAACAAGGGATAGAAGAGGTAGGTTCCACAAAGAGACACCCAGGCCAGAGATGGCAAGAGGCAAGAGTAAGACCATAACCAACAGAAGCCAATACATTTTGGCACCATTAGAACCCAGTTCTACCACCACAGCAAGCCCTGGATACGTTAACACACATGAAAAACATGATGCTGACCTAAAAATCCCATCTCATAAAGATAATAGAGTCTTTTAAGGAGGATGTAAATACCTCACTGAAAGAAATACAGGTAAATAGGTAGACGACATTAAAGAGAAAACAAATAAATTCCTTAAATAATTACAGGAAAACACATTCAAACAGGTGAAGAAATTGAATAAAGCAGTCCAAGAACTAAAAGTAGAAGTAGAAACAATAATAAACAATCACAAATGGAGGCAACCATGGAAATAGAAAACCTAGGAAAGAGGTCAGGAATTAGAGATGTAAGCATCACCAACAGAATACAAAGATAGAAGAGAGACTCTCAGGTAAAGAAGATACAATAAAAGATATTGACACGATGATCAAATAAAATATAAGTCACAAAAAACTCCTATCTTACAACATCCAGTAAACTCAGGACACAATGAAAAGACCAAATCTAAGAATAATAGGAATAGAAGAGAATAAAGATTCCCAGCTCAAAGAATCAGAAAGTATCTTCATCAAAATCATACAAGAAAACTTCCACAACCTAAATATCTCCATTTTCCAGTGGTCTTAGGTGTCCCCCCAAAAGGATCATTCTTCCCCCAAAGGGGTCATGACCCACAGGTTGAGAACAATAGCCAACAATTTTTTTGTTTTATATAAATATTTGTCTTTATGTCCACAGATAACTGAAGTCTTCATCCCTAATATAAGAAACTTCTTTTTGACGACTTAAACAAGTGAAGAAAAACACAGCACAGTCCTAATAGGTACAAAACACTCCTGGACCTAAGGCTCAGGGAGCATCAAGGAAGAGGGCCAGGAAAAATTGTAATAGCCAATGGACCATGGAGTATTTTGTGAGATTGTGTGGCCTGGTAATATCAGAAGCTACACACATAAAGCTTTACCAGCATAATGGTCCAAATTGAGCTGAACAAGGATATGCCAGTGAAAATGCTAAACTTCATGGAGACAAGCCCATGAGGTCTCAACCCTTCACAAAGAACTATAGGCAACTGAGGCTATCTGGGACCAGGAGAGGTGACCTTCCTCAGGAAAGAGCACATCAATTGGTTGTTCAGTGCTTCAGTTATCCCTGAAAACATGCATAAAATTGACATAGAGGAAATTAATGTTATGTTTAGGAATATATGTGTATATACATATGTATAATAATAGCACCTAGTGAAAAAGAGGCCATAAATTTTGCAAAGAATGAGAATGGATAAATGAGAAGATTTGGAGGGAGAAAATAGAAGAACATTCTATTTAATTATAATTTTAAATATAAAGAAAAGTAAAAAATTCTAAAATATTTCTCTTTAGTATTATAGAAACACAAATATTTATACAAAAATTAATATTAACTTTAGCATTCAAACACAGAGAATTTGGGTCTGGGAAACAGTTCAGTAGGAAAAATGCTGTCAGTGCATGCATAAGAACCTCAGTTTGGGTCCATAGCATTTTGGTAAAAAGCCTAGCATTGCAGCCTTGAAGGGGATGGGGACAGGTAGACCTAAGAATTTCACTGTCTGACCAGTCTATCCATATCCATGAGCTTTCCTTCAGTGAGAAACCCTGTCTCAAATAACAAATGTGGAGAGTAATTGAAGAAGACAATACCATAGACTCCTGGCCTCCTTTGCCCCCAATTAACATGAAAATAAACCAAAAAACTAAACAGAGAAGTAGTACTTGGGCAACTTGATCCCTAAGTGACATGTGACACAGCTTCCACTAGTTAATGCACCATGCACACATTTATTGTGGCTTCTTTACAAGGTGTGGGTAACTTCTGTGACTTACTGTTTGTAACATGCCTGATTACTTCAAAGTTCTATGTGTCATTTTACTATATATTTTCAGAGTTGTTTTTTTATTGTCTCATTATATTTCAAATTTTATTAGGTAGCCCACAATAAATCCAGGTATGTAACATTTCTTTTGTTCTCATTTCTTTAATGAGAGGAATTTTCAGATAACTGTCACATTTTCCTCCACTCTAAACATTCTTCTTGATGTCTTCTTCTTTTACATCTTATAAAATCATATGTGATGGTATAAATATTTATTTTTATATAAATCAATAATTTATTTTCCAAGATCACCAAATATATTTAAAAGAAACATGATGACTTTGTTTTGTTTGTTTTGAAATGGAATATATATATATATATATATGTATTTATATGTGTCTGTGTATTAGGTTTCTCTTGAACTCGCATTGTAGTCCTGTCTAATTTCAGACTCATCATCCTATTGTTAGTATCTTAAAAATGCTGAGATCATAGGCATTTTGTAGGGATGTATGGTAACATTTTACTATCTGATAACTTCAATTAATTTTGATTATATTTGAGATGAATAAAAGTAGCAAATTCCACCAAAATACAAATCACTTGTTATAAAGATAAATTTCAGAAAATAGCAGCTTTACTACCCAAAACATAATTCTTATAAAAAGATGTGAAGCTTATAGTAACTGTTTTAAAATAGTGTGTGTGTGTGTGGTGTGTGTGTGTGTGTGTGTGTGTCTGTGTGTGTGACCATTTATATAATGTAGCAGTAACTGATGTCCTTGGAAAGAATGTCAGAAAACAGAGAATAGTTTGTAATTATTTATAAAATCTCAACTTCTAACCTGAAATACTAAAACAGCTAGAAATCAAATATAGGCAATATACTATAAGACATAGATGTAGGAATGTATTTTTTGAATTCCATTTGCTGGGCTGGAGAGATGGCTGAGCCATTAAAGGCTAGGCTCACAACCAAAAATATAAGAGTGAATTCCATTTGCCTGTGAATTAAGACCAAGAATCGACAAGTGGGACCTTATAAAACTAAAAACCTCTGTACTGCTCAGGAAACAATCAATCAAGTGAATAAGGAACCCACAGAGTGAGAGCCAATCTTTACTAGCTATACATCTGTCAGCATATTAATATACAGAATATATAAAGGACTCAAAAACAACACCTCAAGAAAACAAATAACCCAATTCAATAATGGACTATGGATTGGAACAGAGTGTTCTCAAAAGAATAAATAAAGATGACTAAAAAATATTTCAAAAGGTGTTCATCATCTTTTGCAATGAGGGAAATTCATGTTAATATAAATTGGAGACAGCATATTGCCTGAACCTAAATAGTTAAGACCAACAAAACAGCTGATGTCAAATACTGGCGAGAATAGTGAAGAAAGGGGGTTGGGGGACTATATTCACTGTCTGTGGAACTGTAAACTTGTGTATTCACTCTTGAAATCAGTATGGCCATCTCAAATATCTGAAAATAAATCTCCCACATGACAGATAAATCTCTCCATGGCATATACCCGAAAACTAGACATCTTTCTCAACAGTTAATTCCTCAGCCATGTTCATTACCTCTCTAGTCACAACAGCTAGGAGACAGAAACAGCCTCAATGCCATTTAAAAGATGAATAGGTAATGACATTGTAGTATGTATACACAATGGAACGCTACTCAGTTTTAAAGAAAAAGTGAACCCATAAACATTACAGGTGAATGGATTGGCCTAGAAAAGAGTATATTGCATGAGATAACCCAGAAGCAGAAAGACAAACATTTCATATTGTCCTTCATTTGTAGTTTATAGCTCAGAATCTTTATATGTGAGTATAAGACATGGGTTAACCAAAAATACTAGGATAGTAAAAAGGGACCATGGGGAAGAGAGGTGGAGGACATCAGAATACAGGTGATATAAAGAGGGGGGTTTACATTTTGAATTAGAGGAAAGTCATTGCAGAAGGAAAGGGATGGACAAATAATACTAGGAATGCATGAAAAAGCCTGAAACAATCATGTTGTTTTATATTTAGTTAATATTACCACACACACACACGTATATATACATATATGTGTGTATATCATGTATATACTATGTATATATCATGTGCATATGTGTCTATGTGTCTGGGTCTATGTGTATATATGTATATAGATATGTGTATATAATGCATATGTGTATGTGTATATGTCTATATGTACATATGTATATATGTATGTATTTATATATGCATGCATGTATGTATGCATACATGCACGTATGTATATATGTATATATTCATGCATGCATGCATGTATGTATATGTACATATGTATATATGTATATATATAAAGCTATGCTATATGGACTGACAATTTTCCCAACAAGAGTTATAGATGATTTAACAAAAACCCTAATACTAGTCATGAGAAAACTCCTTTTGAGTCGATGGTCAGAGTACTTTAAGAGACTTCCAAAATAAAATAAACTATTGCTGTTCTTATTTGTTGCCTCCCAAAAGTTGAAAGTAAGTTGCTAATGAATACACCACACATATTTGACCTGAAAGCATCCTTCTTACAATCTATCTCTCATAGCAAGTTGTCAAAGTATGGAAGTAATCAAAATCCCTATGCTGCCTATGAGCCCTAGCAATGACCAACATAGCAAAATAATTGTAAAAATGCAATAGTGACAAGCATACCTTAGCAGTAACCAACAGCTCCTAATTGGACATACAGACCACTAAATCAAGCCCAGTACTTAAAACCCAACTTTATCGTACTAGTGAGGTTGTAGATCTTTGAAAAAGAATCACTTGAGCAGATCAGCATAATTCCTAACTGCATTCTAAAACAGATTCTTATATCCATTGATAAGTGTTGCTTTTGCCTGTCATCAAAGAAGCTTTCCTTTACAGCAGACAGAGAGCATCACAGAAAATTACAACTGGTCAACATGTTGAGATCATGTGATCATGGGACATCCTGAGCCAATGGATACATGTACAATACAACTTCTATACCTGAGGCTTTGAACACTTTAAAAAAGATGAGACCAAAAAATTTCAAGAGCCAGAGAACCAGAATATCTGTTATTAGATTATATCTTCTAGACATCACAAGGAAGCTTCTTCCATAATACTTCAATGATATAATTGCCTAACCAAGAGCTGAGCAATGAAGATATCAGTATGATAATTAGGAAATGGGAAGTCTTAGGGGTTCCCATTCCTAAAGAACTACAGGTCACTAATAATTTCTGAGAAGAAGAATCAATCTTTCTCAGGTCTGATATCCTGCGATCATCCATATCTAATACCAACTGATCAGTCCTGAAACATATTCACACAAGCAACCCTAAATTTACTCAGTGGCTATATTTAAAAGTTTATGCTTATATATCTGTATGAATAAATAAAAGGATAACATTTTTTATCAATACTCTTCTCTTGGGAGAACAACACTAATGAAAGCAAAACATTTTTAAAGATTTTTTTTTTAACCTTAGTTTCCCGTGTTCTGAAGATAGGCTCTTGGAGCTGTGTCACAAAGAGTGACTGTTTAGAAATGTTTGTCTCATGTCTTGTTTTTAACCCTAATTTTTTGTGTCTTGAGTTGACTCATTCTTTGAGTCCATCACAAATAGTGACTGTTTAAAAAATACCTGCCCCAGGGCCCTCTACCTCAGGGCCTCTCCACTCTGATCCTCTCCAGGATTGTCCCACAGTCAGGTGGACTGTGGTATCTTTCTGAATTGAGGCTACTCTAGGTGAACCTCGGGAGTCATCCTCTTGGGTGCTCTTGAGAAAATTTCAGAGCCAAGTCTCTGGGAATCACTCTAAAAAGTGTTCTGAGATTTGAAGTGTCCTCATGCACGCCAGGCAGCCACCCTCAACACTCTTGAAAAACTGGTAGGCCTCACTCCCTCTGAAGATTTGGTGTCCTTTCTTCTTCAATCTCCTCAAATCCCTCCTCAAGAACTCTGGGAGGTGTAAGTCTCATTTTTTAAGTCCCACATTGGGCGCCAAAATGTCCTGTCCAGCAGGGCATTAAATAGGGGTCTGGGGAGGTCACATGAAAGAAAAGATGGGGGAAAACAGGCAAACGCAAGAAATGGCAATCAGTCTATAATCTGATTAAATCACAGTTTTTACATTTTCACACAAGGGTTATATACACAAAAAAGGCAGGGTGTGGGGAAGGGGATGATGCAGGACTGTGGGTGTTCAGGGGGAGTACAGATATCTTTCAGAACAGAGTATTAGCTGGATGAAGGTTCAGGGAACATGTCACTATGACTGTGACTATGATTTACCTGTCCTTATCTAAGTTGGTACTATCTACTAAGGTTACCTATCTACAAGGTCTATGGCTATTTAGCCTGGCAATTTTCCACCAAAGCTGCTTGTTTATAATAGCTTCTTGGCATCTATTTCAGTGTTTTTCCATAGAGATCCAAGACTTTGTGTTAGCAGGCATGTATGTCAGGCTTATTGCTGATTTTAGGCCTATGGCTGATTTTAGGCCTTCAGTGTATAAGCAGGGCTGTCCCTGACACTGAGAGGTAATGAGGGGGGACATGGGACGGATTGAAAGGAGGGCCCTGAAAGGAACTGGAGAGAGGGGATAATGCAATTTTATCTTAATTAAAAAAAAAATTCCCATGCAACTTCTAAATTTAGGATCCATGGCTTGTCGGCAACCACTGTCATTCACCTTTTAGCATTGATTCTTCTAGTTTAACATAATTATAAAGCAAGTCCGATTCTCCCTGAATAAGCAAATGACTCTTGAAAGTAATTTAGTAATATTATTTTGGTTCTTTAAGTAAGAAGACAGAAAATTGACCACCATTGCTCTTCCAACTCGATAAACCTTTTATTTAGACTTATTTATTTATTTTTTATGCTTATGTGTATGTGCATGTGTGCTATTCTGTGCATTACATATGCACAGGAACTCAGAGTCCAAATGATGGTGTTAATCCTCCAGAACTAGAGGTATGCATAGCTGTTAGCTATCTGTAAAGGTGAATTATAACATGTAGTAGAAATAAATTTATATAGCATTCAGGTAACCTTCAGTGTATATGTACTTTGTAATAAAATTTTTACTGACCACAAACTACATGAACTAGCTTTTAAAGTATCAGTGAAGTTTTATTTTGTAAGTCTCTAGGAGATTATGATTAAAATGTATAATAAATACCAAGCTTGGTGCCACTTGCCTGACATCCCGACAGTCAGCACTGAGACAGGAAGACTGTGAGTTTGTGGCCAGTCAGGGCACATACAAAATTCAAAACACCCCCAAAATTACATGAAATCTGTGGAGATCTACTTCACAGAATACAGAGAATTCTTTAAGTAATGAAAGTTAAAGTTAATGTGTCTACTCAGTTTTTCTTATTTATTAAAGTATATGTGTTTCATAGAATACAACGGTTGTGAGATTTGATCCAGGAGTACTGCCTTAGTATTCCTAAAGTCAGTATCATAAGCGTATGCTAGTACCTTTTCCACAAAAATTGTTTATTAATAATCTAATTATTTTCTCCTATTTTTCAGATTTGGCTTATTATCTGCTTTAAATTGTTTTCTTTATATGTATTAGTGTTTTTCATGTATGTGTGTATGTGAACTATATGCATGCATTGTCCCTATGGGCAGAAATGTGCATAAGATACCCACACACTGGAGTTACAACTGGTTGTCAGCTGCCTGGTGTGGGTTCTGTGAATTAACCTTGGTTCTATGGAAAAGGTCTTAACTACGGAGTAACCTCTCAAGTTCTTATTTGAAATGATTTCATACTTAACCTAGAGTTACAAAACTAGTATAAATATGATCTTCTATACTACAGTCCTGTATACCATGTATTACACAATACATATAACAGAAAAACCAGGAAACATGATACACAGTTATTAATAACTCACAGTGTATAGCTTCCATTTCCTCCATTACCCCAATCATATGCTTTCTACCCTTCTTCAGTCCAGAAAATCTCTCATGCACTCCTGTGCTTACTTACCCTCTGTCTCTTGTTTTGTATAAGATAGAATTATTCCTAAGACATTTTTGTTTTAAGAGAAGTAGCTATTTTACTTTTTTAGATCTCCTACATCTGAGCTGTGGGACTCATAAACTCCTTCAGATTCTTTGTCAATCTTACATTTAATTATATTACAATGTACTCTGGAAAGCTGAGCTTTTTTTTTTTTTTTTTTTTTTCTTTTTGTGAAGAGTTAAGATGTCCATTGTTAACATTTACTAAAGTTTGTTACTGCACAGGAAAAGCACACAGGCTTGAGAGTCAGATTTAGGCTTGCCTTTTACCATTTTTAATAACAGGCTCAACTCCTCTCTCAGCTTAAGTTTCCTAATCTGAATCTCTAATATATAGCTATTACTTATATGCTTATTTATTATTTGCTACTACCATGGTACACTGGGAAAATCTACTTAGCAAGCAGTGTGTCTGAGCTTACAAGAAGAACAATAAGTTGACTGAGAATTGGGGACAGGAGTTTAGTTGGAGCAAGAGACTTGGGAATAGAGGAAACCCATTTGTAGAATATTGCTTGAAATGGAATTGGTGCCATAGTAAAGTAGGAAAAATGACTGATTCTCAAGGGGCTTCTGGGGGATCTAGAGAATGTACACAGAGATTCTGGACAAATGTCTGGTGTGCTCATGGAATTTTTTTAAAAGATTGGGTGTAATATGTTTTCCAGTGAAAGTTAACATGAAAACCAAACTAGTTTGTTTAGTATGTAAGCACATGATAATGAGTGTATCCAGAAAAAGAAGAACATTTGGAAGTCTGTAAAATATAGAGCTTGCAAGTTTCAAACCTCATGTCATTCAATATCACACTTCTTTAATGCATAAGGGTTTATATTTAATTTTCCAAGGTAAACTATTTTTAAAAAATTCTTTATGTCTTCAATATACTTTCTTTTGAGGTGAAAATCATAGATAAGTAAAGTAATTTTTCATCATAGTGGAGATTTAAACAAGAGTTGAATAGTAATCTATTCATTCAAAGATAATTGTATATTTACTCACATATATGGCTATGAGGTGAATCTATAATATATAGCTATTACTTATATGCTTATTTATTATTTGCTACTACATTTCATGGTACACTGGGAAACTCTACTTAGCAAGCAGTGTGTCTGTGCTCACAAGAAGAGCAATAAGTTGACTTTGAGATTTAAGGACAGGAGTTTAGTTGGAGCAAGAGACATGGGAATAGAGGAAACCCATTTGTAGAATATTGCTTGAAATGAATTGGTGCCATGACTTATCTAGACTTAAATTGTGACTATGTTTGATGACCTTTCATGACTTTTTGTCATCCATTCTGCTTCTTAGTGATCTTCAGTCCAAGTGGCCATGGCTTACAACAGTAGAAGAGCTTTGTGAAAGTTTTCTCTGCCTTGTACTCCTCACATACAATTCTCCCTTTCTCTGGAGTTGAAGAATCTAGGAGCTTCAAGGGTATATTTCTTCACTAGTAGAGTCTTTCAACACCAAGTCTCTTGATGGGTTAGAATTCCTTAAAAATTTCCACTGGTTTTTAATGTTCACAAGAAATTTACAGGCTGGTGAGATTTCTCAGTGGTTAAGAACCGACTGTTCGTCCAGAGGTCCTGAGTTGAAATTCCCAGCAATCACGTGGTGACTCATGACCATCTGTAAAAGGGACCTGATTCCCTCTTCTGGCATGCAGACAGTGCACTCCTATATTTAAAAAATATACAAATAAATAAATTTTAAAAAAGACATTTAGGTGCAAATAGTGCTTAAGAGGTAATTTTTCCACAATGCGTGCATGAAGGTTTTTGTCAAGAGTGATCTAACTTGAGTTTACATGTAATGTCTTCTGAGTTTCTGTTGTTTCTGAACAGAGTCACCAGCTGTGTCTATTCATTCACACTTTGTTGCCACACTACACAACAAACCATACACAGAGCATTATTGGGAAGGAAACAGGAGGGTGGCTGCCTCTGATCAGGAGAGAAGCAGCAGAGAACTGAGCAGGAGGCAGGTTTTGTATTACTATTATTTTTAAGATAGAGAGAAACTTTCCAGGGTGGAGATTTCCAGGATGGGGAATGATAGGATTTTTAAGCACTAGTTTTTTTTTTTTGTTTGTTTGTTTTGTTGGTTTTTGTTTTGTTTTGTTTTTAGTCTATAGGGCAAAATTTGGCTACCTGTGATTCAAGGGCTGGATCCATCCATTAGAGTATTCTGAAGTTCTGGAGTACCAGGCCTGGTGGTTGGAGATCTTCAGGTGTGGCGCCTGGCCACTCACTACTTTGAGGGGCTTACATGCATATTATTGACATATGTATGTACAGGGTTCATAAGAAACTGAGGAAAAGAAAAAAATTGGAATTCTAAATAACTTCCCTGCAGGACTGGACCCCTGTAGGGAAGTACAAGACTAAGGTTGGAAGTTTTGGACAGGACTATATCTTTGACACCAAGATTCATTAGTTCAGACTGTACCTGTAGAAATTTAGCATTAGGTAATTGCCACAAATTGAATTTCCATTTTATTCAAGTGCACAGGAAGGCTTGGATTAAGCATATTCAAATTTGTCATTGGCTCATGTTAAAAGGAATTAAGATAACAAGCAAGAAAGCAAAAGTATTGTGAAGAAGAACCATCTGTGTTGGAAAACAGATTCACATTTTTGTTTATAAGGATCTAATAATTTAATTTTCTTTTAATTTATATTGTTGCTTTCTGTATGTACTTCTAGTAATGTCTCATATTTGCTTCTAAAAGACATTGTATAACTTTTAAAATATGACTGCATGATTTAAATGGCTTAGCTTTTGAAACATTCTCCTTGTAGAATTCAGAACTCTTTTTTTAATAGGACATGGATTACATAATACTGGCAGACTATAAACGATTTCTTAGATATGGAAGATGACTTTTCTTTGAACTTGTGATTTGACATTCAGATAGCTTAATGGTTAAGTGGCTGAGACATTTGGAAGGAGATGGATACAACCACAGATGTGGCCTGTTACTGGGAGACACTCATTCATCGGATGCATTTTGAAAATTTTATTTCAAAGTTAGAAACATGGAATTTCTATTTAAATAATTTCCCCCACATAATAATTCCTTAAAAAGCTGTAATTGCTTTAAGTTTTACTACTGATTGTAGTCATTTCTGTGATTGTATCTATGATTGATGCATCTTAATGTTGCAATCATCTGCCAATTTTCTATGATTATATCTGTGACTGGTATTCTTTATGGTGCAATTGGGTGGCAATAGTCTGATTATATATCTATTAAGATTTTTTACATAGCTTTCTCTCAAGACACATTTGAAGAATAGAGCCATTATTTCCTGGGAGATAAGTCTTTGTGCAATGCAAGCATATTCTTTCTGGCTTTGTCAACTGTCTTTTCATCTAGACAACAGGTTGAGTGGCTTAGCGGAATAAAGCTACCAGGTCCATGATTCACCTTACAATGCTAAGAGAACATAATTCCCAAGTATGTATCACTAAAATTCTTTAATGTCTTAACCTGAAGTCAGGGAACAAAGTCTACTAACAAAGAATGGAGATAGTGACAGAATTTTTATAGAGTTGTGAGAGGGTCAAGGCAGGGAGTGGGTAATCTAGATGGCATGAAGGTGTCAGGTAGCATAGACACAATTTGCCTTCCAAATGTCTTCACATCAGGTTCAACCAAGGTCATATAAAAATGATTTAGAAAAATGTTTGTGCTGAACATGTACAGAGTTGACTTCTTTCCTTTGTTATCATTCTCAGAACAATAGTTTCATAATTATTTACATAGTGTTAGCACCATATTTATTAGATATTAGAAGTAAGTCAGAGGTGGTTTAAGTATACAGGTGAATGTGTGTAAGTTACATATCAGTATTTAGCCATTCTATATAAGAGTCATAAATACCTGTTGACTTCCATGTCTGGAGGGCACATCTATGTCCTTCATCCAGTCCTTGATGGGCACTAACAGAGAGGACAGCCTAGAACTGTTTTTTATAGGTCATCCCTTAGACTTATAGCCTCTATCCTCACTGGGAACAGATTTAGTGGAAATGTAGACCTGAAGCAACTGGATCCAAGAAAATCACAGAAGACACACACCTTTGGAGACTGTTTCCAAAGGGCTACCTGCACAGAAAAAGTGAACAATGACACAAATGGAAAGAGGGACAGAAATGTTGGGAGGTTTTATTGTTCAATACAAGTGGAGTGTAGCAGGATATTTTTCCTGCAAGTTGGGAGGAGCTAAGGTGAGAGGAGTAAGGAGAGGAAGAGGAGGAGTAAGGAGAGGAAGAGGAGAAGGAAGAGGAGGAGCTAGGGAAGAGAGGACCAGAGAGAGGGGAACATGGAAGCAGATGTGGCCCTGTCTCTAGCAGTCAAAGATAGTTGGTATATCTAGATTGGGTATTGGGTTACACCTCTGATTGTGTGGGCATCTTGTTATTGAGCATTACCAAATATATAAAGCCTTTGGATAATCTAAACATTACAGGCTCATTCCTACTGGACCCACGTGGATGGCGGGATGGTCTGGGCACAGCCCAGCATTGTGGAGACAGCTTGGAAGATTAGCAGAGCCATTTCCCATGGTGGCATCTCATGGATGGCATGGCCAGTGTTTCTGGCTGGCCGTTTTCTAGCTCCGGCTGCGGAACATGGTGGCAGAGCTAAGCAGAGCCTCCTCCACTTAGGTAGTTGGCCCAAGAAAACACAGTTTTAAATGTCTCCTTCAACAGGGAAGCAGTATTATAATGATATCAAAACAAAGGGAGGGCATCAAGCTATAAGAGAGAAAAGTATTCAAAGGGATTCTGAGTTTTCTTTGCACTAACACTGTGCTTTGAACAAATGCCTAGGCACTCTAGGCACTTCATGCACAAACATATCAAAGGTGATAAGGCAATATGACGACAATTTCATGTTAAGGGTAAGAAGTTGGAAGACTTCTGGTATTTGTTGTAAGCTTTGAAGAAAAGTTTCTTTTTATTTGGAAGACAACAAAGCATGCATAGGAGTAGTAATTGAAAAGAGAAGCTGAATAAAGTGTTAAAGACTTGCAGACTCTGCTACTTAGCAAGGTCAACTGTGGATGGGGCAGGTTGTTGATTGAAGATTGATACTGTATACTTATTTTGGCATAGTCATTGCTTTATTTTTCCATTGGTGCTTAAAAATCTGTGTATAAAAATCCAGGAGCACAAATGTTTGGAGTGACTTCCTGATGAAGATTTAACCAGAAGGTGTATCAGAAGGATGAGCAGGCCAAGTGGTCATTGGCTGTGTAGGCAAACAAGGAGAAGAATGGACCTCAGAATCAAATTCACTGAGATGGTGAAAGAGATGGTGGGAGGCAACAACTCAGAACACAGGAAACACATCATTCTGGGCTTTGAACAAACTTTGTAACTTACAGGAGTTGTAATGGAATAAAACTATTTAAAGGGTGAATGGGTGAATGTTAAAATTAAGGAAAGGTGTATTATTGATATAGTGCCAAGAAGGTTGATTATATAATCAGTAATATGATTTATAATCATTTGAGCAAGCAGATGTATTCTTTTGAAAATAAGAAATAAAGACTGAATAAGAGCTGAAAAATTCAATGAGGTTAAGCTGGCAGTATCTTTCTTAGGGAATATTTTGTTGAGTAACACATATTTAGCAGCAATGGAGTGTCCTGAAAAAGGGCTAAGTGTCACCATCAAGGGAGAATAGACCTGTGTAATGGCCAGGAAGTCTGTGGTTACCATATCAAATAGTTGTACAATGAGAACAAGAATTGTACAATGCGGAATGCATTTTAACTTGATTTCAATTTAAGTTTAAAAGTGGAAGCTCTCTTGGTATAGTTTGTCAACAAATATACTTTTGTTGTGATTGTTTTACCATAGCCATTTACTCATGTAAACTATCATTGTTTTAGTATAGTAGGACAGGTGTATCAT
This sequence comes from Mastomys natalensis, assembly GCA_021653895.1. Taxonomy (NCBI): domain Eukaryota; kingdom Metazoa; phylum Chordata; class Mammalia; order Rodentia; family Muridae; genus Mastomys; species Mastomys natalensis. The sequence continues at coordinate 449,324 of JAJTUV010000977.1, read as the reverse complement.
TGTGGTATCTCAATACTTTTAGGAAGAATTAAATGATGAACTGATAATATTTAGTAATAATATTTGGGTTAAACAAATATATTTTTCATGTATATTTGCTTGTGTAAGGATCATATATATACATATATATGGGTTCACATGTGTGAACATGTGTGCACGTGTGTAAGTGTGCACGTGTGTTCGTCCCTATAGAGGCACAAGACTGATGTTGAGACTCTTCTTCAATCTCTTACAACTTACACTTTGAAACAGGGTTTTACAATAAAATTCATAGATAGTTGATGGAGTTGGGTTCATTAGCCAGATTGCTCTAGGATTCTGTTTCCTGAGGTAGAAGCTGGACTTAAAGACAGGAGATACACACAACCATAGTTAAATGGGCCCTGTGCTCTGAACTCTGGTCCTTTCTATATCAATCCCCCAGAATATAATTTAAAAAGTAATTTCAAGTGTCCCTTACTCTTAAAATATGTCTGTTTAGAAGTTTAAAATTACATGCGAAGATTGTGCTAAATTTTTATTAGACAAAGATACTTTAGAGTTTTGTAGATCATAGAGTTATGTAGAACATAGAAATTGTTTTTGATAAAAAACTAATGTAGGTTTGGGGAGATGGCTCAGTGTGCAAAGTGTTTTTGAAATAAATATGAAGATCTGAATTTTGTATACCCAGCCTTCATACACATGTGAGGCAAGAACTGTTGTCTTAATCTCATTTCTGGAGACACAGTAAAATTCCTGGAGGTTGCTGAGCAGCCTGCAGAACCAAAGAGGCAAGCTCCACATTTAGTGAGAGATTTATTTAAAAAAAACAATATGAAGACATAGGTCATGGAAGAGGGTATGCTAATAGAAGATCTTCATTTCTCCTTCCTCTCTTCCAAATCCAATCCTTGAATCACATTCCTAGCTATGTAGAAGACTACATGGGGCTATTGATGTAGCCTCACCTCCCTCACTGCCACCATCTCCAGTGGATTACACAAATTTTGTCCTCCAACCTTCCTTTTCATCACTAATATTTTACCCCACTTCCCAAACTACACAGAAATTCCCTGGAAACCTGTCCTTCATACCCCCCAGAAAAGGGAGAATCTCAGTTATAGAAGATAGGTAAAGAAATGGATAACTCAGATAAAGAAAATATTAAATCCAAAAAGTTCTTTCCACAAAATATCAATGAAAATTTAGATATCATGGACAAAGAAATCCAAGAATACTAAGAATAGAAGAAGGAGAAGCAAACCATGTCAAAGTTACAGAAAGTATTTTCAAGGAAAGCATAGAAGAAAATTTCCTTAACCTAAAGAAGAAGATGCCTATAAAAGTATAAGTAGCGTACAGAACACCAGAGAATCTGGGCCAGAAAAGAAATTAGCTGTGAGATATAATAATGGAAACACTAAATATATAGAGCAAGTAAAGAATATTGAAAGCTAAAAGGTAAAATGAGCAAGTAACATATAAAGATGGACTATTAGAATAACAGTCTTCTTCTTGATGGAGACTCTCAAACCTATTAGGGCTGGACAGATATTCTATAAACTCTAAGGGACCAAAGATGCCAGCCTAGGCAACTGTATCCAACAATACTTTCAATCAAACTAGATAAAGAAAATGGGACATTCCATGATAAAGCCAAATTTAAGAAATACCTTTCTACAAATCCAGTCTTGCAGTGGGAAAATTACAATACAAATAGTTTCACCACACCCAAGAGAACACAAGGATGAAGTAATTCTGGACCAGCAAATCAAAGAAGGAGAAATACATACATACAGAGACACACCACCATCACCACCACTACTACCATCACCATTACCACCACCACTTATACAATAATAGCAACATAATAACAGGAATAAACAAATTTTTCCTCATTGATAACTCAATACTAATGGTCTCAGTTACTTCAATAAAAAGACATGGAATAACAGAATGGAAGCCAAAACAAGATCCATCTTTCTGCTGCATCTAAGATACATATTTTCATATCAGTGTAAAAGGTTGGAAAATGTATTTCAAACAAATGGACCTAAGAAGCAATCTGCTATAGCCATTTTAATTCTGATAAAATGGGTTTCAAACCAAAACTAATCTGAAGAGATAAGCAAGGATACTACATACTTATCAAAGGAAAGTTCACCAAGAGGCTGTTGCAATTCTTAACATCTATACACCAAACACAAGGACAACAAAGTTTGAAAAAGAAACACTACTACATTTTAAGTCACATATTGGTCCTCAAACATTGATAGTGGGAGACATCAGTACTCCTCTTTCACTAGTAGACAGCTCATCCAGACAAAACTAACAGAGAAATGTTGGAGCTAACATTCATAATAAACCAAGTGGACCTATCATTATATTTGCAGAACATTTTACACCTGCAGAAAAGAATAAACCTTTATATCACCTCATGGAACTTTCTCCAAAAGTTGAGCATATACTCACATAGAAAGGAAATCTCAATACATATAAGGTCATTTAAAATTTCTCCCTGACCACCACAGATTAAGGCTGGATATCAACAACACAGAAACCACAGAAAGCTTAAAAACTCATAAAAACTGAGCAACCCATTACTGAACAAAAAATGAAACAAGACAGAAATTAAGAAAGAAATTAAAGTAATTTAAGAATTGGATAAAAATACATATGTAACATATCCAAACTTATGAGATACAATGAATGTGTTTCTAAGAGGCAAGTACATAGCCTTAAATTCCTACATAAAATAATTGGATAGGATCCCAGAGGAACCACTGTACTCAGAGCAGCAGGTAAGAACCCTCCCCCACAACCCTACACCCCAAAGATGGAGGTGGGAGCCTGGGGCACTCAGGACCTATCACCCACCCAAAGCCTGCCCTCCAGAATACCACTCTTCTTCTGCCCCTCGCTTGGTCCATTTGGCTGGGGCAGACTCCCAGCTGGTCTGCTCCCATGAAGACATCATATCCTGACCCATCCTAGTGGAACCACTGCACTCAAAGCAGCAGGATTTAAGGATCCCAGAGGCAGTCTGAGTCCCAGGAGCTCATCCACCCAGGAGCTCAAGATCACAGGATCACAGAGACAGCAGGACTCTGAGGAGTTCTGATACAAGCAAGATATCTGGAAAGACAGGCTCCAGTCAGAGACAGTGAGTGCAGGTAGCACTAGAGATAACCAGATGGCAACAGGCAAGCGCAAGAACATAAACAACAGAAACCAAGGTTACCTGGCATCATCAGAACCAAGTTCTCTCACTATAGCAAGTCCTGGCAGGAAATAATCAAACTCAGGGCTGAAATCAACCAAGTAGAAACAATAAGAACTGTACAAAGTATCAGCAAAACCAGGAACTAGTTCTTTGAGAAAATCAACAAGATAGATAAACACTTGTCCAGACCAACCAGAGGGCACAGAGACAGTATCCAAATTAATAAATCAGAACTGAAAGGGGAGACATAACAACAGAAACTGAGGTAATTAAAAAATAGAACCTACTAAAAAATGCTATGTTTGACAAAACTGAAAAATCTGGATGAAATGGATGGTTTTCTAGACATATACAAGGTACCAAAGTTAAATCAGGAGCAGACAAACTACCTAATTAATCCCATATAACCTCTAAAGAAATAGCAGCAGACATTAAAAGTCTCCCCACACAAAAAAGCACAGAACCAGATGGTCTTAGTGCAGAATTCTATCAGAACTTCAAGGAAGACCTAATACCAATTCTCTTCAAACTATTCCATAAAACAGAAATAGAAGAAACACTGCCCAATTTGTTCCATGAAGCCATAATTAGGCTCAAACCTAAACCACACAAAGAAAGAGAACTTCAGACCAATCTCCCTATGAATATCAATGCAAAAATACTCAATCAAATTCTCACAAACCAAGTCTAAGAACACATCAAAACAATCATCCAACATGATCAAGTAGGCTTTATCTTAGGAATGCAGGGATGGTTCAATATATGAGAATCCATCAATGTAATCCACTACATAAACAAACTCAAAGAAAAAAAACACATGATCATATCACTAGATGCTTAGAAAGCATTTGACAAAATTCAACATCCCTTAATTGTAAAATTCCTGGAAAGATTAGGAATTCAAGGCCCATACCTAAACATAGTAAAAGCAATATACAGCAATCCTGTAGCCAACATCAAAGTAAATGGAGAAAAACTTGAAGCAATCTGACTAAAATCAGGTACTAGACAAGGCTGACCACTCACTCCCTACCTATTCAATATGGTACTGGAAGTCCTGGCCAGAACAATTAGACAACAGAAGGAAGTCAAAGGGGTACAAATAGGAAAGGAAAAAGTCAAAATATCACAATTTGTAGATGATATGATAGTATACTTAAGTAACCCCAAAACTTCCACCAGAGAACTCTTAAACCTGATGAACCACTTCAGCAAAATGGTTGGATATAAAATCAATTCAAATCAGTAGCCTTCCTCTACTCAAAGGATAAACAGGCTGAGAAAGAAATTAGGGAAATGACATCCTTCACAATAATCATAAATAATATAAAATATCTTGGCCTAATTCTGACCAAGGAAATGAAAGATCTTATGACAAGAATGTTAAGTCTCTGAAGAAAGACATCGAAGAAGTTCTCAGAAGATGCAAAGATCTCATGCTCATGAGATGCAAAGATGCATGCTCATGGATTGGCAGGATTAATATAGTAAAAATGGCCATCTTGCAGAAAGCAACCTACAAATTCAATGCAATCCCCATCAACATTACCAAGAATTCTTCATAGAAATAGAAAGAGCAATTTGCAAATTCATTTGCAATAACAAAAACCCCAGGAAAGCAAAAACTATTGTCAACAATAAAAGAACTTTTGGAAGACTCACCATTCTTGACCTCAAGCTGTATTACAGACCTTTAGTGATAAAAACTGCATGGTATTGGTACAGAGACAGGCAGGAAGATCAATGGAATAGAATTGAAGAACCAAAAATGAACCCACACACCTATGATCACATGATCTTTGACAAAGGAGCTAAAACCAACCAGTGGAAAAAAGACAGCATTTTCCACAAATGGTGCTGGTTCAACTGGACATCAGCATGTAGAACATGCAAATAGTGGTTAAAGGACTTTCACATAAAAACAGATACACTGAAACTAATATCAGAGAAGTTGGGCAAGAACGTCGAATACTTGGGAACTTGGGGAAAGTTCCTGAACAGAACACTAATAGCTTATGCTCTAAGGTCAAGAATTGACAGAGGAGGGGCCGTCCAGAGATTGCTCCACCGGGTATCCATCCCATGTGCATTCACCAAAGGCTGATGTGGATGCCAGGAAGTGCATGCTGACAGGAGCCTGACATAGCTGTCTCCTTAGAGGTCTGCCAACGCCTGACATATACAGAGGTGGATGCTCACAGCTAACCATTGAACTGATCATGGGATTCCCAATGGAGGAGTTAGAGAGAAGACTGAAGGAGCTGAAAGGGTTTGTGGCCCCATGGGAAACCAACCAGAGCTCCCAGGGTCTAAACCACCAGCCTGGGAGAACATAGGGAGGGACCTATGGCTCCAGCTATATATGTAAGGGAGAATGGCCTTGTTGGGCAAAGGTGGCAGAGGAGGTCCTTGACCCTGTGAAAGCTGAATACCCCAGTGTGGAGGAATTAGAGGGCAGGGAGGTGGGAGTGGGTGGGTGAGGGACATCCTCACAGAAGCAGGGGATGGGGTGATGGAATAGGGGGTTTCTGGTTGAGGGGGAAAGGGGACAGAGGATAACATCTGAAATGTAAATAAAATATCCAATAAAAATAATTGAATAGATATTATGCTAATAATTTAACAGCACACCTGAAACAGCACACCTGGTAGAATTCTATGCTAAAACCATCTGTCCCTGGAAATTGTTTTTGATTGGGCAACTTATAATGACTGTTTCTCTTTCACTAGGTGTTATAGATTTGCTTAAACTGCTTAACTGATCTTGATTTAACTTTGCTAATAGTATATATCCAGAAAATTATCCATTTCTTTTCTATTTCCCAATTTGGTGAAAAAAAAGTTTTCAAAAGTGTATTTAGAACAAAAAAGAAATCACACTCAAATAAGTAGATGACAAAAATAATCAAAATCAGGGCAAAAATTTATAAAATAGAAACAAAAACAGTAGCATAAATAATCAATGAAGCAAAGAGTTGTTTCTTCAAGAAAATCAATAAAATCTAAAATACTTACCCAAGTTAATTGAATAATGGAGGAAGAGAATATATCCAACTTAGATAATTAGAAATGTAAAGAGAAGCCTAACAACAGACACCAAGGAAGTACACAGAATCATATGATACACTTTTAAAAACTGTTTTCACCAAATAGGGAAATAGAAAAGAAATGGATAATTTTCTGGATATACACTATTAGCAAAGGTAAATCAAGATCAGATAAGCAGTTTAAGCAAATCTATAACACCTAGTGAAGAGAAGCAGTCATTATAAGTTGCCCAATCAAAAACAATTTCCAGGGACAGACAGTTTTAGCATAGAATTCTACCAGACTTTCTAAGAAAAGTTAATGCTAATACTACTCAAATTATTCTACAATACAGAAAATAGGAACATAGTGCAATTAGTTTTACAAGGACACATTAACCCATATACTGAAACCACATGAAGAACCAACAAAGAAAGAGAATTATTGACCAATGCCCTTTATGAAAACAGATACAAAGTGTCTCAATAAAATTCTTGGAAACAGAATCCAGAAACATATTAAAGATTACCACCATGATAAAGTAGGCTAAATCTCAGTGATACAGGAATGGTTATATGGTTGCATATATGTGTATGTGTATGTGTATGTGTACGTGTATGTAAACGTAATCAACCATTTAAGTCATCTGAAAGAAAAAATAACATATGATCATCTCATTAAATACAGAAATGGCCTTTGACAAAATCAAACACTCCTTCATGATAAAAATTCTGAGAGATTAGGGATACAAGGAACATGCCTAAACATAAATAATGCTGTTTACTGCAAGTCTGTAGCAACATCAACTTAAATGGAGAGAAACTCAATGCAACTCCACAAACATAAGGATCAAGATAAGGCTGTCTACTCTCTCCATACATATTCAATATAATACTTGAATTCTTATATAGAGCAATAAAAAAAGAAGTGAAGGAGATCAGTGGGCTATAGCCAGTCTGGAAGAATTTATATTTATAGATGGATGATAGTACACATAATGACCTTAAAATTCCACTGGGAAACACCCACAGCAGGTAGTCACTTTCAATAAAGTATCTGGATACAAAATTAACTCACAAACCTCAGTAGATTTTCTATATACAAATGACAAAAGCTCTGAGGAAAAAAATCAGAGAAACACTCCTTTTACTGTATACTCAAATAAAATAAAATATCTTTGGGTAGCTACAGCCAAGTAAGTGAAAGTGTTGTGTGATTTAAAGAAAATAGACTTGAAATAAAGAAACTGAAGACGATATCAGAGGATGGAAAGGCCCATGCCATGAATCTATAGGATGAATGCAGTAAAAATGACCATTCTATTAAAACCAACCTACAGATTCAATGTAATCCCCAATAAAATACCAACACAATTTCTCACAAATATTACAAGGAAAATTTTCACCTTTATTTGGAAACCAGGAGAGCTAAAACATTGTTGAGTTACAGAAAAACTTCTTGAGGTCTCACCATACCCAATCTAAAAGTGTCCTGTAGAGCTATAGTAATAAACACAGTATGCTCAGGGCCTGAGGGTGCTGCACCAGATGGGGCCCTAGAGCCAAAGCAGAAGTGGACACAAGTCTTTGTCTCTCACTCAGGAGCTGTCTCCACATGAAAACCATTTGCCAATGAAATTTTAGTTTTCTCCAGGCTATTCCTACTGGGGAAATACATGACTCTTAAGGGTAGATAGCATGCCTAGGAGTAGGTGGCCAACAGAAGAAAACTACAACGGCATCTCTGTAACGGCATCTCTGTAGGTTCCTTGTTTTATAACGTCAGGGTCTTTTAAAATTTTTAATCCATTTTAAAAATTTATTTCATCTCTTTAATTTTTATTTTAATATATAACAATATATTTTATATATGATATAAAACAGTATACACACATACACACACACTTATCTTATAGGTCCTTTGCACATATATTATGGCTCAAATTTAGTATGTTTATGGAATCCTTAAGTGCACAAATGAGGTGATCTTTGAAGCTATGGCTCTTTTTTGCCTTTTTCGTGAACTATTTTCCATTTTGTATTTTTGTATTGTCCTATTCTGGTGTGTTAGTTTTTCTTTCATCTTATTGTATTGTATTTTACTTCATTATTGTTCCTATAAAACCTGTTTTATAATGAGAGGCAGAAAGGTAGTGAGAAAAGACATGAGGAAGAACTGGTAGGATTAGAGAGAGGGGAAATTGTAATCAAGATATACTATATAAAAAATAAAACTATTTTTAGTAGATGAAAAATTTAAAATATGATAACTGTTGTGTTTTATAAAATGGCAGTGTTATGATCCCCTCAGTGGGCCCTGCCACTGTTCTCCTCCTGAGGCGTCAGCCATGCCACAGGCAGGCCTAGCACAAAAGGAAGTTTATTTAGGGAAGGGATCCAGAGAGCAGAGCAAGGACCTGGAAGAGGGTAGAGGCCAAGAAAGGGGGACAGACAAGTATAGAAACAGAGAGGAAAGAGGAAGAGAGGAAGAGCTAGCAGGGAATGTGTAGGGGGTGGGGAGAGAGAGGGAAAGGGAGAGAAAGAGAAAGAGAGAGAGAAATATCCGTTCTTGTACCTGGTGTTGCTAGGTAACTGTTGGGTGGAGCTTGAGAATGGGAGTTCCATATGACAACTCACATGCACATGCATGCCCCTACTACTAATGCATGTGTAAACACACACTAAAGTCCAGACAGAACTAATTTTCAGAAATTACAGAAAAACATTAAAAATATATAATTTTTTCCCTGCCCTAATATCTTTTGGCCAGTTAACTCCCAGTAGGGTTGTCTAAGCATTGGGAAAGACAAGTGTTCAAAGCAATCACTGGAAAGGCTCCGGGTTTGCAGGTTCCCACCTTTGTCTTCTCCTATGCCAAATAGAGCCTCTGGGAAACAAAGCAATTATCTCAAGATTGCTATGCTCAGAAAAGGATCCAGTAACCAGGATGCAAAAAATTTGGGGACAGTGGCACATAGGAAACAGATACGAAGTGCCATGAGAGAATGTGTCCTGGGGCTACTACAGCCTCAGACAGCCTGCAAATGAAACTCAAATGTTAATTGCCTTTAACATACACATAAATACAATTTGACCAGCTACCCTTACTATCAAAAGAAGCTGTGCGGAAGAAAAGCAGCCTGGAAGTTTGTAATAAGTCACAGCAGACGGCAAAGTCTGTGGATAAATCATCCTCTTCCCTTTTAATTGCATGTTTGTTGGTGTTGTTTAATTTAGCACTAATTTATTCTTCCTTGGACAGAATGGAAATATCTAAGGAAGCAGTTTCTCTTCCTACGGACACTTGAAGTAAGAACTGGAAGCTGCTTGTGGGGCTGGTGAAATGGCTCCCCAGTTAAGAACACTGGCTGTGCCGGGCAGTGGTGGCCCACGCCTTTAATCCCAGCACTTGGGAGGCAGAGGCAGGCGGATTTCTGAGTTCGAGGCCAGCCTGGTCTACAGAGTGAGTTCCAGGACAGCCAGGGCTACACAGAGAAACGCTGTCTCGAAAAACCAAAAAAAAAAAAAAAAAAAAAGAACACTGGCTGTTCTTCCAAAAGATCCAGATTCAGTTTCCAGCATCTACATGACAGCTTAGAGCTCTCTGTAGCTCCTATTCCAGATCTCTGACACCCTCTTTGGCCTCCGCTGGCATGTCACACATGTGGTACACAGTATACATGTAGGAAAAACACTTCTACACATGAAATGAAAATCAGGTTTTTTTCAACATTTTTTTTTTTGTATACTAAAATCTTAAAGTATGTTTTGAACCTCTGAGAGTTAAAAATGAAAAGAAAGTGTTTGAAAAATATATGACATTTCAAGGAAGTTCTTTATCTTATTTTTACTGATATAATTAGAAATCTAGCTTCATTGTTCACAGTATTTTACTAATTGAAAAATAAAAGCAGAAAATGAGAGACCAGATTTTCAAAGAGTAAAAACAAACACCAAATACAAACACCAGCAGCCTCGGAAACCATGACTCTTGAACACTGTACTTTGCCCTTTATGGTCATTTCCGAATTTGTGGGGGACAAATGATTTGGGGGAGAAATGGACAGAGAGAAAAGAGTGAGAAGGACTAACGTCACAGGGACATTTAATAACTTTTATTCAGGCAAGGAAACAGGAATTCAGTGCTTGATTTGGTCAAGTCAGCTGCAGTTGGTGAGATCCAAGAAGAGAAAGGAGGGAGTCCCACAGTCCACAGCTTTTATTTCAAGACAATTTCTAACTTTAAACTCAAGACAGTGGCCAAACCCCAGATGCTTTGGTTCCTCACAACTCTTGTCTTTCTTCATCAGCAAGATGGATGTGTATAAGCTCCTGGGTATACAAGAGTATGTCTTTAACACTCAACATACTCACCTCATGAAAGCCACTTGACTCACCCATGCATTAGTTGCACATAAGAGACCTGCCCCGGGCACTGAGCTATACAGCACACAGTGCGGATGCTTGCCATCCTATATGGTCGAGGGTGTGGCTCCATATAGATGTTACCAGACTAGTTACTATCACTAGCCCGGGAAGAGACAGAAGTTCAAAGCTAGAAATGCAGTTTCTGCTGAATAAGCATCTATTCTACATCATCATCATCATCATTATCATCATCATCATCATCATCTAAAAATAATTATTAAGTTGAACTCTCATAAGTAAGAGAGCATTTGTACTTGGCATAGTTTCTTCTCTACACACTGCTTGGTGAATGCCCATCTATAACATGTCTGGAACATTTTGTGGGTCATCTTACTGGCCAAGGATTTGCCTTATAATATATTGTGGATTTTTCTCAATTTCCTGAGTAGACTTGTTTATGCACTTTTGCCATTTTTGGAAAGAAGTTGTATGATGGCTCAGAGTAGAGTTAGTGTTTTTCTTCAAAAAGATTTTATAACTCAAATTAAATTCTTGAATGTTAGTTGATTATATTTGAGAAGGGTTATTGTCTTCATCAGATTATCTTATTTACAAATTAACATAATCTTAGATAATTTATGGTTATTAAATTTGAGCTCCAAATTTGAAATGATTTATAAATCAGCATATGTATAGACAAATGAATTCAGATTACTTTAAACTTCAAGGGCAGCTTATTAATAAAGACCAAGCAGCGTTCTGAATAGAAGCATTCCAGAAAGAAGTTATCTGAAAATGACAAGCATTTGAAGCTTTCCCAACTGAAGAAAACTCAAATCAGTAGAGCAAATGTAAATTTTATTTTAGACCTTCAAAGGATTTTATAAAACCTTCTGGATTTGTTGCAGTACTTACAATATTTGAATTGAGTTTTTAGTAGGTATTTAATGATTTAAATTATTTTCTGTTTTAATATAAATGTACATCCAACTATTTGAATACATACCTAACTTAAAAAAACAAAAATTTAATAGGTAACTTGATGGTATTTGTGATACTTTTGCAACACCTGGTAACAAGTTAGTAGAAGCTCAGGAAAGGTGGGAATCAAGGTTTAAAGTTGATATAGCTGGAAATTTGAAGTTCTCCCTAATTCTATTAGCACTGAAGGGGTTTGCTACACACGAGGGAACACAGCAAAATGTTCTCTCTAGGAAGAAGCTCCCAGAACTCTTCTGAGCTGTTATTTTGTGTAAAAAGGAAGGAAAGATGAAAGAAATAAAGATTCATAGAAATACAGAGAGCCATGTCAAATGCATTAGAACAATGTGCTAAACTCACAGTATAACCTGCAAATAACACATAAAGCCATGTATATCTGTGCGTTTTACCTATATCCCCAATATGAAAACGTTTCAGTACTTTGGCACTGAATTGTTATTACCCAATGCCCATATCTGGTCAGTTCTGTAGCTGATAAACTTGATCAGAAACTTAATTCAAAGAAGTGGAATGCACAATTGGGTAACAATGAGACAAAATAATGACAAAACTGAATGGACAAGTGCAATCTACCATCACTAATTTTTAATTTATTATGTAGTAAAGAATACTTTAGAAAGAACAGTGTATATTTTTAGAAGTGATGTTTTTAGTGAATTAGGTAAAATGGTAATTGGCCAACGTATTCTGAAGCTCAGGGAGAATTCAGTGAAAACTGAAATTTAGTGCTATGATGTTATTTTCACCAAGACAATGAAGTCTAATTTGGGTTTCCTTGATTTATTCCAAGAAGTATATGGTGGCAAAGAATGTTTAAATTAATATCACTGCACTGTAAAGGGGAAAAGCATTTAAAATATAACTAGCTTTGGAGTTTAGGATTCATAAAAATAGCATCAGCAAAGCACCACGGTGCCTAATTACACTTCTTCAGCATGTTTACGTCCTTGTTCTCATTGTCTTACTATGGAAAACAATCCTGGGCACAAAATATTAAAGTATTCAATTGTTAGGCGAGCATTGCATAAACATCCAACATAACAAGAAAATAATTGTCTTAACATCTGTTTCTGGTTCAGTGAAATCCCAAGTTTCTGAAGTCTTTTGTAAAATATCAGCAGATGCAGGCTTTGGATTTCTATGTCATGGAAGTGTATTATTGTTTCATAACGACACTTTTAAAATGTATATAAGAGCATTAAGAGAATAAAGTGCTTCAGTTTTTGAAATCTCATTTGTCCATAAAAAACATTATTTCAGCTTCTATTCCTTCAAGTATTCTCTAGTTTTCTTATCCTATCCACACATATTCTTTATTCAGAATCACTCTTACTGAAATGGAACAAGGGAGAAATGATTCTTTGGTGGCTCTTGGCTTCTGAGGGATTTGCCAGGTTGGGGAACACAGGGCAGTGGAATCATGAGGAGATCAGGTGCTCATGTGGCCACTCACTAGGAACCAGAAGTCGCAGGTTGGAAGCAGGGAAGAACTTCAATGTCCTGTTCCTTGTAACCTCTTCAGCCAGTCAGGCTCCGTCTAGTAAAGGTTCCATGTTTCTCAATTTAAAGCCACAAGTTAAGACAAAAGTTAAAAAAAGGAACATGCGGTGACATTTCAGTTAAAAACTCTAACACTTACCTTTCTCTACTCCCTCTTTGAGTCTCTACTTTCTGTTTTCTCCTCCTTGTTTGCTTAGTCTTCAATTTGGTTAAGGGTTTAAGTAACATGTTAAGATCTGCAAGGACAAGAATTGTATTGTTTTATCCTTTCTACACAGAATCCAAAAGAGTATTCCAAACACCTTGTTAGACGACTTTCTATTGGTGTCCAGTGACAAGATCCTCCTAGTACCCAAGTTATTGTTATCTGTCATAAAACTCCAACCAAGAGATGAGCTTTGTCAATGAGCCATGAGTTAGACTTCCATGTATCTGCCAAACCTGTCTGGGAAACATCAAAGAAGATGTTTGGAAAAATGCAAGAAAAACCTCTGCAGACGTTGACCTCTATGTCCTGACCAGTGCACCGGAGTCTCATGGGGACCTTCCAAAGACTCATTCCTTTCTGGTCCTAATATGGTCCTATTGTCAAGTCTCTCTCTCAAACATTAACAAGGATGTTTTCAGGCTAAGAAACAGTTTTATCAAAATTTATTCTGTTGCCAGCAAAAAAATGTCAGTGCCCTTCAGAGAAAAAAATTTGAAGATATACAGATAACTCACCTTTCTTAGACTTTCAGAAAAATGAATTGTCTAGATCTAGTGATGTTTGGGGATCTAGAAATGAGCAATGGTGCTCTTCACAGATACATGGTCCTCAGCTTTGACTTTTAATATCCTTCTAAGAACATGTCTGGAGGACACACTTGGTCACCTAAATTTTTATTCATTCTGATGGAATATATTTGATTTAATTTTATAGATGTACTATTCCTGTATTTATCATGTATACAAATAGCAAGGGTGTATTTGTGTCTAAATTACATACTAAAATATGTCCTCTGTAGTGTTCAACACCCTCCTTTGAAAAGGAGCTGCACATACATATTAATGACTCTGTCTGAGGGTAAAGGTTGCCTCATTGCAGGATGCTGGCTATCCTTTCTTCAGGATCATCTTCTTCAGCCTAATAGCAAGTAAAGAACCTTTACTATTTACCTTAACAAACAATGTTTTCAACTTCCCTATTTCTTATGTGTAAAACCTTGAAAACAAGTCCATAAAATTTCATCAATTTCTGATGGAAAACATGATTACTGAACCTTACAGATAACCTATTGGCACAAGGAATGTTTTAAAATTCTTTAGAAAGCCTGAACTGATAAAACAATCATAGAATTGAATTTAAATGAAATTCCATCCTGATGTAAGCTCCTTCATTCTGTGCAAACACATATGGACTTTGGTTTCCATGGTTACTTGTTACTAAGTCCTGAGCTCTCTGTGGTTCTGCTCTGGTTGGACCAGATATAAACAAGACTAGTCATCTTAATGAGGCAGAAATCGAATAACGCTTTATTTGATGGCTGTGTAACACTTTAGAATACAGACAATTTCCTGTTAAAAGCACAAATTAGAGTAAGAACACATTTCCCTCTAAAAATCAAATTTTCTTTTATTATTGGCATAAGCACAAAAATAAGAACATAGGTTTTGTGTATATCCATATATGTATACATACATATTTCTATATACGCATACAGTCACACATACACATAATATATATATATATATATATATATATATATATATATATACACATTCCATTTGTATAGCCACCATTTCTTTATATAGCAAAAAGATACACATTCTTGATCTTAATTGGCCCTCAAAATTTACGGTATAGTTTAAGTGTAACATCATAATTTATATGTTTGTGTATGAAGTAAAAGTGTTATTATATTTTGTTTGTATTTTGATCTAAGATAAAATAAAAGAAAAAATATTCTTTTTAAGAGCAAAAGTGTTTCCAGAGTGTACTTGAGGACAAGTCTGATCTATTGTAACCATGTTTATTCTTACTGCTTCATGGAAGCAAAACCAGAATACAAATTTGGAGTAGAGATGTGCTCCAGTGGATGGCCCTATACTTAGGCATATATGGGAAGCACAGATGGACAGTGGGTTGGTTTATTTAAATTCAAGAAAAAGAGAAGCTGGAGAGGCAGAGGATGTATGGCTTGGGAGTTAAGAGCGTGTATTCTTACAGGAACCTATGTTTCGTAGTAAGCAGTGATATTGGTGGCTCATAACTTCCTGTGACTCTGGGTCCAAGAATTTTAATACCTTTATTTGGACTCTGCACATACATGAGAAAACTGAAACACTAGAAGACATATGCATATATATATATATATATATATATATATATATATATATATATATATATATATATAAAATTAAAAAATAAAGGCTTGAGTCTGGAGAGATGGTTCAAAGGTTGAGAGTTCTTGATGCTCTTGCAGAGGACCTGAGTTCAGTCCCCAGCATTCACATGGCAGCTCGCAACCATCCATAACTCTAGGTCCAGGAGATCTGCAGTCCTTTTGGGTCTTTTCCTGCAGCCATGTAGTAAACAGATATAAATACAGTCAAACACTCACACATAAAACAAAATACATAAATCTAAAAATTAAAAGAATAGTAAAAGCTTTAAAGAGAAGAACAACATGTTGGGTGAATTCTGAGAGAGTTGGAGGAGAGTAGATAATATTATAGTTAATCATATACACATATGAATTGTGTACATGTATGAAATTCTCAAAGAATAAATAAAATGCAACAACCAAGAAGCTATATTTAAAAAAAATACTTTAGTTGCCCATACAATATTTGTACAAATTTTAAGAATCTAATGCATCTAATAAGTCATCTGCACGGCAGCCCTGACATGGCTGTTTCTATATCACCTGAAAAAAATATCAACATCTTCACACAGAATAGAGTAAAACTGGGAGAACTGATGCTGGAATTTCATGCAGAAAGCCTTTAATAGGAAACCTACATATGACATATTTCAAGAAATTCAGTAGCTTCCACTCATATGTGATAGAAAATGGAAATATATTGTTTTTATCTTTATTGTCTTCTAACTGTCCTTGAAGATCCAAAATCTGTACCAGGCAGCAAACTGAGAATACTATGTCCATGCTTCAAAGAACAATGTTTGCTTTTGAAAGGAAATGGAGGACAATGGTCTCCCTCGGAAAATATGTCACTATAAATCCTCATAAATATGGATATAACATGTTAGGTGAGAAATAGGAGTAGAAATGAAGATGCTATGAACCTGTATCATCATGCCTCATATTTATTGATATAATTCATTATTTTGTAATCTTAGTCCATGATGTTTATGCATGTAGAGAAATAACAAAAAATAGAATAACAAAAATAAAAATAAATAAATCTAGGGCATAGGTTTTGTGTGCAAATGCAAGGAAAAGCACAAGCTGATGCTTATGTAAATCAACATTGTTTCAATAAGAATGTCTTGCGAGGACTAAAGTAAGTATTAAGTGATGAGATGACATCCTTTATACAGTTAACAGCATACAATAAAATAAAATGAAATAAAAGTTTTAAAAATGTGAAGAGAAATGAAAAGAGATGATTTTAGTTTACTAGTGATTCAGGGTAAATCAGATGAATCAGAAACTATAGGCATAACTTTTTGCAACCTACTTTTAATAAGGGTTCAATCTTTCCTTTAGCCACCCAGCACAGGTAGTAGGAGAGAAAAGCTATTAGGATATGGGGCAAGTGGACCTGTTCAGCCATAGTGCTTTGGGGCAAAGTCAATCTTTTCGGACAGCAGTTCAGTCCCAAATAAAGTAAACACCAAATACAATTAAGCAACTGCAAACCAGTCCTCTAGGCAGGCAGACACTAGACACGAACCAGCAGCTATAGTTCAATCCTGAAGAAACTGCAAAGATCGCCAATTGGTCTGAGGAGAGGTAGCAGAAGCAGCAAGCTGCCAGAGGAACCTCACGAGCAGTTCATGGGCGAGTTTCTGTAAGTGGCAGAGTTATTATCTAAGTTGAACTCAGCAAGGCTATTACATAAGGCAAACCAATACATGCATGTCTTTAGCAAAGAATAGTGAGGCAGAGCAAACCAAACCAATGCTCAGTGCTTGTCTTCCACCGTCTGTGGGTCATGATGGAGTCTTCATCTTGTGTCCTTTTACATGTTTGTTGTATCACAACATTCTTTCACTGTGTCTGCTTTATGGAAACACTCTTTCCTGTGTCTGACTCAGCAAAACATCATCTGGCATAACTAACTTTCCAAAAAACTAGAAGTTTCTACTTCAAGAAGCAAATAAAAGAGACGTTCTTTTTTAAGAATTATAAGTAATCTATTAGAAGTTGAAATACTGGTAAAACAACAACAAAAAGTTGTTTTGCCAAAAATGTCCAAAAATATTTCATGAATATTTTATAAACACAGAAATACAAGTTGTAATACTAGTCAATTTTCTAAGTGGATTGCTAAATAGCTGAAGATTTCTTTAAGCATATAAACTTCATCAGTAACTGCAAGATCACTCCAACACTATTACTTTATTACATGTAAAACAATGTGAAATTTTGCAAAGGTATTTTTAATCCAGATAATTTACAATCATTACAAATCATTGAAAACAGCTCCTCATTTAATGGTGAATAAGAATGAAAACAAATTAATCAGTCTACAGGAAAATTAAATGGAAATTAGATAAATTCAATGAAAGAGAATGAGAAAGATGTATAAATATAATCATGATGATTAGATAAGTAAGTGGAAAATTCATTTTTTTGTAATTTTTTAATAACTATTGTACACCAAACATTATCCAAGACTTACCATGGATCATGTACAGTCTTCCTCACAATTATCTTCCTACTACAACTATTAAGTATTACCTGAATGGTGAGGAACTGAAACATTAGTTAACAAAAGTTCCTTGATGTAGGGTATATACTCTACACAGTATGTGTGTGTGTGAAGCACAAGTACATATGAGAGTTACATGCAAGGCTTTGACTTGGTCAGTGTTCTCTGAGTCCAAAGTCCATTCCTCAGTCTATAAACTTAGATCAGTAGCAAAACTTGCTATGTGATTGTTTGAAGTTAGAAATCTGAGATGGTTTGGAAATCTTAAAAATATGATGCTAGAATGGTGGTTTCCTCAGAGCTCTTGGGGATAACTCCTTACTTTTTGGCTCTGGCCCTGTCACATTTCCTGGCTCTCCGTCTTCTTCCTGGCTGGTAATGGCCACCCAAGCCCTTCTCTCCAGCATTGATCCTGCTCTGCTGGGTTTCCCTGAAATCCTTGTAAGCATTTCTGATTTTGCTAAAGTTGTCTAGACAATTCAATGTGATTTCTCTTAAGGCCAATTAATAAACAAATTAATCCTATCTGCAACTTTCATTTTAAAATATATTTTATAACAGGTTGCAGAGAATAGGATATGACTATATATGATTTGTCTACCATCACATTAAGCTGTAACACTCTCTTATATCATGCCTCTTTGAAACTAAAATGCATAATTTAATATGATTTCAAAAAGAATGAAAGAAATGACAGTCCCTGACAAAGTTATTCAGAGGTATGGTTTCACAGACTGAGATACACTTTAAAACTATCATGCTGTGGAAGGATGGAGAAAATATTTTGGGCAGTTAAAAAATATGAAAACTACATAAAGAAGCATATGCAAAATATGAAAATAAATGCTTTCCATAAAATACTACTAATTTTATAATTTTAAAATTTTTATTGGTTCTTTGAGAATTTTGCATTAGGCACCCTAATTCCATTCCTATCCCCATACCCTTGTACCGACCGTCCCCCCTTGCAACCTAAAGACAGAGAAAAACATCTTGTTGTGGAAGCTATAGTGTGTCACACCCAGACCCATAGTATTCCATTTTTGTCTACACTTCTTTTATTGCAAATATTCTCTATAATGGTGTCTGGTAGGGGCCTCCGGCTTCTGCTAATTACTTTATCAATAGTGGAATTTTACTGGGACCCCAGTGCAGTATCTTGTTGCTGCTCTGTGTCATGGAGATCCTCTAGTTTTAGATTTGTAGAATCTTCATGCCTTCCAGCAGTTCAACCATGGGGTAGATGACCGGATGGGACAACTCAAAGCTCTGGATCTGGGCCTGAGAGGGATCTGAGATGATCAGTCTACCAGCTCTTCCACTCTCAAGCCCTCAAGGCCAGCTCACCAGCAATACCTGCAACCAGGACCAGCTCTTCCCTGCTGCCCAGGTGAGGTGCAGGGCCCACTTCCTGAGTGCTGCAGCTGGTGAAGTGCAGGCCCAGCTCTCTTACTACCATGACACCAGGGCCAGGTAGGAAGGGGTAAGAAGAGAGTGGAGGAGGGAGGGGAAGGGAAGGAGGAGGGGAGAGTAGAGTGTCTCTCCCTTGTCCATGCCAGCACAGGAAGACAAGTGATAGGGCCAGTTTTCCCATGCTCTCCCCAGTATTGCAGCTCTGTGGCAGAAGGGAGAGTCAGCTCTCCTGCCCTCTTTCATAGTGTCCAGGTGAGGGTAGGACTGGTTCTGGGCAGTCCTCACACTTTAATATGTCCCCAGGTGGCTGCCCAGACCAGGACCATCTGCCTGGCCTTTGATGGTAAAGGATCCCTATAGCTTCATGGCCATGGACCCCCACACACACCCCAGCCCCGTGACAGCACAGACCCCACCACGATCCTGGGTGGCAGCACAAGCTATTCACATCAAGCTGTTGGTCACTTCCCTTGAATCTCCAGTTCTGCCCTTCATTGTGCCCAGATCCTTCTGTTTCTCTTTCTCTTTCATTCTCCACCATTTACTTGTTCCTTTTAGTGGCACCTGGGGTCTCTGAGCATCTGGGGCTCTGTCAGGAGTAGTCTCTGGAGTATTATGTCTCTTGCAAATTATGATGCCAGGAAGGGGTCATCTTGAGTGTGGTCTGCTCCCCCAGGTCTGCCTGGCACCAGACTGGTCCCAGACGAGAGAGATCTAGTCTCCAGCTAGCTTCTTGTTCTGGGAGCAGATATAGGCCTGCCTGGTACTTGACTGGTGGTCAATCTCTGGCTAACTCTCTGTCTGGGTACCCTGGCACCAGACTCTTTTGGTCTCAAGTTGGCTTTATTTCAGGGAATGTTAGGCTACTAATCATTCATATGTCATAGGTCAGAACACTGATCATAGATATAGCTTCTCTCCTCTCTGCCACCTACTGACACACATGTGGCACAGCAACCACATCTGCAAGGCTTCTAGGGCTAGGCGATTTTATCAGGTTTTTTGTTTGTTTGTTTAAATTAATTAATTAAAGTAAAATTGTCGTGATAGGAAGCTTATGGAAACTGGAGCCTTATTCCTAAGAAAAGGAAAAATTCGGTTATTTTATAAACTGTAAAAAATCTTCAAGGAGTAGTTGCTAGGGTATTTCAATGTTTTCAGAAAATAAAGGAAAAAGAAAAACTTTAAAAATCTAACAAAGAAAACTAAAAATGATTATATCAATCTAAATTATGAACACAGATGAAAAATACTAATTATCAGCAAATGGCATCCAGCTGAATTGTAAAGACATAATTTATCATGGCCACTGGGGCTTGCTCATAAATGCAAGAATGAATCAATACTAAGAAATCCATTAATCACTCCATATTCACAAACCTAATGAAATAGGTTAACTACCCTTATGTAAATTTGATTAACAGAATGATCATTTATGGCCCAACCATATGAGACACATATCTCAGATATGTTAGATGGCCAACACAAACTTTCTCTTTATTTTGTAGAAAATAATTTATGTATTTTTTCAGTAAAAGCATAAGAAAAGCTGACATACATGTGTCAGAGCAATAAACATAGATTTAGCATCTGATATCCAGCTGGGTGTTCTACTGCCATTGGTAATTGTTTGATTTTATATAGAAGGTAAAATTAAGTGAGTTCCCACTGGATAGATTGAAATGTTCTAAATGCCTAACTCTTATTTTGAAACATTATGAATTGTAGACATGAAGCATGAGAAACAACCATTACTGATATTTATATTTCTCCTATTTTTCAGATATTTTTCACAACAATTAAGTATAACTGTCTAAAAATAGTAGATATAAACTAATGCTATATGTTTATAAATTTAAGTAAAAACAAAAACGAGAACACTCAGCTTCTCTTTTTGTTTTTTAAAACATAAACATTGCATCATTCTTTATGTCATGAAATTGATCCCATAAATTGCATATTAAGGTATATAAGAAAGTAAATCAAAAGAAATCAATTATCAATACAAGAAAAATATGTCTTATTGTTTCAATTAGTGTTGATTCAATTGATTGACCAATTGAAAAGTCTTGATTGAAACAACGACTCTTTGTTGGAGATGCTGGCCCACATATTTTTACTTGATGAATCTGTGGGTTAGTACAGTACCTGTCACAAACATTTGTTATGTACATGAGCAACTGATTAGGTTAAGGGATTGGAGGTCACTTTTGCCACACTGAGATTATTGAAATAGAAAGAATGGAATGACTTTAGATGGTTATCTTTGAGATTTTGTACTGGTATCATTACTAACACAATTGGTCAGCTGGAGCTGAAAACTTGTCCATGATTAACAGAAGACCAAAACTACTAAAATAAAACATCTACTTTGCTGGGATAGTTAATACTGATTGGCTAGGGTTGAAGAATCACCCAAGATTAAGAAGCAACCAGCATCATTGATATAAAATCTTCCACGAAGGGTTTCTCATGGTCAATGCAGAGAAGCTGTACTCCTGAGGGGTCCAGTTGTATGCCTCACTCAGGCAGATGAACTTGGTAATGTGTAAGAGTCACCCAACTGACACTTGTTTTGAAGGTATGAAGGGTTCATGGAGCTCAGTTGAGGCTTGGCACCGTGTGACAAGGATGGATTCCTTCAAGAGAGTCCAGGAGAGGGCATTAGTGAAGGTGCAACTTCAGTGGTAGTAGAAGCCCCATGATTGATTGACTCATGGAGAGAAGTTGAGGCTTAGTGTAATGTGCCAGGCTAGAGTCCCTGAAGAGAACCCAGGAAAAGTGACTGTTATGGTGAAGCCAAGTTGCAGTGGAGATATGAGAATTTGGGAGATGTCAGTACTATGAAATCATTGCCAAGAATAGCAACTGCTGTGGAGTGGAGCTTTTGAACTTCTGAGATGAACTGTGTTTTCCATGGTTGGGAGAGCTGGAGAACTAGAACTGCCCAAGCCCTTTGGAACCTGTAGGATCATGAGTGGGTCCCAGACATGAATCACTGAATTATGTTCATTGTTTGATGCTTTCTGGATTGATTATGACTGTGTCCTAGTCTTTCCTGTTTAAAATAAGAAGTATTAACTTATTCTTTATATTTTCAAGAGTCCACAGTTAAGAGACTTGGGGATTTTAGAGAAATGTGTAATTTTGTAGATTTGGAAATTTTAGAAAGACTTTGGATATTTTAGTCAGAATTTGAATATTTAAGGTAAACTGAACTTAGAAAGAGATTTTTGATGTTTTAAAGGTAGTGAACTTTTTTGTTAATTTATTTATTTATATCCTGTCACAGCTTCCCCTCCTTTCTCTTCTCCAAGTCTCTCCCTCTTTCATCTCCTCCCCTCATTCCTTCTTCCTCTCTCCTCAGAAAAAGGGAGTCCTCCCGTGGATATCAACTAGCTTTGGCATAACAAGTTGCAGTATGACTAGGTGCATCTTCTACTATTGAGGCTAGACAAGGAAACCCAGTTAGGAAAAAGAGATCCAAAGGCAGAAATACAATTTAAGACAGCCCTTTCTCCTGCTCTTAGGGGTCCTACATGAAGACCAAGCTGCACATCTGTTATGTACAGAGTATGAACGTAGGTCCATCCCAAGCATGCTTTTGGTTGGTAGTTTAGTCTCTATGAGCTCCAAAGGAACCAGTTTAGTAGATTCTGTACGTTTTCTTATGGTGTCCTTGAACCTCTTGGATGCTTCAGTCCTCCCCCTCTTCCACAGGATTCCCCTAGCTCTTCCTAATGTTTGTCTGTAAGTCTCTGCATCTGTTTCCATCACTTCCTAGGTGAAGCCTCTCAGATGACAGTTATATTAGGCTCTTGTCTGCAAGTATAGAATAATATTAATTGTAGCGCCATGGCATGGATCTCAAGATGGAGCAGATTGGCCATACCCTCAATTTCTGCTTCATCTTTATCACTGTATGTCTAGTAGGCAGTACAAATTTGGGGTTGAAGGTTTTGTGGTTTAGTTAGTGTCCCCATCTCTCCATTGGAACTCTTGTCTGGTTACATAAGGTGGCCATTTCAGGCTCTATATCACCCATTGTTAGGAGTCTTAGCCAGGGTCACCCTCATAGATTCAGAGAAGTTTCCATTCAATGCAATCCCCATCAAAATCCTGACACAATTATTTATAGACATTGAAAGTATAGACAATAATCAACTTTATATGGAAAAACAAAAAAATGCAAGATAGCTAATACAATCCTGTATAACAAAAGAACTTCTTAACGTATCACCAAACTCTGCAATACTTGGGGATGCAGTAGAATGGAAGAAATTTGCAAAGCAGATCAGATGTGGATATTAGAACATGTTGTAAATGGCTCCATTACTATCTGGAATGACTTATGAGGGTAGGAATTCAATTCACCCAGGGTATGCAAACAAACAAACAACAACAGATGAAGTAATTCAATTGAAGTTTTAGTATAAAGACGTTTTCTTTATTCACTTTTACCTTTAGCTAATTTGTGTTATGGGGAGGATTTAGTGTAACGATGAGAGTTGGCAATAATATATTTAAATTATGATGCTTCTCATATTCAAATCCTTCCTTATGTTTTTAATATGTTAAATTCAGTGATATTAGGTACATATAGTTAAAATGGTATTATAATTGAAAGTATCTCATGTATTTGTAAAGTACCTCATATGCAAATATCTTTCAACATTGGCTGTCTTGGGTACTAGTAATACTAGAAGGTAGACTACAAAGGAAGAAAAAAATGAAAAACAAAAGGAGAATAATGACATTCAGATATATTTTAAGAGGTTGCCAGTTGACTTTTCCTTTTATTTGGGTAATGAATCAATAAAAATACAATATTTTGGCCAGGCAGTGGTGGTGTATGCCTTTAATCCCAGCACCTGGGAGGCAGAGACAGGAAGATTTCTGAGTTTGAGGCCAGCCTGGTCTACAGAGTGAGTCCCAGGACAGAGAAACCTTGTCTCGAAAATCAAAACAAAAACAAAACAAAACAAAAATAGAATATTTTGAAGCATTACCAAAGCATTAGTAAGTTCATGTTTAATCATCCCAGTGCAACCTGTTCATATAATTTACGCAAGTGCGTTTTCCCAGCAACCATTACTCAGAAACTTGCTTTACTTGTGAAAGAACTAAAATTCAGATCTGTGTGCCTCCAACTCCTACAAAAAGCTGAGCTGTATTAATTCCATGTATCACTTCTGCTGCCTAGGCCTAGGGTAGCCCTGGGATTCGTCAAGTCTGCACACAAGGTGGAGATGCTGACCCATGTGAGGCACAAGTCAAAACAAAGTCTAGTTTTTTTTCTGAAGAGATGTAAGTGGTGGCTTTATAATTAAAATTTTCTCCAAAAAAATGTTTTTAGCATTCTTTGAATGCTGTAGAAAACAGCAGGCTGGTGGGCTTTCTGGGTAAAGTGACTGAACACTGTTTTCATACCTACTTGGATTTGATTCTGCTTTCGAACACTGACCATACTGGAAATGACTGATCACATTGTGGAATAGGAAGCCACAGGTCTTTTTCATTCTTGGTTACTTGAAAATTGAATCTTGAATTGTGACGAATTCTTAATCTTGCCTCTGCACAGGATGGCCTCAGGTGCTACGTACATCCCTGGAAGTGTTCCCTCCAGTTCTAATGTCACTGTGATATTCTCAGCAGCCCCTTCATTTCTTTCCTTTTGGCTTTGAAGTTTCTTTGATCTCTCTGCTACCTGAAGAGTGGGGGAAAGTCTATCAGAAAAATATCTCCTTTCTATTCTCACAGCAAAACAAAAACAAAAATAAAACATTAAATTCAGAGCAAAAAAAAAAAGCATTTCTGAGTTTCTTTGCTGAATACTTGATTTTGAGTTCAGTAATACACTTGTGAAGTAGTTAAAGTTTAACTTCCACATAGTCTCAGTCTTGAAATGTCTTTCCTTTATGCATATTTAGAAATTTATAATAGTATATTTTCCAGTACTTCTTAAAAGCATTTAATTTATTTATATTCACATGAATGTTATCAACTTAAGTAATGCTTCTCCCTGAAAGAATTTACATCATAGTCAATGGAAAATGAAGTTTAATTGCAAATTTCAGATGTACAAATCAAGAATGATAAATAATTCCAAGCAGAAAGATCATTCTCTATGGTTGACAAAATATACATTTGTTCTCAAATAAATCAGTTAAAGACCATCAGCTGATATCATGTCTTGAAGGAATAAGTGTCATGTATGATTTTGCTAATGTTGGTTTGTGAGCATCCAGGTAATAGATTACGTTGCTTCTATCAATAGATGTCAAAACCTTCCAGTCTTACTAAACAAATTCATTGTCATTAGAGTAGCTAGAAAAACATCACAGCAACAACAAAAATAAGACTTGGCTCTGTATCCAATTGTGCTATATTTTTCATAATTTGTTGCTGTCTTGGTCAGGGTTTGTATTTCTGCATAAAACATTATGATCAAGAAGCAAGTTGGGGAGGAAAAGGTTTATTCAGCTTTTGCTTCCACATTGCTGTTCATCATCAAAGAAAGTCAGGACAGGAACTCACACAGGGCAGGAACTTGGAGCCAGGAGCTGATCCAGAGGCTATGGATGGGTGCTACTTACTGGATTGCTTCCCCTGGCTTGCTCAGCTTGCATTCTTTTATTTATTTACTTATTAACTTATTTATTTATTTATTTATTTACACTCCAGATTTTGTTCCCCTCCCAGTCCACCATCTGACTTTTCCATATCCTATACCTCCTTAACCATTCTGTCTCCACAAGGATGTCCCCACCCCTCACCCCCCACCCCACTTAGACCTCTAAACTCCCTAGGGACTCCAATCTCTTGAGGGTTAGGTGCATCTTCTCTGACTGAACTCAGACCCAGCAGTCCTCTGCTGTATATGTGTTGAGGGTCTCATATCATCAGCTTGCATTCTTATAGAATCCAGGATTACCAACCCAGCGATGGCACCACCCACAATGGGCCCTCCCTACTTGATCACTAATTGAGAAAATGGCTTACAGTTGGATCTCATGCAGGCATTTCCTCAAGGGAGGCTCCTTTCTCTGTGATAACTCCAGCTTGTGTTAAGTTGACTCACAAAGCCTGCCACTACAGTTACATAATGAATTTGATGAAAACCCCTGACAATTTGTTTAGGCAACATTTTAAGAACTGCTGCCTCCCTCCTGGGTGTTCTGACCAGTGTGTGGCATCTGCATGTAAATATGACAACCTTGCTTATAGAAGGGTTCCCCTGAGGATGTAAAATGTTACATTACACAGCAACATTTGATTATTAAGGGTTTCAGTATATTATCTAAAGATAAAATGTTGGAATCATTATAGGTAAAACTGAAGGAGGTAAAATTTTTTATTACATGTTTCTCTGAATTTTCTGGTAAATATGCACCCTAATAATGACTGTTTACCCCAAATCCAAAAATTGAAGCTATAAAAATGACTAAAACCAGTTCGACAGAGTTAAAATATACAAGGACATTAGTTGTAACACAGGAAAGAACAGATTTCTCTAGCATAGAATCTTTATATCTTAGCCATCATCAGTGAGGATTCTCTTTTTTTTTTTTTTTTTTTTTAGAAAAAAAAGAAAGAAAGAAAATTCTGATGCTGGTGAGCTCTTTATCACTGCCCTAAATACCCAGATCATTTCTTTGTTGTTTCAAAGACTGTACAAACATTTAGGATCCAGTTTTGAAGAGGCAAGAGATTATCTTTTGTATGCATCCTAAAACATCTTGATTCATTAGTTTAAATATCTTTTGTTATTGTATTTCAAGTTTTTCCCATTAAAATGTCTTGGTTGTTCATATTTCAATAGAATTTTTATTTTTGTGCATTTCAGGAAACAGTATAGCACATGAGTATCATTTAAAATTTTTATTTCTTTGCTATGTTTTACAAAGTATGTGCTGTAAAGTCTCTATATGGCTTGGCACTTTGACGTGACAGGGCAGTCAGGGAATGAAGTTAAAAAGCAGTAGCACAGGGACACACAGAAATCTGGGGTTTAGTGTATTGTATTTTCTCTCACCTTCTCTCTTTCTCTCTCCCTATCCCTTTTGCTCCCCTCCCATCCCTCTCCCACTTTTCCTTTCCCCCTCCCCCTCTCCCTGCCCCTCCCCTCTCTCTCCCCCCTCTCTTTCTCTCTTATAGTGAGGGTACAGAACCCTGAACACTCAGTGTGATTTTTGTATATAGTTAAATAGGGAGGCAGGGGTATTATATATGGCTGAACAAGTAGGCAGGTTTAGCCACTCTTATTAGGATCAGTCTTTAAGGTGGAACAGTCCACAAGCCACAAACTTCCAGTAGGGAAAACCTATAGTGGACATTTTCAATATATCATATTACCATCCAGACCTGGACCAGGAGGTAAGATTTTGCCATTTCCCTGAGCCTAGTCCAGGCAAGGCTCTACGGTTTCCCATGGGTGTGAGATATTGAGATCCTTGACATGGACATGCTCATGTCAACAACACACATTCACTGAGAACTTCATGTGCTCCATACAATGAACATTTTATTTTTAAAAGTAATTACTTAGTACATGCCTGAAAGCAAAGAGAGTAAAGTTCCATGAGAATTTTGATATTTTAAGCAAAAATCACAAGAATATTTTACAGGGAATATCTTCTGAGATTACTACTCAGTCACATTCACATCTTTTTATAAAGAGGCTGCTTCCAGGCTCTGGCAAGAAACAGTATATAGTGATGCTACTATTAAAGATAGAAAATTAATAAAGTTTCCCAGGAAGTCACTTTTAAAATTTTAAACATTTTTCATTAATCTATTTTTAGGTCAGCTTTAAATCCACAAATGAACTATGAACTATTTAGGGCAGACAATGGCATAGACACACAAAATTTTACTGTATCCACATTAAAAAAATTAGCATAGAAACAGAAGGAGGGGGATGGCAGGGTTTTTTTGTGTGGGTGGGGAAAATAGGGAAAGGGGATAACATCTGAAATGTAAATAAAATACCCAATAAAAATTAATTTATAAAAAGCAGGCTGGAGAGAAATAAAGCTGCTTCAGCCTCAGTATATAGACTGGAGTCATGTTATAAAAAAATGTATAGACATCAGTTCTAGTACCTACATATCTTCTCATTTTGTAGAAATCAAATGAAAACTATAGTATATTTCATTTTGTTTAGTTCTTAGACAGAATAATGCCTTTTCTCAAATGTTTCTTTGCTTGACTGTTAGAGGAAATAACACACACACACACACAGCATAAATGATATGATTTATCATTAATTTCTTGGATTTCAGCAAGATTAACTTTAAGAGACATCAACTGGAAGATATAATCTAGTTCTGAGACCAACAAATATTGCTTTCAGTAAGTATTATTTTCCCTTCTGAGAACAGGAAGTTAGTAGAAGTTCACTGGAGGGAGAGGTAGAGGAACTCTACCCACCAATTTTGACCAAGGCATGTGAGGTTGAGCAGGGATCAGATGAAATGCCCACAGCCTTTTAAGAATGGCTCACAGAGGCATTCTGTCAGTACACACTGTAGCCTTTATAGACAAGGCTATTAGATATCAGGAAAGAGCTTCAGAGGCTAGAGGGACTGCAAAATAAGTTGTTAAAGGATTTAGTGTAGGTTGCTGAGGAAGTCTACCATAACAGGTAGACAAAGAAAGAGAAAGAACAGAGAAAGAGAAAAGAAGAAGATAAAAGGGAGATGAGAAAAAAAAGGGGGGGATGACAGGAAAGGAATATACAGAGAATCTTGGCTATAGCAGTTAAGGGAAAGCAGAGAAGGGATACTCCAATCAAAGTGAGATAGAAAACTCCTTAAAAAGGACCAGTGTGTATATTGCAAGTAAAAAAGCCCCAAATGGCAAAGGTATTAGCTTTGAGTGAAGACAGAAATTTGGGTAGAGGGGCTCTGACCCACCCAAATCTTGGTGGACATAGGGGCTCAACACTCGGTCCTCCTCCAAGCCAATGGCCCCATTTCCAAGAAAAGAACTTGGTTCCAAGGAGCCTCTGACTCCAAAATGTATTCATGGACTACCTGGAAAATGGTGGACCTACAGATGGGCCAAGTATCCCATTCATTTATTGTCATCCCAGACTGTCTCTACCCTCTGTTGGGTCAAGACTTACTCTCCAGGATGGGGGCCCAGATATACTTTTTGCCTGACAGGCTGCAACTAACTGGCCCAAGAAGAAAACCCACAGGTGGGTTCTACTGACCCCTGCTGGGGGTTGAGGCAACCTGCTTTACAGATGGGAGCAGTTTTCTCCATGCTGGTCAGAGACAAGCTGGCGCTGCTGTGGTGAACAGTGCAAATGTCATCTAGACTGAACTTTTATTCCCCACGCTGGGCTCGCTGGCACAGAAAGCAGCCTTGGAACTTGGGGATGGCAAGAAAATTAACATCTACATGGACAGTAGGTATGCCTTTGCCACAGCCCATATCCACAGGGCTATATACCAACAGAGAGGACTGCTTGCACCAGAAGAAATCTCAGATCTCTTTGATGCCCTGATGAAGCCAGCAACTGTGAATACTATTTGTTGCCCAGGACACCAGAAGGGAGGAGACTCAGTGGCCCAAGACAATAGCCAGACAGATCAAGTGGCTCGAGAAGTGGCTATTCAGGAGCCTATCCCAGTTATGGGCCTACAAGAGACACCCACTAGAGAATGGGAATAGATTAAGAGATGGCCTCACTTAAAACACACAGAAGAAGAAAGGACTCAGATTGTTAGCCACCCTACCAACTATTACCTAGAGAAAAAAGGACAATGGCACACACAAGAAGGGAGAACTATGCTCCTCAGAAAGCAATAGAAGACTTACTAGACCAAATGCACAGATAGACTCATTTGAGAGATAAGCACATTCAAGCAGTCAAGAGATCTAAGATATATAATAGACCTCAGGTTTTGGGCCAGAGAGATAATAGAATAGTGTAAGGTATGCCAGTAAGTGTAGGAAGCAGTTCTCCTCGCCATTAAAAGATGGCGCTTGGTATGTAGCCAGCAAGCATGAGTAGGCACCGTGGCTGTGGCTCATTAAAGAGAAAAGGCTTGCACTTCCAGGTGTGGCTACCTGATCAGCCCATCTCGCATCATATGGAGAAGCCAATGAACAGTGACGGTGTGGCAGCTGCTGATAGGGTTAAGGCAATGCATATAAGGGGCTACTGGGGTGGTAAAAAGAGGAGGAAGGAGGAAAGAAAGAAGGAACAAGCTTGCTGTACAAGGAAGCCTGAATAGACTGCTTGAAGAAGAACACGGTTGCCGTTGCCTTATTCCGCTGGTCGGACGAGGGTAGCGACAAGTGGTGGCCTGTACGGGGAACCTCTCGATTCCGTCCCCCCCCCCACCCCTGTCGTGTTCAGAACTTCTTGCAGCTTCAGGGCAGTCGACTGGTAAGTTCTCGGTAAAGAGACAATAAGGTTCCCGGCTTAGGGACAAGTTACAAGGGAAAGTTCTCAGTAAAGAGACAATAAGATTCCCGGTTTAGGGACAAGTTACAAGTGGAAGTTGCTCTGAACTACAGAGCCAAACAGATAGATGATATGAATAAAAAAACTGTTCTGTTTGGCAGAGGGCCAAACAGAAAGATAGTGTAAATCAGATGTATTCAGATGATATAAAGTTATATTTCCTCACAGGGGACTTGGGTTCTGTCTAACGTGGGCCCCACAGGAATTCTCGGTTCATTTCCTGCTTGGCAAGATAGGGAAAGAAGATGGGTGTGATTTTCAGTTTTGCGGTTATATTTTTCCTCTAGGAAAGAAGTGAAGATAAAAGTTTTTCTGGTTACTGGCTCAAGGATATTCTGTTTAGGGAAAAAGATTTTGTCTGTGTTTTTTCAAAAGAAATGATTAAGGTATTTCTACCTCCCAGAATTATATGGATTAGACATGACAGAGGCAGGCCTCCAGAAGACTAGATTCCAGAATTCAAACAAATTATCTTGATACTAAAATTTGTTAAAATTTTTAAAGGAGGTAGATGCAGTGGCCCCCTGGTTCACTATATCAGGCCACCTTACAACAAGCAGCTGGGATAAACTTGGGAAAGATGTCGATTTTGCGTAGGAGCAAGGAGAATTAAAAGCAGGTGTCCGATCATTATGGAAGCTGATACGCAGCTGCATTCAGGGTAAGGAAGGGAAATGTCAGAGGAAATTAAAAAGGGGGCAGGAAGTGTTAGAACAACTGAGAGAGGAGAGATCAGTGAAATCAGACATGGCAACAGAGACTGACACCGAAGATGAGGATTTAGATTCTAAAGAAGAAATATATAACCCCCAAGGACAGGGAATAGTTGAGTGTGCCCATAGAACCATGAAACAATGTTTATTAAAACAAAAAGGAGCAGCAGGTATGGGGAAAACACCTAGAGAAAGACTTGCTATAGCTCTCTTTACTCTTAATTATTTTCAATTGGATAAAGATGGCAAATCTGCAGCTAAGCAACATATGCAACAGTCTCCAGTAAATAAAGGACAGGTGTTATGGAAGGATATTCTTAATGGACAATGGAATTGTCCAGACCCAGTATTGGTATGGGTTAGAGGCTCTGTTTGTGTTTTTCCACAGGATCGGCAGCAGCCTTTATGGGTTCCAGAGAGACTCACGCGTCCTGCACAAAATAGACAACAAGAACATATATCCAGCCATGAAGTTGCCAACCATCATCATGACGATGATGCTCCTATCTGTTGCTGAGGGCGTGGTTTTGTGGATCCGAGCTGTGATGGATCATATAAAAGAGTGGGTTGGAATAGGGACTTTAGCGACTTGCCTTGTTCTTATCAGTTGCCTAGCATTGTGGTGTATCCTAAAGATGCATTTCCAGCAGTGCAGGGCCCAAGCCGTGGTAGTTCAAGCATTTGCCAATCTCGAAGGAGGTCAATCTCCACAGATCTGGCTGAGCTACTTGAAGACCTCTGAAGTGTAGAATGCAGCAGGGTGACGGATGTGTACCGCAGAGGACATTGTCTGTCCTTGGGCACATGTCTGACTACACACAGGTCAGCCCTAGATCCTTTCCCCTGGAAAACGGCTAAGGGTTGGGTTGCCTATGGTAACCATACTGTATCAACGACAGATGGTGAGATGGGGTTGACAATCTCCTAAACTTACAGGGGGTCAGACCTCTGTGTCTTCCTGCTTTTCATAATACAAATAAAGGGGGAGCTGTAGGAAGCAGTTCTCCCCACCATTAAAAGATGACGCTTGGCATGTAGCCAGCAAGCATGAGTAGGCACCGCAAAGAGAAAAGGCTTGCGCTTCCAGATGTGGCTACCCAATCAGCCCATCTCGCATCATATGGAGCAGCTAATGAACAGTGATGGTGTGGCAGCTGCTGATAGAATTAAGGCAATGCATATAAGGGGCTTCTGGGGCGATAGAAAGAGGAGGAAGGAGGAAAGAAAGAAGGAGCAAGCTTGCTGTACAAGGAAGCCTGAGTAAACTGCTTGAAGAAGAACACGGTTGCCGTTGCCTTATTCCGCTGTCAGACAAGGGTAGCGACAAGTAAGCAAATGCTTATGAGGCCAAGAGTGAACTGAAAAAAAAAAATACCTAGGGGAAAACAGCCTAGAGTATATTGAGAGGCCAATTTTGCAGAAGTTAAGCCAAGAAAATATAGATACCCTCTAGTATTTATAAATACTATCTTTAGATGGGTTGGGGCTTTCCCCACCAAGCAGAAAACAGCTACTATGATAACTAAGAAGATATTAGAAGAAATCTTCCTGAGGACACATCCCAGGACACATGCCCCAGGACACATCCCTGGAGGAGCACATTCCTTAGTCAGAGGACACCTGCTGGATTAACATTCAGAAGAAGAAGGGAGAGGCTGATTAACATTCCTCAGACCACAAGGAAGGGAACCCACCTGTGGGTGGGGAAGGCCCAGAGCACAGAGACACATTCTGCAAGATGGACCAACCCTTGCCACTTATAGACAAGGGAGGTCCTTGCCACCCCATTCCCCAAAAACCAATCAGTTTAAAAGTCACATTGTTCTGCGAATCATATTGTGCCTAGTCACTGTTTCTCTAGTCCACCCCTTGAACTGTATAAAAACTGTTCTTAGCTTTAACTCGGGGTTCCTCTTGCCTGCGTGTGAGAGAACCCCAGTGCACTGGTTATTATCAATAAACCTCATGTTTATGGAGTGGAAAAAAAAAGATATTTTTGAGAAGTAAATGGTATTCTGGGTTGACAGTTTTCCTTTCAAGATGTAAAAGATGTGAGTCCAGTTTCTTCAGAACATTGCAGGAATTGCCATAAGAAATTTGCTATAATTTTTACCCTTTCTGTGTTATATGTAAAGCATCCATCCACACCTCTTGTGATATTCAGGATATATTTTGTTTCCATTTTCAGAAATATAACATGACTTCTCTACATGCTGATATCTTAATATGTATTCTGATATATAATCTCTGATTTTTTGTTTCCTGTCATGAACCTGGGAAAGTTTTAGACTGAATTTGTTCAAATTCATCTGCTTCACTGTAGTCTGTTTTTCTAGAGTTTATAGTCATTTGAAAGACTCTTTGATATGGTTCTTTAAATTAGGGTTGTATGTTGCTGGCTCTTTCTCAGTCATTTTATCCTTTTGCTTTAGGTGGGAGCAATTTCAGTGGAAAGGGCCTAGGACATTGCATGCTTCATGTATATCAGCTGCTATTTCTCTTTCAGGTCTATTCTACAGCATTTTTAAAATTTTATATTTACTCTTTTCTCATACAATACATTTCAACCACAGCTTTCCCTCTATTCACTCCTCCAAGTCCTCCATTTACCCCCATCCTCCTAGATCTGTTCTCCCTCACCTCTGTTTCCCCCCAGAAAAGAGCAAGCCTCCTAGGGACATTAACTGAACATGGTACAACACGCTACAATAAGAATAGTCACAATCCCTCACATCAAGTGTGGGTGAGGCTACCTAGTAGAAGGAATAGGGTCCCTAAAGCAGGTTAAAGAGTTACATTCTTACTAATCAGTTTTCTCTCCTGTGAACGCCTTGGCTCTAGAGATAGGGTATGGCATGTGCACACCTCTCTGATTTCATTACAATCTTCTGTCAGCCCCACTTGATCTCACTGTTCTACCTGATGTCTTCTTTCAGTGAATGGCTATAAGCAGTTGAATATTTAAAATTTAATTTGGCTCTTTTAAAATGTGAACTAAATCTACTTTCTCTTCTTTCAAGGAACAGTACATTATAAATTATTATCCAGTTGCTAAGCATGATGATGAACATGTGTAATTATAAAACCCTATAGCTTGAGGCAGGAGGAACATGTGCTTAAGTACAACCTGCAGAAGCAGACTCCGTCTAAAAATTATAACAACAGATATGACTCAATCATTTCACTTTCTTCATGGAGGTATATGTGTACTCAGATAGGAGCAATGATGGCTTGTTATTTAACTCCTTTCATGTTTATAGGCTTGCTTAAGTTTGCATTCATGTGAGTGTATGTGCATTTTGAACAATAATAAGCTACATTTATATGTGTATATATATGTATATGACTAGTACATATGAGAATTTTCATAGGTATGCATTCCTGAATGTATGTATGATATATGCTTTGTGTATCTTAGAATTAATATCACAATGCTTAAGTTATGAGGCCACTTTCTGGGAAGGAACTGTATTATAAAGAGTCTAGTAAATACTGGATTTTTTTTTTTTTTTTGTGCTTGTGCTGCCTGAGTTTTCAGATTAAGAGTATATCATTTAAATGCATTAATTAGATTTAAATAATTAATTAAATACTTAGAAAAAACAGACTTTTCTCTCAGCTTTGGGACAATTTTAGCTTTATAGTTTTGATGCTTATTTCTCTTTCCAACATGAAATTTGTAAAATGTTATGAGTGATTATATGGTACAAATGGGTTATATTTTGGGACATATTAGTGCAATAGGAATGCCACTCATTAGAAGAAGCAAATTTCCAGTAATGTTTGTTTGGTACTTAGCTCCTGCTTGTATAGTGCACTTGGATCTTTTCTGGGGTCTACTTCAGCATTGATTTGAGACAATTCATGTCTAAGAGCTTAAATTTATGATATATTTTAGTTCTGCCATATGTTTATGTTTAAGAGGAGCTATTACAGATATCATTAATCTCTAACTTTTATCACAGCTTTTCCAATTGGAAGAGTTCACATGAAAAAGAGAATACAGAAAAATACAGACCGTGGAAGTATAATTTTATTCAGAAAATCTTTGTTGCATTAAACTCTAATTTTAGCTTGCTTAGAAATTGAATGTCTTCCATTTTCCTGGCCTAACCTGAAGCAAAATTATTCTTTAAATAATTAACATGGCTAAAAATATTCCTACAAATCTATCAAGTTTCAAATTATCATCTCAACCAATCAACAAACTCTCCTGTCAAAAGTCCTTTTTGCTGAAATTCTTAAAGTGCCAATCAGTGCAAAATAATTTTTGTTGCTTTTTCTTTCAAATATGTATCCTGTCAAATTAATTCTTATACAATATTAGCTGTATTCCATTAAAAGCATCATACTTTAGTAATTATTTAACTCTAACTTATCTATTTATGATAATAAAATAGCAGCTTATTGTTGAGTTAGATAAATGGGCAATTGAGAAATCATAGAGATCAGATGATAAACAGTGGACATGCACATGCAACCTGTTCTTTTGTCAAGAACCTTTGTGCTTAATAGGTTCAACATTACTTACTCTTCTTTTTTATATCTTGAATTCATCCTTTAAAAAAATCTTTCTGATTTGCTAGCTAGTTTCATCAGAATGTGGAAAATGGCACTTAATGTTATAAAGGTTAAATACTATAATTGTGTCCATTATTGCTTGGGAGATCTATAGATTCAGTTCACTCTCATTTAAAATAAGACCATAGTTTATTTTAGCTGTGTAAACATCAAAACTTAACTTTTAATTTTAAATGGATTACAAATTCTTGGAGCAAGTACAAGCAAACAAGAGCTCCTTGGCAAACAAGAACACTATACAAAAATAGAGAATAAAGATATAGCAGTAAAGACATCATTTCAGTTCCACTTATGACTCACTGTACAGACCTGGAGTAACAGAAGCAGACCACACAAATAACAAAGGAGGATTACATTTCTATTTTAAATATGTAGTATTAAGATATTTACTATTTAGAAAAGAAATGAAGCTTGATTTTACATCAAAATTCATTTAAAATTTACTATCTTTTTGATTAATAGGTGGGTGGTGGTACTACACACCTTTAATCCAAGCACTCAGTTGCCATAGGCAAGGCTACATAAAGAAAACTTGTCTCAAAGAAGAAGAAGAAAGAGTAGGAGGAAGAGGAGGAGAAGGAGAAGGAAAAGGAGGAGAGGAGAAGGAAGAGGAAGAAGAACATATAAAGCAACACCAGGTGTTGGTGAATAGCTTCTTGATCCTGGAATTAAGCAAAGGATTTATAAAAGATACTAAGAAAGGCACCATTCATAGAGGAAATATTGGTGAACTGGATTATATTTTAAAATAATTCTTGTTAAATAGTTCATAGAGCAGTTATCATTCAGTAGGTTGTGACCCCTCTGGGGTCGAGCCTTCCACAGAGGTTGCTTACAACCATTGAAAATACCTTGTACTTACATTAAGATTCATAACATTAGTAATCTTATAATGATAAAATAGCAATAAAAGTAATTTTGTGGTTGAAGGTCACCACAAATGAAGAACTGTATTCAAAGGTCACTACATTAGGAAAGTTCAAAAACACTGCCAACGAGCATGAAAAAGGTTTCTTTTTAAGGTCTATAACTTTTATTTTAATTATGCATCTATGTATAATTCTGTGTAGGAGTATGTGCACATGTTCACTGTATGTCTACCGAGGACAGGGGAGTTCAATCCCCCTAGAGTTGGAGTTATAAGTGAGTCATGCATGCTGGGAAACAAATGTAGGTCTGCTGTAAGAGCAGCTCTTAACTACTGATCTATCTCTCCAGTCAAAGAGAATGTATTTTTTAATCACATATAGCTAATAATGAATTAAGCTATGCCTATACGTATATAAGAAATCTTCAAAATTCAATAAAACACTAATACAAAATTTCCAGGAAATTTCGCATGAGTATAAGCATAAGTATCAGTGTTTGTTTTCAGGAAGAATGGACAAACAAAGTTGGGACTGTAGAATTTTGATGACAATGAAAGATTCTTGGGGTCTATTTTCTTTCTAATGGGAACACAAATTTGTAGAAACTTGAAAACTCTCTGACAATGTTTGCTATTGTTACACTTCAACTTGTGACCCTCATCTGCTCCAAAGTACATTTCAGAGAAATGAATGTGAATAGCATAGAAACATTGTTTCTAATGTTTTTTATTGACAAGTTATCAAATTGTTCAAGTGAAAGTCAATGGTCTATCTATCTATCTATCTATCTATCTATATGATAAGATTTACTGAAGTATTGCTATTCATAACAGTGATTGCTAATCAATATTCTTATCAGCTACAGCAATACCATATCACTAATGTAATTTTAAACAAAATGAGACAAAAGACAAGTACATTTATATAAAACTAAGTGGATGAAATTAACAGACATCCTCTAAATCAGAGGTTCGATACATAAGGGACAATTTTTGGAGGTGAGAGGTGATAGAATGTGAATTTATGATCATCTATTTCCATAGTTTTTTTTTTCTAATTTAGAAATGATTATAAATTTAAAATTAGAGGTGATTTAGAAAGGAAATGGTTCATCTATAATAATGAAACAAAGAAGGGAAATGAAACAGAAGTTACAATATGCATTCCATAATTGCTGCTTCTCAAGTAACTATTGTTTTCATTGTTGATGCATAGGTTGTGAAAAATAGATGATAAATTATATCCTTACTAATACAAAGAAAAAACAAAATCAACTAGAAATAATAGTCAAACAAATTCTGATGGATACAGAGAAAGTATGCAAGACTATCCAAGAGGCATGGAGGAGATTTCATTTGGTTTTGTCATGAAGAATGGGCAAAATACTAAAATGAGCTTCTGAGATATTGCATCAGAAGGTTGATGCCTACTGAAGTGGAGAAAGTAGGACAAAGTTGAAAACTTAAAATACCAGAGATTTCTGAACTTTAATTCCTAGAAAAATAAGTGAGAGGAGACAGAAAATGTAGGTTGATTCTAGCTTAGAAAACGTTGAATTTCATTCTAAGTAATTTGAATCCCAAACTCTGTCAACATCAAATTCCTGTGAAAATATTTGAGTAAGAAATTAACATTTGTTGTAATTTTAAAACTTAATTGAAGGAAATATAAAAGAAAATACTATGCAGGAAATAATGAAACAAATTTGGGTGGATGTTGAAAGCCACAACTTCCTATTTAATACATGATATCAAGACACCCATTTGGGCTGTTCCACATCAAGTTATATGATAGAGGTTTCTCAGATTTTTAATGCAAGGATTATTTTTTTTTTTACCTGTGAATCAATAACATGTAGACAGGTAGTACTGGGAGGTGAAGTAGGAAGTGACAATATTTTATTTTTGAGAAGGAGTTTGAAAAATGCAACTAACAAGAGTTTGTAACTAAATTGTTGGGCAAGAATAAAAAAGAGTAGCTTTGGATTCTAGCTTGAATGATTGAAAAAGAGAAATTTCCTAACTGAACCCATAAGATGAACAGGTTTGGGAGAAATAGAATGTTGTTTAATTTATACCTGAATAAAAATCACCAGTCTTCATGAAAAGCAGCAATCCATTTAGAAATTCTGTTCTACGTTCCTTTCTTACAGCTGCAACAGTATCAAGTCAAAGTGATATACAAGATCAGCTGTTTTAGAGATTTATTCTAAGCAATTGCTGATTGATTTATTGGGGCAATCATATATTTCATTTTTCTTAGTTGTTCTACTGTATCAGCACACAGGAACTTTTCATTTTACATGGTGGTAGTGTTTGCACTATTGTGATATTTTTTGGAGTTGGTCCCAGCTGAGTCTGTGGGAAGGAAGAGGAAGGGTGCTGAGCAGTGGCACCACGTTTTGGTTCAACAAAGCTTTGAAATATACTGTTTAGAATTGTGTCAATAGAGTAGTGAAGTGGGAGAGAAAATAAAGTATTCTCTGTCCATGTCTCAGTGATTAATACTAGAGATGCTACTTGTGCATGTTTTCTGAAATGGTGGGAAGAGATCACAGGAAATGAGAATCTGTGTTGATTGGATCAATAAAGTTTATGATTTGATCATAGGATTTGCTAAAATCTGGACATAAGGAGTCTGGCATGGCTGGAAACGTAGTATAATTTTGTTTTGTATCATATGGGTGTATTTTTTCATCTCAATATGTGATTCACTTGAATTTTTCTGTGATGGCAAAAATCTTGGCCAACTAATTAATTCTAATCACAGCTGAGAAATTTTACTTTCTGAGCTTTACTAGACTCATCCAGTCTGTGTAATTACTATTTTATTTTTATAGAATCTTATTAACATAGAAAGTATTTTAGTTTT
Organism: Mastomys natalensis; assembly: GCA_021653895.1. NCBI lineage: Eukaryota > Metazoa > Chordata > Mammalia > Rodentia > Muridae > Mastomys > Mastomys natalensis. The sequence continues at coordinate 409,413 of JAJTUV010000977.1, read as the reverse complement.
GTCTAATAAAGAAATTAAAAGTAACACAGTGTCTCTCTGTCTTAGTGATTTGACTCTGGTTCCTTTCCAGAGCATAAAATATGCTCATCAGGCATTCCCTGCTGTTATCTCAGACTTCTGAGATAATGAGCCTAGGTTATCAATGCAGAGACCTAAGTGTGAATCAAAGTATCATACTATCCCCCAAATAGTGGCATAGACTCAGACTCTTCGTGGCTAGTACAAGTTAGGGGTTTCAATAGAAAACTTTTACATAACACTGTGAGAAACAGAAAGTGTTATGAAGTGGGAAGGAGAACATATGACATCTTAATGCAATAGAAAATACATGTTCTCACTGAATTGTGCCATCTATAAAATCTGAACACAAAGAAATACGTCATAGAAGACCCTAGAGGGTTTTAGGACAGGAAGAGGAGGAAGTTGACATGGAATGATGATGAAATAGGTTGTATCAAACACAATAAAGAGAAGAAAATAATTTTTATATATTACAGGGGAGGCCAACTATAGTCTAAAACTAACAGTTTTTGTTTTTACTGTACTGACAAAAAAATAATGGTATTTAAAGGGACAGAAAGAGAAATAAACTTGATTTTGTTATAATACATTATATAAATGAATTAAAGTATATAGCACCACATTCTTTAGATATAGTTACTATACAGAAATTAAAGGTAAAATTAAAAAAATAAAATCATCATTACAAATCTCTCTTATCTAATGTGAATCCAAGAGTAGATTCTTTCATACACTATTTCTGATTATGCTTTCTTCTTTTCCAGTCCTCCCTGACTCCCAACCCAACAAGTCTACATCCTTTCTTTTTTTCTTTAGAATACAAGCAGGCATCAAGAATAATAAAAATACAATCTGAGATAAAATGAAGCAAATAAATAAACCAGAACCAATAGAAAAATGCAAACCACTGCCAGGAGATAAACAATCAAAGAAAACAGCACAAGAAACATATAAACACATGTTTAAACACAGAGAAATATCATAAAAACATAACACCAGAAACAATACCATATATTCAATAAACCTGTAATGGGTAAAACAACAAACAACAACTGAAAGAAAGAAAGAAAGAAAGAAAGAAAGAAGAAAGAAAAGAAAGAAAGAAAGAAAGAAAGAAAGAAAGAAAAGAAAGAAGAAGAAGAAAAAGTAAAAAAGCAAAACAAACAAACAAACAAAACCCCATAGCATTGTAAGACACGAAACCTCCAGAAACACTGTTGAGTTCATTTTGCTTTAGCCATACACTGCTGGGAATCGGGTCCGTCCTGAGGGGTGTTTTGGATACAAAGTGAGACGCTGTTGGAGAAAACTAATTTTTTCTTTATGCCAAGAATAAATTTTTATTTATAGAATATTATAGACAAAGGCAGCAATATACCTAGGGTGAAATTGTTTTTTATTTTTGTTTTTGTTTTTTTTTTTGACAATGTTTTGTAAAGCTTTATGACTTCAAAAAATAACATGCATATTCAAAGTGAAAAATTAATTCTTAGCTTCTATGAAACCAAAGAGATCATATTCTTTTTTTTTTTTAACCTTTTTTCTTCTGATTTCCTTATTTAAGATTTTATTTACATTTCAAATGTTATCTCCTTTTCCCATTCCCCCCACCTCAATTAGCCTCCTATTCCATCCTTCCTGCTCCCTTTTCACTTTTATACCATTTAAATTAGATACAAGTATTAAGGTCAGGTCTAGGTTAGAGGAACTAGCAATACAATAGATGCAAATAGTCTAGGAACAAGCAAGACAATAAACCCAGATAGTCAAAGAACAAGAAGGACAAAATCAGGTCCCATGATCACTCCTGTGATCACTATTTCTAAGAGTTTATCAGGATGACCAAAATATCTGAGCTTACTTCCCTGTTCTAGCCCAAAGTCATTTTCATGCCTGAAGCCTATTTCTTTGTTCTAGCTTAAGATTTATATTCCTGTCTGTAATTATTTCTTTGTTCTAGCCTAAGATTTAGATTCCTGCCTGAAATCAATTCTTTGTTCTAGTCCAATATCAGATTCCTGCCTGCATTCCATTTCCTAGTCCTTGGCCATGTCAGATTCCTTCCAGTTAGCCCCTAAAATGCTCCACATCTCCCCCTTTTTATTTCATAAACCAAACTGAGCCTGTCTTAGGTCGTTCTGGTAAGAAACCCTTCCTTACCTGTCGTGGAATAAGCATATCAAAAGCAATGCACTTCTGTCATAGGATGGTAAGGCTCTGTGCAGAACCTTCAAGGACAGCCTGTTAAGTTAATAACTCTGTCTGGTGGTCCATTTTCAGTTTCAAGTCATGTACTTTGGCTGCCAACATGTTGCTGTTGTTAACAAGTTTTAGCACAATAGGCAGGAATAAAAGTATTCCCAGGACAAAACGGGCTAGCATGATCAAGCTATATATGACATTCTTGAAGCTTGCCCAAAATAGAAATATTGACCTCAGGCCATGAGTAATTTTATCATCAATATCTGCCACATCAACACTCAGCAGAGCAGTATTCTTGACATTCATAAGTTCACCATACAAAGTGAAATCATCCAGAGAGGTGTTAGAATTAGGCCAAATACCCTACAAGTGTCTTTAAACTATTTCCTAATTATAATGACTATCATTGTAAATTTTAAAAGTAACACTACTCTAGTGGTATTTATCATGACATTCAAGGTGGCTCCTTACTCTTAAACCCTGAACTTCCTTCCAATAGTTTGAATAGGATATAGAACATTAATTCATGGTTCCAAACACAAATGTAAATAGTCTTGTATACTCAACACATTAGTAACATTTTATTTTTGCTAAATGATTAACAGAAGTAGCTGTCTTAACTTCTTGTGTCAAAGCTATTGCAGAAGTAATGGTGCTAGCAATTACTGTAATTAAAGCTGTTACACTAGCAATAATCAAGCCCACTACCCTCTTGCTTCTGCTTTAACCCTAACTCACTTCTTCCATCACTTGCAAGCTTTTTTCAGAAAATCAAGGTTTTCTAATACTCAGGGCAGTAAGACAAAAGCTGGTTGATAGACCCCCCATAACAGACATGCCAGATTTCAACACACTAACACAATTAGAAATTATATAGTCAATGCCACTTACAATAAATACTGTGGAAGAATCAAAAGTAATTTTAACTTGACAATTAAGAGTCTTAACACATGCACTAACACTTGTTTGAAATCCAGATCTTGTACCAACTTTAGCTCTTGATATCATAGCATCAAAGAGAACTGCAGCTAGCTTCCTAATATGTCTCTGAAAATTTCGAGTTCCCACCTTCCAAATGAAGACTGTTATTTCCAATATTAGATTGATTTCTAGACCAGTACATGATTGAGTTCAAATAACTGGTCACATTTAAGAAAAATACAAGAGTTATTATAACTTCTCTTTTTGATTCTCTGTTCCACAAGGTCTAAAAACTTGAGGTAAAGCAGCTTGGCTCACCTGAGATATAGGCAAGCAAAGGTGGGTCAGGAACATATGTCCAATACAGCTTCACAGTTACCCTTGTCATAGTATTCAGCAAGGTGACAGGTCAGCATCATCATTTGTCTCAGTATCAGCATGTCTCACCAATCTTTCTGGAAGCCATCATGCTCCTTCAGCATCCTGCAGAAAAATCACAAACATGCCCTCTTCCCCATATTAGATAGCTGGTCAGGATCATGCCATATGCCAGTAAGTGGATCCTTCCTTTTTACCTAGGCATAAGTATGCCTGGTTGTAGGTTGCCATAGACACTCAGCAGAAAGTTCTTTGGCATCAAATTTTTTTAAAAAATTTAAAATAAAAAGATCATGATTTAAATAAATTTGGGGTATATGGGGATATACCTCCCCCTTTTTATTTTATGAAGATACTGTTTTAAATTTCCATGGGCCCCTTCCACAATACCTTGTCCTTGAGGATTATAAGGACTCCCCTTAATAAATTGTTGATCAAAAGCCTCAACTGCTTGACTATAATTGCCAGTTCTATTATCTTATTTTTGGGGGGGGGATATTTTATTTATTTACCTTTCTAGTATTATCCCATTTCACCATTCCTCTTCCCCCAAGCCCTTATCCCATCCCTCGTTCTCCTACTTCTATGAGGGTGTGCTCCCATCCATCTACCCATTCCTGCCTCCTTGCTCTCGAATTCCCCCACACTAGGGCATCCAGCCTTCCAGGGACCAAAGCCTCCTCTTCAACTGATGTTCAACAAGGCCATCCTCAACTATCTATACAGGTGGAGCCACAGGTCCCTCCCTTTGTGTTCCCAGGCTGGAGGTTTAGACCCTGGGAGCTCTGGTTTGTTGGTATTGTTGCTCTCCCCATGGGGCTGCCAACCCCTTCAGTCTTCTCTCTAACTCCTCCATTGGGAACCCTGTGATCAGTTCAATAGTAAGCTGTGAGCATCTGCCTCTGTTTATGTCAGCCACTGGAGAGCCTCTCAGGAGACAAGTATATCAGGTTCCTGTCAGTATGTAATTCCTGACATCCACAACAGTGTCTGCATTTGGTGACTGTGCATAGGATGGATCCCAAGGTGGAGTAGTTTCTAGTCTCTGCTCCACACTTTTGTCTCCATACTTGCTCCCGTGAATATTTTGTTACTCCTTCTAAGAAGAAACAAATCACCCAAACTTTGGTCTTCCTCCTTCTTGATCTTCATGTGGTCTGTGAGTTGTATCTTAGATATTGTGAGCTTTTTTTCTTAAAGAGTATACCCTATGCATAGCACATGTGCTACACAGAATGCTCGCAATGTCCTACAGTTAACAAGATCACTAGCTCTAATGACTGTAAGCCTAACAATGTGAAAGAAAAATGTTAGTAGGAAATATAGCATAATTTATAATTTTTTAAAAAAATTAGTAAAGTGAACCTGTCAGTAAATATATAAAATCATTACAATATACTCAAAGGTAGTTTACCTAGTCATACAAGGAAGTTCTGAATCCCAAAGTCTACTATTGTGGTTCATATTTAATCATTACTGTAGTGTATCACCTAATACTTCCAGTGGACTCTACAGCTTGAATTGTAGCACCTTGGAAAGATGCTAGACGATCATGCTTAGCTCTTGACCATTTCAACGAAATCTCTTGAAAAAGAGTCATTTTACCTAATTTCATGACTTTTTTTTTCTCCCCATGGCTTATCTCAAAATATGAAAGAACTAAAAGAACATTTCCTAAAGAAAATATGTACAGGGTCTCTCCTACAAACTGAGAAAATATTAAGTTCATAATTTCACTTCAGTCCACTTTTGGGCAAGGGCTGGTGTCACAGCCATTTGCTTATTTCTTTGTCTCTGCCTTTCTTTTACAGATAATTATTCCAAGAATTTATTCTTGACTCATTAACCTACTTGTATTAATATCTACCTCAGAGTCTGCACCTGAAAAACCCAGCAGATATGGAATAATATTATTATAGTGAGAACAAATCTACAGAGTAAACATGTTGAAAGCGATTATCAATTATTTAAGATATTTCTTTTAGAAAAGAAAAAAAATACTTGAAAGGTATAACCACTGTGAAATAAAATATGTAGTAAAGCCAGAAGCAAATTCAAGAAAATCTACAGATGACTGTAACTAATAAAAAAACCAAAGGTGTTTTTTTTTTTTTAACACAGACAACAACTTATGAAAGATCAAAAGCATGTAGCTGCAGCATGAAAACAAACAGGTATACTTTAAAAACACCCCAATGACCACCCTCTGAGGACTCAGTGCTTGCCTGGCACTTGTACAGTCATTTTTTCTTCATTCAAGCTAGGTCTAAAATTAATAAAGCATGTCACAGGTATCTGGATAATAGTAAAATTCTACAATAGTATTTAAAGTTAGAAAGTGAAATGGAAAAGTAAAGGTACATAAGTTTTGGAGATTACAAGGCCTGAGGTTCCATTAAATCAAGGCATGTTTGAAGAAGTCGGACAAACATATCTTAAGTAGTAGCAAAGTACACATATTAAACAAGTGTGAAGATAAATAAAAATACATCCATGCAGCAAAATATCCTGTGACTCTCATATAGAGCTCTTAGTCATTGCCAATGTGATTTACATATCAAAGAGACTGGAAGAAAAAATGGTTTGGGGACAAATAACTTCATATAAAAAATAAGTTTAGAGTCTAATTATATACAGTGATCAGCTCCAAGTCTTTTAAAACATACATTTAAAACAAAACATAAGGTACAGCATTCAGACAGATTGACAAGGACAATCTCAAGAAAGTAGAAATGTAAAGCCATCAAAGAATCCACTGATAAATTAACTACATTAAAATTTAAACTTGTACAAATCAGAAGATATGTGAGCTGATTTTTATTGTATTTAACAAGATTTTATAGTTTAAAATGTACTTACAGATTTATATATTTTATGATTTTCAAAATTTTAAGTGTTACATAAATAATAATTCTAAGCTTAGAATTATTTTTACTATTTAATATGATAGATAGAGTATTGATTAATACAATAGTAGTTTCTATAACATGGTTTTGTAAGGCTGTACCTTAATACATGAATTTTCATATTATTAGAAATCCAAGTTGTCGCTACCTTTTTTATGTATGAATAGTGCCACTATTTACATAGTTGCAATATTGTATTGTACAACTTCTTTAAAGAAAAAGAGAGAACAGTGATAAGGAGGTAGAGAAAGGGGACCAGAATGCATACAGAATTTCATGTAGGACATTAAGGATGATGAGTGGAGACAGAAGCAGATGTGGTATGAAATTAATGTTGTCCAAAGCAGTGCGGAGGGTGCTTGCAATCCTCATGCTGCTGTGCTATGGCTGTGTTACCTGTGAAACATCCTGCATATAGGGTTGCTTTCTTAACGCATTCTCACCAGAATGCATCCTTAAGTGGCTATTCTTATCATCGGTGCTGCCTAATTTCTTTCTTGAGAATGAAAGCATACTTGATTGTTTATGAGATGTCCAAGCTCTGAGTACACTGTCCTTGTTTCAGATACACCAGAAGAGGGCATCAGATTCCATTACAGATGGTTGTGAGTCACTATGTGATTGCTGGGAATTGAACTCAGGGCCTCCAGAAGAGCAGTAATAACTGTTGAGCTATCTCTGTAGCCCCTGGAAACATTTTTACATATACATGTTTAACATCTGAAAGAACTTCCCAAATGCTTAGAAAGGTTCCTGTAACATTTTATAATCCTACTGGAAATGTGTAGGCTTTCCTGCCTCTCCATACCCTTGCCAATACTTATTATTGTACACCATATTAATCTCAGTTAATTAAATGGAAGTGAATGCTATCAAATGTCATTTTGATTTTTAGTTTTTTGAAGACAAAGGACATTGATCCTCCTTTAAAGTTGACAACTATTTATCTTTATTAGCTACAAAGTAATTCTGATAATATTTGATTCAGATATTAAGTTATAGCATTAATTTATATATTCTGGATACAACTCCTTCACTAGATAGTCATCTTGTGAATATTTTCTCCCAATATAGATTTCCATTTAATTTTCTTGTGAAGCATATTTGAAAATGAAATTCAACTAATTATTGTGTGTCCTGTGTGATTGTGGTGTGTGTTTTAAATGCTTCATCTAACTCAAGATCATACAGATGTGGTCTTGGATTATTTTTATACTCATTTTCATATTAGATTGATAATACATTTAAAACAAATTTTTGTTTAAGGCTTGAGCAGGAGCCCAAATACATTCTTTGACATTTGAATATCATGTTCTATGGCATTATTTATTAAGAAAATGATTTCTCAGTGGTGGTGCATTACTTTCATTAAAAATCATTCTACTTTAAGTGGGTGACTTAATTTTGGAATCCTGGTTCTATTACAGTGACCTATATATCTAGTCTTAAGTCAAGATGTTCCAAAAGATAGCAAGGACACATACTCCACTATATTAATAGCAGCCTTATTTATAATAGCCAGAAGCTGAGAAGAACCCAGATGTCCTTCAACAGAGGAATGGATACACAAATGTGATACATTTACACAATGGAGTACTACTCAGCTATTAAAAACAATGAATTCATGCAATTTTTAGGCAAATAGATGGAACTAAATATCATCCTGAGTGAGGTAACCCAACCACAAAAGAAGATACATGGTATGCACTCACTGATAATTGGATATTAGCCTAAAAGCTCACAATACTCAAGATATAACTCATAGACCATATGAAGCTCAAGAAGAAGGAAGACTTCAGTCCTTCTTAGAAGGAATAACAAAATACTCATAGTAGCAAGTATGGAGACAATGTGTGGCGCAGAGACTGGAGGAGGGGCCATTCAGAGACCACTCTACTTTGGGATCCATCCCAGCTGTAATCACCAAATGCAAACACTGTTGTGGTTGTCAGGAAGGGCGTACTGACAGGAGCCTGATATACCTGTCTCCTGAGAGGCTCTTCCAGAGCCTGACATAAACAGGCAGATACTCTTAGCTAACCGTTGAACTGATCACAGGGTCCCCAATGGAGGAGTTAGAGAGAAGACTGAAGGGCTGGCAGCTCCATGGGAGAGCAACAATACCAACCAACCAGAGGTCTCAGGTATAAACTACTAGCCTGGGAGCACATAGGGAGGGACCTATGGCTGTAGGAGGAGCTAAGGTAGGAGGAATAAGGAGAGGAAAAGGACGAGGAGGATCTAGAGAGGGCAGAGATGTAGGAGGATGGAGCCACGCAGGTATGGAGAGCAGTGCAAGTAACTACTTTTGTTTAGGTTAGCTAATTGGGAAACAACTCTCTTTTTATGGGCATATTGCTATTGAGCTTGACCAAACATATAAAGCCTTTGATTAATCCTTAAGCATTAGAGTCTCATTTTTTCTACCAGCCTGCATGGATGGCAGATGGTTTTGTCAATGCCCAGCCTTGTGGAGACAGCGTGAAAGATTGGCAGAGCCATCTCCCATGCTGGAGTCTCATGGGTAGCAGGGCTGGTGTTTCTGGCTGGCCGTTTCTAGCTGTGATACGCATGTGGCCTCTGGCTGAGCAACATGGAGGCTGAGCTAGGCCAGAGCCGACACAGCTTAGATAGTTGGCTTGACTGGAGGCCAGTTTTAAATAATTACTTCAATACATGGCTCCAGCTGTATATGTAGGGGAGGATGGCCTTGTCAGGCATAGGTAGGAGAGGAAGCCCTTGGTCCTGTGAAGACTGGAGGCCTCAGTATGGGAGAATTCAAGGGCACAGAAGTGGGAGTGGGTGGGTGGGTGCACATCCTCATAGAAGCAAGAGGAGGGGGATAGTATAAGGGGTTTCTGAGGCAGGGAATGGGGAAAGAGGATAACATTTGAAATGTAGATAAATAAATTATCTAATAATAATAAAACTAAAAAAACTGATAATAGAATTGGTTATCACAGTTGAGCACTTGAGACTCTTTGTCAGCAATTTAATATTACACATATTACTGGAATTCCTTAGGACAAGGGACTGTGGAAGGGGCCCATGGAACTTTAAAACAATATCTTCATAAAACATAAGAGTAGGAGACATATCCCTGTACACCACAAATTTATTTAAATCATGTTCTTTGTATTTTAAATTTTTAAAAACATTTGGATGCCAAGGAACTTTCTGTTGAGTGTCTTTGGCACTCACAACTAGCCATACTTATGCACAGGTGAAATGGAAGGATCCACTTACTGGCATATGGCATGATCATGATCAGGTATTTAATATGGGGAAGAAGTCATGTTTGTGTTTTTTCTGCAGGATGCTGAAGGAGCATGGTAGCTGCCAAAGCTATGGGTGAGACATACTGATGCTGAGACAAAGAATGATGTGGACCTGTGATCTTGCTGGGTGCCCTAACAATGGTGACTGGGAAGCTGTATTGGACATAAGTTCCCAACCCAGATTTGCTTAACCTATACCCCTGATCGACAATCTGCCTTCCTCAAGTTTTTAGACCTTGTGGAACAGAGAATCAAAAGGAGAAGTTATAATGACTCTTGTATTTTTTTAACTTTGACAGTTATTCAGACTTAATCATGGCTGGTCTAGAAATCAATCTAATATTGGAAATAACAGTTTTCGTTTGGAAGGTGGGATCTCAACATTTTCAGAGACATATTTGGAAGCTAGCTGCAGTTCTCTATGATGTTATGTTAACAAGAGATGAAGTTGGGACAGGATCTGGATTTCAAACAAGTGTTAGTACATGTGTTAAGGCTCTTTTAATTGTCATGTTAAAATTACTTTTGTTTCTTCTATAGTATTTAATGTAAGTTGCATTGATTATACACTTTCTAATTATGTTTGTGTGTTGAAACTTGGCATGCCTCTTAAGGAAATCTATCAACCAGCTTTTGTTTTATTGCCCTGGGTATCACAGAACCTGGTTATTCTGAAGAAATCTTGCAAGTACTGGAAGAAGTGAGTCAGGCTTTAAGCAGAAGCAAAAACAAAAGTGTAGTGGGCTTGATTATTGCTAGTATAGCAGCTTTAATTACAGTAATTGCTAGCACCACTGCTTCTGCAATAGCTTTGACACAAGAAGTTAAGACCGCTACTTTTGTTAATCATTTAGCAAAAAAAAAAAAAAAAAAAAAAAAGTTACTAATGTGTTGAATATACAAGAGGATGTAGATAGGCATTTGGAACAACGGATTGATGCTCATTATCCTATTCAAATTATTGGAAGGAAGTTCAGAGTTTAAGAGTAAGGAGTTATCTCAACTCTCATACCAAATAGTATTGGATTTGTGTCAGTTCTAAAATTTACAGTGTAGTCATTATAATTAGAAAAAAGTTTAAAGATACTTGTAGGTTATTTGGCATAATTCTAACACCTCTCTGGATGATTTAACTTTGTATAGTGAGCTTATGAATTTCAAGAATGCTGCTCTGTGAGCATTGATGTGGCAGATAATGTTGATAAAATTACTCATGATCTGAGGTCAGTATTTCTATTTTGGGCAAGCTTCAAGAATGGCATATATAGCTTGATGATGCTAGCCCATTTTGTCCTGGGAATACTTTTATTCCTGCCCATCATGTTAAAGCTTGTCTTTAACAACATCAACAGGTTTGCAGCCAAAGTAAATCACTTGAAACTGATAACAAATCCCCAGACAGATTTATTAAATTAATCAGTTGGCAAGCCAGGGATAGGTAAGATTCTGCACAGAGACTTGCCAACCCAAGACATAAGTGCATTGATTTTGATAATGCATATTCACGACAGGTAAGGAAGGTATTCTTTTCAGAACGACCTAAGATAGGCTCAGTCTTGTTTATGAAATAAAAAAAGGGGAAGAGTCAGAGAGCTTTTGGGGCTGCTTGGCAAGAATATGACATGGGCCAAGGACAAGGAAATGGACTGCAGGCAGGAATCTGACTTTAGGGTAGAACAAAGAAGTAATTTCAAGCAGGAATCTAAATATTAGGCAAGAACAAGGAATTAGGCTTCAGACATGAAAATGACTTTGGGCTAGTAAAGGGAAATAGGCTCAGATATTTGGTCATCCTGATAAGCCCTTAGAAATGGTGATCACGGGAGTGTTCAGGGAACTTTGTTTATTGCCTTACTTGATCTTTGAACTATTTGTGTTTATTGTTTTGTTTGTTCCTTGACTATTTGCATCTATTTTTATTGTAGTTCCTCAACCTAGAACTGACCTTAATACTTGCATGTAATTAAAATGTTATAAAAAGGAGCTGGGCGGTGGTGGTGCACACCTTTAATCCCAGCACTTGGGAGGCAGAGGCAGGCGGATTTCTGAGTTCGAGGCCAGCCTGGTCTACAGAGTAAGCTCCAGGACAGCTAGGACTACACAGAGAAACCCTGTCTCGAAAAAACCAAAAAAAAAAAAAAAAAAAAAAAAAAAAACTAAAAAAAAGGAAAAAGGAGTAAGGGGGATGGTATAGGGGGTTTCTAGGGAGATAAAATGGAAAAGGGGATGACATATAAAAAGTAAATAAATAAAATATCCAATAAAATATATGTTTTAAAAAAATCATTCTACTTTAAGTGATGACTTAATTTTGGAATCCTGGTTTTATTCCAGTGACCTATGTATCTAGTCTCACAGTGTTTTGATTTCTATAACTCTTTATTCTTAAATATCAGTAGAGTGAGTGCTAATCACAAATATATATATGTGTGTGTGTGTGTGTGTGTGTGTGTGTGTTGTATATGCATATGTATTTGATGTATATGTATATTTAATTAGTGCCCATTTAATATATATTATATATTTTATACCATATTATAGTACATTATACATTGCTGAATTGTATATTATACGTTGTATATTTTATAATGTATTATTATTGAAATTTTAAATAAGAAATTCTCATTTCTAAGGTCTAATACTTCTATTGTTTTTATGTTTTATATATATGCACACACATACACACATGCATACACACATACCATTTCTCTTTTTTATCTCCTTCAATCTATCTTTCATTTATTCCTATTCCACTAGAAGTAATTCAACAATGAATTTTGTCTCTTTTTAAATATTAAAATTAGCTTTAACATTTATACATTTGCTCTTTATTAACTCATCCTTTAAACATATTCTGATAGGCAGATATATTCTGAGTATAAATATTGCAGTAAAACATCTAGGAAAATTCCTTATTAAAGAATTTATGTTATTAGAAAGGAAGGTTAGCATTTTATCAAATATAATTAATTTCAAGGGAGATAATTATTGGTATAAATGGTGAAATGTATTTTTTATTTATGAGGGGTATTGTGTTTTGCAAGTTAGTCATGCAATGCAACTGTGAGAGTGTATTTGAGCAGATACTAAAATAACACAAATAATTAAGACTAACAAGAAAATGTAGAGGAAAGATTATCTCATGCAGAGCTTTCTCTTGTCGCTGTAGGATTGCCACCAACATGTTGGATTATTGATTTTTGCTAATTCATTTCTGCTGCACTAACTGCAGTTAGGAACATGGTGGCTATTGCTTCTCTCCGTTTTGTTCCCTGGGTTCTTGCTAGTCTGTTGATTGATGACTAAGCTTCAGAAAAGTAAATGGATATATGTGTGACTTTTTTTTTTTTTTTTTTTTTTTTTTTTTGCTATTTTCATTAAGGACCAATTAGAGTCTTTTCTGTCTTTGTTGCTGCCCTCAGAGTGGAGTTTGCCACACTGCTAGGAAAAGAATAAATGTTTGAGAACTATAAAGATTACTTTAAATCTTTGTGGCTAAAAACATGCATCTTAGTACCTTCCTTAGCTGGTTCATGTGGCAACTGTTTTTCTTTATGCCTGCTTTTGACATACTCTATTTCATTGGGTAAGTAACCAAACATTTATTCACAAACAGTACAATTATACTAAAGTTTACTCTTTATTAATCATTGAAATCACTGAGATTTCTTTTACTGATAGTGAAAACATTCTAATTAACCGTGGGATTTTTGTTTTGTTTTGTTTTTTTGCTATTCATCTCTTAGTACCAATTTGTTTTAATGTGATTACTATTACTTAAACATGATTGATAATGTAAAAGACATACAATTTTATGGTTATATAAATTTTTCTTTTCCATTTAAACATATTTGTTTTCCTCATATGTTAGTACCTGAAGGCTGTATCATGGATTTAGCTTAGTTATTATCTGGATTAACCCTCCAAATACTTGCAATACAAACCATTATCAATAGTAATATTATATACTACAGTTTGACTTTGAAATGTTTGCCAAATGCTATGTGCCTGTCATGTGTGGTTTCCACCTTGTGGACTTTTGAGATATCTTAATTCATGTGACTTTGAACTTAACAATGATTTAATCCTGCTATTGGCTTCATGGTGGTCTATTGAAGGTGACAGAAAGTTAGGAAGTGGGACTTGGGTGAAGGGACAGTTCCTTGGGAGCACCCTCTAGTTCACACCTTGTCTACAAGCTTCCTTCTCATCAGTCCTTTCTGGCTGCAATGAACTAAGCAGAACTCTCTGCCACAAGAACCCCAAACAGTGATACTTTGTCTTGTTTTACTCACAAGGCTACAGAAATAGCTCAAAGACACATGCCTTTGAGATCATAAGTGAAAAGCAAACCTCTTTTCTTTGACATGGTTTTCTCAGATATTGTATAACAATATCAACATTGAGTAGTACAACACCTGTAAGTTGTAACAAGACATTTCCCAGATGATACATCTTTATGCTTTACTTCATTTGGGTTTCATTTTGAAACCTATTTCAATATTACTTAAAACAACCATAACAGAGCTTTTATCACCGTTTTATCACCACATTATTGTTACTGAAAGATTTTTATATATTTGAAGCATACACAATTTAACATGATTTCAATGATATCTGTGGTCATTTCCATGATTATTCTACTTAAAATGACAAAATGACATACTGTTAAACAAAATTGAATTATTTATGAAATAAAATCAAGATATTTTTTCCTCCTCAAGAAAGAATACACTCAGGGAAAGGAATCCTCATTCAGTTCTTGGCCCTGAAGATGCATGGAACAGTCTAAGGGTTCAAGGGTGCCCTCTAAAGGAGCAAAGCCAGGACCTCAGCCTCACAATCAGTCTAAGATGGGATTGTACTGTCACCTCTGCCAATTCAGAAGTAGATTCTTCCCCAGACTATCCAGGTAAAAGTGGAGGAACGTCAGCATGTTCCATTCAAGCTTGTGGGGTTAGGCAGAGAATCTACTTCACTCCCTAAAGTTCCCAATAGTGCAGCCATCAGTGAACTTCAGGGTCTGCTTATAGCAATTTGTTATTCAAAAACCACATTGCCACTGTGTATTGAATCAGGAGAAAACATAAAACGTTTTTTTAATCATGAAGAACTTTGAAAGTATTTAGTATATGCTAAAGAGAGAGTTTTAGCTTTATAGTAAGTCCTGTGCTAAGAGGGCTTGGAATGTAAGTCAGCTTGTAATGCAGCTTTTGAAATTTAACATTCTTCAAAATATATATGCAGGCTCAGGTTTGGCTCAACGGTATTTAACAAAATAGAGTCATGACAAGCAAGTTTCCTCTTTGGAGGGAATAGATTTTTCTCAGTGCAAAAACAACAAAAACAACTACAACACTACAACAAAAGAAGGCATTGTAGCAGTGTGAGCTATCAGTATTTTTGGAAGAATCCAACTCATTTCACATGTAGGGTCAGTGTGCTGCTAGCGGCTATAAATCAGTTAAATAAGTTGTAGAGTTATACATTAAGGTTTCTGATATGCTTTTCTTAGCTTTAACCATTTTAACAAAAAGTATCTGAGAAATGGTTTGAATATATATATATATATATATATATATATATATATATATAAATGTCTTTCTTCACAGTGATTAAACATTTTTATACATGATATAAATACATTACACACTACCAATTTTAAAGGAGCTTACACTATTTTACTATCTTTGGCCTTGGCTAACACCTTAGATTTATTTACCAGGGTATGTTGTTCAGAAATTTATTCACTGACTGCCATGTAAGCTCCTTGCCCAATGCTTAGATATATACTGAATAACATATGGTCTCAGTTACTCAGAAACTGTATACATACAAACAGGTGAGAAACATAAAATGTGATATATTTTATAAATATTGTGCCAAGATAAAAGACAGAAGTTTGATTTACCATGCAGAGTATTTTATACACTAAAGAAAATTATAGTTAAAAATGATTAATAAAGGGATTTTATTTCTACTTTATTTGTTTAAAAAATCACAGGTACTAATTTTTAAATTCACTCTTATTACAAACATCACAATACAATGTATAAATTAACTTTATATAACTGACAGTAGAAGCAGAAATTCAGTCTATTGTTCTTAAATTATCCACTGGTTTTTAGTGTTTGAAACTCTGAAAATAAAATGCTTAACTTATAATCAGTATTGTAGAAACACTAAAAATTAACTTTCCAGTGTATTGATGATATCTTGATTACCATGGGCAGAATGTACAAAGGAATTCATTTTAGATCAATAGGTCAGTGAGAATAAAATGAAGGAATTCTAGTTTGGTAGGATTTGTTACAATAATTTTTAAATCTTTGGTAATTGACTGCACATATTAGGCTATAGCTAAATGTTTATAATCACCAAAGGTCCAACAAATGAATCCATCAGTACATATATACAATTGTATATCAGTACAGTACATAAAATTTGTATATACATAGAAATTTCAGTTCACAATAAGTATGGTTAATTAGTAATCTTTAGGAGCTTTGGAATATTGCTTGGAAATTTAGTAACTAGAGGATGAGAGTGAGGAGTCAGGCATGGTTAGTTTATGAGCTTTAAATATGCATAAAATAATGTTATACTTCATTTATTTACTTCTGCTTGATTGAAGAACTTGTGTTATATCATTTTATGCTTCTTTTTCTTAAATGACAGTATTGATGCCTTCCTTTCTGGGATGCTTTTCATTTTAATATATTAGTTACACTGAAGTAAGAAAAGTAACAGTAAAATATTAACAATAATAAATAATAATAGGAAGAAAAGAAGAAGAAGGAGAGGAGAGAAGGAGGAGAGAAGGAGAAGGAGGAGGAGGAGGAGGAGGAGAAGGACGAGAAGGAGGAGGAGGAGAAGGACGAGAAGGAGGAGGAGAGGAGGAGGAGGAGGAGGAGGAGGAGGAGGAGGAGAGAGGAAGAAGAAGAAGGGAAGAAGAAGAAGAAGAAGAAGAAGAAGAAGAAGAAGAAGAAGAACAAAGATTTCAGGACTCACTGGTAATAGTGACTATAAATTGGATATGGGATGTTCCTGAAATCTAAGGCAGTAAAGATTTTATCCTTAGCTTGTGGGAGTAGTGAGAAGTAGGGGAACTTTAAGAGATGAGACCTAGTAGAAGACTTTAGTTATTGGGAAGTGGGCTGCCTTGAAGGGGAATGTGGGACCTATTTCTTTTCCTTAATATTGCTTTTGTTTCCTGATCACACTTGAGGTGAATATCTTGATTGAGCCATGAGCTCACAGGCTAAGAAGAAATGGGGCCATCCTACCATTTACTTAACTTCGAAACCTTTTGGAAAAAAAAATAATTCTCTTTTTTGTACGTTGATCACCTTGAAAGTGCATTCTATTAGTAGAGTCCCACGGAACATTAATTAGTCTGAAAATGTCAATATAAAGGTTACATGTGTTTGTAAAGACCATATACTGAAAACCAATCCATAATTCTGAGGTATTGAAAGAGAGGACCTTTTGGGTTGCTTTGTTCAGCCTAGTGATGAGGGCTTTTGCCTTGTCTTAATGTATTTTGTTTTGTCCTGTTTGAATGTTGTCTCTCAGAAGCCTGCTCATTTGAGGGATCTAGGGAAGAGCACAAGTGGGGAGGGGGCAGCTGGGAGAAGTGGAGGGAAGGGAAACTGTAGTTAGGATATAATGTACAAAAGAATTCATTTTCAGTAAAAATAATAAAGAAAGATAGAACCTTTAAGAGGTATCAGTTCTCTCATTACCTAATGTGTGAACTGAATTGTTGTTACCCTCGTCTGACCAGCGGAATAAGGCAACGGCAACCGTATTCTTCTTCAAGCAGTTTATTCAGGCTTCCTTGTACAGAAAGCTTCTTCCTTCTTCCTTTTCTCCTTCCTCCTTTCCTACTCTTGTCCCTCCTCCTAACTGCTCCAGCAGCCCCTCGGGTAACCACACCTCGAAGTGCAAGCCTTCCAAATATGGAGTTGTTTTTCTCTTTAGCAGTGTCTACTTATGCTTGCTGGCTACATGCCAAGCGCCATCTTTTAATGGTGGGAAGAACTGCTTCCTACACTGAATATCATAATCATTTCAGTTAATGTCATTAACAGTTTAATGGCACCACTTTTCAGTTTACACCTATACACAGATGACTTTTAATCACACTTACTCTCTCTATTTTTATCCTGTTCTGCCTTCTACCATGAGATGGTGTGGAAAGAAGGCTCTTATCAAATGATAGCTCTTTGATCTTCCTTTCAGAACTATGAAACAAACAAGAATTTTCATTATTGATTGTCCAGTTTTGAGTTTTCTGATATATAGGCACAAATGGTCTAAGATAGAAAATTGGCCCTGGACATATGGTGTGTGGCTATAAAAATACTTCAAAGGATATAAATAGCTCTTGAATTAGATCATGGCCAAGGCTGGAGAAGTTTGGAAGAGCAGACAGAAAAAGCTGGCACTGAAGCTTGACTAGGGACATTTCTGGTGAGGGTTCAAGAGAACAGAAGAAATGCATTCCTTTCAGAGACTGGTCATTGATCATGGGCAGAATGGTGGCAGAGGCATGGATAAAATAAAGTCAGTCTGATGCCTTCCCAGACTGAACTAAGAATCATCTTATTAGAAAGTGGAATAAAGGTCTTCCTTGCTATCAGGTGACACTAACATTGGCTTACTTGAGTCTATATTTAAGGAATTTTTGAAACTTGGAATATGCATGTGATGAAATTAAACAATCTGAAAGAGTAAATTTCTAGGAAACATAAGAAGTAGTGTGGCTTCTGTGAAAGTGTCAGAAATGGGAAATTTATTTAAATATAAAATATGAAGTAAAATAAAAAACAAACATAGAAACTCAAAGCCTGATTACTAAAAAATGAAAAAGCATACAAGACTATGTCCAGTGACCTATGACAGAGGTTAGCATGAATAGTGGGAGAATAACCTCACACACCCTAGGGAGATCGTCCATATGTCTCTCACATCTTGGTCCCAAGATCTTTGCTAGAGGCATGGTTTGTGGTTCTCCATAAGGCCATTTGTAGAGTTGCCATCCTGTGTCCCACCAGAGTACTCTTTGGTTATCTAAGCTGTGGCCTCAGAAGCCCTAAGTACAGTTGTGGTACCACTTCAGAAGGCACAACAGTAAGTGTTTATTGGCAACTTTCTGCTGTTGCTTTGCAGATCTGCACTGTGTAGAACCTCTGCATACCTAGCAGCCTCCATTTAACTTCCAGTGGTTAGACACAATAGCTCAAGAATGGACAAACTTGTAGAAGCAGAACTACAGAAAGTTTATGTACAGTGTCCATTGGTAGATCCATGGGGCAAGGCTTCCACAGTGACACCAGAATTACAGATATACCTGTGTATGCCATAAGCTTCACAGACCTGCAATAATGAGTTTCTAACCCATGAGAGCTTTACTTTAGAATAAACTATGCCTCATACTCATTATAAATAGTAGAGAAGATATTTGACTTTTGAGGTAGATGCTAGAATGAATTATGAAGTGAATGCAATTTGTTTCTGTAAAGGCCACAGATTTGTGTATTGAGACTGAATTATATGGTTTCAATGTGTCTCACAAGTTTATGCATTGGGAGCTTTAGCCCCAGTACAGATGAAATGTAAGATAGAAACTTTAGAAAGTATTATTGTTTAGATTGTGAGGGATCTGTTTCTACAAACAGGTTAATACTGTGATTGCAATAATACAGACAGGTAGAGGAAAACCAAGAGGCTGCTTACTAGGTATCTGAACACAAAATCAGCCATAGAGTTCTGTGGCAGGTTATCGTGTGACTTTTAGAGCCTACAGTAAAGATGGTGGACCAGTTAGAATCAGCTAAGACAAATATGACCCACCACAATGAAGACCAACTTTCCTTTGCCTCATTAAATAATATCTCCTCATCATTATCTGTACAAAATGAGTGGATCTGACATCACATCCCATGTGAAGACCCTTTGAAAGGATTAAGGAAGGGTATCAACCTTATCCTTATTCTATTCAGTTCTCTGTAACATGTCTAACTTAATCATGAGTAATTATTTGTTCCACTGAAGGTTTTCAACAAATTCCACGATGAGACACTCACTATTTACACGTTGAATATTTACCATTGCCCTGGAATGGCTTTGCCTCCAATTGTTCTGTCTTGTGTCTGAATTTACTTTGATGAAAGCAAGCACATATCATACTGGATCAAATTATGCATCTAATCTCTGAAGCCTTGGGCATTTTTTTGTTTTTGCTGGCAAAATAATCATGGAAATGAGAGACTTATAGAAAGATGAGTTTTCACCCCTCATGACCTTAAAGCTATCTTCATGAGATGACACATTATGAAGGCTTCCACATTTCCATATGGAAATCTCAACTGCAGAAACTTCCTAAAATATGTACAGGTATAAAATAGTTTAAATGGAATTTCATGTCCCTTTAATGGAAAGGAAGACCCTCTCTGAGTAGGCTACTAAGCAAAAGTTCAGTGCCAAGTATGGATTACCTAATTTTCATGGTTTTATTCAATGTGGTGTCAAGGAACCAATCTCCAGAACTTGATGAAAAGAGTGTATTGCTAAAGACACCCACACCTGAGTAATAGGACATGGAGAAATCAAACTAATTTGGTAACTTCATCCAGACTGTTAAGTTTCACAGAGCTAGAAGGTACCTAGCACACTACCAGTAGAGAAAATCAACAGTCTTATCCAGTTGTGAACCCCGAGAGCCACGATAACAACAGGCAATTCATGCTCATTGGTGTAATATTTAAAGGAATTTAATGGAAGTAATCAATAACTCTCTGCTGGATTTTAAAGCCTACAAGTCCAGGGATCATAATAAAAGAAGACATCTGCAGGCTAACAGCATTTGTTGGTCAGGTAAGTTGCACACATGAACTTATGGTGGCTATGACTACTACATATACATGATCTTCAAAAGATCAAGTCAGTCAAACTCTCAGCAGAGGCTCATGAAGTCTCATCTCTAGCTGAGGAGGATCGCTTGGAAACTGGGGAATTTCTGGAGAAGGGAGAGTCAGATTTCTCAGGTTTGCAGAATCTGTGAGACTGCTTGTGTTCCAGTAGGTAGTCCTACACACATACACATAAATGCAGCTCTAAGTTGGTTCAGTGTGGCTTGAAAAAAGAGATTACGAATGTTGGGAGGGAAAATTGGTGGGGTTGGTAGGGAAGAAATTGGAGGGTATATGGATTTGACTGAAACACATTGCATTCATTTTTGTAATTCTCAAATAATAAAACAAGAAGGTTTACCAGTTGCTATGGACTGAGTCTTGAACTTGCTCTCCTCCCAGAATCATGGAATATAGTTATCTGTTCATTACAAGTTACAAAGACTCAGAAATTCTGTCCCAACAACACAAAAGAGATAAGGCTAACTATATAATAAAAAGAAATGATACTCACAACATGTAGCTCTGGGATACACAGCACAATAAAGTGTGTGTTAAAAATAAGTGAGAAACATACAGCACAGAATCCACCCTCCTAAACAACACAGTGCTTCTTTATTCTTCTGCAATAAAAGAAGGGTTGGTAAAAAAGAATTTTGTTCAACTTTTGTGTTAGACATGCTTTAAGCCTTTTTGTACACTGATATAGGGGAGAACTGACAATAACATATTTAGATATATTTGATTGGTTGGTTAGCCATTTGAATAGTAATGTGTTCTTAGACAAAGCAATCAAATTACATTGTTGGCGGTTTCCAAGGAAGAGAAACAGGGTTAAATTTACAAGGGCTAGCTCTGTGTAAATGGTCAATCTGTTTCCATGGTAACCAGCTGGCTGAGTAAGCTATAAATTTATAGGTGTTGGTTTGTGCCCTCTTATCTTAAAGAATCTGTGAGTGATTGTTTCTATAAATGCGGTTTCCATCTCTTGGATAAGTACAGGTCTGAAGATAAATTTAGGCTAGAGAGAGCTTTTGAATTGTATAAATAGCAGCTCAAGTTGACACCTTTTCTGCATTTTTACGTTGTTTTCTATATTACATATTATTGTGTTGTGGTTGCAAGTCTTTAATTATAAGGAGGAACACTACCACATCTGTTTTCAAAGCATTCATTTTAATGACTTTCTTGGCCACAGGTGCTGCTGTGGTTCTCAGGATTGCAGAAAGCTGCTGTCGTTAACACAGCCCATTGCCTTCCTCTCTGCACTACCTCAAAAACCTATTTTAGCAGACACAAAGAGGATTTTAAAAGACGATGTGAAGGAGACATTTTCAAATTCTGATTCAGGTTGAGAAATTTATTAGAATCTTAGATGAACATATTTGTGTCTTTTACTTAGAACAATGGGGAGGGTTTTTTTTTCCTTACAAAATAAAGTACACAGTTATTTTTAAATTATAATTTACTCCTTTAAATCATTTTTCCTGAAAAATAATGTCTAAAAATTGATTTAAATCAATACCAGAGGTCTTGTTCACTTCTCATGACTTGTAGGTATTTTACAGAGTATTTTGTTAATATTTGATTCTGCTCAAAATGTCATGCATTTTTTTCCTTCTCCCCCATTCCCACCAGTCTCCCGATGAGCTGAGAAGATTGTAATAGTCCCATTGATGTGAAGGGGAATTCCATAACCTGGGCAGCTTTCTGGTTGTGCATGTGTGTGCATATAGCCAAGTGATAAAATGCTTGAGAATTACTTCCACCATGTGCAGGATTGAGATTAGAATAATAAGTTCATCATTATCATTATTATTTCTATTAATATTCATACAGCACCTTTACTATGAGAAGCTCAAGAAACTATGAATTTTAAATTATCCAGTGGGCCCAGTTCTTAACTGCATCCCTACATACTGGGAAGGACACAATAATGCATCTGAATGACATATATTGCTAGGGAAATCTAATTCCATTGCTGTTTAACGGTAGTCTGTTATTGCAAATGGCACTATATATTTTCCAGGAAAGTGAGATAATCATTAATATTTCAGTACCAAGGTCCATTTGCTATTTATTTAAGATTAGCTCCAGGTGACAGGTTATTCAAATGAAAGAAGAAATAAAATGAATTGTAAGTCAAACACAAATTCATGCTTTGCATTAACATTCTAAACTAAATTTGTTTTCAAAAGAAAATATCACTACTATTTGTCTAAAAGGCTTCATAAATACTGTACTTGCTTTATCCTTAGAATGTAAACATAAATATATCAGACTGAATTTTCATGGTACTTTAGGGTGAACAAAACCAGGTTAAGTGTTCTGAAATTTGGCTTATGTTATAGATGGCAGCGAATTTGAAACTATTAGGATGGGTTATCTTGTTCTATTCTCCTGATGTAAAATTACAACAGAATACAAAAATAACAGAGCTTTGAACTTAGTGGATATATTCAAAATATTAATTTCCCCAATAGTAGTTCATTACAAGTCTACTTTGGGAACTTAAAAATATAACATTAATTATAGTAGGTTTCAATACAGGATCAAATATTTTAGGCTTGATATAAAAATACTTTGTAAGACTGATATTTCTGTTATTCTTTTTTTAAGATGTGCTAGTTTAATGATTTGAAAGTTTATTTCCACTTATACTATTTATATATGTGAAGATATTCAAAATAACATTAGAAAGCTGCTGTGTAATTCCAGATACTTTTAAAAGTTACATTAGAAGAAATACAATTCTAGTAACAATAGGCCTTCCTAAAGGCAATAATTTTACAAGAGACCAAAGGAACAGAGTGACTGGTGTGGACTGAGATACTGGAATAAAGAGCATCAAAACAGTGGTGTAGCTCCAACATCTCAGCTAATAAATGAGTTTCCAAAATATAAAAAGAAAAAGAAAAACCAACAAAACAACAACCTTTTCAAATTAAAAAGAAGTTGAAAGTGGAGAAATATACTTTTCAACAAGATCATAATGTGGCTATTTGGTAGAAAAAAAATCAAATTATTTTTTAAAAAAATTAAGTTCAAATACTCTGGCTTTTCTTGTCAAGAAGATAGATAGTGGGTGGATTCTGATATCAGTGAACATATTTTGAAGACTTGCTTCTCAAAAACCAAAATGCGGAAACACTAATACAGCATGTGTTCTGTCCACGACACTACTATTTCATGGTGTGAAGTCATTACTGTCTTCCACGTTTTCGAATGTTTTTCCTGTTATACATCACTCTCACAGTAGGATTGATTGCCTGACCATTTTGCATTTATATAAACAGTTGTGGTTTCCAGGAGTTGTCTACAGGAACAGACCCAATTTCAAACACCATGAGTGCTTCTGCAGCTCATTGAGTACTGGGGTCTGGAGGAGCTCCCTTTGTTTCATTGCTGTACATTTCCTCCCAGCCAGAGCACGGCAAACTGCAGCTCCCTTTCTATCATAGATATTAACAGCCTCTCATGTAGAAGCTAAGCACTAAGACTACAGCTTTACATAGTAGAGGTATCTACATTTGAGTTTTCATATAAGGTTTTAATCCTTATTGTTAAATGTTTTAGGTATTGAAGAATCATCCCAATCAATAAGGCAGCCACAGGAATTTTCAGTCATGCAAAAGTTAGACAGTAGAGGTGGACTCTAAATTCTGAGCATGCACACAACTAATCTTGTAATACATTGTACAATCAATGTAGTATGCATATATAATATATAAGTATCGATATATGTGTGTGTATATATGATATATTATTCATATTCATGCTTTCATATATATGCAAAATGTCATATGTATGTAAATGAATACTTTACCTATGTGAAGGTCATACTTTATATCCTTTCCCTCATAACTCTCTATTGTTCATTCCATTTCAATCTTGTTAGAACCCTGTGCTCTTCACATCATCCCATTTCAGTTTCATCACACGCACATATTGATACAAATGTGGAAATGTGTGTGTGTATAGAAGCTAAAATGTAGATTCTACACTGGAAAAAATGTGATACATTGTCATTCTGAGTCTAAGTCACAATCAACTCTGGTCCATTCATTTCCCTGTAAATGACATAGCTTCATTCATTTTTAGTCTCAATAACTCTGTATTGTATAAACACTGTGTCTTCGCTACCATTTATCTGCTGATGGTCGGTATCTGTGCTAAATCCTTGTTTTGGCTATTGTGTCTTTCACCAATCAACAAGGACCAATAGAAGAATACTTTAGAGGCCTGGCCTTTCCCAAAAGCTTACTAATTTGCATATACAAAAAAGATGTGCACTATTAGAGTACTATTGAGCACATTCGCCACTACACTGCACAAGACCATCTAAAGTCAATCATTTGCAAAGGAGAAAAGATCATCAACACTGTACAAAGCTGATTTTTTTAAACTAATAGCTCTTAGAAATATGTATATATATTAAAATATGTTTATGAATGCTGTGAGTATATTTATGAGTGTTTATGATATATAGAATTGATAAACATTTAAAAATTTTAGAGCATTATCATAAAATATGTGCAAAATCCTACTGTTTGTGAGGAGAGTTAGTTGGAATGTTAGAGTAGCTAAGAGATTGCTAGAATAGTTCTTGTGAAAAATGATGGTGGCTTGAACAAGGGCCACAGCAGTAGATTGGTGAGAAATAGATGAATTGTGGATTTTTTTAATGTGGTTGCAACAAAATTTATTGATGATTTCGTCTCTGATGGCTAGAGAGATTTGATGGTGCATTAAAGATTCCAGGCAGTGATTCAGAATTTCCTTAGTACTAAGGTGAATTCATGCTATGAAAATCTGGAGAAGGAGGAAAAAGGAAAGTTGGAGCTTAGTTTAAAAACAAAACAAAATAAAACAAAACAAAAAACCCCAACAACTAAGTTATCATCTTTGATCAGGAAGCATACCAGGCAGGCAAAGGAAGATACTGACCAGATAGATCACTTGCTATTCTGTAATGATGACCACAGAGACACATACAAATGCTCTGAGTGCAGACAGTTCCCAGAGCAGTGAGTACAAAACAGAAAGAGACAGATGGCTGAAATCCAGTGCCTGGGGCATAGCAAAATGCAGACAGAATGGCACAGGAGAATGGTGAGCAGGCATGAGAGGTGATGCTGAAGACATGAGGGTGGTTTTTATTTTAGAACAAAGGATGGAATTCTAAGACTTACATATGGCTATGCAATTACACTGCCATGGAGCTATAGCCCAAGTCTCCTTTTAAATTTCATTTTATTTTGGATAGAAACTCTAAGAAGTTCAGGGTGGCCTAAACTTGTAACTGTTAATTCAGCTTTATGGTAGCTGCATTACAGGCTATACTACCAGGACCAGCTTGTGAAGTTATCAATGACAAAATTAAGAAAACATTTGAAAAAGTTGAAATTGGGCAACTGCCATAAATAGCAATAAGTTAAATGAGGAAATACATGTTAACATTATCCATGGTATTTGGCAACAAGAGAGTCTTTGTGACTTGGCTGATGATCAGTGGTTCACCAATTAATGGTTTATTAGCTTGGTTCAAGCATTATGCCTGTGGCATAAAGTGGAGTAAATGAAAAATAAGAAGCAAAGGATGGAAAAAATCCTCCAAATACCAAGAATTCTTCTCTACTGTGTATTTTATGCTTGTGAGTAAATATGGTGCTCAATTTATTTGCCAACTGGCCATTGCACTGGTGTAATAGACACAGGGTGAAGATGCACCAAGAGACTCCTTCATGAAAGGAATTGCTGTCTAGCTGTGGGGAGCACTTCAGAGGCTGTCTCCAACTGTTAGTCTCTCCAACCAGAAGCAGAGGGTGCCTCAACAAGGCAGTGCTCACTGCAGAAAAACTAAAATTTAGTGGCTGAATCAGGTGAGAGATTAAACTCATGGTTATTTTGCCTAGATTAAGGACCATTATGTTAGCAATAATGCCTCCAAACTCTAGTTGGGCTGGACAGATGGCTCAGTATACAAGAGCCCTTGCTGCTCTCACAGAGGACATTAGTTCAGTTCACAGAACATACATCTAGCTTGCAACAGTCTGTATCTCCAGTTTCAAGGGATCTAACTCCCTTTTCTGGTCTTTAGAAGCACCCCCACTATAATGCGAACACATATAATTGAGAATAATAAAAATAAACTAAAAAAATCCTCTTTACTGATAATATTAAAGGCATAGTAGTCCTGCAGTATAGTTTGTACAACTGTGAAAATATTTAGCTGTATTATTTGTGAATGTTTTATATGTCTATAATAAAAATGATTTTCCTAATTCCCTTCTCCAACTTTGCATTAAAATGCCACCCACCATCTACCTCTTAACCTCATCTCCTTTCATATTTAAACAATAATTCACTTCCACTATTAGTGATATCCACAAGAGCATGCATGTGGGCCCTTCCTTGAACAACCTAATAGTGATCACACACAATGATGAATGATTCTTCCTCCCTCCACCAGCATCTATTCACTTACAGTATCATTTCAGTGAGAACAGGCACCCTGGAAGCACCCCTCTTACCTATGCTAGAAATTTATTGGCTTGATCTTGTCCAAATCTTGTGTAAGTAGCTACAGATGCTGTGATTTTATTAATGTAAATTTTAAGTCTTGTCTAGAAATAGTACTTTATAGCCCTACTCCTCTTCCGCTAGCACTGATATTCTTGCTTCCTCCTTTTTGGTAATGTTCCTTAGACTAGGTAGAAGAGGAAAGATCAGAAAAGGTGTTCCAAGGAGATAAGAATGGATCGATTTGCATTCTTCTGCATGTTGTCCTCCAGTTGAACCAGCACCATTTGTTGAAATTGCTGTCCTTGTTCCACTGGATGGTTTTAGCTCCTTTGTCAAAGATCAAATGACATAGGTGTGTGGGTTCATTTCTGGGTCTGGACATCATGGGGGGTGGATATTCAAGGGTGGGGAGGTGAGGTACGGGGGAGGCTGGGTAGGGGTAAACCATCATAGAGGCAAGAGGAGGGGGGAAGGGATAGGGAGTTCCTGGGAGGGAGGGGGAAAAGGGGGTAAGGGGAAAACATCTGAAATGTAAATAAAATTTCCAATAAAAAAATAAATAAAAAAAAAAGAAAAAAAAAAAAAAAAAAGAAAGGTGTTCCAGGTAGGACTTCACTTTCATAGTCATTCCCTATCACTCTTTGACCATCTATGAGTCTCTGCAGTGGCTATTACCCTCCCACTAGTTTTCTTCTGTCGGCATAGTCCTGATCTCATCTCATTTTATATATAGAGTCAGTCTGGATGAAACACACTCTAGTCCCAGCACATACCTGAGAAGAACTCAACTGTGAGAGTCACTATGATACTGTATTCCACCTGCTTGCTTCTGGCTCATTAGTGTTGGCACATAAAACAGAGGTCTACTATAATCCAGAAGTGGAGAGAGCATAATTTGAAGCACTTCTTTAGACTTTCCTTCTCTGGACTGTCATTCCCTTTAACAAGTATATAAAGATATAACAATAGAACTTTTAAAAATTGCCCATTAGTTTCTCATATTTAAATATTCCTTTCCTGATTCTGTCAGTTCTCTAGTGTTATATTTAGGAGAGAGAGCATGTGTCTGGATTAGTTTCTCTATTTCTGTGAAACCATTAGTGGGAAATAAAGCTGGCTACAGGGTCTTTATATAGTCTTGAGACATCAGTAGGTTTGCATACATTCTTCAAACTTCACCATGAACACACAAAGAAGTCTTTGGGATAAGGTACTGAAATAATCATGTTCCTCTTCAATTTAGCTTACATGATATGAACTGAAGTTCTACACTGTTTATCCCCACCAGAAAGTAGTCTTAATAATTATTTCCCTAAAGAAACAGGCTAAGGGAGAATCTGTTTGATAGCAGTAAAAATGTAATTGGATAATTTGAACTAACCTCATTTGAAGTTAACATTTGTATTTTGTTGCTGTGTTATCAACAGAATTTTGTCATAAAAGCTGAATGCAACATCTAAGGTATAATGGTAAGGCTACAAAATAGGTATTTCTTGAAATTGAAGGGACTCTCTTTAAGAATATACTCTTTAGTAGTGCTCTAAGTGTGTCTTAACCTCAGCCTAGCATTTTGGATTCTTAGTGTGAAATGTGCAATCAATTGATAAAGGTGTCAGGAAGGCATCTAAAACATTGATGCAAACTTGTTTTTGTTCTTTGTTTTTTAGGTTTTTTTATTTTGTAAATGCAAGGACTAGGAGTGAGAAAACAATTCACTCCTTGTCTTATTTACATTCACATGAGTGAACATCAGAAGCCAATTCTGGTGGACAAGGCTGAGAGTTAACACCAGGTGTTCTCTTTAAATGAGATGGGCATGTCATTTAAGTATTGTTAGGAGTCAGGCAAATGCGCTGAACTAAGACTCTGCCTTGCTGATTATTCCAATTAAGCAGGCTTGCTATTTAACAGGGTAATGAAGAAGTGAAACCTTTTTAATTGGGGCACTCAATTTCTTAGTCCACTCTGCTCAGCAAATTGTAGCATAAAACTTTCTTTTTCTTTCACTATTCTGTATTTGCCAGTATAGATCTTGGACCTTGATAATTACTTGTTTGGCAGTGGTATCTATTTGCCATGGTGCTGCCAAGGTCAATATCAATAGGGAGAATAGGTAGCTTCGAGTTCTGAACAGAGATTCATTCTCAGTACTCTTTAGTTCTACTCAATAAACTAATATTTGGAATCTGATTTCAAATTTCCCTCACTAGTCCTGTGTACAAAATGTAAACTGTGCTTAGGTCATAAGCCAGAATGAGAGATGGTTTTCATTTTCCTTCTATGAATCTTTGCATTTAAAACAGTGAACAAATAGCATTTTCTAGTAAGGAAGACACAAACATGATTTGAAAAAACTTCATCTTTTATAATTGACATATTTAAATGAAGGCAACAAAAGGGAGTTTTATGATCAGGAACTGAGAGGATAACTACTTTGCAAGTAGGCTCATGGGATAAGGAGTAGAGTAACTGGATTTGCCTTTTCTATGCAAATTGTTTTGATATTGATAGTACCGATATTTTGTTATCTTTCACATTTCAATTGACAAAAAGTGCCTGTTATCCATCTGCTTCTCTTCAATAAGCACAGATAATGAACACAGAGAATCCTACAGTTAAAGACATTCTAACTATCCTACTTTTGAAGACATCGATGGTGGAGCTCTTGCCCATGTGTTGGGGGTGAAGTCACCTTTTGGTTTCCAGGCAGCATCTTTTATCCATGGCGGGAAGTCAGAAACTCCAGGCTAATCAGTGCTATTTTTGCTACGTGACATTATTCCTTCAACAGCTTCCATGCAGTGCTTCAATTCATATCTTTGTTATAACATCACAAACCTGCTCTTAACCTTCCAGAAGCCACAGGATGACCCTG
The DNA here is from genome assembly GCA_021653895.1 of Mastomys natalensis. Taxonomy (NCBI): domain Eukaryota; kingdom Metazoa; phylum Chordata; class Mammalia; order Rodentia; family Muridae; genus Mastomys; species Mastomys natalensis. The sequence goes on along the minus strand of JAJTUV010000977.1, from coordinate 379,391 downwards.
GTAAAACAGAATTAAACACTTCTTTAATCAGCCCTTAGCATCTGCTGATTGTTTCCTTTCATTATAACTATGATAAATAGTTTATTTTAATCACCTTTAGTAAATTCTTTGCTTATTTGTCTCTGGCATCCATGGAAGAAAGAAATATGACATTGAAGTATGAAATATGAGGGTGAAGATGGAAAGGTAATAGCAGAGTGAGTGAGAGGAATTGCTTGTCATTTCTCATGGTTCCTGTGCAGCTGTGGGGACTGGTTCCAGCAGTCTTCTCACGGTAGAAAGATGAAACATCACAGGGAAGTTCTGATAGCCACAGCCTCAGTGAAAGATGGACTGTTTGTCCCGCAGATCTAACTGCCTAGTCTGGGTACCACTTAGGTGTTAAATTTCACTGAGTCTATCAACTGATCTGGAGATAGAGACAGGATAGTTCTGTGGTTCATGTTTATTCATTTGGATATTTGGTTCGTCTCAAGTGATGGAAAGTTCCTAAATTCTGTTGCCTGGAGAAGCAAAACCTTCCAGAATGTATGAAGAAAGGCCTGATCCACCTTGCTCTGCTGGCCTCTGAGGTTGTCAGTCTTTGCATTTGGTATGGTCCATGCTGTGGGCTGACTTACGCAGCAGCCAACTCTGTATGTGATCTCTAACTCAATTTGGAGAGAGGACTCTCTTTGAGGTTTGCAGATCTTCCTTGTCCCTTGTTAGACTGAGCTTCTTGCCTGAACCTGAGTAGTGAGAACGGGGATGGCTTAGGAAAGGGCTGAGGGAATTTCAGAGCTCCTTCCCTTTGGGAGGCTTTAGAAATCGTGGATTTTTAGACACCACATTTTTGAAATTATCTAAGACTAAGGCAAGCTATTTTTAAAGGTGACATTTTCCTATTTTATTTGATATATTGATGGTTGTACACAATCTTTCTTCATATTTGTTTTATTTATGTATTATTTTTTCATTAAGATGAAAACACGGTTAAAACATTTAAAGTGAGAATCCCACCAACAAAACATGTTCTTTTCCTTGACTGGCTGCCAGGCAGAACAGTTGGTGCCCATTGGCAACAATACTTCACATAGAACTCATTCAGGGTATAAACAGCTAGATGCATTCTAATCACATAGAGAGCCGCTGCAGAGATCACCTTTGATTTATTTATCTTCTTGAGAACTGCAGGTGCTCAGGTCTCCCTTTCATTGCTCTTGGGATCAATTCATTTCTGAGCTGATGGAGCTAACTAGCTTCCTGTTTCAGGTCCCCCTGTCCCCGCCGACTGAGAAGACTGCTGATTTACCATCAACATTCCTCTTAAGGCCTTGTGGTCGGTGACTCTTTGGACTACCTGTCCAAGGTTAAAGTTCTGAGGAAATACATAAACATTCTTTTTATAATTCATATGAAAAGGCAACACACGTATGAGAAGCTAATACATTTCATTTAGTTTACTCATATAAGATTTTATTTTTGAATATTAACATTTTCATGATTCGGGATGCAAAGAAAACAACACTATTTAATGTGCTGCTAAATCATTAAAAGCTTATAATATGCTATTTACATACCTATAGATAGAACTTTGAATGTTTATAACTATATAAATGTCTATACATCCCCAAATACATCAGTAATATTTATTAAGGCATATGGATACATATATGTTATATGTAATGTTTGAATGTTACATGTGTATAAACATGGAATTGCCTTTACATGAATGATTTAAGGGATGTTCATAACATATTGTTAATGTGTAAAATAACCACTTTTTGTTGAAAAAAAAAACATAACTTCAAAGTTTGCTGTAATAGTGAACCTGAAACCATGTCGAGAGCTTTCAAACTTCACATAGTGAAGAGACAATGAGATGTCTTATTAGAAAGGCAAATGATATCTCAGTATTCTTAAGCAGAGTTGGGAATTACAGTAAAGATGATTTTGGTAGTTTCCTTGAAGTTTTTGATCATTTTGAGAATACTCACTTGATTTGATATACTAATATACTGGAGTACAACAGGATGTGTCTGTGTGTGTTTGTGTTTACAGGTTTGTGTGTGGAGAGATAAATGTGTATGTGTACAAAAAGTGTGTTGTGTACAGGTGTATGTACAGGTATGTATATGTGAACAGGTGAGAGTGTATGTGTGTGTAAAAGATGTATGTGTTACAGGTGTGCTGAGTGAGATTTTGTTAGTTGGAGGATTATTCTTAAAATGACCAAGTGAAGCTTTTCTGTGGAATAAAATTTGAACTAAAGGCTAATGGTGAAGAATGTCTGAAGTGGATATTTTACTTCATGGAATTTAGATAGTCAATGAGTTTCTGGGCACACGGGTGAGAGGATGTCTTGTTAAAGCAAACATGTTAAAGACTGTTTTCCTGAAGCAGAGAGGTGAAAGGATGTTTGGATATAGCAAACACGTGAAAGGACATTTGATGAAGGAGTATAAATAAATATGACCCCACAGACGGTGGAAGACAAGCACTGAGCATGGGTTTGGTTTGCTCTGCCTCACTATTCTTTGCTAAAGACACACATATATTGGTTCGCCTTTCATAGCATTGTTGAACTTAACTTGTGATAACACTGTCATTGAGAGAAACTGGCCCAAGAATTGCTCGTGAGGTTACTGTGGCAGCCTGTTGATTCCGTGCCCTTGCCTCAGGCTTGTTGGTAAACCTGGTGGTTTTTTCAGGAATGCATTATAGCTGCCTCATGTCTGCTTGCCGAAAGGACTGGACTGGAACTGCTGGTTCGTGCCGGGGTCTACTTGCCTAGAGGATTGTTCTGCAGCTGCTGAATTGTAATTGATGTTTGTAATGGGGCTGAACTGCTGCCCAAGAAGATCCAGCTCGGCCCAAAGAACTATTTCTGAACAGGTTGTTTCCCTGCCTATCCTGATAACTTTTCTCTTCCACTACCTTTGCTGGGTGGTGGGCTAGAGGAGAGGTTGAACACTTATTAAAAGTAGGTTGCAAAAAATTTATGCCTACAAATGATACAAGGAGCAAAAGACTTGGCATTAAGCAGGTACACTCTTTGGAGAAATAGATTTGTGGATTTCCATTGCTGTTGGAGTGATGTCAGTTTTGATGTAAAAATGCTAATGAGTGGGAACTAAGGCTCTCCATTAGAAACTGATGGTCTCTTTGCTGTGTGTAGCAGTGGCTAGCCTGCTCCTGCCTGAGGCAGGTAGAGGGGCCCCACACCTCTTTTCTACCACTTGGAAGACTCAGATTGCAGCTGTATTAATTAGAGTAGTCTATCCAGTAACTCATCATGAGAGCCAGTGGTTAAGCTACTAAAACTTTCTACCTTTATTTTGAGTGCTGGAAATTTAGGCAAGGCAAGATTTTCTTTTTTGTTATTGTTGTTTTTGTTTTTCAAGACAGGGTTTCTCTGGATAGCCCAGACTGGCCTCAAACTCAGAAATCTGCCTGCCTCTGCCTCCCAAGTGCTGGGATTAAAGGTGTGCGTCACCACCGCCAGGCAAGATTTTCTAGAACTAACTATATGCAAAATATTTAAATGTATTTTTTAAAATATATCTCTTTTTGAAATTATTTATTTTATTTTCTGAGATTATAATCTAATATGTTATTTCTCCCTTCCTTCCCTCCTTCCAGGCTTCCTATATACCGTCTGCTTCCTTTCCATTTCATGCCCCTTTGCTTTCACTGTCGCATATTTACACACATATACACTTCTAGATATATAGATAAAACTTGTTCAGTTTGTTTAGAAAGTTATTTAAATACCTTTTGTGGTTAACCTTTGGAATTGGATTGGTATGCTCTTCTCTGGGGAATATGAGTTCTCCAGTTCTCAGAATTGTTTATTCTCCAGCTCAGTGTCTGAAGTGCATGATGTCTTCCAAAATAGAAAGGTTTACTTCTGGGGAGAAACTCAGGGCAGAATTCAGAGCCTGCGATGTTCGGACAGACTTTACCAGCAACTCAAAAGATCCCCTTCTTTGTGTAGGGTGGTGGCCTTATGGGATATTTCCTTTCCACTGTAGCATGTCTACTGTTCTTGCTAATGTTCAGCTCATACTTAGGCAGTCATGTTGGTGAGACTTTATGAATGTAACTAGGATATTACTAGGAGACAATTTCACATTAAACTCCCTGATTCTCTGCTTTATCCAATGTTCCCTGAGCCTTTCGTGCTGGAGTTATTCTGAGGACATGTGCTTTGGAACTGGGATCCATAACTTTGTATTTTGATTGCTTGTAGTCTTCTCTAATGGTTTCCATCATTTCAGAGAAAAGTTTCCTTGAAGACAGATAAGAGCTACATTTGTCTATAGGTATAAGGACACATGTTTAGGGTGTAGTTAGGGATCATGTTGGTTCAGTAAAGAGGAGGCTGCAGGTTCTTTTCACAGATCCACAATTTCATTAGTCCAGGATGTTAACTAGGTTACCAGTACCAGCCATAATTCCCTTTTTTAAAGCAGGTTTTACAATAAATTACTGAGGTGTTGGTTACTGCCAAGTTATATGTGGCACTACTGTACCCTTAGGGTCGCCATTGTTGTTGTAGTTCATAGGTATCATTGCTGCCTAGGACTGTTGGTTGGTTCCTCCCATTGGAAGCTTTCATTGTGCTTCCTAGTACCATAAAGCTGTCCTTGGGAGGAAGAATTTAAGTCATTTATAGCCCAAACACCTCTGAACTCAGTGTCTGGAGTGCATGGTGTCTTCTACAATAGAACAATTTACTTCTGGGGTGAAACTCAGGGCAGGATCAATAGCTTGTGATATTTGGACAGCTTTTACTAGCAACTCAAAAGATGTTTGGAATTGAGAGGTTTTCTTAGATGGTCTTTTGCTCTTGGAAAGAAAATTGTCATCCCAGATGAAAAAAATATTTAAATTATATATGTATATTTATATGACATATGTGAAGTTTATGTTTTTTATTGGATAATTAAATAGTATGATTCCTTATAACTTTTTCAGATATCCTTACTATTATCTTTACCCTCCACAGATATCCTTACTGTTACTTTTAGTTTTCTTTATCTTTCTCTACTTGTATCCTCACCTTCCTAATTAAAGCTTCTTGGTTTCCTCATGTCACTGATTATATGACTTACACCTTGATATTTCTGTTTCTATTACTTTCATATCTCACCCTAGCAATGGTCCCTTTTTACTTTTTGTTTCTGAAGTCACTCCAGGATATTATGTAATATTAACTATTAATTAATCCCTCTGATGGCATGGTTCACTACCTGCCCCAGTGGTTGATATTTCTGAAAGAAAGAAATAAACCTTTATATTTTAATGTGTCATAATCAGCACAATAGCTGGGCACTGCTTAATCTGCATGCTGCAAGAGTCTACATCCCACCAATGATTCCAATTGACTACTTACTAATTTCTGTGTTCTATCTTGGGGGCTACGGACCCAGTTGGGCAGCCCTCTTGGCCTCATTGTTCTGGGTTCTTCACATGACAGCTATGCCTGTCTTGTCCTACACTCTTCTCAGGCATGGTGTCTCTTCTCTCTCCTCCATCCTTTTCTAGCATGGACCGCTCTCTCCTCCTGGTCTCAAACCTAGGAATCCTAAAATCTTGCCTCTGTCTGTCCTTCACAGATATTGACTGTTGGCATCTTTATTTACCAATCAGAACCCAAGTTCTCAGAAGCTACATGCAGGCACTCATGTAAAGAGTTTTTTAGGGAACATAATTAGCATTTGTAATACAAGCAGCTACATATGTACTCACAGATAAAAATTTGGAGTTAATCATATCAAATGGAAGAGAACATAGGACATTTATCTTTCTGGGTCTGGGTTACCTTACTCAATATGATTTTTGTTCTAGTTTCATCCATTTACCTAACAGTTTGTGATTCCAATTCCATTTTTCATTATAGCTGAATAATATTCCACAGTGAATGTTTGCCACATTTACACTATCAATGAGAACATATCTCGTTAATGTTTTATTTATTTCATTTAAAGATTTCTATCTCCTCTATCCTCTCCCCTTTCCTCCTCTTCTTCTTTTTCTCTCTTTTACAATGTTTCATATGTCAAATCGAAGCCTGGTACTTATAGCATATGTTTTACTCTGCTTCTTCTCCATCCTCAAGTTGCCAAGATGTGATATAATTTTAAAAATCAGAATCTACAAATTTACCTTTATCTGCATGTCTTTAAGAAATATATTTTGGAAGTGTAATATATTTTATATTCATGAGCTACTTTTATTTATTTTTTGTTTCACAAGCTAACTTTAGAATCTTGCAAATAAAAAAAAAGGATGCTTATTTGTGATTCATATACAAATCTATTAAGAACATATATTCAGTACCCTCCTGGCATCAGAAATGGTTAAATTTTAATTGAAAAGTACAAATGAATACATTCCTTGTTTTGGCAGTCTGTTTAAAATGTGGCAGTTTGTTCTATGAGGGGACATTTTACTGTCTCGGACCCTAGCCATCGTCCTTTGATGATGTCATTTGATTTTGTAGAACTTTCTGTTCTCAGGAGAGATGCTCAGACAGTACCCAGTACCTCTGCCTTAACACCTCTATGACTTTCTGTGCACTCTGCGCTCACGAGCCATCCATGGGAGCCTGTCTTCCTGAAGAGTGTCCAAAGTATCAGCTTTGTCATGACATCAGTGACAAGTGAGGCTGCTATATAACATACAGGACAGGGGTGCGAATCCTCTGGAATCTGACAGTGGCAGGATTGGGGATTTTATTTCTGTTTTTGCTTCTGATGATTCATTTTCTAAGTTCTTTCACATTCATTTGACGATCCTACACCCACTGAAATACCAGCATCACTGGGAATACTTTCTAAATCCTCTTTCCGGGTGTTATTTTCAACAGTCAAATAGAGGTTTACCTACAGATGCTGTTTTCTGAGGATCCCCACTTCACTGTGTGCTTGCCTTTGTCACCATGCCAGTCACACTTTTCTTTGTGTTATAGGTGTGAGCTGTTCTGTGTGAGTGAACTCTGGGCAGAATTCCAACTTCATTTTTACCAATCTTTGCAATCGTTCTGACTCAGATCCCTGGAATGAGAATATTGGAGTTTTGGTTTCTTTGAAAAAAGGCAGAAATACTATAAGAATATTTTCATTTTAATTTGAGGTGTGGGATATGAAGCTCTTCAGATTGTCCAGAGCAGCTGATGCTGATTGCTCAAGAAGGGACTTAATTTTGCCATTTGCAGATAGATGCTGCGATTGTGTGATGTTTGGAATGCTGGGGAATTTTCAGAGGTGTATAAATGCAAGGGCCCTGAGAGGCAGAGTGGGTTGTTGGTTGGTTGCCATTGGTTGAAGTTGGTTGCAGTTTGTTAAGTAGTCATGAACAAATAAAAACCAACAAGAAGAAATTTGACATCCTGATGGTGAAGAACAAACTTGCTCCAAGGAACTTGATGGATGATCGTAAGCAGCAGGACATAGTCTATTAGTAATGTCACCCCCTTTCCCTTATACCTTCTTTTCTCTCTTATATAGTGTTAGGAGGGTTGAAAGAGTGGAAGAAAGGGGGTAGAGGCTAGAAGTAAAAGATGCCACAAAGTAGCTAACACCTACTACAGATCCTTTATATAGTAAGGTAAATATACTGTTTAGTTAAGAAATGCACACAAACAAATACACACAATTTATTTGGTAGTTCTGTGGGGTTCTTTATTTCTGTAAACCAGGCAGAATATATTGAATACTCTAGAAAATTTTGCCAAATGTATCTTTTCTTCCTTAATTAAGAATTAAGTGTTCAATTGTTATTTTAGCATATTATTTGGAGTTTTATAGGAAAAATAACCTCACCTAAATTCTGCTTCTTTTTTCCTAAATGGAATTTCCAGTGATATTCCTAATCTAATAAATGTTGAATTACATACATCAGCATGTCCAATGGAAGGTCCTAGAAAATATCTCTACGTGCTAGTGGAAACACATCACAGCCAGTCTGTCTAGAATAGTTGCAGAGAAAAAAAACTGGAGGGCAGTAAGCAGAACTCAAGGACAGGTGGCCTTTTCAGAAGTGTAGGATTTCTCTCTCGTGAAGGAGAAATTAGTCTTCTCCAGTCTCCCTGGGGATATTAACCACACCTCAGGGTGGGCTCTGTGCTCACTAGGAGAAGACTAACACCAAACAAACAAAGTGATACTTTTGTAGACTTTTTCTTGTCTCATATTGCTTTATTGGGCCATTTTTTTTTCTGTATTTTTCTTTTTGTGTTTTTGACCTTTTGCTTGTGTATTTTGGATTTTGTACTTTCTCGTGTGTGTGTGCGTGTGTGCGTGTGGTGTGTGTGCGCATGTGTGTGTGTGTGTATGTATAAGCCTAAGAATGTCTACCACAAGGCTTCTCTCTTGAGTTTTGTTAATAGCTATTTTCTCTGTTAAACTCTATATTTTTCTCTCATCATAATCATAAATGATAGTGAATTTTTAAAAATTTTATAAACTAATGTACAATTTTATCTTGTTAATGTATGTTTTTTTATAGAATCTTGACAACTACATGGCGGTCTTTTATGTAGATGTATATTTATTGATTTTTAATGTTTTTCCTATTTGAGCAGCTTAGCTTAGATGTTTGTTTGTAGCTGCCTATGGCCATAGAAGAACTCAGTTCACCTGAAAGGAGGCCTGGAAGTGAACAAAGGAGACGGAGAAGTGAGAGAAGCATGAAGCCAAGACAAAGTTTTCTGACCAAGGCTCAAATTTTAATATTCAGCTCTTCTATTTAAAGGGAAAGCTCTGGTGAACCCATCCTTTGTTTCATCCAGAGAACACATGCTTTTTCTCAGGCAAGCTCAGTGGGCAGTCTATTCTTCTAAGTTCCTGTAGGAAGTTGTACATGTGGCCAAGGTGGGTAATTCCACCTAGGTCCTATTATTAGGTCTATTGTGGTAAACAAGGCTTGGGGGGAGGACATATTTGTTCTTCTCTTTCAAATAAGCTATACTTGTTTTTCTCTTTCTTTTCCTCTTTCTCACCTAAACTGTGATGAGTTCTCAGTGGAAACTGTTCCTTCGTCATATAGAAGGTTATGATTTTACCCAGTGTCCCAAATGTTTATGATAGTTCAAATAAAAGGACATGTGAGAAATGCTTAGCTCATAAGCTTTTCTGCTGTTCACTATGTTACCCCCATCAGCAACTCACCCTCTGAAGCCCGTGTCTGTATGTGTCTTATATAGTAGAGATGGACAGAAACTGGGCCAAGGTAATTTGCCTATCCTTACAAATGATTTTCAAGCTTCGTAACTTACAGGAACCAGTGAATTTGTCATATATAACCCTATAAATAATGCCATTAGTAACATTGCTTCCTATTTCACAAGTAGAGAAACTGGGGTGTTAATTTCACCCACTTAATAAGTAATGGGGCTAAGCCTCACATCTAGGCAGGTTAGATATATCACTAATATCATTGACTGTGTGTGGTATGGATGACCAGCTGTTTCTGTTAGATTTCTGGAGCAGGCAGCTTGGACAGATGACGCCAGGCCAGAGGGTTCCATGAGGAGAGTGGGTTTATTTAGGATGGAGGGAAGAGAGAGAGAAGAGAGAGCAGAGAGGTAGAGGAGTGGAGGCCAGCCATGACCACGTGGAGAGAGGGGGAAGGGAAGGGTGAAAGGGGCAGAGAGAACCTGCAAGTGCGTAGGTCACAGGAGCAAAGGAAGAGGAGGGGCCAGACAGCCCCTTTTATAACTGTTGAGAGGGGCATACCTGGCTGCTGCCAGATAGCTGTGGGGGTGGAGCATACCTGGCCGTTGCCAGGTAACTGTGGAGGTGGAGTTTAGACAGAATACTAACAGTTTCAGCAGCATTTTAAAAAAGTAGTTAGTTTTTGTAAGTTGCATTTTCTTTGATCCTTTGCCAAAGACTAGAAGGTTTTAAATATGAACAATACTATTGTTACGATATTGAATTCTGAAAAAAATTAAACCAAGTAAGGAGGGTAATGGTCCATAATTTGCAGAAATAAATGCTTAGGTTGGATTTACTAATTCACACAAATGTGGTGACTTAAAAAATGAAGCAAAGTAGATTAGCAATCATGATAGCAGGGCCAGGAGAAATGTTGCAAACTACAAATCATGCTTAATGTTCAAATTAACTTATATCCAATTGACAAAGTAATCTAGTGAGTGAATTTACCAGGGAGACTAGCTGTCTCTGTGTGTATAACTCTGGGTATGTAAGTCAATCGATATATCTATATTCCTTTCCTTTTCCTTTGAAATTTCACCTCTCCTGAATATTTTTTTAAATAACCCCAAGTGCTGGTTCAAGGAAATTACCAAGGAGTAAAAATAGCATACATTTATATATATGTAATAGGATTTGTTTATATATTTATATCCTTTCACCAATAACATAAAAATGAGCTTATAGTCTCAGTACTTCAAAGAAGAATAAGGCTTCCTGGTTTGGTATGACACACTCTGGAAAGCCTTTCTGCGTTTCATGGCTTTGACTTTTATCAATTGATTTTCATAAGGGATAACTAACTGGGTGCTCAAAATTGCCACATGCTTTCCTTGTACTTTAAATAGAAAACCCTTGGCACCCAGCGCTGTGATATGAAAATGCTAAGCAGTAAGCAAAATGGATTAGCCTTCATAAGGGAACTTCCGGCTGCCAGTGCCAGAGGGGTTAATGGAAAACAGTGTGTCATGTTTGCCATTTCCCCTATATTATCTTGCCCAGAACACCTGCTTAACGAACTAGACATAAATTATCACACTATAAGCACATTCTTTAATAACAAAAGCCTGCAGAGCATTTCTTCTTGTTGAAATAATAAGCTCAGAAAAATGATTTTGATGAAATTTTCTTAAATCCCACAAGCAAAAAAATATTTCAAAATGTATTTATGAACATCAATTTTTATTCTCTCTAGGGTTACAAAAAGGAACTTTACAACACAAAATGCAGTATTTCAATTGAATCTGAACACCTCTTTGTCAAGGGCATAGGTGTGCTTTGATTTGATATGCTCCAGCCTTTAGCTGGTTTGTGGAGCTTTCTCTTTATGCTTTTTTTCAGCTATACAGCACTGCCAGGTACTATATCAGCTATATAATGATGTTCAGATACCACTAAACAAAATTTTAAATTCTAAATATGTTTGTAATAAGTATTTTCTTAAGTTTTAGTATAATGACATAGGTATTACCATTGGCTAGTAGTGTTTAATTGCCCCCTTCTTTTGGCAAGTCGCACAGTATTTTCTGGAATCATGGAAGGTAGACAACAGGAATTAGTCAGATACAGATTGATTCACTGAAGTCCTATGTCTTAAGTTGTGGAGTCTGAACCCTCAACCTTGAAGGGCAACCAAGGCTATATTGTTTTGGGAGTCACCTGAACTACCCTACCAAACCTCAAAAAGTATGTTTCTTGTGCTCAGTACTAGAATTTTTGTTAGCCTATGGTTATTGTTGTAGCATTTTTAGTCCAAGACTTTTAACTTTAAGATTCTCTCTCTCTCTCTCTCTCTCTCTCTCTCTCTCTCTCTCTTTCTCTCTTCTTATCTGTCTCCCTCTGTCTGCAAACATACACACACACATATACACACATATATACATGAATGTATACTTATATGTATTGTGTATAATTTAAGGCAAATATAAAATAGTATCATTCTTCATTTTCAAGATATGTAGATAGGTATTGACTAGACTTACTTGTTTTTGCTAACTCTGATGTTTAGATTTGCTTACATATCTAATTCATGTGCTTCAATATACCTTTACACATTAACTAATGTGTCCTTATTAATAATTTACATGTTCATTTTGGATTGATGAGCAGTATAAGAAACTAGAGTATGGGAACTCCATTTTTGCCATGTAGCGTTGAGGGACTAAGTCACTAAAGTCAAATAATCTTATAAATTTATATATAAAAGCAAAGATGGTTTCTACTCAAATATGAAACTGAGAAAATTATGTTTAAATTAAAATTTTTCTATTTTTTTAGAAAAAGATTTAGAATAGCAATGATATGGTCTTCCTTTAAAAAGAGAATAGATTGGACTTTGTATTTCCATTAGCACAACAGGCTAATCTAAGCAAAATGTGCCATATGACATTAGAACAAATAATGTAGATGACAGAAATTCTGTATAGAAAGAACTTTTAGTTGAGGAAATTGGTGAGATGGGCCTTTCATATACTAAGTGACACTAGACATGATGACCTGAGACAATGTTTTTAAAAAGACAATAAAACATTTTGAAAGGCACCGAAGGGACAATTTCTTCTTACTTATTTCTTTTATTCTTGTAGTGTACAGAAGTAGAGAGGTGACTGATATTTGTTGCTGGGATCTAATACGACTTGAGTAGAGTTTGGATTATTGACATTCTTGGACTGAGTTCCCTGGGAATGCTCAACATGTAAGAAATGTCACCACATTGCTGTGTTGTGCTTAGTAAGGGTTATAGGCTTGTCATCAGCAGTGATGAGAGGGGTGAACGTGTCATAGGAGTTTGACAGTTTAAAAGGCTTGCCTCTATTTTCAGCTTGATCTGTTCACTTACATTCAGACCACCTGTGGCAAGGACCAGAAATTTCCACAACACAACATTCTTCTAACCTCTCAGCAGAGATTGATGGAGACCTCCAAGCTGTGGAACACCTAGCCAAATGTAATAAAAGCTTTAGCTTACAGATTTACAAAGGTCTTACATGTTCTACGTCTTTCTTGGGAATTAGTCTACATGTTAAAAAGTGATTCCCACAGTGAGAATTATGATTTATTAATTAGCACTTGTATATGGTTCTAGTTCTTATCAATATACTGCAGTAAGTGGGCATGAATATAACAAACACACTTCCAATTCAAACCCAGTCATTTTCTCTTACATCATACTGTTTGTTGTGCAATCAAATTAAAAACACGGGTGGTTTTTATAGCTATAGTTCTTTCTTTCTCAATTAGTCTGTTTCTCTCTATTTTGTTGTTTCAGTTTTATTCATTTCATATTAAAGTATTAGAATATATGTTTTAAGTGATCATTTTACTTTTATTGCATGATCACTATTAAGGGATGCAGACATCTACCAGTCAGTAGAACTTTTCTGTTGCACGTTCAGGAAGCTGAAGTCAATACCCAGAAACTATGTGAAAAATCCCCAGAATATAGTGGGCAGCTGTAGTCCCAGAGACAGGAAAATGAAGATATGTGGGTCCCTAGAGCTTACTGGCCAGCCAGAGTATTCTACTCGGCAATTGTAGGCCAGAGAGATACCTGTCCTGTAATTACACAGATCAAGTCACAGTTCCTAAAGTGTCATGCCCAATTAAGTCATAGATTGTTGCTTTGTCTAACTTCTGAAAACCAGAACATACTAATAAAACCTTCTCTTAGGAAATAAACAAGCAAAATCTATGATGTGTATAAAGAGGGTCAGACCAGATCATTTATGGCTTTGTCTTGAGATGGATAAGGAATATAAGAACAAGAAATTACTGTTGTTACCCTTTATTATATAATGTAATTCATGCATTGATTTCATTCAATTTAGGATATGTTTGAATGTTTTATAATCAGAACATGTAGAGGGAATATGTTTGTTTTTATAATTTCCTCAATATATGAACATACTCAGAGACAATCAGAAATCCAAGGGATCCAACACAGTTTTCCCTTCTGAACTCCAGGCTCTGTAAATCTTATTTCAACAGTCAGTGCTGGTCTGGCCTGCTTTAGCATAACAGACAACTCAGGAGTAAAGATGGAAGAAGCTTCATATTAAATAGGATGTCTCTAAAACACTCAGGTAGTAAATGACAGACCAGCAGACAAGAACAGTCCTCAAACCCTTTAGATTATTACATGAGTGAGAAACAGAGCCGTTATGCAGGAATGGGAAGTAACCAAGCAGAGACTGTACAAGGAGAGGAGTTGCACAGATTCAGGGCCATTGCCCAACATCCCCACCAGAGGGGCATGAAGAAAATTTGGAAAGAATTCTTCTACATGCTGACATGCTTACAGGATCTGTGCAGAAGCATTTGTGAGACTTCATTTTATTCTTATTGATAGGCTCATCACAGGATCCTGGCTCCTGCCTGGAGGACAGGGAGTTCTCCAGATCTGCTACAGTGCTGCCTACTTCTCTTCCCACAGGTATCCCCCTTCTCTGGTGCTCCTGTCACAGTCCATGTTCCAGGGCCAGTGGTACAGCATCCTTGTTCTCTTTGAACATTGTGGAGGATCCTTTAACAGATGGGTGAGCTCTGGTACATGAGTTCTCAAAGGGAAGTTCATCACCTGCTTCCCGCCATTGTCTGAGGGAAACCAAGTCATTTTAATTTATGAGCAACCTCTTAGACTATCCAAACACTCAGTAAAAATAATTAAAATCTTTGTTTTACAACCAGTGAAATTTACAATATTCTGTGACTCCTTTCTCTACTTAATTGGAGAGTAAAATGTGAAATAAAAAAGAAAACATTCGACTTAATTCCATTATTCAATAGTTGCTTACCAATCTCAAGCATTTGCTGGTAATAGACATTGTTGTAGAGTATTTTATGTATTTAAGTGTCATTACTAAGTCTCAACTCTAGAAATTCAGACTATTTATCCCTCTTTGGTTTTGAGTTTGACTACATGAATTGCCCCAGTTTCAGACAAAGGTCTCTAGAAGCTTTGTATATCCCTGCTTGTTCTCTGGAGCCTCAAATTTGCATGGAGTGCATGTCAACATGTGGAGACTAGCACGCTAGATCCAAGAGATAGATAAGACATGCAGAACTGAGCCAGGCTCTGTGATTACACTAGGTCTGGATGAGACCAATAGACCTTTAGATGCACAAGTAAGACAAGTTGAGACCAACAGAACTGCCTCCATGATCTTGATCTACACCAGGCTTACCTTAACTAAGGAACATCTGAAAGAAATTATTTTTCTTTCAAGTGATTGTATTTTGAAATGGTTTACTTTGATTTGTGTGTGTGTGTGTGTGTGTGTGTGTGTGTGTATGTGAGACAATCATTTCACATAGTGAGGATACAGGCCTAGATCAAGAATTCCTTTGGAGACAGTTTTATGATTTATTATTTTGCGGGTTTTATTATTTTCAAATGCTTAATTAAGTTATTTTTAAACACTACTTTTGTTTCTTTTAAGCATATTTAAAGGTCTAAATCTTCAAATAATTTGCATCAAAAAGCTTTTCTTCCCTTTATAAAACTTCAGGTCTCTAGGACTCCTTAATTAAATTCTAGAAGTAGTTAGAATTATTTATATTTTCATTGATGCTACAATGAAAAATTAATTCCAAAGAGTAATCTGTGTCTTCTTGAAGATCTGGGACAAACTTAAGTGTTTTGTTTAGAAATACACCTAAACCCTTGAGCTTTTGAATTCATAAGCAGTGTGCACAACAGGAAAAAAGGCAGTTGTACTATAGACACTTTAAAGGGATGCAGATCTGTAGCTAAGAGCTGCTCACCTTTTACAGCAATCATTGGGAAGATGCTTTTGTTTACTTAAATATTAGCTACCGTAAGTACACGTGAAGAGTTTTAGAGCTGAATACACCTGGATCATGCTGACTTAACACTCAACCTCCTAGTCATAAAGTGTTGTTTAAGTGAGTTGCTATCATCTTACACTGACGGGTAGTGCTAGAAACTTTTCTGAGAGTCATTGTATTGTGTAGTTACCATTAAGTATGCCATAAAATCTCTTCTGAACTTTTACAGTAAATGTTGTTCTTCTAAACTTATTCATACAATCATATTTCCTTGCCTCACATGTTCAACTTTTTAAGTTAATTCTATGTTATATATGCTTCTTCACTCAGCCTTACAACCATGCAACAATGTATAAAATCTGAACATACATAGAATGGTTCAAATGTGACAAAGTGTAAAGAACATCTAAAGATACTTTCTGTGACATATATTGATGACCAAGATGAATTCTCCAGTCAGCTATAGATTTGTCTAGGTGGTCATGAATTTAACTGTCATTTTGGCATTAAACTAACAAAACCACAGCTGTGATACTGCTTCCTGGTTGTTTTCTATGAGAATATATGGTCTGAAACAATTTACTGATGTACATCTTACCACATCTTCTCTATGGCTACAGGCCCCAAGACACCAATTATTAATTTCTGTATTGTTTCCTAGTTGCTGTGATCAAATACAGGCAAGCTGGTGAAGACAAAATTTATTTTTGCTTACACTTTCAGGGAGGATACATCCCAGCATGGTATCCCTGTCTGGAAGTTAGGATTGTTATGCATTTTCTCTGCATACAAGAAGCATCAACAGGAAGAAGTGGGACCAGGCTATTAAACATCAAAGTCTGCTGTAGCTCAAATTTCTCCTCCAGTACGACTCTACCTCCTAAAGGTTCCAGGTCAACTGGGTACAAAGTATTCAAATACATGAGCTTATGGAATCATTATTCAAATCATTGCAGGTGTAATGCAAGCAAAAACCTTGGGTATTCTGGTATAGCAAATCAAATTGTCTATCACAAACCCAAAATGTCTAAACAAAGTCTATTATAAGTGTTTTTAAATTGCAATTATACCAAGCATCTTTAAGTCCTAAGAATATGAAACGATTATATGTGTCTGTGTTTGAATATATACCATATATATGCATATGTATTACATACATATGCATAACATTACAAACACACACATACATATATATACCATATGTATTACAAGTGTATAGTGTATGTGGGAGCCATTTTTCAGCAAACATAAATGAATTATTTCGATTATACTTAAAAATTCTATTAATTTCTCTTTACACAGTATAATGTTTTGATGATTTGAACTTACTATTTATTTTCAAGATTTTTTATTTGATTTATCTTCATCTATGATTTTTAGGCTATTTGATTTAGCCTCAGCTGTTTGAGCTAACCATGTAGATTTAGAAATACAAATGATAATACAAAAAATTACAGTTACCAAAGAGATTTGTTTGTTTCATGATACATACAAAGAGCCCACATGGCTTTTTTTTTTTTTTTGAAGCATTCCTGATGAGTTTTCATACTCTGTGATATTTAAATTTTCTCTTTTTTTGTATTTGTATAGTGATTATTTGAAATCATTTTATAAATTAAGGTTATTTTTAAAACTATAACCATACATTGAATTACTTATTAAATAACTAGGATAGACAAAGTCTTCTTATTAAATAGCTAATGAAATCAAATTAAATCAAACAAAAGCCTCAGATTGCAGAGATACATCAGATACCATAGGCTGCAAGTGTCTCTGCTTCTCCAAGCCACCTATTCCTACTCTCCCTCAGTCTAACTTGGCTTTTAGTTATTGGATTTTTATTATGTTTCCTTGAAGTATGTTACTCTCTTTTGTTTTTATTAAATCTTTGTTTGGGTATTTATCTTTTTTAAATTCAAATTCTCTGAGTTTTGCAGAAGTCTTTAGTATTAAAATAATTTAATTACCAAAGTCATAACAACTGCAGGCAGAAATTCCTTGTAATTCATCCACAAACTGGCATTATCAGGAAAACAGCCAGACCCTGGTTCCACTGAGCAGAGCAAACGGGGAGAAATCTCATAGTACATATGATCATAAGCACAGTCATTATGACCTGCAGGGCACATTGTTTCACATGGCCTGTTCAAAATATACTGTAATGTCTGTTTCCTTGGGAGGGGGTCCTGTCTAAATGTGGTTTTCAGAGACTCCTAGGTGGAGGTGTCATGACACTGTGACCTTAAAGGATTCACACAAATAATGCCATGATCAAAATGCAGCTGACAAGGAGTTGAGTTAAAACAAGCAACCAAACAAACTAAATTTAACAAGCAAACACAAGCACTAGAAGGAGAATCTTCTCTGCAGAGACAAGAGCTCTAAAGCCCGAGCTTCAACTACTGCAGCTTAGTCTGTGGTACTTACTGTGTTTGACTGAAAATGAGCTTGAGATCCTCAGGTTGTGGGGAACAATCAAAGGCATCAAGCAGACTTGAAAATTAACCAAATAGACTATCAAAGAAAAGATAAAATAATTGAAAGTAAAATGTAATGGGCTAATGGGTGTATTTAGCAGCCCACTGAATGAATAAAAAAGAGAACATTTGTGAATTACAAGATTTAATAGAAGAAATTATCAAAATACAATGCAGGGGTAGGATGAGAAGGAAGCTATAAAACAAAGATAAAAATGGTAGAGTAGGATCATACAAAAAATACAACATATGTTTAATTGGAATTCCAGAAGGAGAAGAAATAAAGAAAAATGAGAGTAAGTGATATCGGGATAAATAATTCTTGGAGAATTTTCTAGAATAAGCAACGCAGTTCATAGATGCTTGGAGCAGCTTCCTGCTTAGTACCACCATCAACAGTAATAGACTTGAAGCTTTTGTGTGCTGAGTGAAAAGAATAATCAACCTAGGATTTTGTATGGTCTAAAAAAATGCCAAGAATATTATGACACAGCAAAGACATCTTAAATAAATATGGGGAGAGGGGGGATCCCACTGGGATATCAGACATTGGTGTATGAAAAGGAAATCTAAAAGGTGTATTTTACACATGGAATTCTACTTGGCTATGAGGAAGAATATCTGCACATTTGTAGGAAAATAGAGTAACTGGAAATCTTGTTCAGTAAAATAAATCCACTTCAAAGTCATATGCTTTTTCTCATATACAGAAACTGGAATTCTCTCTCTCTCTCTCTCTCTCTCTCTCTCTCTCTCTCTCTCTCAACCCTGAGTGTGTGCGTGTGTGTGTGTGTTTATGTATGTATGTGAAGGCAGAAAGTAGATGTTGAGAAGGAGTCAGGAGGGAAGAAACAGAAAGAGAGGTCAATGAACACATGTGGCCTGAAGTACAGTTTGGAGGGAAGAAGAAGACCAAAAAAGAGAAGATACAGGACATAATGGAGGACAAATGAGATCCATGTATTAGTAGCACATTTGTATGATATGAAAATGCTATAATGAAACCAATTACAGTGTATGAGATAATGAAAAGTAATGCCAGGCACTACAGGGGGAAGTGAAACGTTTCCAAAGGGAATATTGAATGTTGTGAAGCATAATTGCTAGCCAAATTGGTAAGATCAGTCTATATTATCTATTTTTTTTTTCTGATCAAGTCTCGAAGTTTAATGTTCAGCTCTCAATTTAGAGGGAAAGGCCCCACCAAAACCCTTTCTTGTTTCAGCCAGAGATGGGTGGTCTATATTATCTTTAACCGTATAAAAACGAAATTAAGTTTAAAAGGTGCAAGAAAGAGGTAAACATTAGGAAGTGGTGACCGGTCAGTGGCTGGTGAACTGGCATTCTGAAAAAGAGGATTCATGTTGTATTTGATTCTTAGTACTAAGGGGTTATATGTGTTTGTTGTAATTTAGCAACTCAGAGAAAAGACTGAAGAGCATCAAATCCAACCTAGGGGATGGAATGTTGTGGTTTCAATGAAAAATATCCACCATGTGCACTAGTAATTGAGCATTTGGTTCTTGGTGGCATTGTCCGGGAGGTAAAAGTACTGAAGTCTTGGCTGGAAGAAGCATGTTGCTGGGGGAAAAATTTGAGATTAGCTAGTTTCACCCTACCTGCACTTTGTTCTTTATATTTCATGCTTGTGGTAACAGGTGTGGCCATCGGTGTGGCCACAGGTGTGGTAACAGGTGTGGCTACAGGTATGGGGACAGGTGTGGTAACAAGTGTAGTCCAGCTGTGACCTTTCAGCAATCTGCTCCTGCTGTGCTGCCATGCCATTCTCACCATGAAGGACTCTGACTTCTCTGGAACTATATGCTCAAATCAACTCTTTCTTCCATGAGGTGCCTTGATTATGTTATATTAACATAGCAACAGAAAAGTTACTAATGAATTCTGAAATTGAAAATTTGAATTTAAAAGTAAGAAAATACTACAGCATTCTCTGATATAAATAGAATAATGGTTCTCCATTTTCCAGTCCACAACTCTGCTTGCATTTCTGGAGACCTACTGGCACTAGTGACAACCAGGTAAGACCCCTGCTACACCCTCAATGCCCTGTCTACCAAGTCCCCCTAAAACATACCCAAAGAGATAAACTGTACCTTATCACCTATGGTCTATTATCTAGCCCACAATGCTGCTTGCATTCCTGGAGGCCTGCTAGCACCAGATACAACCATGTAAGTCCCCTGCATCAAGCCCTTGCCCACTAAGTCCCCTTTAAGCATATCCAACAGCAGTAAACTATACCCTGTCCTCTGCATTCCATTAATCAATGACAACTCTGCCTGCTATCCTGGTGGCCATTCTGGCACCAGGGATACTAGGCCATGCTGGTACTATGGACTACTGAGGCAAGGTTAGCATCTAAAACCTAGAGGCCACATGAGCACAAATTTTCCAGGGGAGACACCCTGCTGGAACTGAACCAAATAGACTGGAACAACAACAACAACAACAACAAATCCTTCTACCACATAATAATGAAAACACTAAATGTACAAAACAAAGGTATTAAAAGTTGCAAGGAAAAAAATGCCTAGTACCAGTTAAGGAATATGAATTACCATATAACATGGTAATATGAAAGTACCATATAAGGAATAGAGTTACAATTACATCTGACTTCTCAACAGAGGGTCTACAAGGTCCTAGGCAGATGTCTTACAGTCTCTAAGACACCACAGATACTAGTCCAGACTACTATACCCAGCAAAACTTGCAATCACCATAAATGGAGAAAACAAGATATTCCATGACAAAACAAAACGTAAACAATAATCTATCCACAAATAAACCCCTAAAGAAAATTATTGGGGGAAATCTCCAACTCAAGAAGATTAACAAACAACGCTCAAGAAAACAAGGAAAAAACAAAAGAAACACACCCACATGCACACACATGCATGTACCACCCACATACACATACTACCTCCACTAACATCAACATAACAGGAAATAACAATATTATTGGTATCTCTTAATACCAATTCACTCAATTCCTTAATAAAAAGACACAGACTATCACAATGGATGCAAAAAAATAGTATCCATTATTCTACTGCAAACAAGAAACACATTTCAACATCAAAGATAGACATTATCTCAGAATAAAGGGCTAAAAAAATTCTTTCCTAGCAAACAGACACAAGAAGCAAGCAGGAGTAGTCATTGTAATATCTAATAAAGTAGACTTATTAGATATTACATATATATATATGAACAACCGGCATAGCAACAGGCATAGAGGTAATCCAAAATATTATTAGGTCATACTTTAAAAACCTGTGCTTCACAAAGTTGGAAAATCTAAATCAAGATTAGGTAAACAAATTAAATAGAGTTATAAGCCCTTAGCAAATAAAAACAATCATTAAAAGTATCCCAATCAAAACCAGTCCAGGTCTTGATGGTTTTGCCTCAGAAATCTACCAGACTTTCAATAAAGAGCCAATAAGAAACTTTTCAAATTATTCCACAAAACAGAAATAGAAGGAACACTACCAATTTCAATTTATGAGGCCACAGTCACCTTAGTATTTAAACCAAGAAAGAATCACCCTAGAAAAAGAATTTCAGACCAATCTCTCTTAGAAACATTGATATAAAAATACTCGATAGAATAGTTACAGCCTGAATCTGAGAACACATCAAAAACATCATCTGCCATGACTAAGTATGCTTCATCTCAGAGATGAAGGCATGGTTCAAAATACAAAGCTGCGTTATATAAACAAACTGAAATAAAAATAACCCACTTGATCATCTCATTTGATGCTGAAATAGCCTTTGGAAAAATTCAACATCCCTTCATAATAAAAGTCTTGGAGATGTCTTGTTTAAAAGGCACATCCTTAAACACGATAAAAACAATATACAGCAACTCAATAGCCAACAACAAATTAAATGGAAGGAAACTCAAAGCAATTCCACTAAACTCAGGGACAAGACAAAGCTATCCACTCTCTCCGTATCTATTTAATACTGTATTCAAAGTTATAGCCACAGGAATAAGACAACTAAAGAAGAACCAGGAAATTCAAATTGGAAAGGAAGAAGTAAAAGTAGCTCTATTCACAGATGTTATGATAGTATACATATGTGACTCCAAAAACTCTACCAGAGAAAGCCTACAGCAAAATGGCTATATACAAAATTAACTAAAATAAATTGGTAGCCCTCTTATATATAAATAATAAATGGGCTGAGAAAGCAATTAGGGAAGAAATACCATTCACAATAGCCACAAGGTATCAGAAGATGAAAATATCTCCCATGATCATAGGTCAGTAAGATTAACATAGTAAAAGTGGCCATCCTACCAAAAACAATCTACAGATTCAATGAAATTTCCATCAAAATTCCAACACAGTTCTTTATAGACTTCAAAAGAACAATACTCACTTTCATATGAACAAACAACAACAACAAAGCCCATGATAGCTAAAACAATCTTGTACTTCTGGAGGTGTCACCATCCCTGATTTCAAACTGTTCTACAGAGTAATAGTACTAAAAATCGTATGGGATTAGCATAAAACAGACAGGGCAAACAAGATAATTGAATCAAAGAACCAGAAGTAAATTCACAAACCTATGGATTTGGTTTTAACCTATTTATTTTTAATGAAGAAGCCAAAACTATACAATTAAAAAACCATGTTCAACAAATGCGGCTGGTTTAACTGGATCTCTGCATGCAGAAGAATCCAAACAGATCTATATATATCACCCTGAACAAGTCCAAGTGGATCAAAGATTTCAACAATAAAACCAGATACACGAAATCTCATAGAAGAGAAAATAGGAAATAGCCTTGAATACATTGTCACAGGAGACAACTGAACAGAACATCAACAGCTCAGGCACTATGATCAACAATTAATAAATTGGATCTCATGAAACTGAAAAGCTTCTCTAAGGCAGAGGATATCCTCAAAGGAACAAAACAGAAATTATTTTTACCCTCCTAGGAAGGAGGTCATATAATGCAAATAAAATATTCATATTTTTAGAAAGTACTGAAATTGTTATCTTAAATAGTTAAGCATGGTATTTTGTTATTTTATGTCATACAACATGTTTTGATATTCACATTGTATTCATTCCCTAGTTGCTCCCAGCTCCATCCAGACTTCCATTTCTCCAGTTCTCCTCCTTAAACTTTATTGTTTTTTAATTAAAAACTCACTATATTAAATTTGCATTGACTATATACTCACAGGTTTGGGTCCTTCCATTGGAGCACAGTTGATTTACTAGGAAACACATATTTAAAGAAAATAGATTCTTCCTTTCTGAAAAGTTAACCTCTATTGCTAATAGCTCCTTCATTAGAGTAGTTCTCATGAGCCCCATGCCCCTCCAAGGTAAAATACTTAATGGTTTACTTATGCAGGGTTTGTGAAGGCAGCTACTGTATTGTGAGCTCATGAGAACAGAGGTCCAGTCCTGTACAAAGATACAATTTGCTCTGGCCCAGACTTCTGGCTCTTACTGTCTTTCTATCCTCTTTGTCCAGCGGTACCTGAAACTTGAGGTAAGGTTGATATAGATGACCCATTTGTGCGTGAGGACTCCCATGACATTTATTCTCTGTACTTTGACATGTCGTGAGTTTCTACATTGACCACCATCCATTTTACAAAGGAATTTCTGTAATGAGGTCAGAGAACTGCACTATTTCAGGAATAGAGAGACGTCATAAGTTCTCAGAATATGTCTCCTCATGTAGAGTTGCCCTTAAATACAATCATAAAGCAGTTGGTTATGCTCATAGCATCCATGCCACTATTGCATTCATGAGAATATCTTGCAGGATTAGTTATTATTATAGTTCGCAGACTTCATAGCTGGGTAAGACTGTTGATGATTTTAAATGAAATCCAGGAGCAAAAATTCCTAGAGACTACAAATACTGAAAACTGTCAACTTCCATACCTATTCTAGAATCTTCTCCTGGGTTTAGATTTGTGGAACATGGCTATATGGGATTTTTATAGTTAACTGAACCCTGTATTTTGTAAATAGTCTACCAGGATTTTGCCAGCACCATGTCATTTTCTGCTACCTCATAAGATCCTAGGTATATATCCTCAAGTTTATTACTTGGAGATATTTATATAAGCAATGGGAATGAGAAAAATTTAAAAGACTCTGGTTACATTTTCTTAGAATAAACAGACTTCTAAGGGAATATATATATATGTGTGTGTGTATATATATGTATACACACACACACATACATATATCTTATTAAGTCACAGACAAAATTGTTATGTTAGGATCATATGACAGAGTCTCCACAATTCTTTAATTAATACAAGAGTACATTTCATCTCATAACATTCAAGTGAAAAACAGATTCTTAATATGTCATACTTATGTTCTGAAATTATTACATACATTCAGAGGCTATGATGTTAAATGCATCACTACACTTAACATTAGGGGAGTATATTAAAATGGCTATGAGTTATCTAAGATTTGTTTTTAATGGATAGCAATCACAAAATTGGCTGATACCAATTGTGTTAGAATAGTAACTTGTCCCAGGCTCTTGAATGTGTGTCTTGCTATATACTCATTCTAGTGATTGTACAGAGCTTACTACGTTGTACTTGTACTGACTTCCCTTTTCTATTATGATTCCTCTTCAATTTGTTACAAATATTTGTCATTATTTTGTTATAATGTGGTCAAATCTTAATTATTTTGTTTCATAAAACCATTTATTTCTCTAATAACCAGAGTCAAGAGAGCCAATAGAAGTAGGTTGTAGCAATGGCATAACTACTAGATTTGGAATTTAGTTTTGGTAAGCTTTGTTCATGACTAAGACCTCTCAGGATTAGCATCCTTGGTCTTCAGTATCACTGTGATTATGGTAGTAGTGATGACTGTTGTAACTGCACATTCCTCTAGTCTCACTATTAAGGAAAATTCTGTGGTACCATCAACTGGATTTCTATGCTTTTCTTTCAAATTTAGCACCAACTTGTAAATATTTAAACATAATCTAGATGCTGTATCTTTTATTTTATACATTCATTTTATTTTTATTTTTGTTTTTTCTGTATGTTCACATGCAGGTGATTGTACGTTAAGGCCAGAAGAAGACAGTTCTGGATCCCCTGGAAGTAGAGTTACAGAGAGTCATGATATACTGAATCTACGTGCTGGGAGCTAAACTCTAGCCCTCTGAAGAGCAGCAAGTGTGCCTAACCAGTGAGCCATCTCTCCAGCTATGTACTATATCAGCATCACATGTATCTCTAAATATGCCATATATGTGTAATTTTTATATATAATAAATGATATATATTATATATAATTAACATATATATTTAATCCATACAACCACAATGTGATTGTTTTCTAGTACTGTTTGTTTTATGCTTTTTTTTTTAAGTTTAACTTCCTTTAATTGGTCATTCCCGTAACAGTTTTTTTTTTTTTTTTTAATCAAATCGTAATTTTTACTTATTCACACAGGGGTTATAAACACAAAAAGGCAGGACGTGGGGAAGGTGATGACACCAGAGCACAGGTGTTCAAGGGGAGTACAGATATCTTTCAGAACAGGGTATCGGCTGGGTGAAGGTTCAGGGGACAGGTCACTATGACTCTGCCTATGATTCACTTGTCCTTATCTAAATTGGTGCTATCCACCGGGGCTACCTATTTACAAGGTCTATGACTACTCAGGCTGGTAAATCTCCATAAAAGCTGCCTGTTTACTATAGCTTATCGCCATTTGTTTCAGTGTTTTTCCACAGAGACCCAAGACTTTGTGTTAGCATGTATGTATGTCAGGCCTATTGCTGATTTTAGGCCTATGGCTGGTTTTAGGCCTTCAGTGTATAAACAGGGCTGCCCCTGACATCTTTTCCCTTCTCTAAGTATAGAAGGGCTCTGGCGATTCAAATCTTTCGAAGGTGGGGATAGAGGCCAAACCTCCAATAATTGAAGGGGACCTTGTAATGGCTCCAGTTCTCCTGTCATTGTCCAGTGAGGCATGAGGGCCATACCCATCCCAATGTCTTTTTCCTGGAGAGGGGATACTTTTGACATCAACCCCTATGCAGTCAGGCTTGTCTCTCAGGGAACCCAGAGGGATATTTTTAACGTTTATTTATGTTCCCTTGCACTGCTTAGCCTAGCAGTCTAAGCAAGGATTCAGATTGCCAGTCAGAGGAGGTTCTGGGGAGCCCCTCTCTACTTGGTCTAGGGGCAGAAGTCCCCTCTTTTAGGTTGGGTGGAGATGGGTTTGGGGAACACCCTGGATAGAGTAATAACCTCATCTTGAGTCTCGTGGTCCTCCACAGCTAACTTATGATAATGTATCTGAATAGGTTTTGCTACCAAATTATCTATCTGTTGTTTCACAAAGTTGGTCAGTCTATTTAAGGCCTAAATGATTGGAGTTTTCTATTCTTCCACATGTCTAAATTTTCTTCTCTATTTTTTTATAGATTTTATGCTTTTTATTTCCTATATTTTATGCATCAAGGGCTATATTTTCTCACAAATTATGTTTGATTAACAGAATTTTTTAATTGTTCTCCTCTTTTTCTCAATTTATGAAAACTGCCCTTGCATTGGCATATTGATTTTGTTATGCAGTAATCATGTGAACTCATATAAATTGTGGCATCTGAATGTGGGTGGTCTCATGTTGTGATGTAGATATTACCTAATAAGTTCAACATAATGTCACTCCTTTTCAAAATGCTATCAGGAGTGCATACCTTTGTATGGGTTTCCCCCAATCATGGAAAGGACGAGACTCAGCACAATTTCAAACCCAGTGCTTATAACCAGTAGCATTGCTTTTGTTTTTAGTTTAACTGAAAATTTTCTAATCATTAGTTGACTGTGAGATTCATTTTCTTTATGAAGTCCTAAGCTTTCTCTTATACACTGCTGCTTTCAAAACTGTCTTTATATTTTATTTTTAAGGAAAGAATCAAACATTTACAAGAAGGACTTCATGGTGTCATTTGAAAATGTTTTGAAATATATGTGGTTTCATCCTTATCATAAAAACCAATGTTTGTACATTGACATAATCATTTAATGTATAATTCTAGGTCCTCATATATATGTTAAATGTCTTCTGACCTAAATAAGAAATTATTTGCTTTTAAAAGTTTTTATTAACACATGTAGCAAATACTTCACATACATTTTATGACAACAGCAGTAAACTGCATATTGTGTAAATTAAGGAGCACACTGGAACTTAATAGCACAACTATTCTTAGTATAAAACAAAGGCAAGCAAATGTTAAACATGGCTTTCAGGTGAAGTCTTCATCAGAACATATTAAGTTTTACACCAGTGATTTATACCTGTGAATGTTTCAGTAAGTACTGCTTAAATTCAACTTCTACATTTTAATTATGTCAAAATTCTAGATACTGTGAGCAACCACTAGGTTAATAAAATGAGAATGGAGCCATCTGACTTCTCATTTTATTTTGCCTGTGTATCCCTGTGCTGACATTCAGTCTTCAAGGTTTATTTTGCTTTGGTCAACATAACGGTACGCAGAGTTCTTTTTTTTATTAGTGGTTTTGCAAAAATGACTGTAGGCCATTCCATTCAAAAGGAATAACAGATCCCCTAGGCTTTTTAGAAGAGGCTTTGTCTGCCTTGGCTTTCTCAAACATTGTTGTCAACTTGAAAATAAATAAATAGATAAGATGGTTCAGCTGGACAAATTGTGGTGATAGACACTGGGCCTTCTCCGGGGAAGTGTGGCCACAGGCCTGCTGCACTGAGGATGGATTGAGTCTGGCCTTTATCTCACCTGCAGTGCTTGTTACCTGCAGGCATCAAGAGTCGATGATTACTTTTGCTGCACCTCTCTGCAGCTTCTGAATCCTGCACATTTTACCAGCTGATATACACTCAGAAGAGGCATTCTGCCTGGGACTGGATTAACCTTCTTTTTTCCTGCATCTTTCTAAAGAGGATGTCAAATTGGTCAACGCTTCTTCATCTGTACTTCTATGCAGTCAATCTTTTGAAATAAAATTGCTTACTCCTTTTTCTAGGGAAGGTCCTGAAAGGAGTTTTCACTTCAAATGATTAATGCATACACTGTTAATCTTCATTGCTAACTAAAAGTAAAACTACCTCACTGATGCTTCTTCAACAGAAGTTTGTAGTAATTTTGGGATCAAATAGCAGTTATCTAATTTGTATATGTATCTTCTTACATCAGTGATTATAATTTTTATAAATGTGTGAAGGTAAAATATTTGAGAGAAGAAATATTATCTTGTTGTAGTAAAAAGAAATGAAAGAGTCAAAGCATCTTTACCTGGTCACAGTAATGTCTGGGACCACACATTGTTTGGCTCATTATTGTGAGTCTTCAGATTCACTATCTTAAATGTCAATCAGCTTCTTATCCAACATTGGAAAAAAGAAAACAAACTAAGACTATTGGTCAATTTAATTCAAGTAGAACCCATTCCAAACTGTAGTTCCAACTAATCCTTTACTGAATGCTTAGTATTCACATGGACTATTGGATCATTAGTTCATTCCAGGCTTGAACTTGATCTAAGACTTAAAGCCTTGATCTTTTGTTTCATGAATATTTAATTGGACTGATCTCTTTTCCTTTTATAGTATGAGTGAGGGTACAACATTCTTTATTGCAAAGTTACCCGTTGTGCTTGGCATTTTAATTTACTTTCTTAAACTTTTTAACCAAGGACCATTTCAATTCCAATGAGCATACTTTATCACACTTTTTCAGATGATTACATTTTCTCTTTGAAGTTTCTTCTTTTTAATTCTTCTGAAGCTTGGGAATATTTCCCCTCTAGTTGTAGCTTACTAAATACGACACTGAAGTCAGAAGTCTATGACAGTGACTTCAGTTGGTAGGTGAGTGACTTTATCTCAAGTTACCTGTGAGGTCATAAACACCCTCCCTGTCCAAACTCTGTCTGTCATCAGGAAGTTGGGAAGTGACAGCAAGTGTGTCACAATGGGCTATATATATGTGATGTATATATGTATTGGCATGAATTACAAAGTTTCATACAAATTATTAATTTCAAACCATTTTTATTAATATGATACATTATATTATTGTAAACTCTTCTGAGTGTTTTCTGTTTCTCATCTCACTCTTATTAAACATGTGGTAAATAACTTATAATAATATATTTGCTAACTGGTATAATAATTAAACACCAGGTTTTCTGAAATATACTCTGTGGTTCCATTCCATCAACTTTACAACTCCATGCATGTTTTAAGAAAACTTGCTTACATGTCAAATTTCATTTATGAAAAATGTAAGTATTCACAGTATTTTGCACCTATATCATTAAGAAAGTTCTGGTAGTCCCAATAACTGAATTGATTGGTCTGTAATTAGTTCTTTGAGAATTTCATATAATGTTTTTTAATCATATTCACCCCCCTCTCCCAAATATCCCCAGATCTAAAGCTCATTTTTTTACTCACCTAACCTTATGTCCTCATTAAAAGAGCAAGGTCAATTTGTAGTGTCCATATACTCTTGGATAAATGTCCATCTACTAGATCACTGTTGTCATACCAGGGGTAGCAGGAGTCTCACTCTTAAAGAGAGCCTATTTTCCCCTCTCCCAGCAGCTTTTAAGTTCCAGTAACTTTTCAGATTGGTGTGGGGATTTGTGTGTCCTTCACCATGCTGAATTTGTTTCTGGTTTCAATTTGAGAAGGTCTTCTACATTTTGCCACAACCACTGTGAATTCATATGTACACTTGGGTGGCTGTGCCTGGAGGACACTGACTCTGTAGTGTCATCTACCACCCCTGGACTTTCAATCTTTCCACCCTCTTTCCAAGTCTTCCTTGATGCTTGGGAGACTAGCTTATTAGATGACCCAATACAGGATGGAAATTTTGTAGTCCTTTGTTCTCTGCATCTGGACCAGCTGTTGTTCTCTGTGATCATCATTATGAGCTATATAAAAAAAAAATCTTCCCTGATTATGGCTACATTGTGAGAATACAAGTTATATAAATTTCCCATATTCTTTGCTTCTCCTTAAAGCTAGATTGGCTGAGCAAGAAGCAGTCCATGAAATAAGTCTTCAAACAGTACTAAATATGCGTGTCTCCTTTGTTGAAAGCATTGCTTGTCATTTGCTCAAATCTTTGTGTCTTCTTGATCATGAGAGGGACTGTGAACTGTAGACTTGAGGAACAACTACAGGGATGAGAGTTCCTAGAGGTGGGGACCCTTGATATGTTTTCATTTAGAAAATGAATACTCCAAGGGGAAAGGAGAAGGTTCCCTGATAATACAGAAAGATGAGGTTCATGTGGGAAATGGTTAGCTCCATGATTGGCTTGAAGATAAAGCAGATGTGAGATATATTCAATGGAAATGTTGGAGAAACAAATAATTCCTTTTATGAAAGCTCTTAAATAACTCTTCATCTTTTCGGGTAGGAGATTGAGAAAACAATAGGCAAAAAAGTGGTGAGTAGGAAAGGGCAAACTTGTAACCTCAATACTTGGAGATTAACACAAGAGGATAAAAAGTTCATGGCCAGTAGTAGTTTCTCCTATACGGTCTATAATCTCTCTGGCTAAGGGTGATTCTGGTAGTTTTATAGTATCTGACAGGATTTCCCTCATATTAAGTGGAACTTAAGATTGTTAAGCAGCTGTTGGTCACCTCCAAGATGTGTCATTGTACCATTGAGGATGCCATTCCAGAACAGTAATTTTGTAGTTGACAGGATTAACACTTAGGTGGGACTTGCAATTATTCTCTTTCTTAAATTTAAGCTTGTATAAAATATTCCTATACTATGACAGCACCAGTTTGATATCTCTATGTCCTGTGTCATCATAAAGAGAATCTTATCTTCAAATACTTTATGGCAACCAGGGGCAATGACAATGGCCTATGCCATTTTTCTAGATCAATGAACTATATTCTAAACAATTATAATACCACAGGTAAGTGTTGTTTTCACTTCTCATCACAAACAAAAGGAGGAAGAGGAGAAGGAGCAGAAGAAAGAAGAGGAGGAGGAGGAGGAGGAGGAGGGAGGAGGAGGAGGAGGAGGAAGAGGAAGAGGAGAAGAAGAAGAAGAAAAAGAAGAAGAAGAAATGCTTCTTTTGCATCAGATGGAGGTTTCATGATGGTCATAATGTAGAGAAAACATGGCTGTGATATACGCAACTCCATTTTGTTTATCTACAAAACAACCTCACACCTAAAGCTCAGAGAACTTCACAGGTGAGGGGTTGGAAAGGTTGTAGGAGCCAGTCCCATAGTGTCTTCTAGACAAGACAGGAATTCTGTACCCATCATATCACAATGGCATGGTTGTCCAACTAAGACCTACAAAATGACAATACCAGTCAAAGGCAGTGGGGATGAGATAAAGTTCCTAAAGCTCACTTCTAAATGAAGCACTATAAGCAGTCAGTGGCTTCTAAAGGTGGAAAAATCAGTTTCTCCAGGGTTTGTACATGTATGTCTAAATACATACATATACACACATAGGTATGTATACACATAAAATAATTTTAGAAGAAAGCATAAATTGAAAAAGTGGATATAAAGCAGCAGTAGTAGGAATGGGGAGTAATGGAATAAAGTAAATATTATGGTGTATGCATATATGAAATTAATAAACAAATCATTTAAAATGAGTTCAAAGCCAGCTGAGGCTAACAAGGCTACAGACCAACCTGGGCTGTAGAGTGGAATTCTCACAGAAATTAAAAAAAAAATGCATTTAGGCAAAGAGGTAATAGTACAGAGATACACTTGATAAGGATGTGATCATCAGTTTGTTCTTGATATAGATTCCCTGAGGCAAAGGGTCTATTTAGACTCTAAATTTCAGACATACAGTAGAATTGCCAAACAAGACTTTTAGTGAATAAAACTGAATGTTTACACTAAAGATATAGAGCATTTTTAGCTGTTAAGATCTTGTAATTGAATGAAAAGTAGAAGCTTAAACTGAGAAACAAAGGCTTTATTTATTTATTTACTTTTCAGTATTTGGTGATTCAGGTTTTATAGTATGAAGCAATAATGGAGTCCTAGAGAATGGGAAAATGTTTGTGGTAACTGAAAATTTATTATGTTATATTTACAATATGATTCTATTTTTTCCAAGATATCAACAAAAATATAAACTCCCACAATAGCACTCTAAATTATTAATAAAGAACCACAAAATTTTACAACTAAAAGATTATAAAGTAGGAATTCTGGTCAAAGTATTTTTTTTCATATTGGGACTAGTAAAAACACCTTTAGTGTGGGAGCTAAAAGAGGTTTTCATAGCTATGTATAATTAGGTACTTCCATCTTTATAAGAACTACTTCTCAATAAACTATATAAATTTGGATGCATTTCTACTAATAAAACAAGCTATTACAATAATTATCACAAAGATTATCCACTATGCTGACTACATGCAGATCCTCAGTAAGTTTTTCACATCCCCTGTACAAACAAAAGGGTATCTATAGGTAAAGAAACAAAACCCTACTGAAGTTAACCATAAAATGTGACGTTTACATTCACAGAAGTACCTGGATTCAAAAGCCACCTACTACACTTAAATAATATTTTATCAACAGTCCCCATGTGTATCAGAGTAGCTGCAACTGAGATTTTTGTTCTCACGTCTACAGAACAGTATAACAAGTTTACTGTGCTTCTTTCTTGTTTGACTAGGCAGGTGTCCATCAAGAGATAAATAAAGAAACTGTGTTGTATAAAATGGAGTCTTGTTCATCTACAATGAAGAATGAAATCATGACTTTTGCAGGACAATAGAGGGGTCTGGAGGACCACCATGTTAAGTGAAGAAGGCCAGTGCATGCAGTGAAGAGTAATGGATGGATACGAGCACAGTGCACTATATATTTGAACATGGGTACTGCTGTGAATCCTGTTTCTTCATGCTATGAATATATGCTAATGAATTTTATAAACACATTGAAGCATGTCTTAATGAAACTGCTAAAATTCACAGCAAATTGCATTTGAAGTAGGTAGACCCTTTTAACAATGTTACAAGTCAGACCAGAGTCTGACATCTTCATTTGGCTGAAAGTAACTGGCAGCATAGCATTCTACAAAACTGCACAGTAGTCTGTAAAAAATGAGTGTGAAGGAAAATATTTCAGAAAAACAGTAGGCATTTGTTCCTTTTTTCCTGTGATTGTCAGAAAATTATCATTTATCTCTTCGCTAATAGCCATTCTAAAAGATGCGATATGATATCCATTATGGTTTTGATTTCATTTTCTTGATATTGCTGGTCATAGGCATTTTTCATGGTCCTGTTAGCCATTTCTGGGAATACTTTTGATAGATGTCAATTTAAGTCAATTGTCATTTCTTAATTGTGTTGTTATCCTTATGTTGCTGATGTTTTGGAGGCTTTTGTGCTGTGTGTCTTGTGGATAGCAACTACTTGCTAGATACAGCTGGTAAATAATTTCTTCTAATCTCTTGCCTGTTTTCTTCCCTTTGTTATCTGTTTCAGTTGCTAGACACATATTTTATGTAGTTCCATTTGCCTGCTCTTGCTTTTGTGTTTGGTATCTTGTTCAAAAATAAACTTTGGCATTTTAAAGTCATAAAGCACTTCTTCTGAGCTTTCTTCTAGCAGTTAAAGCAATTCAGGTCTCCAATTTGTCTGATCTATTTTGAGGTGACATGTGTTCTTGCTAAGTAGAAGTGTCTGGTTTCATTGTTCTGCATGTGACAGACAAGATTTCCAGGCTCTTCCCTGATGAGAATTTTCTTACTTTATTGTGTGCTTATGACACCTTTGTCAAAAATCATAAATGTGTGTATTAATTTATCTAGTAATACCTTTTATGTATAAATTCTTTACTAACACATATCTCACTTCCATTTTATATTTATCTAAAACCCTTCATTTCAAAGGCATTTTTCTTTTCATCTATTATATCTTAGGTATCTGACTCTAACTTTCAAATTATGCAAACTACCTCACAGTTTAGGGAAAGGTACAACACATACACAAAATAATTTCTGTCTTTCATTCTTGCATGTTGGGAGGACTCTCATTAATTGTCTTATTTTCTCCTATTCAATATTTTCAAATGATCATCAATATTATTTTACTTGTTATTTATCTATTTATTCATTAGTAATAGAAAATACTGTATTTGTCCAAACATTAAATATTTTCAATCTACTTTTGAAATTCCATTTGTTTCTCAGATCTACAGTTATGTATTTCTTTTAATATCCCCTTTATTAGCATTGATTTTATATTTAGGTTTATAAATATTAATAAGAAAGAACCTTTGGCCCTGTTTTATTACTGCCTAAAGGCAGAGTTGTTCCTTTTGCTCACATAGAGGCAAAGACAATTATATTAGATAATCATGTTATTAAGATTAGTAGAAGCTAAGATCAGAAAGTAAAGAGAATGTGCCCTGTATCTCCACTAGACTGTATCATGGGCACATTGTTTGCTCAAAGCATCCTTGAATTGATGTGATTTGCTCCTCTTGTCTTTATTCTGCCTTTTGCTCTCCTTTTCATGGCTTTCACAAGCCTTTTCATTTGAGGTACCCAAAGATGAGCTCTGATAAGTTATATTGCCTTGGTGTCCTCTCCTGTCACTTTTGACACTGATTGACCCTATCAGCTCAGGGAAGTGGTAATACACTGCTTTAGTCTCGCTGTTTTTCATTGTGTTTCTTGTGAGAAAAGAAAAGATATGACTCTCTTGATAAAGTTTGAACTACTGCAATGTGGACAAAATACAAAACTGGAGTGGAATATCTCCACATATCTTCATGGTTTTCATTTCTCTTAAAGGTCCACATGTATAAACGTAGGGATTTTACTCTATGTTCATGTGAATAATAGTCACTGTGTCTATAGAGATGCTTATATATGACTTTCTAGGCTATTTTATTTGAAAGTTTTGAATAAAATGGATTCTGATTTAAAAAAAACGGGCTTTTTCTAGCACTAATAGACCCATTTACATCCTAGGTCCATTTTAAATTTCATAGATTTTTAGCTCCATTTTCTGCCTGTGAAATTGTTGCTTTTGTGATTTAACAATGTTTGTCTAGTAACTTTGCATATTACAAAACCAATAGGAATTAAGTGTGATCTCAAAGTAATGGATCACTTATTTGATAAATTGATTTTTTTGTCATTTTTGTCAAGCAATTAAAATTCTAAGAAATTTCAAAGAAAGATAAACGAGGTGATCCAGACTAAAGGAGAGTATGATATGCCATCAATATCGCGGGAGACTTAGTGACATTTGTTTGCCTCTCCGTATGTCCTCTCTGTTCCCCACTTGTAGCATTAGTGATCTTAAGCCTGGTTGGAGAATACATTTCACCTCAAGCTGTGAAAGAGTACAGGCTT
The DNA here is from genome assembly GCA_021653895.1 of Mastomys natalensis. Lineage (NCBI taxonomy): Eukaryota > Metazoa > Chordata > Mammalia > Rodentia > Muridae > Mastomys > Mastomys natalensis. The sequence continues at coordinate 343,983 of JAJTUV010000977.1, read as the reverse complement.
TAGGATTATTCTGTCTGTCCATTCTGCTGATTCTCATACTTTATTTGTTATTCCTCAGATGTAGGCCTTTGCCACTGACTCGGTTGCTATTTGCAACTTCAACTAGTTCGTGACTGGGCAAATCATGGCTTTAAGTTCTTGGTTACCTAGCTTCTTGATTTCTCTGTGACCCTTCTCATGTCTGCAGTGCCAGAGGTTCTTATGTGACTTCCTCTCCTCGATCATTTGAGTGGTTAACTTCCGGTGACAGCTTGACATATCTGGAAGAAAGGAACTTCCTTTTAAGAATTTATTCATCTGATTGGCTGGTGGAGATGTCTTTATAATTAATTAATTTTATTGATTATTAATTGAGATAATTGGGTCCTGCCTACTATGGGCAGTCCCATCCCTGAAAGGGGTGTGTGTGTGTGTGTGTGTGTGTGTATGTGTGTGTGTGTGTATGTGTGTGTGTGTGTAAGAAAAGTAGCTGAGCAAGGCCAGAGAAGCAGATTACAATCAGCCTTTTCCCATGGTCTCTGCTTCAGTTCCTGCCTTCAGGTTCCTGCCTTGAGTCCCTGCCCTAGCTTCTCTTAATGAACCAGTTCTTGGAAGTATAGGATGAAGCTTTTTTTTCCTCCCAAGTCGATTTTGGTCATGGTGCTTACCACAACAGAACTCAACTGAAGATACTCACCTCATATCTTAACCTGCACACAGCTTATGCTTTATGAATTTCCAGTATTATTTATATACAAATACACATGATTATGCACACACACACACACACACACACACGCACACACACACTCCTATGCAATTCAAATCTTAATCTATATTTTCTCTTCTGTGGTATATTTTAATTAAAGGTAAATTTAAGCTCTTTTATTGAGATTTATGCTTTGTACATTATTTATCAACATTTAAATTTAGCTGATTTGAAGAGTACCAGATACAGAAGAAACATTAACTATTGCTCCTAGCCATTTAAAAAGATATCTATATTAAATTTTAAGAGAAAATAATGATGCTTAGACTGTTGGATAGAATTGTAAGGCAGAATTATTTAAGTTTGTCAGAAAAAAACAGGCAAGAATTCATGACATGTATTAAAACCATTTCTTTCAAATAAATTAAATTCTATGGAATTTATTGGAATTATTGGAATTATGTGGACAGCACACATTAGAGTTGGGTTATTATATTTAAAACAAGGAGGACACAGAGTATGTTGGGGATTTAGAAGTGGTAGATTTAGATGGAGTTAAGGGGAGGATAGGATCAAATATATTGTATGAAAATCCCCCCAAATCAATAAAATATTATCAAAAATTCTCCATGATACAAATTTAATTCTGAAAATATTAATAATACTCATCCTTATCAAACTTAGATTATAGAATTCTCCTTCATTTACTTGACATAATTCTGTGAACCAGAGTTCTTTGATAATTTAAAACCACATTCATCTATAAACTCATTTCATTTAGTTCTATTTTGAATCAAAAGGCATGTAGTTCATTGTATTGATTCAATATCACATCTCATTAGACATTTGGATTCTTCCTCTATAAAAATGCCAATCTAGTCACATTGTGACTAAATAGTTCATCAATTATTTTTATAACCAGTTCAAAGGCTTTTATAACAAATCATCAATTTTATGGTGTTCTAGCTTAAAATAGAGTAAGCTTCATCTTAAATGTGAACTATTATGAATTCTTTAGCAGAAAAGTACTGGGAATCAGTAGATCCTCATGTGAAAAAAGAAAATTACAGGCAAAATGTTTCTGTACCTCTACATTTCTCTATCAGCTATTTTTCTCATTTTCAAAAGAGAAACATTACACTTATAACCTTTTATGATAGCAGTAAATTTGCATAAATATATTAATTTTTATTTGCTATGTTTCTGGCTGTGGCATGCATCCTTTTGGCACCATGACAAAATTGAGACTGTATGACCACTTTACATTTTCACTGAACACATTTTATACTCATCTTTTTAAACATTGAGAATTTTATATTAGAACAAAGAAGAATAAGATAGCAGAAGGAAAAATCTGTGAAAATTAGTACAAGTGGATGATTAAAATCAGAAAAACTGATTAGTATTAACATAAACATTATTAAAGTTGGAAAATCTTGATGGATGGGAGGCAAAGTGAGATTTATCTACAAAACTCATCTGTTGTTTTACAAAATATATGATTAAAAATATTATGAATATATGTTATACACGTCTGACATCCCACCACAATATTTGCAGCCAACCAACACTTCTGCAAACTAATGTGGTTTAAAAGTGAGTTTAAATGAGTTTCTTTTTCAAATTAATCTTCTTATTTAGCTGTGGCAATGCCTGTCAATAATTTGGGAAGGTGTGGCAGAAAGATTATGAGTTTAATGCCAGGTGAGGTAAAATAACAAGACATTTCTTCTAAACAGGGAAATAGTCTGTATATTTGTAACTCTAAGACTTACCATGGTGGGGAAATTTTAATTTTTATGTGTGATGCTGTGTCTATCAAAGAAAAATTGCACTGGGAAACAGACATGCGCAAGAGGACTTTGTTCTTGATGATTGCAATAGGTAAGGAAAACAAAAAAACAGCTTTTCTGAGGTGATGAGGAAGGGTAGGTAAAGTCCTGGGGTGACTTAGTGGAGAACCGTGGATGGTACTGGAACAGAAGCCACTGGCTCATGTGTCTTTTTTGTTATTCTGCAGATTTGCATCTGTCATTCAAATGGGACTGGGAGTGTATTTTGATGGTTATAGTTAAGTCCCCCAAAGGTGACTCTCTGGTCCTTCAAACCAGAATATGCAGCATTGTTAAATTGCCAATAGGTTTAGGAAAGGTTAGTATTTAAAGTTTGAATAAAAACAAAAACCAACCAAACAAACAAACAAACAACCAAACCAACAAACAGACACTTGCAGAATGATTTGTAAAGCAAATGCCCTTAGTAAAGGCAGATCAGGAGCTCACTGTCAGACACTCACTTGAAATCAACTGAGGAAGTGAGAAAAGTAAAACTCTCCTGATCAGTCACCACATGAATCTCAGAATCTCTTTATCCTTCTTTCCACCGCTCTCTCTATTTATTCATCTATCTATCTATCTATCTATCTATCTATCTATCTATCTATCTATCAAAAAATTTGGCAATCCATAGGAAAATAGTCTATCTCATTTGTAACATCCAAGCAATAAACATCCACAATAAACAAATATAGGAAATGAATATACCTAGATATGTTATCAGTAGAAAAAGTTGCCTGTAGTAGTATAAGTTCTATATATACATAAATAAGTAAAAGTTGTATACATGTTAGATATCAATATGCTCTTTATTGTCTCCAAATAACGTGAAAAAGTTAAAGCAGTAAACATAAGAATAAGAATTTACATGGTTTGGGGATTGGCTATTTGATTCAGACAACACAACAATAAGAATGTATAATATACATTTGTAATTTAGTATATGAGGAAAAACTTTATATATTTCTATTTTATTGTATTTATATATATAAGTACATGCCTATGTGATTATATACCTGTGCATGAAATAAGTCTATGCATATATGTTAAAATAAGTATTTATACATCTAAATATATATTCTAAAGTATCTATTATAATTTTTTCTTTCTCCTGATTACTTACTAATATATTAATGTATAATTTTGCAAATCAACCTGAATATCAATACCTCTCTCTTTCCCTTCCTATATTCCTCCCTTTTTCCTAATCTTCATTTCCTTGTTTTGTCTTTAATTTTTTTCTTGGTGGCAGTGATTTGTTGTCTGGTCCTTGAATATGCTAAGCATGCAACCCATATCTGGGCAACAAACACAGTCTCTCAAATGGTAAAATTTCAGAAGTTTTTCCTTTTAGAAAAACCAGACATATTGTATTACATGTTTTTGCCTCCACTGCTCAGAAAGTCAGCATTAGATTTAAATTTAATGCATAATAGTTATAGTATAGGTTGATTTATTTACTTGCTTTGCATCATTGGTTCTAAGCAGGGGAGTGAAGCACAGGAAGGCGTAGGAAAATGAATACATCCATGACACCTTTCCAAGTGTTTATAAAAAATAGTTGCACAAGAAACATGTTTTATTTTATTACCTAAAATTTTAATTAGCCCAATTATGCATATAACTTTTATTCATTTATGTCAAATTCTCTCCAGGATAATTTATGTTGTATGATATTTGCTGTAAGAGCTTATATAGTTTTCTCTTGAATAATTCTAGTTAATTTAAAAATAATGTCATTTAGAAAATGGAGTATGGTTAGGCTCAACAAACATTTATTAGACATTATGATCTGTACTGTGCTGTATATAGAAGTCAGAATGCTTGGGTTTTCCCTCTGATCGAGTTAAAACTCATCTAAGTGCAATGCTGTCCATTGAAAGTGTCATCTGCAGAGAGCTGGTAACTAAAGGATTCTGGGACAAGACGAACTTAATACAAATTCTTTGCTTTGCATCTGAGTATTTCTTTGGTTTTTATCAAAAGAATGAACTCTTCTGCATTTTTATTTTATTATGTATCATAGGATGATAATATATGTCTTTATTGTGTTCATCTAGAATGCATAGTTGATGGAAGTAACAAGCTTACAATAGTACTAAGTTATATTGTTAGTAATATTATTTATCACTGTGACTTGTAGAGATTGGATGGTTGAGGAGGGCTAGGGACTGTTTCGTAGAATGTGCTCTTGCAGAGATGATTCAGGACCTTGGAGGGAAAAAAAAACGTCTGATGAAAGTAGTGTGTAGAGAAAGCCAGGTTGAGGGAGGTGTCAACGGCTGACACAAGACAAATGGATGTGATGTTACAATCTGTAAATGTCATCAGTTCTATACTACTAAACTGTAAAGTGTGAGGTAAGAGTGAAAGGGGGCTCTAAAGAGATAAGCAGAAACTGGATCAAGAAGAGAAGGTGCGTGTCTCTCACAGGGCGAGTTGACTTTATCTTGTAAGTGAAGGATAACAAATTAAAAGGGTTTTTTAAAGGACAGAGAATTGGCCAGATTTAATTTTGCATAGATCTCTTTGATAGCAGCTTGAAAACATAACATGAGATAATGAAAACAGGCTGGGAAATGCTGTAGAAAACAATAATAATAATACAGCTGCTGCCATTCTGTAAGAAGAGGGAATAATTGCAGGCAGGCCGGATAATTTTGAAATGTACTATTTTCTTATTTATTTATGCTTTAAAAATTCAGAGGTAGAGAGAAAAATTAAATCCCCGGAGAAATAATTCTCAGGGAAATATCATAAATGCAAATGTAAAATTGATAAGAATTCCTGATGGTAATACTTTAGAGAAATCTTTACCTATTACATAACCATTACAATAATTTTGATTATTTAGTAAAAATCTTATTAACGTACTCTGTGATGATTTATATGTAAAAGTAGACTCAATGTCATGATATCTCCCTTTCCATTTTATAATAAAATTATTGGTAATGTCAGCAGAAATTCATAAGAAATGGTCTTACATTGCAGCTTATGTGTTTTGGAAATCTGGGTTCAATAACTGTTTACAATAATCAACTTTATGAGTTCATAGCTCAGCCTGCCCTTGAAGTTCCTACATTGAGGACAAACTTTTTCCTGCTCCTTCTATCATCCCTTACTAACTGACCAATGTTGCATTGTTATCTTTAAATTTTATAAAATAAACATATATGTTCAATGAACATGCTAATTTTTATTTTATGTATAATATTGGTTCTTATTAAACTCACAGAGAATATGTTTCCTGAACACTCAAGAATGAAAAGTTCAGGTCCTGCTTGGAGCATGCTTGCACAAGGCATTTGAGGTTTTGTCTACTGCAGATTTCCTCCATAATGTTCATCCAGAGATTAGAATGAAAGTAAAATTATAACCACAGTACACAGTGATTGATAGCTGCATGTAAGCATTGTTTTCTGAGAATGACAAAATGATACTTTGGGCTATTAAAGAACTGCCTGTAAGCTCAGGTGTCGGCTATGGTTTCTGTTTCCACTCCCTCTACCCCAGCTCAAGCCACCACTCTTTATTTACGAAGCCATATTCCTTTCTCATACAAAAGAGCTATTAGCATAGAGGAGAAATCTAGGCTTCCTCTTTCTGAGCCCAATCAGCAGTAGGACTTCCTTCAATCCCTGTCTTGGTGTGACAAAGACAAGAAGGAAAGCCTTAAGGCCAGAGGGAAAGTACTGTGACCTTCCATGACCTCTCCTTGGCAGCTGGCTTTTAAAAGATAATCTCAAGGAATCCTCTTTTTGCATATTCTGCTCAGGGGCACTCCATGACTGCTTTAGCTCGACCACGTTAATTTATTAACCAACCTTGAGAAGCATGGAACTAGGCTTGAGCACACTTTCACACGTTGAAGTACTTCCAGATTTGGGGTTTAATCAGGGAAGTATTGGAGGACCATCACAAAACAGTATTCTTGAGTATCACTGTTTAATCTTGCTAGTTTTTTCTTGAAACAGTCTACTTAGTGGGCTTTAGCAGTTATCTCAATTTTTGAGAGTTATGCCTATTGTACAAAGATCAAGTATAATACTTGGAATATTAAGTACTGAACACAAACACTGCCCATTTTCTTTACTGGTCAATTATACAGATTTTTGATTGGATTCCTTTTATCATGAAGGTATCATTTTAATTTGAAGTTTCCTTTATGAGATTCTCTTACCACATTTGTCTTGTTTATTTCTTTTCAACTCTTGACAATATCACATTTATTTTAGGGGCCTATTAACTCCCTGTTGGTCTTCTTTCTCATACTTCTCTCGTTCCTTCGGTCTAACTAGTCCTGTTCCTGTGGCTGATTTATGGGGAGGTTGTGTGCAGATGTAATGTGTTCATCATTGCAATGTGAACTATGTGCAGAATTTAGCATGCCATAGAACTCGTTTACATCTTATGGCTTTTGCAATATTTCTGCCATATCTTTTGTCGTATCTTAAGTGCCTTGAAAGGGGTGATAGAGTTGTCTTATTTAGGATTGCGTTTTTTAAGACTCATTTGCAGGTTTTTTTTATCAGTTATGGTTCTTCATTAATCATTGCTCATTACAAACAAACAAATAAATAAATATATCAATAAATAAGGAAAAACTTCTATTCCCAAGGCTGAGCGAGAGGAAAGCTGGCATAAACATAAATTCTCAGAAGGCAGTTTGATTACAAATCCGTTCAGCAAAACATCCGTAGTAGATTTCCCCTTAGGTTCTGTGGGCTCTAGTGAGTTTTCTTACCAGATTTACAATGCAGCAGTAGTATCCCTCATGTAGCCATCCTAAAATCTCGAAGAAGAAAGTAGTGCTTTCTCACCTAAACAGTGCTTTCCCTACACCGTGTATGCCACCTTCAGACACTATGAATACTAGCTGGGGGCGGGGGAAGATTCTGTCTCAGTTCTAGCATGATTTTAGTGTGATCAATATTAAAACTGTGTGGTATTTTCAATTGTCAAGTCTCATCCCTAGTGTTAATTGGCAGCAAAGAACAATGACAATAGTCTCTATTGTCTGATTCCCCTGGGAAGTGAGGGCATTTTGATGTAAGGTAAGGTCTATAACCAGTAGGGGGAAGCAGAACACCAGTGTCTAACCCAGAAGAAAGGGTCCTCTTTTTGAAGGGATTACATTTCAGGAGAGACAAGGCCCCAATCTAGGCTGTTTGGGAAAGCAAAGAATTGCCAAAGCTGTAGCAACTGTGCCCACCATAACTGAAAGCTATGGTTTCAGAAAGCTAAAGACTCGAAAAGCAACGCGGGGGGGGGGGGGTAGAGACAGAGACAGAGAGAGAGAGAGAGAGAGAGAGAGAAGAGAGAGAGAGAGAGAGAGAGAGAGAGAGAGAGAGAGGAAGCACGAGGGGGTGAGCAACAACAAAGCCTCACACAGCTGTAGATCCAGGTCCTCATCTTTTACCAGTGGCGGCAATGAGCTTCCTCTGTTCTAAGTCTTGGATGTTTGAGAACATTTCTGTGGAGTTAAACGTGTCTGTTCCTGCTGCTTACATGGGGCTCCACCCTGCTTTGCGGAGGGAATAAGAATCGTATGTCCGGTGTAAGCTCAACTTCCTTGTGCTCACTTCCTTTCCGGAGGCCTAGAGTGCACACGGCACCTGCTTGAGCATCTAGTAAATTTTGATGAGGAAGTGGGAGTCAGCCAATGGAAACAGACTTTCAGGTCAGGGTTTAAGGTTTCCTTTTCTTAACATGTGACTCACTAGTATTTCACTTCTGGGGAGATGACTCCAGTATTATAAGAATTTTAGTCTACCGGCTTCATGTATTTACAGAATACTCTGCCCCATGTAAACGTAAGGGATATACTATGTGTAACATGTGCAAAGGGACAAGACTGAAGATTTTAGTATAAGCAATGATAAGGATATATTTGGAAGGCTAGGTTAGAGCCCTTTTGCTTCATCCAAAGACTAGATACTTGACTCTGGTTCTAATATGTTTTTGCACTGTGAATTAGTGAGCCTCAACGGAATAATCCCAGTGCACTCCCCCAGGTTACCAAGGGAAATTTCTTTTCTCCTGCCTTGTTTGTGTAAGCATTTCATAAGAGCTACTTAATCACAGATTAAAGAATTACAAATAAAGCTTTGATAATCATATCTATTGTAGCATGGTGTACCATGGGAAGGATCTCTCAGTTTTATTTTTCCTTTTTTAATCTTCCCAGCATATTGCGTGTTACTTCTTGGTCTCCAATGCTCAGTCTAGTACTTAGTAGAAGGCAAATAACAAACATAAGGTGGGAGTTGCCTGTCAACCACTGATACATAACAAATTACTCAGATTTTCTTGTGATAATAATGGAGGCTGATTACTAACCAGTTGTGATAGCTGATAAATGATAGTTTAAATATGATTTTATGACAATATACTCTCGATGTCTGGTTATTTCCAAAGAGCTATATATACATGCCTGTTTCACAGAAGTTGGCTTCCCAAGGAGTCAATGATCATAAACAGATCAAGACATATCCATTTGTGTCTTATAATCTATCTATTATCTATCTATCTATCTATCTATCTATCTATCTATCTATCTATCTATCATCTTTCATTTTACAGATACTTAAGTGCTAAACACTGAGTAGAAAGCACACTAGATAAACTTGAAGTCTAAGGCATGAATATTGACTATTTATAGGTACTTTGTCATGTTCAAACTTTTCATATTATAAATGTGCAATATATATAATATTCATTGTATACTATTTTATATATATATATTTTATATATATATATATATATATACACACACACACACATATACACATATATACATACACACACACACAATAAGTTGTAGCTATTCAGAGCATATTTTTACTTTGAGAATTCACAGTGAACTGAGTTAGGATGTTAACAACGATGTATTGATTTAACGTTTCTTAACCATTTTCCAAACCAGTGATGTAAAACTATATGTATATTCTGACAAATGGAGAATACATAGCACCTTTGCAATCTCAGGTTTATGTCCTTGCCTTAGCTTTCAGTGGAATGAAACTTCAGTTAACATCAGTAAATGGTTTAGCTTAAGTGGGAGAAGTCAATCACAGAGAATCCACAAAGCGATAAAGTAGCCCATAAAATAATAGTGCCAGTCTGATTTCTTGGGAGAAACAAGCATTGGAAATAAAAGATGTTTTCTGAAATCATTCACAGCCACTCCTGCAAAACAAAAACCAAAAAGTAAATTACAGTGTCTGTTTACACTAGAATGTCTATTACATTTATAAAAAGATTCAGAACGATTTTCCATGAAGAATCAAGCTGTCACATCTCAGAGTAAGAATCATCACTAAATTGATGTCAAACATATCAACAAATAAAGTGGGAGAAAGATTATACTCTGAACATTTAGGAATATCACAAAATTAAAAATTGCATTTGAAGCAATCTTTGTCTTTGTTTGTTCAAAATTCTGTTCTTCTTTAGACTAGATTCTCTGATTTTTAAAAAATTTAATGAAAGTGTAAAACTTGTTTATTTCTTCTTGGAACAAAGCTGTTTTATAAATCCTCTAAGAAATTATCTAATTCCCATTAGACCAGTGTGTTCCAAACATCCAAAGGACAGCTGTCTTAACATCTTAAGCTTACAAGTCTAGAGGGAAAGAAAGGTCTACATATCATTGCCAACAAATGGATTTTTCCTAATCTATGCTTATATTCATTTGGAGAATGGAACACAACAACGTTTCCCCTACCAAGCCATGTCCTGGGTGTTTGCAACCTTGTGCTGCATCTAACTCTGATCAATCTGATAGTCTTCAGGCCATGGGTTATTTATTCATTGCTTTCAAGTTGTAAGGTACTCAGGTCCTAAGTTTGTTCTCTCTTTTGTTTCCTTTCTAGTGATCAATCCTTCTATATTTTATCTCTCAGTGTAAGTGATTCGTTGTTCACTTAACATCTCGTGGCTTCTATAAATTACTTCTCAATTAAGTTTATGTAGAGCAATTGTCTTAACCCTTGGCAGCTTTTCCCATCTGCAACACCATAAAGGCTGTCTGTCCCTAAAGTTCCACTGCTCTGGATATCATATGCTATTCACATGTACTCTTTCTCCCAATAAAATAAAGCCTATTGAGGTGTTTATTAATCATAATTTATGGGGCTCATCTCTGTACTTCAGGATTCTGGTGCCTTGATTAGCATCACTGTCCTCGTCATGGGTTAAGGCTCTACCTAGAGATGATCCCACTTCAACCTAATACTTGTGCAGAACTGCAAACTATAAATATTACTCATTAGGAAATGACCAGTTCTGGAATTAAGGAAGCAACAAATCCAGGTAGGCATTTTCTGGTGTGTCTGCAGTATGTATACATGCATTCTCAAGCAGAACCTGGGTAATGAAAATTATAAGTAGAGTTACCACTAAAGGTGCTTTCATTGAGTATGGATTTGAAGAAACAACTGTTATTCCAATCACATGTAGACTAGAAAGTATACCATTATAATTAAACTATATGGTTTAGTTCCACAAATGTACATTTCACTATGTAATTCAAATGTGAAAGGCCTGGGACACCATAAGTATTAAATAGACAACTTACTTGTATAAATAAGTTTATGTTAGCAGGTTATCAAGGGTTTCTATTAATAATGTGCATGAGAGGAGCGAATATTCTGTAATGATTTTTTAATTAAATTAAACAATATAGAACACTCCTAACAAGAGACCCTGTACCAGTGAGTACTCAATAAAAATTAACTCAATGAGCAAATTATATACTACAAAATGCAAATGAAGGTATAATTATGGACAAATGGCTATTCTTACATAATTCATACATAATTAAGAGCAGAATACTGAATGCATTATTTAAAATTGCATTTGATAACCTGTATATAGATGATTTATATTCAAAATCTAAGATGATAGGGCTATATACTGTTTTCAGAAATTTAAGTTATATGAAGTCAGGAAATAGAATTCTAGGGGGCTATGATATTAACTAGTGAACAAATGGTATAGTTTTATTGTGCATTTCATCTCATTACTAAAAGGCTTCAGAAAACTAATACTGAGAAGGGAAACCTTTGCTTTTTTGTCACAGTTTTTCAGCATCATAACATTTACAGTGTTACTTTTTAGACAAGCTGATGGAAATCACATGAAGTTATAATGCAGTACAGAAGTTGCTATTCTCTGGATCAAAAGGAAAATCACGAGTCTCATTTCTGATTCTAGCTTCAATCTCTTTCTCTTTCTTTATTTCCATTCTTTTTAATCTTCTGCAACAAACAATTTCAAGTCTCTTCCACCTAATAAAATGTAAATTACCTCTTGGGTTCAAAGTTATTAGAGCAATTTTACTAGTCCTTGCACTATAAAGCATTCTGGTAAGGTACTGACTGTATAGATATTCATTTCTTCCTTATCTCCTGCCTTCCATCTATAATTAATGGTCTACATCTCCTTATCTTACAGACAACCATTTTTTCATGAACAAATATGTGGTCTAATGTAGCTACAGCTGAGTATTCTAAGAAGCAATATATCAACTCTGTTGCATTTTAAAGCCTGAAGTTTCATGCCTAATACAAGGAGTTGTAACCATGGCATTTGCAGCTAGAATATAAACTGAGAGAATCAGAAAGAAGATCATTTCCTGGATCTGCTTTACAGCCAAGGATTCAAAAAGAGATACATTGTTAGAGCATGTGAGAGAGCCACATGTAATAAAGAGATTTATATTTTTAAATATAAATTTAAATATAAATAAAATATTTAAAAAAATAGGATTTTTTGATAATTTGTTTAAAGTTCTTACCATAAAAATAGTTGTAAGCATGTGAGTTTGTCCGATAAATGAAAATCTTGCAACTTATTTTTAAAGAAAGATACATCAGCTATATTCAGATGACATGTGCCAAGAAGTAATTTGGTTTGTTAATCACAAGAGAAAAAACACACACACACACACACACAACACACACACACACACACACCACACACACACACCCCAAGCAGACACTCCTCACACATGCACATTACACACAGACACACAGACACACACACGCACCAACATATGAACATAATTAGGAACATAATATTTTGATGAAATAGTAAGCTTTTCCAGATTCACAATATCTTGGAAAAGAATCCTGGTATAGTTCCTGCAGTGTACATTTTATACATCTAGTTTTTGCTACTAAACATTTACTTGCCCTTTTTAGCGGCGTTACAGTCTACCCTATGAACACTTTCCCATATTTTCATAGAGACTTGGTTAGAGAGCTAATACAGGTGCTTTGCCTACAGCCAGCAGAGCGCAGAGGACCCCCTTCCAATACCCTTATCTTACTATGGGGCTGGAGAGGTGGTCTTTGCAGACGAACAACAAATCTGTTGTTTGTCCAGTGCCAAACAGTCAGTCCTGAAAGCATAATACATGTAGCATAATACAGACTAGAAGGTTGTATTTAGGAATATATTTGTGTAAACATATGCATACATGTATGCAATAATCCACATGGAATCTATCATGGAGTAGGGCCACTGAGCTCTTCAGATGCTATCGGCCTATATGGGGTCCAAAGTCAGGAGTGTGAAATACATTTTAATAGACAGTGTTTCATTAAATTACTGAGTTAGTGGTTTATATTTCCTGAAGTCTTTATAAAGCTTAGGACTTAAGAAAAGAATACTAAATTATTTCAGAGCAATCATCACTTTCAGCAGTCATGAAAGCATTGTTTTGCCTTACTCCATTAGAAGCTGAACATTTTGAGTCATTCATCATTCAGACTAAGAACAAGGACTCTCCTGGTTTCACCTCTGATCAGTCACTTAACCTGGTTCCTGTTTTCTTTACCTATAATAAGAACTAGGCCAATTATTCACATGTGGTTGTTCTGTGAGTTAAAATACTTTCTGTGTTTTAGTTAAAATGAACTATGTAGTATAATTAAACAATAATGCAATGATGATTGATTACTTTTCACAGTTTAATTTTGCAATGTGTATGATTAATCATTGTAATTTACAGGGTTTAATAAGCAAGCAGAATAATTAGGCATAATGGAACATGAGATACAGGTTAAAAGGTATATATTACTCATAAGTATCCTAGAAAATTGTCTAATGATGTAACTGAGCACACCCTAAAACGAAAATATTTTCAAAGATTTACACATAGAAGGAAAGCATTGTCCTTTCCTTGTGGCTAGCAATGGAAACTTTCTCTTATTCTCTCTACAGGTGAGCTTGTATTTTTAAGTGTTCTGCATTTTTTTTTTATTCAAGTCTTCTAAAAGGTAACAGGAAGAGATGGGGGATTTTTGGAAGGACAGGCTGGGCCACCTCTTTTGGTAGAATCTTTAATGCTAGTCCACATTTGAATATATCACTTAAATATAGACTATTTCCCTTATACCCAATCATTAAAGATTTCTAGGTGAGTTTATTGACACAATGTCAAAGGAAGATTAGATTGTCTCTTAGAGTTTATTTTAACAAAATAAATGACCAATATCAAGGTTGTCTCTGCTCTTCCCTCTCCTTCTTATGTTTGATACTGGAAAAAAAAGAAAGAAAACATTAACTCTTTTCTTTGCCGTGGTACTCAGAAGAAATGATATGTGTTCATTCATGTCCATAGTTATTTGTTTAACAAATACACATGTTTTAGAAATACTTCATACACATAGTCTTGAATGAAATATGGAAGTACAAAAATTTTCAAATGGCTACTTTCTCTGATTGAGTAAAAGTCCTTGGTGTCCCATAGTATTTTGTAGATGGTGATCAGGTTGTTTTGTGGGATATACTAAAAGGCATTCTATTTATAATATATAGAAGCTAATTCACTAAATTAAGTGCACTTAGAATATTGTCTTAACCTATTCCAGGAAACTGACATTAATAAATACAGGAAAAGAAGTTCTGAGTTCTGAACAAATGATTCAGAGTTGAACATTGTAGTGCAACTTTATTATAATTAAGGGTCTAGACGTTTTAATAAATTGGTCAGAGGGGATTGTATTTCAGCAGAAGCAGCAAAATTGAGGTAACATGTTCTTGCTTTAATATTCTTGAATCCACGATATTTTAACCATGAACATTATTTCATATAGAAATCACAACAAAAACAAAAAAAATTAAAAATCATAATGCAGTTGCTGCTTCCAATGCCTTTAGGAATTTACTGTGTATTATTTTGCTTACAAATAGCTCCAGACAAACTTGTAAGACTCAAGAATGCCCCTGGAGATTCACTAAGGATTCTGAGGTGGCAAGACTATTGATACACTGTGCTATCATATGATGGAGCATAATGCCAGGCAGTGAAACAGACCCTGGAATGCTGAGTAGAAGTTACTGATAATCCAGAGGTGTTAGTATAGCTCCTTGAGGGGATTGGTCATGGGCAATGAGATGGGATGAAGGGACAGATGAACTTACAGAATAGGTTCCATTGCACACCAGGAGGAAGCTGCATTGGGCAGATTGTAATGAATGAACAATTCTCCCCACTCCTTATAGCACGAACATCTGTGCATACTCCTCCATGATTGTCTTTATGTTAAAAAGAGTATGACATGAAACCATGTTCTTTTTCCAACAAAGAATAAGTATGGACAAGATAATTTTTAACATCTGTGTTCATGTATATAATTAGATATTGTATAAATAAATATTGCTTATAATTTAATCGGGAAGATACTTCTTAAGATGAATGGATTAAATATCCAAGGAGTCTGTGGAGGTCTAGAGTAAATCTTCATACAAGCTGACCTCATCCAACAAGTGACATTCAAACTGAACCACAAGGAATACTATCAATCATAGTTTAGGCCACAATAGGCCACACAGTGAGATGTGGCTTTGAAATATTGCAGATTTAACACATAAGCCAACTGAGTCAGATGACAGTTCAATCATTTGAAAATAGCAGAAGAATCCTTCTGGAAGATAGTATACTTGATTTTTCTTAGTTTCTGTACACTCTCCCTCTTCCCTATTATAATGTCCTATAATCTATAATTTTGAAGGTAAGCCAGCAAACAAATGGGTATTCATTTTTGAGTAAATTAACCTACTTATTCCATTTTGAATGTGTGAGGCTTAGTTTGGTATGCAGACTTGGCTAGAATCTAGGGCTTAGATATTTGTTCAAATAGCGATCTTGGCATTATATGCAGCTGTGCATGCCTGTGAATGGAGCTTCTACCATGTTATTCTAAGTAGAAACAAAGATTATTGTGAGACTGAGACCTTTGAAAGGACTTAAGAGAAAAGTATTTAGTGCAGTACATGCTGCCACATCTCTTGTGTTCCTTTTCTTTAGTTATTGATTGGCTTTGTTATGTTAGTCTATGGAGTTATTTTTATTAAAAACGAACAGTTACCATGGGACATGATTTAGAAAACAGAACTCTGTGTGTGTCTCTTACATTAGTATATTGAAAATTAAAATATAGTTTTTAATTATGTTTATTCTAGATATTGTAGTATAATTGTATCAGTGCCCCTTTCTTTTCCTCCCACCAAACCCTCTCATATTACTCTTCTTATTCTCTTTCAAATGCATGGTTTCCTTTTCATTAATTGTTGTCAAATACATATATATGTGTATAATACACATTCATAGCCATAACTTCCTCTGGAAATGAATAAGACTTTCATTTTCTAAGACAGTTCCTGTATTTCTGAAGAATATATAGTAACTGCTGAAAGTAATGTCCACTTCAGCATGGGTAAGTATATTGACTTAAAACTGGAGCATTCTCAGAACACTACCCTGTAGTTATGGGAGACTGCTTCTCAGAGGATTACTGTGCATTAGCTGAGCAATCTTGTAAGCACTTCCTGAGGATGCCAAGTTTGGTTTCATCATGAATGTTTCAGGCCAGCTCACAGTTATACATCAGAACCTTAGAGACCTTGGGTGACTACTGTGAGTTAGCTGCTGTGTTTGAATGAATGACCGTCCTCTTTGGGGTTTCAGAGGAGCTGTTACTGATAGTCTATGTGCAAATGAACAAACTCTATAAGATTAAATGAAAGTATAATTTTTCAAGGCAAGCTGCATAGAATCTGGAGCCAGGAAAGGAGAAGAGAAAATGTATCTGGTCTCAGTGATGCTATATCAGTTATAGTGCATAATAAAAATGAAGATTATTACAAGCCAGAGAGAACATCCGAGTTAGTCATTATAGATGAAATGCTGGGATGGATGCTCTTTCTCCAAGAGCTCCTCGTTTTAATAATCCTATGAACAGAACACATAGCTTTGTCATCAGAATTGACAAAACTTCTACACTATTCCAAACTGAATAACTAAGTTGCTTTAAAATAATTTGAAGTGAAGTCTACCATAAGCAGAAATAGTCACTATATAAAAACAAGAAAGAAATAGAGCATATGAAACAAACTTGAATGTGAGATGTAAGTAGTGTATTTTGAACTAGGAATTCTTGCATATGTGCTAGATCTGATAATAAGTGGAAAATGTGATTATTTAATATTGCTATCAGAAAGCATAATTTCTTCTCAAATGAGATAATTTTCTCATTAGGAGTCATAAGTCACTCATAAGTAATAAGTAATTTTGGTGGTATTGAAAGAATAGCAAAAAATTATAGTGAACATTTAATTTGGTTGTGAGAAATCCTTTCAAAACGTGTTTCCTTGTGGTTTTTGACATTAGCATTCATTTTCCTCTCTGTGATCTCTTGTATTTTTCCATTAAGCACACTAATGGCTAGCAAGCTTTCCATTTCACTGTTTTCATGGGAGTGGTGCATCAGAACATAAAAGCATCTACACATCTTCTTTGTTTTATTTGCTCTTCTCAGGACACAACACAAGTGGGAACATAGAATCCAAGGAAGGAAAGAGAGGCGACTTGTTGCTCTTCATATGTCCATGCTGGTAGACCTGAGCATTTATGTAGTAGATAGTATGTTTGCATTCAATTTATGTTCCTAATGAAGACCTAATGATTCTCCTGATAGAATAAGTTCCAAAATATCACCAATCACATTTTGACTTTAAAATTTAAAAAGATATGTCAACATTCAACATATAGAACATATTATGTAGTTGACTTAAATACATTCAACACATAGAGAGCTTTTGTCTTATTTTATATAGGTATTATTTGACAATATTATCCAAATATATATTTTCAGTATGGAACAACTTCATGTCTGATTATCCTCTTTCACCCGACCCATTCTCTTTGAGAAACCATTCTTTCTTTGGCCCTCTTTTGAGTCACTGAGTTTAATCACAACTGCCTGTGTGAACAGGAGTCCTGGGGTGCATTTACTGAACCATGGTTGACTTCTCAGTGGCTATACCACTGAAGAAAGTGATGTTTCCCTCCCCAGGATTATATGTCCACAGTCTGCAAATGATTGGTGAGGTATCACAACCTTCCCTCTTATGCATGATGATGGTGATAGGTCCTATATTGAGCAGGTTACCTAGTTAGTTCGTAGTGTAAGGACGGTATCATGTCCAGATATAATTAATTGTAATTTCAATCTTGTGCCTTTTCTTCCATTTAATTCCATTTGTATTCAGAATTAAAATTTAAAAGTCATTCATTTTGTCCTATTTCTTCAATTATTTCTATTTTGACATTTCTAATCTTGTATGCTGCCTGGTTAATGGCTTGGTGTCTGAGAGATCTCCAGGGTCTAGGTGAGTTGAGACTGCTGGTTTTACTATGGGGTGACCCTCCTCCTCAGCTTCTTGGAGCCCTTCCTAATTCAACCACAAGGGTCCCCAACTTCAGTCCAATGGTTGGGTGTAAGTATCTTTGTCTATCTCAGTCAGCTGCGTGTTGGGCCTCTCAGTGGACAGCCATTCTAGGCTCCTGTCTGTAAGCATACCAGAGTATCAGAAATAGTGTCAGGTCTTGGAGCCTTCCCTTGAGATGGATCCTAAGTTGAGACGGTCACTGGACCACCTTTCCCTCAGTCTCTTCTCCATTTTTGTCCTTGCAGTTTTTTTTTAGACAGGAACAATTCTGGGTCAGAGTTTTTGACTGTGGGATGGCAATCCCTTCCCTCCACTTGAGGCCCTGTCTTTCTATTGGAGGTAGACTCTACTAGTTCTCTATCCCACTGTTGGGATATTTCATCTAAGGTTTCTCCTTTGAGTCCTGAGAATCTCTCAACTCCCAGGTCTCTGGTACATTCTAGAGGGTCCCCTACCTCCCAAACCCTGAGGTTGCACAATTCTATTCATTTTGTTGGCCCTCAGGGCTTCTCTCTTGGTACCCCCCATACCTATCATGTTCTCCTTTCTCTGATCTCTAAGGACTTTGAACACTTCTTTAAGTGCTTCTGAGCCATTCAAGATTCCTCTGTTGTGAATCCTCTGTTTAGTTGTATACACCATTTTTGATTATTTGTTTGGATTTTTTGGAGGTTAGCTTCTTGAGTTCTTTATATATTTTGGTTATTAGTACTTTTTCAGATGTGGGGTTAGTGAAGATATTTTTCCCAATCTATAGGTTGCCAATTTGTCTTATTGACTATGTCTTTTGCCTTACAGAAGTGTTTCAGTTTCATGAAGTCCCATTTATCAATTCTTGATCTTATGATCATGCATTTATATAAGATTGTGCTGCTTTTCAAGACTTAGATTTTCTATCTTGGTGACAAATAATAGCTATTGAAGATGTTGATCAAAGTATAATATAGACCTTTTAAAAATCATACTTTTTCAATATTTATTTTATTATTTTTAAATGTATGTGGACTTGGGTGTGAGTGTGTGTATGTGAGTACTGAGACGAGAGGAGGTCAGAAGTGTTGGATCTCTGGATTTGGAGTTATTTGTGTTTGTGATCCCCCTCCCCAAAATGGTTGTTGAGAATTGAACTCCAGTCCTCTGTAAGAGTGTTACATTCTCTTAATTGCCAAGATGTCTTCCATCTCTAAAATCAAGAACATTATGCATTAATTAAAAATGTAAATTTATTATTATTATTATTTTACTTATGCATGTGATGATACACAGGTACATGTTGAGGACAGAGGTTAATTTCATGTGTTGTTATTCAAGTTTTGTCTATCTTGTTTATAAAGCAGGATCCTTTGCTTGGGCCTAGAGTTTGTCAATTATGTCAGCATGACTGCGCAATGATCTCCCTGGGTCTTTCGCCTTCATCACACCAGGGCTAAGGTGACAGGCACATGACTTTTCACATGGCTGCTATAGATGGAACTCAGTCCTGTGTTTCAGCCAAACCTCATCTTTTACTACCTTCCTTCCTCCTTTATCTCTGAATACTCTAACGATATAAACTAAAAACATTTTTATTACATAGATATGAAACTGCAGAAATAGTTCTTGATTAGCCATCAGGCTGTGATGAGGGATCTTGCTCAGTTGCTCTCAGTGGGTTTCTTTCAGGATGTGATTATGCTATAGGCTGAATTATCCAGTAAGTACAGAGTTTCTCTTTATGGTGTTTAATAATAGACAGTATAAACAGAGAAGTCAATTGAGGTCTTTAGGTTGGGGGGTAGGGTTGAGCTTTTGCTACTATCTGTAGAAACAAATTGTACATGGAAAAGCAATCAGCATAGATCAATTTAATCCTTGAAATTGAGCCTGGGAAAATACAGATCTGCACTTCATATCCATTTATACTTGCCCTACAGGTTATTATTTATTATTGAACATTGTTACAAATTCTTAAGGGAAATGGTATGATTTACTTGAAGTAACAATAAACTCTTGTGGGTGGTGTTCACAAAACTTGCCATGACTGTTCTCGCTTATTAGGAAACACGTTTTTCAAGGATTGCTTCTTGTGGTTCTAATTTCAATGGGTCCATCCCTTCCCTAACAGATTACTTCTGTTTTCAGTCAACATAAATTGTTTTAATGTATTCAACTCAGTGAATCATTTCCTTTGATGTTGTGTTATCTTTTGTAAACTAAAGCAAACAATTTATGTAATTTGATAAATCATGTAAAAAAGCCACCAACTATAATTTTTTAAGGAAATTTCATTTGAATCATTTTTTTTCATAGCACACTGAAGAGCTTATACTTATTTCTAGACAATATGGGTAAACGAAGAATGAGAATGAAGTCCTGAGAGTATTTGTATTGTAAGATCACTTTCATATGTATAATACATCAATGTCAATAATATATGTTGTTCCTTATCAACAAACTTCAAAGTTAAAAAAAATAGAAAAACTGATATACTGGAAAAGTACCTGTGTTTTCTTTTTTTTTCTTTTTTGCATTTATGAGATAGTTTACCTGTACATATTAGCTGTTTTGTTCTGAAAGTTGATAAAACAAAAGTAATTCATAAAATGTAACCAGACAAAAATATTAAGACAAAGAATGGAGGGGAGTCCTTCAGAGCTCAGAAGTACATTTTATCAAGTTCTTAAAACCTGACAACAATTGTGGATTTTAGGAGAGCTACAGAAAATGACCATTCTCATCCAAAGAAACCCAAGAGAACATGAATATCAGTTCAATCTAGCCTTGCATGCTAAGGGAATGAGAGTGGCAGGAATATGATTTCTATGAGAAAATCAACTTGCTGAGTAAAGTCTGGCATTGGTGAAGGTTGACGGCTGTGGCACAGATACCTGCACAGTGTATCTGTAGAGCTCTGTGTATAAACCTGAAGTAGTTTATATTACTGTAGCTGTGACAAAGTACCAGGCAAAGCTAACGGTAAAATGTTTTATTTTAAGTCACAATTCCAGGTGGCTATCCATCTTAGGTGGGACGTGAAGGCAGCAGCAACTTGAAGTATCTGCAAATCTACACACTGTAGTCAAGGGCAGACAGGATGATTGCAGGTGTGTATGCCTTAGCTCAGCTCAACCTTCTCCTTTTTTTATACAATCCAGGACCAAAACTTAGAGAATTGTGCTACTAATTTTGGCTGAGTTTTCCCATACACTTAGTATAACCAAAACAATCCTTTACAGACATGATCACAGGCTAATCTGGTCTAAACAATCCTTCATTGTAATTCCATTCCTAAGGAATTCTAGATTGTATCAAGATGAAAAATCTAACCTGTCACAATTGCTGTCTGCAAACTCACAAGATGTTGAAAGCATGGGCCAACTATTAAAATTCCATTATGTACTGATATTGTGTGAGAGAGTAACATAAAGAATCAATTTGTATGAATTTTAACTTAATATATTTTTTAATCAAACCCTCCATCAAAATGTAGTTGTTGATTGCTTGTTTTGTTTTGATGTTGTTTGTTTATGTTTGTTTTTTGACAGTTCTTCTTTCACAGCTTGGAGTCCTTCAAACTCCTGGTGTGGTCTTCTTTCAGTTTCCCTGGACTGAATTTGTAGAAATTAGCCACTGACCTAGCAATCTGTGCTAATCACTTACCTAACATATGAGAATTATTATTTTTTATATTTAAAATGATTAGTTGATTGATGTACAAAAATACAGTTAGCATAAAGTAAGGTGTTTTAGAAATATGGATGGAAGTATTAAGAAACTTTATGGTGCTATTCATTTCTCCCCAGAGTTAGACAATTTTATTATATGATTAATCAAATATAGCATCTTCAAGTTAAAGCACATGATTAGTATATACTTACCTGTACATGGTGTGTGGTTGGGTCTGTTACATATAGTCAGCTTTGCTTTCATGCACCTCTATAGTGTTATTCAATATCTATTGCCATCTGCTTAGAGGATCACATTAGAAGAAAATATCTTCATGCTCCTACCCTACATTTTATGGAAGCGAACATAAGGTCCTGATCTGCATTGGTCAAATAGTTTACATCTTTTTGGAAACTTAATTTTTATTTATTTGTTTCTATATGTATGTATGGTTTGCATGGAGTTCACGCCTGAGCACCACATGAATGCAGTTCCCATGAAGCCATAAATGGGTGCTAGATCTCTTTAAATTGGATTTACATGTAGTTGTAAACCACCATGTGGATGCTTGGAATGGAGCCCAGGTTCCCTGGAAGAGCAGCAAGTGCTCTTTACATCTGAGCTGTTGTGCCAGACTCTTCTATGGAAACTAGAATCAAGATATGAATCGTCTCCAGGAAGGATGAAACAGATGTAGGTTGATAAGTAGGGTTACAGAGAAATCTGTGCCACTGTATAATTAAAAAATCTTTTAATACTTCTTGCTTAAATAGACACACATTTCTAGGTTCAAAATACTATCTTATCTGCAAATTATAGATGTTATTTTATAACATTTCTATGGGCAATTGAATACCATATCCTAAGTTGATTTTTGTCTCTCAGTAAATTATCTGATTTATTTGAGTGGATTTTATCAATTCTCCTTTTATTTTTTTTTTATTTGTTTTGGTTGTCTAAGTCAAATATGTCAAAAGCAATTCTGAGTTAAATATACAAAATGTGACTTATTGGCTTAGTTCTGTTTAATAAAATTTCTTCTAATAATTTCCAATGTGGCTGTAAATGTAAAAAATCTGAATAACTAAAGAATTTGTATGTTTCAGAAATAAATTAATTTTATTTTATTTTTATGGAAGGACATTAATACTACAATTAATAAATAAAAACTTAATTGCCTTAAGTGATTAGAAAATGCTATTTCCAAAAATTTATAGACAGTTATCACTTCTGAATATCATTTGGTAAGGCAAGTGGATAAACAATTGCTCTAACATTCATCAGTAGGCAGAAAACCACAATGAGCATGGGGTGCTCTTTAGGGACTGAATTTTTAAAATATTAATATAAGATCAATTTCTGAGACTGTATACTACTAATAAAAATCTAATTAGAAATAATGAATATGTATGAAAGGGAATGATATGGGGTTTTATGGTGACATAACAAATTGAGCAGGATTTTCAAAAGTGAATACAATTTCTTTGGCTCCATTTTTTCTCATGTAGTTCATTTTATGTGAATATACTAAGAGCAATATTAGTACTTAGAGGTTGGTCATAGTCTATGTAACTTCAGACAAAGGAGCCCCTTTAGTATCTCTCCTCAGGTGAATTAGGCCTTATGCTAAGTAACCAAAAAGGAGGAATGACAGATGATGTCACAAAGAATAGCTCCTGCATGTTTTAGAAAGATTATGTGTACTAAATTACTTAAGTATGACACTAAGTTTGTGCCACATTCTTCCAGGTGCCAAGAAAACATCACAGAAGCAACCAGAAAAAATGTCCATACTCTTTACAAGCTTATACTTTTCCTTATACGTTCTTGAGCAACAGGAACGAATCATAAGTGCTAACAGAATTTACAACTACTGTGCAACAGGCAATGAGCATGTGCACATTTTCTTTGCATATACATTTTCACCACAGCCGTGTGTGAAAGGTCAAGAGAATAGTGATAGCAAGTAGCTTATAAGGACTGCTCATGAGACCCTCAGCACTGACCCTGCAGAGCCAAGTATATCATCAAAAGCGTTCACTTCTCTAGGGTGCTACATTTAAAACCCAGATTATTCTTAGATGTCAATTTGAATATCTAATTTGGGAAACTATGTACAATTCATGGACATACTTAGAATCTCATGTAGAGACAATGCTTCATCAGGAGGATATATATACAGGGGACATAAATTCATGGTTCCTGCTACATTCGTGAAAATTTTGTTCTGAAAAGTTCCATGAAGACACCACTAACACAAAAGGAGGCTGAATACTTTAAAGGAATAAGACATTGCATGATGCTATGCTGGGAGGATCTGGGAGGAGTTGAGAGAGGAGAGCTGAAGGTGCCTTATATTAAATCTCAAAGAATTACCAGAAATTATATTTTTAAAAAGAACTATAACCTTGGGCTGGGAAAATGACTCATTGAGTAAAATGCATGTCATACAACTCTCAAGTTTTGAGTTCAAATCTCCAGAAACCAAATAAAACGAGATGCAGAAATATCCATCAATAAGCACACATCTCCTTCAGCTACATGGAAGGTGGAAACAAAACCATCCCAGGAGCTCATGGAAACAACAAGGGACTCTGTTATAAATTTGGTGAAAGGTTTGGTCCAGCACTTAAGGTTGTACTTTCATCCAAGGGCATGCCATGTCATGTACTCACATTCATGAAAATAGGAGCGTATGCATACACATATGCACATGAGAAAACAATATGGCTCTGAGTTAACATCAGTGAGCAAGGATCCAATATCCTCAAGGTAAGAAAAAACTGAAAAAGTGTCGGGCGTGGAAGGGCATCTTGGGTTGCCATGGGCCTGGAACCCCGAACCCAGGGACCTGACACTCGGTCTAATCTCCATTTAACTTGTACCGCCAGTCATGTAAGACACAGGCAGAGGGAGGTCTCTGCCTCCAGAAATTTACATATTAATGAGTTATCTAAAGGGGGGGGGCGGCATAGCTAATTAAGTTATTCCTCTCTGGTCTATATAACCACCCTCTATATAAAGCAGCTTTCCCCAGGCTCTGGGAGGTGCACTCACATCTAGATCCAACTACCACCATGGACAATAAAGCTTTCATATCTTAGACTTCAAGCGTCTTCTGGAACCTTAGACTTTTTCGAGTATGTGGGAACCTGCCCGTGGGAAAAGCCCCGGGACTCCTCCGCCTCCTCAGCGGTCCATGATCCTTGAGCTGCCTGCGTTGCTGCCAACACCGTCCATGGGAGGGCCCGAGCCGCCCCCCCCCCCCCACTTCGTGTTTTTCCCACAAAAAAGTATGGATAGATATTTTGCCCTATAGAAAGTGTCTCTCAAGTGCATACTAAGATTTAAAGAAGTAGATGGCATTGTCCTTTCTACTAGAAGCAATAAGCTATAGAGAATGCACTGAGTGGTGACTTTGGGAACTCCAGCCAATGAATGCAGGGAAATGGACCCAAAGGATTATTCCTGTGACAAACTGCAGTGGATTCCTAGGAACTACTGTAGAGCAGAGATCTTATAGCTGCTTGTGCCAAAGGCATTACTATTAAAAAATATGGTTACCAAGACTATAGCTAGCATCCAACAACATCTGTAATTTAATATCAAGTGAAAAATAATATGTACAACTTCATGTGTAATTGAGAAGAGAATCTAAGAAAATATAGATCTACATCTTCATGCTCACATTTCATTAATACAGATGAATGAAATAGTCCCCTATTTCATTCATATATTTTCTTTAACAATATTATTTAGTTTAGGCACATTACATTACTTGCATGGTTTTCTGTATTGATGTAGAATAATTATTAACAAGTTTTAATTAATGTGCATATTGCTTCTGACTTAAGGTTACATTAATATCTACCTGGGAAGGTTTTGCATTTTAGAGATTGGTTCATCGTGTGAGTCACAGTGAATTGTGATACTCTGCAAGAACAATGTGGGATGAGTAACAGTTGCAGTAGTGGAGCAATGGGAGGAAGGACATGGGTATTTGAAGAACCTGTGAAAATACTGTGATCACATTATAAGTTGTTACTGGCTCCAATTATCAGGGAAGCAAAATAGATAAAATTTATTATGGTGTACCTACTTGAGACACATACAAGAATTACTAAGGCCTTTATAGCATAAAAAATATTCCACTGGGAAAACTAGTTGTATTCATATGAGGTTCAATTCCCTTTAAGATGATTTTTCTTAATTTGAAATTTGAAATTAAAATGTAATTTCATCATTTCTTCCCTTTCCATTCCTTCCTTCCAACTCTCCCATGCCCAACCACTTGTTTCCTCTCAAATACATAGCTTTAATATACAATATACTTATACACACCTATTTATATTCGTGTGTGTGTGTGTGTGTGTGTGTGTGTGGCTTAGGGAAACATGAGACACGTTTATCTAAAAACAGAATGCACCCAAATGTTGACAAGTCTGGTCTCTTTTTGTTTGTAAAAATAAGTATTCTAATGATGCTTAGGCTGACCCTTAAGCCATCTGGCTTCCTTTTTCAGTCTCCAGTGCTGGTGGAGCAGATATGAGACACTAGATCTGGTTTAAAGCTAGTCATTGCTATATTGTAAATTTGTATTATTTCACCACATCTTTAGAATGTGTCCCTGGCAGATCCCAGATCCTTTAGAAGTTGGTCCTTGGTGGAGGTTATTAAATCTTTAATGCTTTACTCTTCCAAGGATGTGAGATCCAAATCCCATCCTTCTTTTTGGTTTGTTCTCTGCTGAGCCAAACGTTCCCACCAAATGTGTTACTTTCTTCATCCAAAGATATATGAGCACAGTTTCCAAATCTATGAGCCAAAAATAATTTTTTATTTTATAAGTTAATTATCTCAAGCCCATTACTAGTATTTTACCAACAAAAAAGCTAACCACACTCTTTTTAATGAAATAAATGAAGTATAGAAATAAAAGTAACTCAAAACAGTTGCCTCAGGTAGCTAAACTATATATAAAAATAGTTTGAAAACAACTATCAGTGACATTACTGTTTGTGAAAGAATATTAATCAATAAAAGTGATCCATGATAATATATTCATGCAAATACACATGACAATAGGATCACAGACATCTCAACATGTGTGTGATCCCATCACAACATCATGTAGAGTCACAAATTTCTATAAAGCTCTGACTTGGGACCTTTTAAGGATCCTTTTGCTGGAGCAGGCAGCACCTAATCTCTATGAATTCTTAAGGGTAGGATAAATCAGCAAATACTAAGACTTCTTTTCTTAATTACAAAAAGAAAAAAGAAAGAAGAAAAAAGAAAGAAAAGAAAGAAGAAAGGAAGGAGGGAAGGAAGGAAGAAAATGTGTCCAGTGAAGATACCTATGAAAATCTCTTGGTCATTTAGGGAAGGAAAATCTGAAGGCTTTCGTCAACAAACCAGCAATGGCCAGAGAGGTAAAAGTACCATTGCTGACAGTTAAGGCTGGTGGGATGACATTTTCTGGTATAATAGAGAATGTTAATGTCATGATTTGAGACAAGAAAAGAAACTGCAATAAAAAAAAAACAGGGCCCTTCATTTTGTTGCTTTCTTATACTCATTCAGCATGTGAAAATTTGCATTACCATGTTTTGAATTTTTCTTTCATTTGACTTAGCCTTCATCTCAAGACAGAAAACATTGTTCACTGTGTTCTTTGACTTATTTATTGGGAGCATTAATTGGTATTGTGGACTGCTTTCACTTTCACATTTTATCCCAACTTGGATTCTATAACAAAATACCACGTCTGCCAAATGTCAGGGTGTCAAAGCTTGATTCAGCTCTCCAATCCGAGTTTGTGTTTTTAAAATTTTATAAGTCTTTACATTCATGTCATATCTTTGCCATTCACAGCAGGAACAAAAGAAAAGGCTTAAAATAAAACAGGTAATACTTATAGAAAAGGTATAAAACCTCTTTCTGGCAAGGTTCCTACCTTATCAACAAGCTGAGCAATTTATAACCAATGGATTTTCTTTAAGAGAAAACTTGATCTTGGTCCATACAACTATTGTTGACATGTAAGCTGTAACAAAAGGTTTCTTTTTCTTTATGGCTGTTTTCTTTCAAAAATTAAATGTAAAAATCCTTTCTCTTATGACACCTAATTCTTAATATTATGTTTTTTTTTAATTGCTAGAAAATTTATCCACAAGGCTATCTTCAAAAGGTAAATTTATATGGAAGACTGTATAGCTGTCTCCTTAGAGGTCTGCAAGAGTCTGACATATTCAGAGGCAGATGCTCACAGCTAACCATTAAACTGATCATGGGGTTCCTAATAGAGGAGTTAGAGTGAAGACTGAAGGAGTTGAAAGGATTTGAGACCCCATGAGGAGAACAACAATACCAACCAACCAGAGCCCCAGGGTCTACAACCACCAGCCTGGGAGTGCTTAGGGAGGGACCCATGGCTCCAGCTATATATGCAAGGGTGTTATAGGTGGGAGAAGAGATCCTTGGTCCCATGAAGGCTGGACATCGTGTGTGTGTGGGGTAATTCGAGGGTGGGGAGGTGAGGTGTGGGGCGAAGGTAAGTGGGAGTACACCCTCATAGAAACAGGAGGAGGGGGGATGGGATAGGGAGTTCCTGGGAGGGAGGGGGAAATGGGGTAAGGGGTGAACAACTGAAATGTAAATAATATTTCCAATAAAAAAAATAAAAAAAAATTATATGGAAGACTTTTAGCTCCCTAAAGCTATGGAACAACTTTGTAGTTTCTTTGACAGTAGAGATAAGAAACAAAATAACAGACTAAATATCTAGAAATTTGACTTTAAGGGCAAAAAGAAAACTCTAGTACCAAGCTCTTGTGAAGCAGACACACTCCAGAAAACTTTACATATCTTAGTTTTTAAGTTGACATAAGATGAACTAACCCTGTAAGAAGTTACATGATTATTCTTTGTCTTTCTGGGCTAGTCATCCAGAAATTAAATATTTATGTGCTCACATATCCTGAAGCTCTAAGGATATTGGTGCACTGCTTTGAAACACTGATTTAAATGCTGGCTTTCCAATTACTATAAAGCATTTAATCAAAGACAATGTGGCCAATGGCTTATGGGAGACTGAAGCAGGGCATGAGAGGTGTTGGAGGAAAGAGAGACAAGAGGGCAAGTTTTGTGGCTATATGTTAATTAATGTATGTTTAAAAATAAGGAGCAAGAACGTGGTGATAAAAAATAGATGCCACATTAAATTCAAAAGAATTTTAGCAGTCTGCAAGTTTATATAATTCTTTTCTATTCATCTGTGTCATCAAAATGCTGCCAATTGTGGAAAGATCCTATGCATTGTCAAACTTTAATTAGGATTCAAAATTTGTCCTAGGCCTATGTTTATACTTATTTCTAAACAAGATTATAGCTAAGAACTCTACTGAGTGAGGTTAACTAGAAAAATCTATCTTTTATAGCTGACATTTCTGAAAACTAAAGCCTGTTCCCCATTCTTCACTTTCCCTCTGGCTATCTGATGATCTCTGATTCCAGGTTTTTCTTCCATTAGAGTGCAAGAAAGAAAACTGGAAATAGATCTACCTGAAGAAGACCCAGCTATACCACTCTTGGGCATATACCCAAAAGATGCCCCACCAGGCCACAGGAGCACATGCTCCACTATGTCCACTATGTTCGAAGCGGCTTTATTTTTGTGATAGCCAGAAGCTGGAAACAACCCAGATTTCCCACAACAGAAGCATGGATAAAGAAGATGTGGTTCATTTACAGGATGGAATACTACTCAGCTATTAAGAACAAGGACATCATGAGTTTTGCAGGTAATTGGTTAGAACTAGAAAATATCCTCCTGAGTGAGGTATCTCAGACCCAAAAGGACATGCATGGTATCTACTCACTAATAAGTGGATATTAGTCAAAAAAAGTACAGAATACCTAGAATTCAATCCACAGAACTCAAGAAGGTTAACAAGCAGAAGGGCCCAAGTGAGAACCCTTCAATCCCACTTGGGAGGGAGAAGAAAACAATCAGGGGAGGTTGAGGATGGAAGAGACCTGGTTGGGAGAAGGGAAAGGGGGAGCATTATCAGGTATGGAGGCAGGAGAGAAGCTCTGAGGGCCAGCAGAATGAATGCAAATATGCAACCTCATGGCGGGGGTGGGGTAGGTGGGAGAACCTCTCGAAAGTACAGGAGACCTGAGAGGTGAGAGACTCTCGAGACTCAAAGAGAGGGACATTAGATGAAATGCCAACAGTGGGGTAAGGAACTTGTGAGTCTATCTCAAGTAGAAAAAAGGGCATCAAGTGGAGGGATGGGGTTTCTATCCTACAGTTAAAAACTCTGACCAGAATTGTTCCTGTTTAAAAGGAACTGTAGGGACAAAAATGGAGGAGAGATTGAGGGAAAGGTGGTCTAGTGACATGCCCAAATTGGGATCTATATCAAAAGGTGGCTCTAAGGCCTGATACTAGGAGCCTAGCATGGTTGTCCTCTGAGAGGCCCAACAAGCAGCTGACTGAGACAGATGAAGATACTTACACTCAACCATTGGACTGAAGTCGGGGACCCCTGAGTTTGAATTAGGGAAAGGCTGGAAGAAGTTATGAAGGAAGGCGACCATAGGAAGACCAGCAGTCTCAACTAACCATGACCCCTGAGATCTCTCAGACACTGAGCCACCAACCAGGCAGCATACACTAGCTGGTCTAAAGCCCATGACACATATACAGCAGAGGACTACCAGGTCTGGCCTCAGTGGGAGAAGACTTGCCTAACCTTGGAGAGACTTGAGACCCTAGGAAGTGGGGAGGCCTGGTAGTGGAGGAGAACACCCTCTTGGAGACAGGGGGAGAAGGAATGAGATGAGGAACTGTGGGAGGGCAGGACTGGGAGGGGTAAGGACTGGAGTGTAAAAATTAAAGGCAATAAAAATGTCAAAATATTAAAAAAAGAGAAAGAATGCAAGAACCATTTCAAGTCCGTTTACCATCCCTCTGAACTCATTTTTTTGGTTGATTATTTTCATTTGTTTTCCTATGGAGAGACAGGAACTCATATAGTACAGGCTGTCCTTAAGTTCACAATATAACCAAGGATAACTTTGACCTATTATCCTCCTGCCTTTTTACATTCAAAACTGTTGTGATAACAGCCATGTACTATTGAGTCTCTATGTCTTCTCTCTCTTTCTCTCTCTTCTCTGTCCCTGTCACTCTGTGACTGTGTCTCCTTCTGTCTCTCTGACTTTCTCTCGGACTCACTCTCTCTCTCTGTGGCTCTCTCTCTCTCTCTCTCTCCCTCTCTGTGTATGTACACTGTGTATGTGCATGTGTGTGTATGTGGGTGTATGTCTTACTCAACTGATATCCACCTCATTGTTTTGAGACTGTCTCTCATTGAACCATGAGCTGTGTTCAGCTAGACTGGCTCTCTACAATGCCTCCAGCGACCTGTTTTTCTGAGCTACCTAGCAGTAGTATCACAGACATGCTCTTTCACACTAGGTTTTTATATCAGATATTCATGTTTGCATAGCAAGCCCTTTGACACCTGCATCACATCTCCAGCCTCTAAACTTCCTTTTCTGGCTACAACTTGTCATTTGGCCATACAGTGAGATACCCTCTCCAAGAATGAAGCATGAAAGCTTTGCTTTTTTATTACTGCATCCCCCAATACAGACTGGCCTTGCACTTTAAACAAATGTCCAGGCATAATTTTAACAAAGTTAGCATAAGTTTGTGTTATTATATGATGTCTTTTAAAAGCAATCCTGACTGGTGAATTTTCAGCTTTCCTTTGGAGGATAGGAGTAATGTCTAAATTTCTTCATTATATAGAATTGTCTTTGCTTAGTATAAATTTCTTTCATTTTTTTTTTAAATATTGTTTTGTGTTTATGTATGTAAGTCACACTCAGTGAGCCCACTGAGATGAAAGGATGACTTGTGAGAGTCAGTAGTCTTTTCCACCATGTGGGAACTTAGGGTGAAATTCTGGTCCCCAGACTTGATGGCAGGCATGTTATGCACTGAGCCATCTCACTAATCCTGGTTGGTATATATTTCTAAAATTCCCTTCTAGATCAAAATATTGATCATGTTTGATTTTCCTGAAGTCTACACTCACACATTTTGATACTTTTTGTATGTAGATTAATTTGACAGAACATTACAGGACATAATAGTTTGGTGCCCGTTACAGTAATCCTTGCACTCTGGAGGTTAAGGCAAAAGCGAGGTTCAAAGGTAGTCTGGGTATAGAGTAAGATCCTACCAAAACCAATGAAAAACAGGGAAAATATAGAGTTCACTGCAGAATATCCTAGATGGAGGTAAGAGAGGAAATCTGTGGGGTAAAGTAAACAGGAATACAGAGAACACCATTGCTCTGATATGTCCAGAACAGTTAATTAGTAATTATCTGGAGAAATTCTATGTTCTTCCTCAATTGTGAAACCATTAAAAATGAAAGAGGACACAATATTGCTCAGGTTCAGAGCATAGAGCATCCAAAATTGTATGTTGAACTCTAGAGCTCCTGCCCTCAGATTACGGCTTCATTAATAGACAGAGTCCTCGGAGCTAATGAAGCAACAATGTGGTCATTAGTGCTGGTTCTAGGTCAACAAGATTGATCTGCTTTTAATAAAGGAGAATATGGTGGCAAATACACACACACACACACACACACACACACACACTCACGGCACTTTGTGAACAGAAGGATGGTCATTTACAAGTTCAGGAGGGAGACTTGGGTTACATCATTTTATCAGTGTCCTTGGGAGCCAGCTCTCTAGTACTCTGATGATGGACTTCTCATCTCCAGGTCTGTGAGACAGAAAACGTTCATAATCCCTAGATTTTAGCATCCTCAGCAAACTAGTACTTCCATATCCTTCCCAATTAGTCCCACTGTTACTCAGTGGTTGAGCTGGTAAGTCATTTACAGAAGTACACCTTCAATACATTTAAGTTTATGGAGAATTATGAAGGTAATAACTCATCAAGGAAATGAAATTAAAAAAATGTTTTCCATATATATAATAACCTCTAAACATGCAGAGAGACAAAAACACACATAGAGACACACAGACACAGGTAAACAAACACACATAAATAATTACTACAGGGAATTACATTTTACTACACTTTTAGTCCACAAACTAATTGTAACCAGACACCTATTGTTGGTTTATTGGAAAATACTCTTTTAAAGAAGCACTTCCATAAAGGTTATAAATAGCAAGCCATGAACATTCTCTATTGCAAAGGCCTGGAGAAAGAAGTTGTTAAATATGCATTAAAATTTCATTACTATCTAAAGCCCTGGAATATCAACATCTTCCATTGCATGCCATAAAAAGCATTCAAAAAAACATGAAGTTGAATGAAAAAAAATACCATTTAAGCCACATTTATTCACAACCTGGTAAAAAGGCATTCAGCAAACGGCAAGAAGGCATCTCATTTTTACTCAGTGTGAGCTTGCTCTCCAGCATTTTCTTATGAACTCGGTATCTTTTTCTGAGTGATCCCTTCCCATTATCACTCACATAAAAGGGTCCTGTGGATGCTTTTGTAGTCTCTGACATATTGTCCCTACAATCTTCATGTACAATTTTAATTGAATCTGGGAAGATTTATTTCTACATTACTAGCAGATTAAAATTTGCAGGCTGTGGTGCTGACATCCAGCCCATCATAGTGTCCCTTGCTGTGGGAAACAGCTTTTCAGTATGTATCAATGCTAGTATTGATCTTTTCTTCTCCCAGTGTTCAGATTAATGGAAGCCAGGGTACCTGAGAGTTTCAATGATGTAATATTTGTGATTATTCTTATTTCAGACTATGTAAGTAATAACAGCTCTTGGCTTATGCACAAACCACTTTAAAAGTTCTTTAATCACTAAATTATACTAATCGTAATGATGTGAGGAGACTGAAAGGGAGGGGATGAAGAAAAACATATTTCTATTGAAAAAGGTTTGTATTTTCACCTTCTCAAAGGGAGTCTGCTTGAAGTGGTGCACAGCAGTATTCAATTATGCACTTCCAGAGGCTATCTCTGCAATCACCTACTTGGAAATGATGAAGAACGTCCCATTTCATCACGTCCTGCATGATGAGAGCCTGTGTGCTAATCTTTTAGATTGGCTGGCAATTGAGAGCAGGATGATAGCTGGGTCATTGAAATTCGTAGATGATGGCTTATAAAACAGGTTGGAAAAGAAAGTGAATTCATTTCTATCTATCAAACATAAGAAATTATTTTGTACAATGTGTAAATTTTATGCTCTATTTAGATATTAGTTTCTTTTGTACAAAACTGTCAATTTTATAAACCAATGACATAACATAAAAGATGTTTGTGTTACAATCTAGTTGACTCCATTTGTCTTTTAACCAAGGAACACAAGACCTTTTGTGTTTTCTGAATTGTTTGTAAAAGTAAAATCCAAATGTTTTATTATTTCAGGCTTTCTGGGACCTTATAAATATGTATTTTTAAGCTAAAAATTGATGGGATTTTAAATAATAAAATGTAAAGAATAAGTTTTCAGAATTTATTCCTACATGGAAAGACAATTTCACAATTTAACAGAGGACTGAAGTTAAGCTTATTTTAAATAAGCAGAAACCTGAGTACATAATAGCGTAGACGGATCTTTGGAACAGGCTCAAAAGGATGATTCAAGCTGAACTATGTCCTGGGGAACTGTGAGAGAGGCTCCAGGAAAAAGGCAAAGGGTCTTTACCTCAGGTGCATTTTGTTCCCTGGATTCCTTTTAGACCCGATTTTGTGTCTCCTGTGACAAACATTTACATCCAATGTACAAGACATGTTTATTCTTGTTGGATATCAGAACATAGCTGTAGAACCCGATCTAGCCAGTGTACCCTGAATCTGGTTGTCACCTTCTGCCTTGCTTTCATGCTTTCCTAGATCTATAGAAAGTGCCAGGAGATTGTGTTTAAATTGGTCTGTCCTGAGAAAGTCCTGGGAAAAGGGGTACTGCGTTAATATTTAGTATGTGTTTACTGGCATTTATTTACGTGTTTTTCTGACCATGTTTTTCTGAACTCAAACAACCGTTCTTGAATCATTGCTTTCTTTGTTTCATTTGTATATGAAAGTAAACAAAAACTAAAGTAAGGTTGTCTGCAGCCTTAGACTGTAGTTTGCCTCATTCTTTTAAGCCCTCAGATCCCAAGTTCAGCAGGAGACCTCACAGGTAGGCTGAAAAGTTGAGAGAGAGAGAGAGAGAGAGAGAGAGAGAGAGAGTCTTGTCAGATTCATCTCAGGGACTGTTGTTCTGGAGTAACATTTTTTCTACATATTTCAATATTCTCCATAATAATAATATGCAACAAATACAACTGAAAAAACAGCAATAAACTTTCCTATTTATTCTCATGGGATTTATAACATCTCAAAACTTTATCACAGTTTTTGAAGTTTAAGTAGTCCTCAGAGTCTGTTGAAGTCTCACGTTTTCACAGATGATTAAACGGAAGCTGAGCAAAGCTAAAAGTGTGGCCTCCTCATCTACACAGACTTTCCCAGATAGAATGGCTGACTAATTAGGTAAGGTTTTATTGCTATGAAGAGACACAATGACCAATGTAACTCTTATAAAGGCAAACATTTAATTGGGGCTGGGTTACCATTTCAGAGGTTCAGTCCATTATCATCATGGTGGGAAGCAGGGCAGAATCCAGGTAGACATGGTATTAAAGGAGCTAAGAGTTCTGCATCTTGATCCAAAGGTGCCAAGAGGAAACTGGTTTCAGCAGGCAGCCAGGAGGAAGGTCTCTTCCACACTAGGTGGAATGTCAGTGTAGGACCTCAAAATCCACACTCATAGTGACACACTTCCTCCAAAAAGGCCACACCTCCTAATAGTCGCACTTCCCATGGACCAAGCATATGCAAACTACCACAATGGCTGCCCTCAAAAATCCCATTCTTACCGTTCAATGTTCTTGAATCATTTGCATAATTTGTTTAACCATAGAGTACTAAGATTCATTAAAGCATGGAAAATTATTAGAAGTATTTTTTAAGTGTGTGTGTGTGTGTTTGTGTGTGTGTGTCTGTATGTAGGGGCCTTCTTCTACTGAACTATACTTCTATCCAATCTATTTTTTAATGAATTATCATATGATGTACATTGAAAATGGTATATTTTACTATTAAAAATTGCTTGTTTAAGTATGGGAACTACCACTTGAGGATGTTCTGTCTAAACATTCATTCAGTTAGATGAAATATTCTAACTCACTTCTGCTTCAGTCCTTGTTTTCATTCTTGTATAGAAAACTTATCACTTTTCTTTACTAGAATTGTTTACTGATGAGTGGGAATGTAGATCTGAGATAAGAACTTAATTTCTGATTCAAAGTTAAGTCCTGAGAAGCTAAGTGTTCACAAACGACAGGGAGTTGTCAGCTGTGGTATCACAGAATAAAAACCACACAGTATTATCTCTGGTGAATGGATCCTCTTCAAGGAGAGCGGATGGAAACAGCAGGCTGCCTCTTAGGTGGGAAATGGTTCAGTAAGTCTCAGAATACATTTGTCTAATATTGAACTTACTCTTAGGAAGTTTATTCAATACTGTCACAGAAAGCAGAAAGTGAACTTGACCTGATCCTTTGTTTAACCACACAGTTGCTAACAAGACTGAAGCTGCACAGAGTTGTACTCACATAGCTTCAGAACACTGTTAATATTTTTCATGCAATTTGTTCTTCAGAATGCAAAACAGATGAATGATATCTAGGCACAAACAGTTCAAAATGTATCGTCTTTTTCTATAAATTTTCAGTGTTATCATTTGGGAAAGAAAAGGGACAGCAGACTAAAGTAATCAGAAAAGACTGGAGGGGGGAATTCAGGCCAGTTTTGCATAGTGGAGCAGGGTGACAATAAAAGGTGACCCACAGAGTGCATCATCCCACTAAAACAGCCTGCCGAATACTGATCTGTTAGCCTGTGAAGGGGAATCGTCATTCCATGTGTTCACTCAGAAAAACAATTTCAATCTTAAGCTCTCTGACAAAATACTAAAATGTTTAACACATATGGTAATAGGCTGTCTAGCCTTGTTTTTGTTTCAAGACATTTTCATATGTAACATCTGAAAATTATCATATTTATGCATGCTTGTGTTATCATTATTTTAGAAAATATAGGTGCAGATTTACATGAATACATATTTATATATACAAATGTACAAACAAAATATGTTTAGATTTTTCATATATTTTTAATATTAAATCACAAACAAAATACAAGTGACTCAATGAAGAACCCTCTGAGTATATTGTTCCAGAAGACAAAGCAATAAACAAACTGAATAAATCAAATACTGAATCTTAAAAGTTACTCTCCAATTTCACTGGCCATGGTAAGATAAGGCTGGTGGTGACAGAGTAGAAAAGCATAATCTTGTCCAGGGAAGTTGAGATATGTAAATTCATTAAAAAAAAAAAAAAAGAAAAAAAGAAAACCGGAATGATCCCAGACATTAAAAGTATACCACAGATATATCCACAGATAGGCCCATATACCAATCTGATTGAGAGAATTCTTCTGTTCAGATTTCTTCTTCTCAGGTGTGTCAAGATCAAAACAAAAGTAAAGAGGATTGGAGATTCTAGATATATTTGAGTTGAAAGGTCTCTTCATCTTTGTAGGTAACAAAACTGAGGAAGTAATTAAAGCATATGACTGAGTCTCAGGAATAGGCATGACTGTCTGGAAGTAAAGTGCAGGTGGGAGATGATGAGTCTGGAGCTGATTACTGTTATAGAAAAGGTTGGGATTAAAGAGCACACAGGTGTAGACTTACAACTGTAGAAACAGAATGATGGTTGCATGTCATGTAATTACAACACGTGGAGGTGAGTCAAGGAGAGCTCTGATTGGACACCAGACTGGGATTCAAAGCAAGTCCGTCTCAAACCAAAGCATCCAGATCAAAGAATGAAAAGATGTTAGGAAAGAAACGCTGCAGTATTACTACATTCACTGAATCTTAAGAGAAAGATGGATGGAAAATGACTGAGCAGTGGGCACAGTTGGAGGCAGAAGGGGCATCATTGAAAGGACAGAACAGCTTTCAATAACTGAAGGGAGGAAAGTGTGCTGAACGCTGCTGGAATGACAAGTGAATTCAGTACTGAAGGCTTCCTATTGGATCAATTAGGTGGTCCATCAAAGCTACAAAATATTTCACTGTTTCAAAGATGGTAGTTGTTTTTATGAGTTATTCTCTTTGTGAAACAAGGCTAACTTAAGTATGTCATCTGAGAAAGTGTGTGTGTGTGTGTGTGTGTTTGTGGTGATACAATTTGATGTGAGACTTGAATAGTACAATGGTAGATATTTTGTTGTTGTTGTGAATAAAAATAAAGGGTAAACTTGATGAGTTACATTCTCCAGTCAATATTGCAGAAGTAGCTAACAAATCTGATGATAAAATTCTCACAGTGGTGAGTTACTTCTGCATTCAGTAGCAGTGTTCCTTCTCATCTTGGGTGTACTCAAAGGAAATAATGGTATTTGGCTAGATGGATGCTTACAGGGTGAAATAAGAGAAATTTGATAAGAATGTTTGAAAAGATGCACCAGATCATCTAAGCTGTGTAAGAAGGAAATTAAGAAGAGAATGTAATTAAATTTTGCAGCACAGACAGTTTCTAAATTGCAGATACCAACAGTTTTGTAACGAATGGCAGTACTTCAAATTGAACATGGCAGACCAAAAGTACTTGTTTACATTTATTCTCTTCGAGTCACCAGGAAAAAAGAAACAGAACAAGAGATTTTATCCAGGCATAATTCTGGGAGGGCACAGAGAACCTGAGAGGAGAGGTGAGCAGCAATATTTGGGAAGCAGAAGATTAAGTAGTAAAGAACTTGGCAGACCTCAGCAAATTAATTATGTCAGCCCAGGGCTAGCACTGAATCAGGCTGAGTCAGGAACTCAAAATGACTTGGAATTTGCATATATGGAGGAGTGCTTTTAAAATCAGGGCTATGTGGAGTACAGAAAAGGAGAGTACTAAATAAAATGTACCTTTCAACTTTCCACGGCAGTATCTGTAGATAGTGTCCCTTGACTCCCAGCCTTTGGCAATAGGCATATTATCAGCGTTTCCTTTCTTACACCTCTTCTGTTATGTCTATCCTTGTAAGCCGCATATCCTCACTTTTATATTTGACC
This sequence comes from Mastomys natalensis, assembly GCA_021653895.1. Lineage (NCBI taxonomy): Eukaryota > Metazoa > Chordata > Mammalia > Rodentia > Muridae > Mastomys > Mastomys natalensis. The sequence continues at coordinate 304,854 of JAJTUV010000977.1, read as the reverse complement.
TTTAGTTTTGTACTTGAATTTTTTATTTTTGCTTTTATATTATAGTCTGGCATGGAAGGCGGTGATTCCGAATACTTATAGCTCTCTTTATCACTTTAAAAAGTGGAATCAAAGGAGAAAGGACAGTGGCTGAGACAGACACATAGAAGAAGATAAAAATGTTCACCTTAGTAAAAGGTAAATGGAAACATAATGTCAATGCTAATTCATTCAGTTCAGAGCGGAGCGCTTCCTGGATAGGTCTGGACAGTCAGAGGTCGCAACAATAGAAAATGGCAAAGAGAGACAGAAAGAGAAGAGACCATGACATATCTTTTGATGGAATGTCAGAGAGAGAAAGGAGAAGAGAAATGACCAACTTAGTTTTCCTAATCAGGTGAGTCTTATAAAACTGTGGGGAATTTGCAGAGAATATTGGAATGCTCCTCACTTTTTTTTAGCTCTAGAAAAAAAACAAAACAAAAGGAATTCCTTTCCAATTTAGTTACTTTTCTACTGCTGTGACAAGACATAGTGACCTAGACAACTTATGAAGTATTTAATTTGGGACTCTAGTTATACAGGAGACATAACCACCATGAAGGGGAGCACGGCAGCAGACAGGCAGATAGGCACTGGAGCGGTAGTTGAGAGCTTACATGTTAAGACAACAACCACAAGACAGAGGAGAACCAACTGGAATAGTTGACCGTCTGGTGGCACACTTACTGTATCAAGGCCATGCCTCTTCTGTAAGGCCACATTTTCTAATTCTTCCTAAATATGTCTACCACCTTGAGACCAACATATGAGCCTTATGGGAGTCATTCTCATTCAAATCATCAGAGCTTCCTTCTGTGAAAAATATTAGAAGCCTGTAAAATGTTCTTCAAAATAATATAGAGCTGAAGTTAACTGCTAATATGCCATGGCGATGAAACTATTTCCTATAGTGATACATCGGATACTATGCAAATATTTCATTTTCCTTACTCCTACAGCTTTCTGCAAATTTCAGTTTTGTTTCTTCTCAAAATTTCTCCATATTCTTGGCTTCAGACTGGCATATTTCAAAGCTATACATCACTAATTCCTGGTTTTTGAAATGTATTTTGCTAATCTCAAAAGTAATGACTGTAATAGAGAGTCTTTTCATAGGGTAATTTTTGTTGAAAAAATACATTAATACCCACAAAAACCTTCACATTCTGTGCCTTAAAATTAGTAAATACATGGAGAGTATTTTAAATAAAAGTGTTTGTTATAATTTTCTTTATTAGGTTATATTACATTTTCTTATTTTTTTCAAAAATATTAAGTCATATCTATATAGGTTAAACTTTGTTCCTAACACTTCTTCCATTTTATTGCCTAAAGCAGGACAAACTGACATTTTGCTTACAGACCATCAGCCATTAGAGACTTCTCTGTTGGATTTTGTTTATTGAGTTCTACTATTATTTTCTGGTTCCTTTTCAATGTCCTGAAACACATCATAAATAACATGACAGATAGGTGAAAATTGGTAACTCCCTAGAAACACTACAACCAGAAAACTTAATCCCTTCTCAACTTTGATTGCTAATTGATCCAGGTTTTTTATTATTACCTTTCTGGAACCTGAAAGCACTTTTTTTTTTTTTTGATAGAGATATATAGTCTTTTTTTAGGTTTCCAAAAAAAAAAAAAAAAAAAGATCATAAGCAATACTTTTCTCATTTTATTTTTTGGCAGGACTCTGTCGACTCTTCATGTTCCTTATTGGTGATATAAATTTTAAGATTGGTCATTTGTTTATACACATCATGATTAATGATTTACAGATGCCTTTCCCCGTCTTATAAACGTTTGCAAATGACTTTGTGCTATATATAATTTCGCTCAAATTACAGCATTCCATATTCAAGATATTAGTACTCATTATATTTGAAAATTATATTGAACAGGTAGGGGGAGAGTGGGCAGCCTTGTCTAGTCCCTGATTTCAATGGGATTGCTTCAAGTTTCTCTCCATTTAGTTTGATGTTAGCTACTGGCTTGCTGTATATTGCTTTTACTATGTTTAGGTATGGGCCTTGAATTCCTGATCTTTCCAAGACTTTTATCATGAAGGGGTGTTGAATTTTGTCAAATGCTTTCTCAGCGTCAAGAGATATGATCATGTGGTTTTTTTCTTTGAGTTTATTTATGTAGTGGATTACGTTGATGGATTTCCGTATATTGAACCAACCCTGCATTCCTGGGATAAAGCCTACTTGATCATGGTGGATAAGTGTTTTGATGTGTTCTTGGATTCGGTTCGAGAGAATTTCAGACAGATACAGATATCCAGAGCCAAACAGTGGATGGAGCTTGAGGACTCTTAAAGAAGAATAGGTGGAAGGATTGAGGGCCCTAAGGAGATAGGAACTGCACAGGAAGATCAACAGAGTAAACCAACCTGAACCCTTGGAGCTCTCAGAGACTGAATCACCAACCGTGGAGCATACCTAGTCTACACAGATCTACCTCCATGGGCTGAACCTAGGCCTCCCTGCACATATGTTGTAAATGTGCAGCTTGGTTTTCATGTAGGTCTCAAACATCTGGAGTGGGGGCTATCCCAAAACATGCAGCCTGTATATGGAGTACGGTCTTCAAAAAAAAAACAGTTGTTCAGTTATTCATGGAATATTATTTTTTTTATATCTCTTGTATTCAGTTTGCAACTACTTCAATGAGAATTTTTGTATGTATATTCATGAGGGGTATTGGACTATAATTTTTATATTTTTGTTGGGTCTACACTTGATTTCACTATTTCAATATTATTTGCTTTGTGAAGGAGCTTATTGTGGTTCTGAATTTTTTTAAACATAACTCAAAAAGTGTTGCTTGTTTGAAGGCCCTATAGAATTCTTGTATAAGTATATCTGACCCTTGGTATTTTGAAAAAAAAAAAAAAGAAAAAAAAGAAAATTATAAAAACAGTAGTCTTTATTGCTGTCTTTAGATAATTTCAGAACCAAACATGCCCAGAAAAGTTTAACATTAGAATTCTCTTGCTAAAGGGACCAGGATTAGTCTTATAAGATACTCTGTTACGAAGTTTCATAGCTGATTCAGATTCCCTTAATCTGTATCCTGCTATAAAATTTTACCCGTAGATCCTTCTTGGGAAAGAAATATACTTATGAGATACAGACAAAGAAGAGTTGTTGGATTTGGCTTAACTATTTTCATTTTCAAAGAACCTCACTCATTGTTTGATATATAAGAGATAAGTCTCCAGCCTAACAAATGGTTTTGTATCTGGTATCTATAGTGGACAAATGCTGTGATTTCTCAGTCAAAGACTCTTCCTGTGTGGGAGACACGTGGAGATCACTGTTGCATTAGACATATAGATTACAATTACACATATGTAAACCATACAGTTTTACTTTTAAAAATGAATAAAGAAGAAACAATTCTGGTTATAATGATCAAATAAGCAATCCCTTTGTTAATTTATCTAAAGATTTAATATTAGGCCCATACACACAAGAACTTATTATGGAGGAGAACTGAAGAGCTGACTGACTCAGCTTCTCACTAGAAGTCATTGTGCTGAGAGTGGTAATCAGCATTGATAGGACAAAGACTGAAATCAGAGCCATGAAAAGTGATTCACGAACAGAGATGCTTATTAGAACACATTTCATGACTTTTATTAAGAGATGACCTTAAGGGTGAAATTATTCTAAAGCAAATTTTACGTTGAAAGTCCAGAGGATATTTACATAATAAAAATGTAAAGACTTGCCCAAAGCAAATGTGCAGTGGGATTGATCATTGGATTAGGATTGTTCTTGATGATCTTTTGGACAAATTCATGAGTGATACAGGACACGGGGACTGGATATGGTCACCAAGAAATTGATACCAAAGAAGGCATCTGTGCTTAATTGTATTCCAGAGAACCATGTCAGTGACCTTAAAAAACACTTGAATGTACAGTTTTAACTTGCCCAAGTGATAAATTGGCCAAGAGATTTACAGACATTTCAGTTGTGAAGTAAAGATAAAAATGAATGATGAGTTAAATACTAATAATATCAAATTTAAATTTATGATGACCTTGGCAGTCCTCCTATTGGGTTTAAAGTAGATAGAGACCTGAAGGATAACGGTCAGTAGGGACGGCACCTCAACGTCCCTTTCACCACAACAACTCATAAGCATCAATACTAGAGCAAAGATGTTGGCAAACCTGCATTATCTTTGTTACACTACATACCTATGGTCTGTTTGAAATTGGAGGAAATCTTTATTTGAAAATTTATTTCTGAAAAGGAAAATGAATTCTTGAAAGAGAAAAAGAACTATCAAGGACGGTTACAATTGCCACTGTTTCCTGCATGAAAGCAGCAAGCAATAGAACGATGTATGTTGCTGCATCATTAGTAATGTTTTTTATATTCATTGGGCTGTCCATCAAGAATTGTAGTCTTTGTTTGCCATATGCATGCACCCTTTCAGTTTCCTCTTTGATCACATTATTCAGTTAAGAATGAAAAATGGAATAGTGTATTGTACACTTCTAAGATAGGCTACCATTTATCATTAGGGCTTTTACAGATGTTCAATTCCAAGTATGTAATTAGTTGGAAAAGAAATGTGGAATTTAATATAGTATAAATTATATTCTTTCCTCTTGTTCTCTGTAATTATTGCATGTTTATTTAAAGTTGGGTATTGTTTTGCACATTAATAATTACTGTAAGGAAATGTATGTCTTATGAAATTTAGGGTCTAACTAATTCTGATGAATTATGATTTAGGAAATGGATTGGACAACCTTAAAGTTAATGAAGGTTGTTTAGTTTGTCATCAGGCTAAAATATTAACATATGGGAAAACATTCATAAATAATTTTGTGAGCTCTGTAGCTACAAGGAAAAAAGCCATTACACAACCATTACTGCTATAATTTGAACAAGAGACAATAAAGCTCAGAAACAGGATTAAAGTGAAGAAAATAGTACTGGAATAAAAATAGAAAGAGGAATTTTTTTTTAAGTTGCATTATTTGAACACAGAGCCCAGATAAGTAGCCAGTGCTGACTAGGAATGCATTATCTAGCTAAGGCTAGCCAGAAACTCTCCATTCTTATGTTTTCACATCCCATGTGCTGCAGGCGCTGTACCTGGCTGGGGAAGTATCTTTTAAAGTGCTGAGTAGGTGCACTGCTCTAATCACTCAGCTTTACTTTTAATTGATACACTATCTGAGGTCAGCTGTGCTCAACAAACATCTCATGAAAATTATGCATTTTGAGAGATATAGTCAAAGAATTTTCATTATAATTTAATAAACTTGGCTTTTCTTTATGGTTGTTCTTATAAATCTCTTACTGTACATAGTTTATGAATTAAGCTTTGCCACAAAATAGTGTAAAAAGCAACAGCACAGAGAGTGACCACCACTCTCTAGTAATAAAATTTCAAGCATTCACTGTTGGGTCTAAGTATCCTGTACAGATATGCTACTAATCTGAAATAAAATGATCTTTAGTCAAACAATATTTGATATTCAATATTAATTACTGCTGCTTTGCTTTGAGGTCACACATTGAATCAGTATTAATGCTTCTTGGAGAACAAAATACAAGCACAATAATCACTTGACTACAATAGTGATATTGATAAAGTATTTCCTAGTTTTGAGTTTTCCCTTAAAGTCATAATTCGTACTCATTCAAATTCCTAAAATATCTAAAGAACTGAAGAGAGGATATGTACTTATAAGTTCTCCTTTGTGCCCCTAAGGATTATGTTGGCAAAAATATACACTCATAAATAGAAAGAAACATTGAATAAGAAAGACATTAAATAAAAATCATTTCCAATAAGATGAGTTATTTATTGGATCCAATGACTACTGAGATGTTCAGGTTTGACTTCCTATAAGCCTCTGTCAAGAAAAGATGCCACCTACAGCTTTGTGCCTTAGTACTGTACTGGTCAGCAGTTCTAACATAGTGCTGATGCTACTCCTTATGATAAACAGAGTCTCACATTATTTTCCCAGTGGAAGGGGCGGTGTGTGGTTTTTTATTTTATTTTATTGTTACTCTTTTTAATTTCATGTATTTAATTTCATGTATTTCATGTATGATGAAGAATATTTATATGTGTCATTATATTATCCTGTCCATATATATCAAATTTATAGTATGTATACACATACATACTTGTATAATTTTAAGTCCTCAACAACACATTTGAAAGAGAAATGAAAACTTAGTTGAAAATTTTGCTCGTATGGTGAAGTGGAAGCTTATGGATACGTCATGTGATGCAAACACATGTGGTATTTTGCTGATACCACATATGGTGTTTTGCTAAGAGAAGACCCATGTGAGGACACATGATGTTTGGAGAGAGTATACATAGGATCCGATGGACAGTGAATGTGCACTTGCACAGCTAGCCTTGAAACTCTTCCTTAACAGAGAACTTCTCCGGGTATCCCAGCTGGTCTCTCCTGCTGACTCGTGCCAATTTGGTGGAGGCCTGGCACTTTCTGCTACACTGTGCCCCAGCTGCTGATTCATGTTTTGTATCCTGACCCTACTTCACTGGACTGTTTGTATTCTGAAAAATGGAGATTTGAATGGACCCAAAGAGGTACTTCTAAGCAGATCCACATCCCCTTGTCCTACTTACCATCTTTTCTCCCCTAGCTTTGGATAGTGGGCTAGAAAGGGGGTTGACACGTTTTACAACCCTTATTAAAAGTAAGGTTTTTTTTTTTTTTTTTTTTTTTAAATCTAAGCCTACAGTGTGGTTTATGCTATATAGAATGTTGGAATTTATAAAACATTGATCCTTCACCCTCAGCTGCTAGAATTACTATAGAGAATATTTCCTAGCAGAGTTTCACATATGTTCTGTTATTTAAAATTATTCTTCATTTTCCCCATTGTTTATCCCACAAATGGATGCAGAAAACAAACTTCCTATGTGCTAGAGATGAGTTAGTAAATCACAGTGAAATGGGATACTGTTTCTGTCACCAACAAACGTCAGCAACGCATTGCTATCCAAATTTCAAGTTTTACTTTAGTAGTTTGGAGAGATCTGACATCATGAGCACACTGGGCAGAATGTAAACAGTTCTCTCATCATCATGTGCAAGTATTCCCTTCCCAGGTTTCTGTTTGTGTAACACTTCTTCTCATTTGCATGCCCAGAATAAGAAAATAGTAATGCTGTATTATTTAAAACTTAATCTTTAGAATGGTTAGTTATTTGTTTGTTTGTTTGTTTTATATTTATGCATGTATGTTTACATGTAAATGCATACCTGTGTCACAGTGTTTTTGCTGGCTGGTTTTATGTCAACTTAACACAAGCTACAGTTATCTGAGAGAAAGGCACCTCAAGTGAGAAAAGATGCCTCCATAAGATGGGGCCATAAGCATTCTGTAGAGAATATTTCTAATTGGTGATTCTGAGCCAGGGAACAGTTCATTGTTTGTGGTGTCACTCCTGGTCTGCTCTTCTTGTCTTCTATAAGGAAGTCTCTTTTGGACCTGGTGTCATGACCTGCCTGTGTCATAAAGGATATCTATGCAGTCAAGGTGGAAGACCTGACCTTCATCTCTAGCTTTTGCCTGAAAGTAAAAAGAAATGACTACATACATGCACTGGTGATCTACTTCAACACTGATGAACATCCAATATAATAAGAAAATAATGTTTTTTCTATTAGTTTTGAGTCCCCATACAAACACTGGATGCACACTGTGTTCTACATGAAGGACTAGCTAAGGATGTCTTTGGTTCCACTGGCATGTGGCCCAACACCAAAAAACAATTACAGCCACTTAACTTGCTTTAACCATCAACCTGGACTTCAAGTGCTAGCTGTGTGCATTCGCTTGCTTAGCTGACTATGCATTTGGGGATGGGAACATGCATTGTGTCTGCGTTTTTCATAAATATTTACACCAATAAATCCTCATTTGGGATACAGAAAAAAGAAAAAAGAGAAGAGAGGAAGTAGGGAAGAAAGTAAGGTGAACAGCTATGAGGAGCAAACCAGTGAGCAGCACCCCTCCATGGCCTCAGCATAAGCTCCTGTCTCTACGATCCTGCCTTGCTTGAGTTCCTGTCCTATTTCCTTCAATGATAATAAGTGTGATGTAGAAGTGTAAGCCAAATAAGCCCTTTCCTCCTCAAGTTGCTTTTGGTTCTGGTGCTTCATCAGAGCAAAAGTAACCCTAACTAGGACGGTGTTCATTTCGAAGTCAGGATACAACCTGCAGGAGTCAGTTTTCATCTATAATCATGTGAGTTCTGGTGCTACAACTCAAGACATCAAGCTTGGTAACTAGACAAGGTCTTCATCCCCTAGCTACACCAGTCACTGCAGAATAGTTAGATCTTAATTGTAGTTGTTTAGAGTATATTGATAACAGTGGATCACTTCTTTGTTAACTTTTGTGAATTGGACAGCTCCTAGTCTTTATGATTGTTGTTTATCTTTGAGATTTTAATTATATCATTCACTCCTTCCATTTCTTTGCTCCAAACCCTCTTATATATGTCTTCTTGCTCCCTGTCCAATTCTTGACCTCTCTTTCATTAGTTGTTTTACATGTATGTATATACATGTATATACATGTATTCCTGAATGAATATAACCTGCTCAGTGTGTATAACGCCACTTGTATTTGTTTAATGGTTGGTTTTATTTTTTTATAATTCTACCTCTCAAGTTGATTTTAAATTGTGCAAATCTATGAGATACACAATTTCAGAAACAATTGTTACTATTAAGCTGATAAGCATTAGACTACGTCTAAGGTACCATCAGCAGTAACATTTGTAAACTGAGTCAAAAGAAGCTATCAAATGTAGAAGTAACTGAGCAAATAGAAACATAGTAATAATTACTGAAAGCCAGATATTCTAATGGATATGAAAATAATGTGGCAAAATGAAAGTGTATATTCCTAAATGTTTGAATTCACTATAAAGGGTAAGAGTAATGTCAGGATAGAGAAGCATATAGATAGGAATTTAACTTGTAAGTCAAGAAATTGCCCACCATGGGGGCCCATAGAGACTAACCACCAATCAAAGAGCATTCAGGGACTAAATGGCAGCCCCCTACACATATGTAGCAGATGTGCAGCTTGGTCTTCATGTGAGTCCCTCAACAAATGGAGCAGGGACTGTCTCTGACTCTGTTGATTGACTTTGGATCAGTTTCCCTAGCTGGGCTGCCTTGTGTGACCTCAGAGTAAGAGGATGCTCTTAATCCTGATGAGACTTGATAGGCCACGGCAGATTGATACCAAATTGGGTAGGGGGATTCCATTCTCTGAGGATAAGGGGAGGAGCAGGAATAGGAGAAGGGAATGGGTGTGTGGGACTGGGAGGAAAGGAGGGAAGCAGGCTGCAAATGGGATGTAAAGTGAATAAGTAAATAAATTAATGAAAAAAAAAAAGAGAAATTGCCCAATAAAGAGATTTCTTCACATCCTATATATACCTTGATACTACTCTCTAACAACATCATTTTTATCCTATTCCCATTGAAACTAATCCAATAGTCAGGAAGACAAATTAAGCACTCCAAAACTAAAATGTGTGATTGCTGGATTTGGGGTAGAAGTCGAGAAAACTCACTTTAGAGATGGGTGCTTAAAAATGAAAGATTTGGTTTCTGAGCACTCAGAGAGGTGTCAAGTTGGAGATCTAAACAGTGTCCCTGAAGGGAGGTTGTACAATAGTTTCATAGGATGGGAACACAAAGCAAGGGGGAATTGGGGAAGCTGCAGTGTTTTCGAGTTGTATTTTGGCATTATGGGTTAAATAAGGGAGTTCCCATTGGAGACCGGACTATATTCAGGGCATTCAGCTTCAAAGTCCTTAATATATTCTAAATACTAGGTCTAGAACTGAGAGTGATAAGGGAACAAAGGATTGGGGAATTCCTAGACTTGTGAACATGAATTTGTTTGACTTTTAGCAACATAGAGAAGTTGTCCTGGAGATGGCTAGACCCAGACAACTGTTCACTACAGAAGCTGTTGAGCTATAGGGAAGTCCTCAGATCCCCTAGAGCCTTGGACCTTGAATTTAGTTTCTCTCTATGATTAAATGGAGTCTGAAAACAAAATGGTAGTACTTAGAATACATTTCTTTTGCTTGTTCCCAGCAGTGACCAGGACTCTCCAAAAAAGCCAAAGTCATGAAAGACAAGGAAAGACTGAGAAAACTGTGGTATGTTTGGGGAGACCAGGAAGATAGGATTGTGGAAAGCGCACAGGACCTTGGATGGAATCTGGACCCAAATAGAAAAATCTGAAGGAAGATACTAGCTTGTCTTAATGAAATACAAATGTAGAATCTGAAAACAAATATTCTTAGTCTCTGAACCTCCTTTTAAGGAGAACTTTTGACTTCTGTGACTGTCAAACCACAGTCTCTTCATCAGTGATTATGAAATTATCTTTGCAGGTTGCTTTTACTATGGTTATATGGCATGGATGTGGTAGGATTCTGGGATATTTGCAAATGCCCTTTACTTATGCTTATCATTACTCTCTGAAATCTCCGACTCACAAGTGGGACACAAGCAGACAGCATTCTTGTGATAACTGATCTTAGAAAGCAACGGGAGCTCAATGCAAGCCTTTTACCCTTGCCTAAGTGAAGGGTGGCTGCAGGGAAGGTTTTTGTGAACAGGGATGAGAGAGCATTTTTCTCTTCTGAGGCCTCACTTAGGATGAAATGTGTATGGAAATTAAGTTATTTTCAGTTCATCTTAATTTTTGTTTCTGTCTCCCGACCTTCCTTTGCTTCTGTTTTTTTTTTTCCCTCCAGTGCTGAGCGATGATCATGTAGGCAGAAAACATATGAAAAGCACATCATGCGTGGGGCATGCACACAGAGGCAGGAATTTAATTTTCTCTCAGTGCAAAGCAGCCCTGCCTGTTTAAGACTGATTTCCCTTTATAGGGAAATCTACAAAAGTGCATCGGGAGAGAAAGTCCCTCACTTTAACTACATTCTGCTGCTTGGGTTTTATGTGAGGAGATTCATGGAGTTCATTCTAAAAACTGGCTAAGTAAAGGGAGTTTTCAATTTGAAATGAAGACAAACTACGGGGGAAACATAAAAATATATGGACATCTTCCTCATTCTAGCCCATCCCCTCAGTCAGCACTGGTGCACACATATATAATGTCAGTTTGGGAGGATGTTTTAAATCCTCATTAGAGTATAGATGAGGCGTTTAAAGCATAATCAAAGCAATCAGACAGCAGAGATATCAAAGAAGCCTCCTTGTATAGATGAGAATGGAGAGAAACAGACAATAATATTTTCTATTTACTCCTTGTTCTAAGGAAATGGATAAAAGAAGAAACAGATGAATATGAAAGTCTGACTCATATTTATAGCATAAAAATTAAATGCACTTATGACCCGGAAAATAAAGCTTTTTATTTCTAATGTGACTTCCAGTTAGCAATGACCTTGACAGACAAGTCATAGGACCAACATTGCAAGGAGAAGGCAAAGAACAAAACTAGTATTTCTCTTTACATTTTTGTCATTTAATTTGAAAACTGCGTCTCAGGACTCAGAACACAGCCATTGCCCAGCAGACAATCATTTTTCAGCAGAGATTCTTCATTTCTTAACTCATATAGTAGCAATATTAAGGCATATTCTGACACAGGAAGAGGATGATAGACTAAAAACCATCACATCCAACAAACATTATTAGCATATCTTTACAGGTATTTTTTCTTCCTTGTGGGAGAAAACCATTGCCTATATCTTTGTCACATTGTTCCATGTGTATAGATCAAAATGAGTCACCAAGGACTGGTTATTGTCTGTAAATGAGACAGTCCACTCCTCTTGTACTTGTATGCCTTTTCTGTTTTAGAGTCTGTACATTATTCTAAGTTACCATGAATTGCCTTAGAAACTAAACGTGTTTGCATCAAGAAACAAATGCAAATAGCTCATTCCCTTTTCATGGGAATAGAAGTATGAATAGAATTACCCTTATATATATGAAAAATGTTTACCACACAGTACTGAAAAATCTCCTTTAGTTCACCCATAGGGCTTCTTATAGAGAGACTTGTGCAATCATTAACTGCCATTTATGTAGGAGATAATTTGAAAAGACTTAGAAAGCCTGGGAAGCCAAGACTGTCACACATCTGCTCATTAGTTTTCAGTCTAAGTAACATGCAGTCATTCACTCTCACCTTTGTGAATCAATGTTCCTATTAAGTGGAGAATGTCCTTCTGCTGGCTTTGACAAATTTAGTGCTGCCAAGAGTACATGCAGAGCTGATCTGTGGAAGTCTGATGTCTGCCTTATCTCCAGGGGATTCATAGGGTATTCAGTATTCATGACTCAAAGGAACAAATATAAAAATCAAAAATTGAAGTAGGGAAATATTTTATCTGCTATCACCCAAGTTTGGTGAAATAATCAATATAGAACTCTCCTTTTAATAGTTAAATATAACTGAGTACTGACAGTTACTAAGCTACATGCAATTTAACAAATCAAGAGATGACATCAGAAACTATTAAATATAGCTGACCTGCATTTTGCAAATTTGAAGTAGTTCTGGGAAGTTAACTACTGTCTGTCTATTTATACATCTTCCTTTCAATTATCTATTTATCTATCTATCTATCTATTACTATCTATCTATCTACTATCTATCTATCCATCTATCATCTACCATCTATCTATCTATCCATGCATCTATCTACTATCCATTTATCTATCTATCTATCTATCTATCTATCTATCTATCTATCTATCTACATATCTATCATCTGTCTATCCATATATCATCTATCTATCTATCTATGCATCTACCTATCATTTATATCTATCTCTCATCTATCGATGTATCAAATATATATAGATTTGTCTTCCTATTCTTTAGTTTTCCTCTATCCCATTAAAAGAGTTTTTAATCAAAGCTGAGTGTTCATAAGGTGGTCAAATGAATAGTGTTTCAATTTAACATAAAATTCAATCATACACACACACATATATATATAATTTTAATAATATATATATAATTTTAAGCAATAGTGTAAAGCAATTAAGCACTTTTGTCTGTTTAAAATCAATATTTTAACTTAATAGATGATCCCATATAACTATGATAATGGTACATTACCCACTATTAAGGCATCAGACAAATATTTCCTAAATATTTAGAAGATGAATTGATATACATAGGCAATAAGTAGAGGAGGTAGAAATAAGGTTAATGGTTATTGTAGTCTACCTTTCTGCAAGTCAAAGAATTTTTCATGATTGGAGAGTGCTTGATGAACAAGAAAGTGCTTTATGCTTGTTGAGAATTCTGGACTCTCCTTTTGCCTTCATAATTTGTTTACCAGGAAACAGATCACTGTTCTCCCAGCACATACATTACACATGAAAGAATATGATATATAATTTGAATTATTCTTAATGTGACAAAAATATAATGAAAGCAAGAGAAAATAAAACAGTGAAACAAAAACAATTGAGATATTCAAAGTTAATTAAGTAATTTTGTGAGAGAATAATTGTTTTGTTTGCCTTTTACCATGAATAAATTAATTCAATATTTGTAATTATATATGCAGAAAAAGCAAATTGTTCACCTCTAAGTTTTGTTCATCTTTCCATTGAAATATATCTTAGGATGATAGTGTACTTTTGCTTTTCCAGGGCTGGGATGGCAACTCAGGGCTATTGCAATGCCAAAAGTTCAGCCTGAGCTATATGACAAAAACTCCATTCGAAACCACAAGATCTTGAGCTGTTATTCAGTGATAGGACAGGTGCCTCCCATTCACAGAATCCTTTTTTTTTTTTCCAGATAATTATTTTTTTCATTTTTTATTGGATATTTTATTTATATTTCAGATGTTATCCCCTTACCCTATTTCCCCCATCCCCCGCCCAGGAACTCCCTAACCCATCACCCCCTTCTGCTTCTCTGTGCATGTACCCCTACCTAGCCCCCACTCCCACCTCTTCACCGTCTAATTCCCCCAAACACAGTGTCCAGCCTTCACAGAATCATTAATTCAATCCTTATACAGACCCCCCCCCAAAGATTACAAATCCATTAACAGGCAACTCTCAGATACTAGGCATTGCCACATGTCATGCAGTGAATGTAGTATCTCCATTCTTCCCATCAGCTTCTCAGTTACATACACATAGATCAAATCAGGTACAAAAATGTGGAATCCCTTATCCTGAAAGGATACAGATCAGGTTACAGAAAGGATTCTTTTCATTAAACTAAGCAACAAACCTACTCCCTCCCTTAAGAGTATTTATTCATATTTATTGAGAGGAAATGGCTTATGTGATCACAGAGATTAGATGGGCAATTTAAAAACTATAGTGGTATAGACTTTCAGGAAGGAAGATGGAAACTTTTCAGCTAAGGCTGACATAGTAGTTCATAGATGGAATTAATCTTTCCTATGGGAAACTTCCCTTTTATTATTAAACCTTCCGGTCAAAAGCAAAAATAACAAAGGAAACCTCTTGGATCAATTGCTCTATATTATCAGGTCTAACTATTTTACTGTCAGTGTGCTGCAGGTATTCATAGCTACAAAATATACTTGCAGTAGCATCTAGGTTAATGTTTGATTATCTATGAATTGCTTTACATCTAGAGATTTTAGTCTACCCTTGGGGTCCTAGCACTAGACAAAGAACTAAAGGCAGTTAAAGAATACTGAGAGTTGGAGAAGTAGTCTTCCCAAGGGAAGAACCCCCTACCTAGTTATTAAATACAAAGTACTGAGCCCAAAAATCATGTATGTACAAGTAGCATACAGATTGAGCACATTGTATTTGTATATTTGAGAACATGCATACACTATTAACAATAACAACAACAATTAAAGAAATATTGGTTATGCATACATTTGAAAGACAGCAATATAGTCTGGGATACATAAGAAAGGTTGTAGGGAGGAAAAGGAAGGAGGTAAAATGATGTAAATAATTAATTTAAAAATCTATATCTAATATTAAAGTGATGGCTGTAGTGAAAATTTTGTTTCTTTGAAAAATAGAAATACTATGGGAATATGTTTTCATTTTAGTCTCAAGTGTGGGATATGGGACTGCTTTGGAGTCCTCACAGCATCTGACTAGGATTTTCCTAGTGCTCTAGCTAGGGCACGATTTTGCCAGCAGTAAATAGGTTCTGTGATTACGGATGTTTGGGATTCTGGGGACTTTTCAGAGGAGTATATAAATACTAGGGCTCTTAGAGGTTGTGTGAATTGTTTTTGGATATTAATTGGTTGCTATTGTCTGTGATTTGTTCAGGTGTCCTGTGCAAAGAAGAAACAAGAGGAAACTAGATATCCTGCCTGAGTAGATCAAACTTGCCCCAAGGAACTCAGTATCACTAATATGCAATAAGTGGTATAAAATAACACCATTCCTCTTTCTCTTCTATTTAGTGAAAGGATAAAAGAAAAGGAGTGGAGAAAAGTAGAAGAAGAAGAACCCACAAAGTAGCCAAAGAATGGCTACAGATAGCAAAGGACTGAAGATTTTTCCAATAAGATCAGGAATAAATAAAGCATGCTCATTTCACCCCTTCCATTCAGTGCTGTGTGAAGATGCCAGATAAGCCAATTATCTAAGAGGAATATGAAAGTAATTGAGGTAGAAAAGGAGATATTAATATATTTCTATTTACAGATGACATACTTTTGTATGTGGAACTCTACCTGTATACAAAGGAAAAGGTTTGATTCCCAGCACTGGAAAAACAAAATGATTCATGAGTTTAGATGATACATGAGTTAGGCAATATTAAATTATGTAAGTTCTGTCTCACTGAAGCTAGTTGTGATGATTTGTTTCTGCTTGGCCCAGGAAGTGGCACTATTAGGATGTTTGACCCAGTTGGAGTAGATGTGTCACTGTGGGTGTGGGCTTTAAGAATCTCATCCTAGCATCCTAGAAGCCAATATTCTGCTAGCAACAACCTTCAGATGAAGATGTAGAACTCTCAGCAACTCTTGAACCATTCCTTCCTGGACACTGCCATGTTGCCACCTGATGATAATGGACTGAATTTCTGAATTTTTGCCCTTGTTGAGGAGTTTGCCTGAGACTAAATTGAAGAGACTCAGATTAATTGCATTGACAAAGGAATTCTGAGAAACACCCACCATGAAGAGAGCCTATGAGAAGCTATTGGTGAAACCTAGTTACAGTGGAAGACCCCAGTGAATTGAAGATGCCAAGAACAGCAGCAGCAGTAGAGTGAATCAATCTGAGCTTACAGTGCTACACAGGGCAGAGCTGGAGAAGTAATGCCAGCCCTTTGGAGGAGCACAGAAGATCATGTGTGGATCCCAGGCATTGAAACAAAAGCTGTAACATTGAAGTTGCCTTGGAGACCCCAAATGTTTGAGATGCCAGAGCCATGAGCTATTTGCTGGGGAAATCTGATAACAGGAATGGAATCAGCCTGAGGGGAAAAAGTTTGTTGTAGTAAACAAGATGAAAAGCAGTTGGAGGTCTGAAGTTCATTTTTCCATCAGACATGGAGATACAGAGTTTGGAGTTTGTCCAACTGGTTTCCTGTCTTGCTTCAAGGATTACAGTTAAGTGATAGGGTGAATCTCAGAAGACACTTTGAACTTTGGACTTTTAACCTTTTTTGAGATTGCTGTAGACTATGGGACTTTTGGTACCATGGGATAATCACCAAGAACAGTGGAGGCAGTGGATTAGAGCAATCTGAGTTTAGAGTGCTACCAGCCTATGGGGAACAGGGAGTGGAATGTGATGGTTTGTATGTGCTCAGCCTAGGGTGAGACACTATTAGATGGTATGTCCATGTTGGAGTAGGCGTGTCACTGTGGGTGTGGGCTTTAAGACCTTCATCCTTGCTGCCTGGAAGTCAGTATTCTGCTATCAGCCTTCAGATGAAGATGTAGAAGTCTCAGCTCTTACTGCACAATTCACACCTGGACACTGCCATGTTCCCGACTTGATGATAATGGACTGACCTTCTGAACCTGTAAGCCAGTCCCAATTAAATGTTGTCCTTATAAGAGATGCCTTGATCATGGTGTCTGTTCACAGCTGTAAAACCCTAACTAAGACAGTACTAAAACTGTGAATGGTTATAAGAAAACTCCTAAAGGAAAAATATAATGTATTTTGTGCAGGGATTGAAAAAAAAATGCTATTTTGAACAGTAAGTTTAAATCTAACATAATAATTTAATATTATGAAATAGAAGCTGATAATTTATTATAAAATATTAAATTTTAACAGTATCACCAGTAAGAAGAATAACCAAAGCTTGAGATGGGTTAATAGTATAACATGATTATGAAGATATAAGGATGCATTGATGAGAATACATTACTACAGCATCATATTCAAAATAGGAAATGATTGCAAATGCTATCGCTGTAACTCTGGAAATGTTTTTCAGAAAGTTACTACATTTCTGAATCTTCTCATTTTGATGATAATGGCTGAATTGCAATGACCCTTATATTACTACTGTTGTAGCTTGATGGAACACAAATCATTAAGATGATTTTTAAGAATCTAATCTGGACAGAGAATAAAGACAATGTACCAAGTGGTGTGGTCAGCTCAAGGTCAGTCATTTTCTGCATTTGAACCAGCTGTGATTTTCTTCAATAGTCTTTGACCACTACAAAAGGAAGCTTCTTTGATGAGGGAATAATACTTAACACTTATCTATCAGTAAAGACTGTTTAGAATGCAGTCAGAATTTATACTGGCTTATGGAAGTGGGAGTAGTATGCTCTCCCCTAAGGTCCATGGCCTTACCAGTCATGGTTGTTAGAAGCTCCGCCCCACAGTTACCTGGCAACAGCCAGATATAGCTGATTCACTATAAAAGGACTGCTCGCCCCCTCAGCTCTCTCTTGTTCTCTTGCCTTCCTGCTCTCCCTTTGTCCTCTCGTCCCTTCCTTTTCTCTCCCCATTCTCTTCCCTTCTCTCTCTCCTCCCCATTCCCTTTCCTCCTTTCTCTCCACATGCTCATGGCTGGTCTCTACTCCTCTATTTACTCCCTCTCTGCCTTTCTCTGTCTCTACTACCCTCTCAATTCCCCTCCCCATGCCCTAAATAAACTATATTCTATATTATACTATTGTGTGGCTGGTCCCTCAGTGGGAAGGAATGCTTCAGCGTGGACCTTTAGAGGCACCCCATCCCCCATACCTGACTACATATCCACCAAACATATTCCTTCTCTCCTTATCTTTTTATAAGCACAACAATGGGTACTAGCTAGTTTTACAATAACAGACTTGAGTTCCCTTTTACTGAGTGGACCTTAAGATAACTAGAATGTCTGCTAGCTACTTCTAGGATAAAAATGTTACTGTTTCACTTGTGATTTCTAACCTTTCTGGTCTTCCCTGTGGTTTATTGAGGCAACACAGCTGAATGAACTATTGATTGGTTTTCTCCCTTGGAACTTATATAACCCTTCCAGTACTGAGAGATAGTGTTCACTGAGTAGATATCCAGCTCAGTTGCAGCTGGATTCTTTAAAGTCTTCTAACTGAAGTGTCTTCAGCAATAGGGTGTTATGGGCTCCACGTCCACTCTGCCACAGGGCATGGCCGCTCAGGGAAGCAGAATGTGGGAGTTGACAGTGCTTACCCCATGCTGTTGCCAGGCAGGTGTTGGGCTGTAGATAGGGAAGCCCCAGGACACTGCTCCAGGGGTGGAAAAGCACAGTCTGAGGTGTGGACCTATGGAGCTGGCTCAAGAGGGAGGGGTGTCTCTGGGCCTGCAAGGAGGCCAGGGCATCTGGTTCTCAGGCACTTAGATATCCAGGCACTGTTGGATGCCTTGGAAGAGCTGAAAATGGAGTGGGGACCCATGGGCTGCATCTGGCCTGGGGCCAGGGAGGAAAGGGGGAGCTCCAACATGTCCCACAATGATTGTCCTTGGCTTGAGTTTGGCTTAGTGGCAGCCATGACTGGAAGCATAGAGAGGCCTTTGACTGGAGATTAGCTGGTGGCTCTGTAGGCAAAGGCCTTCTCTATGGCTTCCCATGGTTGATCCCTATGAAAAGAGGCAGTCCATGGTTTTAAGGCATTTATTGTCATGGCAGAAAGTGGATGAGCAAAACCATATCCCACTTCTCAGGGTGGGCCTGAGATTAAATACTTTTTGCAGGGAAGAATGTCTGGGAAGGAAAGCTTATTGGCTAAGCCCTCCAGGCCTCTAGATATCTCATTAAAGTGGAGATCTGTCTTGAGCCTACATGACTACAGGTCATGTCCTCTAAATGTGGAGGGGCTTGGGTCATTGCCCTTATGTGACTGATGGCCACAAATCTATGGAGGTTTGCAGCTAGTGACAAGGGTCTGGTACCCAGGAACAGTGAAATGCCTAACGTCCCTTCAAGGTCTCCGAGGTTCCTAGCCTTAGCTCAGCCAGGAACCAGTCTACCTTTCATGGTCCCACACTTTCATGTTCTGGGAGGTGACCAACAGCAATGACAATAATTTATATTGTTTTGTATTGAGGGAAGGCATTCTATAGGATGGTCCTGACCAACAACTCAAAAGAAGTTTTTCCAGGTTTTGTACATTGTGTGAATGTGGATGTGGGGGGGGGGGGTGTTCTTTTTTGTTGTTGTTAGGGAGTGATGATTGTTTGAGAGAGCATTGTTACCCAAGTGGTGTAATTTCACTGTATATAAATGTAATTTTAAGTAATTATGAAATGATTCACTGTGGCCTTTTCAAATATCCTCATTATGATTTACTCTTTTGCCTGCCTTTACCCACTGTGTCATTCTTCTCTCCTTTCTTCAGTTAAGTGTCTGACCCATGTTTTTATTTCTCTATCATAGCAGTACAGCAGAAAGTAGCTGTACTTTTGCAAATCCCCTTACACTCAAAAATCACAAAGACTTATACATTTCTGTCACTCTGAGGCTAAGTATTTGCTTTTTTTTTTTTTTTATGGTAAAGCAAATCAAAATTTCTCTCACCAATAATTCAATATTAAATCTCTCTCTCTCTCTCTCTCCTCTTTCTATAATATTTATATTATATATATGTATTATATATATATAATAGATTATATATAGTAGGTTATATATAATAGATTATATATATATATCTACATACATAGATATAGCTATAAAAAATCTTTATCTTACTCTCTTCATTTGACATTAACTTCTTTCTCTCACTGGCAGTATGAGGAACAATTATGTCATTTTTTGGTTCAGTTTTAAATAAATAAAATTATATAATACATTATTTGTAAATGATTGTTAACATAGTCTGTCAAATTCACCATATTTTACAATATATTGTTGACTGGTTCTAAACAAAGATTGACATTTTGAATTGGTGAGTGACATTAGTACTCTGAATTAAATAATAGAAGAGTTTTAATCATCTAGAAAAGAATATTTGAGTAGGTCTTTATGTACTTTCAGTTCTTTCTTTTATATTCTATTGTAGACACATGAAAACTTCCTCAAAGAGTGGTTTAAAACTAAGCAGATGTGATGGTTAATTTCATTGTAAGTTTGAAATAATTTGAAGTTACCCAGGAAATACACCTCTGGTTAGGTTTTTGAAGGCATTCCAATATAGATAGGGAACAGCTGCCTGAATGTGGATGCCCCTATACCATGGCTGGTGTCTCCAGCTGAATAAAAAGACAAAGTAACAAAGAGCAGTCAAGGCACCCACACACATGCATAGCTCCTTGTTGACTTGAGGATATAGGGTCACCACCCACCTCCTGCCCAGTGACTTCCTCACAATTTTTGACTACATCTCTCTCAACGATGAGTTAGAATAAACCCTGACTCACTTGTAGTTTTTGTTAATTTGTTTCTTCATACTTTTCATTGCTGGTATTTCTTTTTAGATATTTTGGCTAGAGCAATGGGAATGTGAACAGAACATTTCAATGAATAATACAACTTTAAATAGCAGAGTATACTGGAAATTGGATTTAACATACCAGAGTAAAGAATTAGATTTAATTCTGAAAATTAGTACTTTATTCCATGAAAGTTTTCGATATTTTTAGCATATCAAGGACTTCTAGTTTTTCCAGGAAAACTAAGAAGTTAATAAAAATATTGAATCTAGTTATTTATCCATAACTGATCAATCACGACAATATTCTCTATAATGCACCAGTATTAAGTAGATCAGTCTTCTTGAATCTGTATCAGGGTTTATTCAAGCTCTATGTTTCAAGCTAAGTCACCATGAAAGAAAAGTAAGCATTTTCTAATGTTTGTGTGTTGTTCCAAGGTTGATCACATAAAATATATAAAATGTGAATAAGTATATAGGATCAATACTGAAAAAAATCAAATAAATACTATATACCATATAAATTATTATTTTGATAGATTTTAGTGTTAAAACATATTTTCTGTGTTGGTAGAAAGAAGTATACTTCATATCAATTATTAGAAACACATGTCCCTGAGAAAATCAGCATAGTTTTCCAGTCTTGCTCTTATATTCATAACAAAATTTGTCAAAATTCATAGCTATGTGCATATTAGTAATTGACATATTAGATATTTGCAATTGATCATTGTATTTCTGTTTCAAAAATATTGACAGGCTGATACAGAAAAAAATTAAAAGATCAAAGAAAGCTCAAAATTGAAGGTAAAAATCAGCAAGAAGCTATTGTTCAGAATGGGTGGTGTTACCCTCTGCTTACTTAAGATGCAGTTTTTCTTGCATGCAGAAATGTTTGTGATGTATTATGCTACAGGCACCAAATACATTTATAAATTGATTAGGTATAATTTATTATAAATTTAACACTCAATTGATTCTGTATCTCCTAGAAGTCTTCGGGTTTTATTCTTCTATTTCTTTAATTAAGAATATGCTAAAATACTCACCAGTATCTGCTGTCACCTGAGATTAGCCATTCTGACTGGTGTGAGGTGGAATCTCAGGGTTGTTTTGATTTGCATTTCCCTGATGACTAAGGATGCTGGTGAAGATGTGGAGAAAGAGAAACACTCTTCCATTGTTGGTGAAATTGCAAGTTGGTACAACCACTCTGGAAATTAATTTTGGCAGTTCTTCAAAAAATTGGACATAGTATTTTCTGAGGACCCAGCTATACCACACCTGGGCATATACCCAAAAGATGCTCCAACAAATAACAAGGACACATGCTCCACTATGTTCATAGCAGCCTTATTTATAATAGCCAGAAGCTGGAAAAAAAACCCAGATGTCTTTCAACAGAGGAATGGATACAGAAAATGTGATATATTTACAAAATGAAGTACTACTCAGCTATTAAAAACAACAACTTCATGAAATTCTTAGGCAAATGGATGGAAGTAGAAAATATCATCCTGGGTGAGGTAACCCAATCACAAAAGAACACACACAGTATGCACTCACTCGTAAGTGGATATTAGCCCAAAAGCTCAGAATGCACCAAGATACAATTCACAGACCACATGAAGCTCAAGAAGAAGGAAGATCAAAGTGTGGATGCTTCAGTCCTTCTTAGAATGGGGAACAAAATACTCATGGGAGGAAATACGAGACAAAGTATCGAGCAGAGACTGAAGAAAAGGCCATCCAGAGACTGCCCCATTTGGAGGTCCATCCCATATACAATCACCAAACCCAGATACTATTGTGGATGCCAAGAAGTGCATGGTGACAGGAGCCTGATATAGCTGTCTTCTGAGAGGTTCTCTGAGAGCCTGACAAATACAGAGGTGGAAGCTCTCAGCCAACCATTGGACTGAGCACAGGATCCCCAATGGAGGAATTAGAGAAAGGACTAAAGGAGCTGAAGGGGTTTGCAACTCCATAAGAAGAACAACAATTCTCGAAAAATAAAAAACAAACAAACAAAAAAAAGAAGAACAACAATATCAACCAAACAGACCACCCAGAGCTCCCAGGGACTAAACCACCAACCAAAGAGTACACATGGAGGGACTCATGGGTCCAGCTACATATGTAGCAGAGGATGGTCTTGTTGGACATCAATGGGAAGAGAGGCCCTTGGTCCTGTGAAGGTTTGATTCCCCAGTTTATGGGAATGCCAGGGTGGGGAAATAGGAGTGGGTGATTGGGTAGGGGAGCACCCTCACAGAAGCAGGTGGAGATCACATGGGGTAGGGAGGTTCCCGGGGGGGGGGGGAACCGGGAAAGGGGATAACATTTGTAGTGTAAATAAAGAAAATATCCAATAAAAAAAGAAAAGGAAAAAAGAACATGTTAAAATTATTTACCAAATGATAATTTATTATTCAAATATAAATTTAGACTATTAAAAGTTTATTAAAATGCTAATTTCAAATACATTTAATTTAAATACTATATATACAATATTCTTGTCTTTATTACCAATAATAATATTTGTGCCAGCATTTTATCTAAAATTTGCATAATAGAATGACTATTTTAATATTATTTATTGCATATAAATAAATTTTAATATATTCTGTAGATATATATGCTTTATAATCAAATACAAAAATTCCAGAATTCTTAATTCTATAGTAAGTAGAAATTTTCATTGAAATATGAAAAATTGCCTGGATGTTATTGAGTCAATAGTCTCTGACAATGTTCTACTCATTTATGTAAAAGAGATGTTTATTTCATATAAAACTATTTTCCCAGATCAATGCATTTCAAGGAACACTGTGGAGGAAATGGTTTACTCTGTATCTTCTAGTCCTTTTCTCTTTCCAAGACTTTCTATGTGTGTGGTGACAGGAAATGCTCCATTTCTTGTTACAGTAAATTAGTTAAACTGATTTGGCTCTCAGCAGGTGGTGCCATGCCACATGCACCCATGAGCTCTCTGGGTTCCAGAATGAAACACACACCACACACTACACACCACACACACTACACACCACACACACACACACACACACACACAAACATACACACCAGCTAATTTTGATATGCCTTGACTAGCTCAATGACTGGGCACTTCTAAATCTCTCTGAAGCTAACAAAACACTCCACTCTGTTATTCCTGAATTAACATCTTTTAAAATCTGTATTTCAACTCTGCTACCCCAGACCCAATTGGGGAAGTGGACCCTACATGCTGGTGGGCCTGTAAGTTTCAACCTTCTGCTTCCCCCATCATGGTGATTCTTTGTCTCTCCCCTCTCTAGATCTCTTGTCCACACAATCTAAAAGTCCCATTCTGTCTCCCTGCCCAGCCACTGATTGTGTGGCAAGTCTTTATTATCAGTTGAAGCCAGCTGGGGGCAGGGACTCTCAGGTCTGGAAGTGCAGCTTTTGGGATCTGAAATAGGACAAAGCATTAGAACCAATTCCCAAATTCTGATCTGTCGCGTCCGCCTTGGCCAGCAAGTAAGACGCGACACGGTCGGATCCTTCTCAGTCAGCTTTATTCCAGGAACGGCTCTTGACTTAGGGACGGGAACTGCGAGGGCAGGATAGGGGGTTGGCCAGGCGGACCGGAAGGCCGGAAGGAAGGCAAGGGAGGGGGAAGGAAGGGAAGGGAAGGGAAGGCGAAGGGCCAAAAGGCGAAGGCCAAAAAGGGCGCGCGAGAAGCGAGGCTATCTAGTGCCCAGGCGCGTTGGTGACGTGTCCTCCAGGATAGGTAAGCTGCCAAACCTCATATGAGCCCGCTCAGGGGCACGTAGGCCGACGGCATGCTCAAAGGACTTGTTACAGTTTCCAGTCCTCACTCTGAGCCGCTGTGCTGTCAGGTGCTAGTCATATGACTTTGTAACGGGTAACCTGGCGCCTCATCTCCCCTTTTATTTATTAAATTGAAGTAGGTTACCTCTGGACCCTTCAACCTTAGGCCCTACTATCCAAACTTTGCTTGAACTTTCATTAGGTTTTGGAGTGAGCGATTGAAAGCACACCTAAGGTCGCGCTAGCGCGCATGCAGCCGGTCGGAAGATAGCAGAGTCCGAGCCCTTGTCCAAAGTGAAGGCATTGTAATGGGAAAGTTTATATTTCTGCCATACCCGCCTTCGTGCCTTTTTTCAGGGAGAGGTACATTTGGCACAAAACCTCTATGCACTCGGACATGCTTTCAGAGAATCTATCTCAGGATTGAGAACATCTCTAGTCGAGGCGCTCCTCGTACTCCCCGCTTCAGAAACATTGAGGTGATGCTGTAGGAGCCTCATGAGTTACACCTTGGCAATGGTCAAGATGGAGGATCTAGGGATTATGCCTATGGTGGCCATTACTGGGTCCTAGGAAAGCCCACGCTTAAGGGAGGCCAGCCAAATCCTGGGAGTGCCTCCCGGCAGTCAGCCTGTAAACAAACCTTATGTCCTGCATGGTCCAGGCACAAATAAAGAAACCAAAGGCAGAAACCACATCCAGGGAACAACAGCTCCCCAGATAAATCTCTTGCTCATTCTTTAAAGAAAATTAAGGGCACCCTTGACCCAAGTGGTGAGCCCCTCCAAAGTAAAGGGATCCAGGCGGGTGCCATTCAGGGTAGCGATCTGCAACAGGAGCCTCCTGGATAGGTCCTCGCCTTCCTTCGACCGATTTCGTTTCAGGTCTCAGACAGGAGGCGACTCTGATTGAGAGACTGAGAAGAGTTATATACCAAAGGATAATATACAGTCCCCTGAGAGAGGAGACGCAAGAGAGCTGAATAAGTTTATATTTAAACAGGTTAAAAATGGGAAAGGTATTAAGGTCAGCCTCCACCGTTACCGGTACAAAGGTAGGCAGTCTGACAATAAAGGCAGTGTCATTCCTGCCTTCCCAGCACTCTGCATTTAGTAGAGTTCTTTGGCAAAGATATGGTGGCATTGTAAATCATAAATAGCATGGTGATGTTTAGGGAGTCATCAGTCCGGTTCGAGGCGTCCCCCGAACCTTGTGACGATCCCAAACTTACCTGAACAAGCACGTTTCTCAAAACCTCTGCGTCAACCTTACTATCTGCAAGGGGATCCAACCAAGCAGATACATTGGCTAATACAAGCGCAGAGTTTTGATTTTGGCAAAGCATACAAACACAAAAAGTAGAGAAAAGGTAGAAGGACCGGGGAGTTAGAATGGACCGGCATAGGCACTGGCCAGGTGCGTGTGACGGCCCACAAGGTATAAAGTCACCGGTATCCATAGTAGTAGTAGGGTCAAAAACAGGATCTATGCCCTCATCATCCTTTTCTCCGTCTGGGACTGCCGGGCTGGAGATCTTCCGAGTCAATCTCTCGGGTACCCAGATGGGGTTTTCTTGGTCCTCTGGAAAGACACAAACAGAACCTCGTGCCCTTAAGAGCACGGGATCGGGCCCTCGCCATATGTTTGTTATAATATCTTTCCATTTTACTTTCTCTGGCGGAGGGCGTAGGTGATTATGATGCCTGTCAGCAGCAGACTGACCCTGAGCATCCAAATTTAGGAAATTTAAGGTAAATAGTGCTAAGGATAGTCTATGCTTGGGGGTAAGGCCGTGGCCTATTCCCTCTTTTTGTTTTTGAAGGCATTCTTTGAGCGTGCGGTGTGCTCGTTCTACAATGCCCTGCCCCTGGGGGTTGTAGGGCAGTCCATGAGTGAGTGAGACTTCCATGTGTTGGCAAAAGGAAGAAAAGGCCTGTGCCGTGTAGGCTGGCCCATTGTCCGTCTTAAGCGTTTGGGGTTTTCCCCAAGCTGCCCATGCTTCCAAGCAATGAGTAGTTACATTGGTAGTTCTTTCCCCAGTGAGGGGAGTAGCATGGATGATACCTGAACAAGTATCCACAGAGACATGAATATATTTTAATTTTCCAAATTCTGTAAAGTGAGTGACATCCATCTGCCAAACCCTGAGGGGTGAAATGCCTCGAGGGTTGATGCCCACATGCGATGGATGTAAGTGTATAATGCATTGGGGGCAATCGAGCACAATTTGGCGTGCTGTGGCTCGCGGCAAGTTAAATTTTTGCTGTAAAGTTTTAGAATTGACATGAAAGCGTTGATGAAAGTGTACTGCCCGGTCGTATACACTGTTCAAAAAGATAAACTCTTTTCGAGACAGTTGATCCACTGCATCATTTCCAGCGCTCAAGGGACCAGGGAGTCCCGTATGAGCTCTAATATGCTGGATAAAGAATTTGTTGGTGCGCTGCCGAATCATGTGTTGCAGATCTTTAAAAAGAGCGCACACTGTACTACTGGCTTTGATTGGACCGGCAACTTCTAAGACTCTGACAGCGTTTACCACATATGCAGAGTCTGAAAGCAAATTAAAAGCAAAATGACAGTTTCTAAAAACTTCTAGAACTATTTTCAGTTCAACAACCTGAGGTGATCCAGGCTGGAATTGACACATTACAGGCTCAGAGTTCTCTATCAAATAGGCTCCGCAACCAGTTTTGGAACCGTCAGTGAAAATATTAGGTACATTTTTCAAGGGACTATGAGAGGTGACGGAAGGAAAAACTACAGGATGCTCCTTGAAAAAGGATAATAAAGGATGTTTGGGGTAATGATTATCTATAATGCCATCAAAACTACAGGTCAAAATGGCCCAGTCATCTATTGTACCACATAAGACCTTCACCTGGTAAGCAGAGTAGGGTGTTATGAGTGTTTCAGGCGTTCGTCCAAAGTGCTGCACACATAGGCGAATGCCCTCCTGGGCCAGACGAGCTACTGTGGTGGGATAATGTTCAATGGATTTGCTTGGAGATATTTTTGGGTGGACCCACAAGAGTGGCTCATCCTGCCACAAAACCCCTGTAGGTTGATTACGTGTGGCAAGGACACATAGGATTATGGGTAGCTCCGGTTTTAGTCTTCCTAGGAAGGCTTCCCTCAAGCTCTTTTCTACCTTCTCAAGTGCAGCTCTGCCTTCCGGAGTCAGGAGACGGGGCGAGTCAAGAGCTGAATCACCCATCAATATCTCATACAAAGGTTTTAATTCCTGGTTAGACAGATGTAGATAAGGACGTATCCAATTAATGTCCCCTAGCAATTTTTGAAAATCATTTAGGGTTGTAAGGTTGTTCTTACGTAATTCAAATTTTTGAGGTACTATGTCCTTGATACTTATTTTTGCCCCAAGGTATTTCATTACCTTGCTTTGCTGAACCTTTTCTGGAGCTATTATCAGCTGTCTTTTGTCTAAATGCTTGATCAACTCTGCATAGACACAGTCCAACAAAGGTTCAGTTTTTGCTGCTATTAAAATGTCATCCATGTAATGAAGACAATGAACCTGGGGAAATTTTTCCCTGACAGGGGCTAAGGCCTCTGCCACATATAATTGACACATGGTGGGGCTATTGGCCATGCCTTGAGGCAGTAACTGCCCACTGGTAACGCTGGTCAGGTTCCTCATGATTAATGGATGGAACTGTAAAGGCAAATCTCTCACTGTCCTTTTCACAAAGTGGAATAGAAAAGAAACAATCTTTAATGTCAATGACAATAATAGGCCAATCACGAGGTAGAGTAGATAGTAGAGGCAATCCTCTTTGAACCGGCCCCATGACCTGCATCTGACGGTTTATGGCTCGCAGGTCATGTAGCAGCCTCCAATCCCCTGATTTCTTTTTTATAACAAATATGGGAGTGTTCCAGGGAGAGATAGAAGGTTTAATATGTCCCAACACTAATTGTTCTTTGACTAGTTGTCTAGTGGCTAGCAACTTTTCTGAGGAAAGAGGCCACTGGGGAACCCACACTGGCTCCTCAGTCTTCCAGATAATGGGTATACTAGGTCCAGTGGCCACTAGGAAAAACCCAGTCCCATGCGCAGCCCTTTAGACTGCAGTTGCACTGGTTCCCTTCTCTCTTGGAGATGTTTTCCAGTGCCATGAGATGGATGCCATCCCATGTCTGTCATCATGTTTGTTGCCTCTGTGGAATAATGTGTGTTTGTCAATCTCAATTTCATGGCTTTTAACAGGTCTCTGCCCCAAAGGCTAATAGGTAAAGATAACACAAAAGGTTGGAAGGTGCCTTCATTTCCTTCCTTGTCTTTCCAAGATAATGTACCTGCGCTTAAATCGGGCGATTTTGCATACCCGAGCCCTTGTAGGGTTTGGGTTGATGCTTGAATAGGCCAGTTTTTAGGCCAGTCTTTTTGGGCTATAATGCTACGGTCAGCTCCTGTGTCTAATAGGCCCAATATTTTTCTGCCGTTAATTTCCAATTCTATTATAGGTCTTTGGTCCAAATCTAAAGATAAGAAGGCGGCTTCAGTCCCGGAGGATCCGAGGCCTTTATTCCCCCTTATTACATTTTTACTGGGGAACACATTATGTAAGCTGGGTAGCATTACTATTTGAGCAATTCTGTCTCCTGGTGAAATGGCCACGATACCCTGCGGAGAGGAGGCAAGGATCTTAACTGCACCCTCAAAATCGGCATCTATAACACCAGGATGTACCATGAGACCTTTTAGGGTGGAAGAAGAGCGTCCTATCAGTAGACCCACTGTGTCGGGAGGCAGTGGGCCCTGGAAGTCAGTCTCAATAGGTTGCACACCCATTTGGGGTGTTAATACGAGTCTGGTGGTGCAGCGCAGGTCCAACCCTGCTGAGCCCGTGGTGGCTCTCCGAGGCTCCAACCCCGCTGAACCCGGAGTGGCTCTCCAAGGCTCGGGCGGTGTAGGTTGGGCTGACTCTGCCCCTCTACTGCTCCATATATTTAAGGGCCCTGGAAGCGTGGGCCCCGCTGCACGTTTTTTGACTGTGTACTACCATAACCAGAAGGCAGCGTTTGGCTCTCAGGGTTACTTGTCGATCTGCATTCACTGGCCCAATGATTACCCTTGTGACATTTTGGGCATGTTCCTGGCGGCCTCAGACGAGGGGTATTCCCTTGTTTTTCCCTGTCTCTTTGTCTTTCCCTGTCTCTTTGGGGGCACTGACTCTTAAAGTGTCCCTGGCGGCTGCAGTTGAAGCAAGCCCCTGCAGCAGGGGTCCTGCCTTTATCCTTAGACAACTGCATAACTGCAGCTGCCAAGCCAGAGTTGGACAATGGTCCACCAATCTCCCTACAAGCCTTCATCCAAGCCTGCAAGCCCTTTGCTTTCCAGGGGGTGATGGCCATCCTGCACTCTTTGGTGCACTGTTCAAACACCAATTGCTCTATCAATGGCATGGCTGTATCAGGATCGCCAAATATTCTCCCTGTGGCTTCCATCATGCGAGCCACGTAGTCGGAGAAAGGCTCAGTAGGACCCTGGAGGATTTTTGTTAAATTGCCAGAAACTTCTCCCCTATTGGGTAGAGCCTTCCAGGCTCTAACAGCCATGGCACTAATTTGGCCGTACACAGCTGGCGGGTATGCTGTCTGGTTACCTGCCCATTGTCCCTGACCTAGAAACATATCCAGGTTCCATAAGGCTGTCCTGTGGCGGCATTGGCTTGAGCCTGTCCTTGAGCATAATCACTGTAAATAGATTTCCAATCAAGATATTGCCCCATAGTTAAGCAGGCTTTCACAGTACTTATCCAATCAGATGGTGTCATGGCCTGTGTC
This sequence comes from Mastomys natalensis, assembly GCA_021653895.1. NCBI lineage: Eukaryota > Metazoa > Chordata > Mammalia > Rodentia > Muridae > Mastomys > Mastomys natalensis. Next base: position 274,326 of record JAJTUV010000977.1, on the reverse strand, counting down.
GCTATCCTTTCTATCAAGGATTGCGTGTAGGAAGCATTAACGCCGTAAGTCCTGACTGATTCTGCAAGATTTTTTAACATCTTGATATCCAAGTGCTCATGATATCTTTGTTGATTCGGATCTTCAAAAACTGGGAAGGCCATACGCGCTTCCTTCCAAGTCTCAGGGCAGAACGATTGAGTCCCTGGAGTCCCTGGGGGTGGACCGGCCCGAGGAACCTCCGCATATGGAGGCGGGCCTAGGGGCGGAGCTGTGGGCGTCTCCCGAGCAGGTGGTTTAAGCTTCTCCGCCCCATGTTTGCCTTTCCTCCGCCTAGGGAGGGTCACAGACTCCCTTTCAACTGATAGGTTCTCTAGATCCTCCTCCATCTTTTCTAAATTTTCTTCTTCCGCCATCTTGTCTAAGTTCCCTCCTTCCTCCTCATCTGAGCTATCGGAGCTGGAGGAACTCTCTGTCTCTAAATCTTTTAAGCTAGGATAAATGTTGGAGGCCCTTTTTCGTCCTTTGTCTTTTTTACACTTATGTCCTGGACAATGACAATTTAAACAGAAACAAAGACTACATACTAGGAAAAACATAATTACGACACCCAGACCGACCCACACCTGGTCTACAACAAACACAAACATGATACTTCTAAGGTTTCTCGTGATTCAATTGCCACTTTACCATGGACCTATGACCATGGACCTTATGACGCCGCTTTACCGCGGACCTTGTGACGGCCCTATCCACCGGGCACTTTCTGTGACGCCGCTTTTCCGCGGACCTTGTGATGGCCCTACTCATCGGGCACTTTCTGTGACGCCGCTTTACCGCGGACCTTGTGACGGCCCTATCCACCGGGCACTTTCTGTGACGCCGCTTTTCCGCGGACCTTGTGATGGCCCTACTCACCGGGCACTTTCTGTAACAATAAACATACCTGTACCGCAGTTCCTAGCTGCTGAGTTCTGAATCCACGAAGGCGAAGTCCTCAGTTCCCCGTACCGGCCACCATATGTCGCGTCCGCCTTGGCCAGCAAGTAAGACGCGACACGGTCGGATCCTTCTCAGTCAGCTTTATTCCAGGAACGGCTCTTGACTTAGGGACGGGGAACTGGACGAGGGACTAGGATAGGGGTGTATGGCCAGGGACCGGACCGGGAAGGCCCGGGAAGGGAAGGCAAGGGAAGGGCAGGAAGGAAGGGAAGGGAAGGGAAGCGAAGGGCCAAAAGGCGAAGGCCAAAAAGGGCGCAGCAGCAGAAGCGAGCTGCTTATCTAGCTGCCCTAGGCGCGTTGGGTGACGTGTCCTCTCAGGATAGGTTAAGCTGCCAATACCTCATTATCATGAGCCCGCTCAGGAGGGGCACGAGGCCGACGCATGCTCAAAGGACTTGTACCGTTTCGAGCTGCCACTCTGGAAGCCGCTGCCTCCTGTCAGGTGCTAGTCATATCTTTGCATAAACAGTGCCAAGCAGATCACCACACTTTTACCATACAAAATTTAGATAGCACCTTGCACAAGTGAATTGGAACGGAGATCTTCTTGTTGGAATCCTTCAAGCTTTTCTCTGTTCCTGTTTCTTCCTGCAAATCTCCAGATGCTTTCGTCTTTGTCTTCAAAGCTTTTGTTAAATCTTTTTCCTCCTCAATCTTCGTCCAGGATTGGCTTTCTTCTTGTCATGACATATTTTTAAATCTGGTTTCTTTTTATTTCTTTTCAGCATGGGTTTGAAGTTATACAAATTTTACATCTTAAATGTTGTCTTCATTCTTGTACAAGGTTATAAAATGAATTGACTAATGTTGTGCCTTGCAGAACTCAGTCCACTGGAAAATGAAAAGGATCCACATTACGTTCACTCATCAACTACAAGTCAAGTGGAAAGGACTCACATTAATCTTGGTGAATGAATGTGAGGGAATTCCTAAACGAATCTGATTATTGGTCTAAGTGGGGAATGGTAAATGGGATCTCATGAAACTAGAATACTATTTAGGGCAAAGAAAGCTGTATGGACCATAATGAGAACTCTTATAAGCAAAATCCAAAACTCAAGGACAGAATGGCAACTCAGATGGGAAAAAAATCAGAGAACATCTACATGATGTGGCAATATACGGAAACGGTACATCTCATTGGTCAGAATTGCAAACTGTACCACTCGAAAATTGAATTGGACATCTCAAAATGGAAAGACCAACAGCTACATACCACTCTTGGACATATACCAAAAAGACGCTATACCATGTCAAGAGGACATATTCTACTATCTTCTAGCAGCCTTATTTTGATAGCCAGAAGCTGGAAGCAACCCAGATGTCCCACAACAGAAGAAGGATACAGAAAATGTGATTCATTTCAAAATTGAATGCCACTCAGCTATTAACAATGAGGCTATCATGAATTTTGTAGGTAAATATATGGAACTAGTAAATATTATCCTGAGTGAGGTAACTCAGTCCCAAAAATACATGTATGGTATGCACTCGCTAATAAGTGGATATTAGCTACAGAATACCCAGGATACAATCCAGAGAACTCAAGGCTAACAAACTGAAGGATTGAGAATGCCTTAATCCCACTTGGAAGGGAGAAGAAAGCAATCACAGGAGTGGGGGAAGGGAGGGAGGGATGTGGGTGTGAAAGGGGACATGAAGAGGAAGGGAGGAGAAGAGGGGAACATGATCAGGTATTGGGGTGAAAGGACTGAAGTCCTGGGGGCCAGCAAAAGAATGGAAACAGGCAACCTCGGGATGTAGGAAGTGGGGGGACCCTCTAGAATGTACCAGAGACCTGGGAGGTAAGAGTCTCTCAGGACTCAAAGGGAGGGACCATAGATGAAATGCCATACAGTGGGGAGAGAGAACTTGTAGAGTCCACCTCGAGTAGAAAGAAAGGGTATTAAGTGGAGAGATGGGGTTGCCATCCCTCAATCAAAAACTCTGACCCAGAATTGTTCCTATCTGAATGAACTACAGTGACAAACATGGAGTAGAGCCTGAGGAAAAGGAGGTCCAGTGACAGGCCCAACTTGGCATCCAGCTTAGGGGGAGGCCTCAAGGCCTGACATTAATACCAATGCTGTGGTATGTTTATAAACAGGGATCTATTATGAGTCCCCTCCGAAAGGCCCAACAAGCAGCTGAAAGAGTCAGATGCAGATATTTACAACTACTAACCAAGGGACAGAAGCTGGTGACCCCTGTGTTTCAATTAGGGAAAAGCTAGAAAAAGCTGAGGAGGAGGGCAACCATAAAGGAAGACTAGCAGTCTCAAGTAACCTGGACTCTTGTTATCTTTCAGACATTGAGCCACCAACCAGGCAGCATACATCAGCTGATATGAAGCTCCCAATACATATACAGCAGAGAACTGCTGAGTCTGGACTCAGTGAGAGAAGGTGCACCTAACCCTCGAGAGACTTGGGGGTCCCAGGGAGTGGGGAGGTCTGGTGAGCTGGAAGGTGGGGATAGCTTCTTGGATATAGGGAGAGGAGGTGTGGGATGTGGAACAGTCAGAGGATGACCCAGTCTGAACTGTAAAAAAAAGTTTAAAGAATAAAAATTGTGATGTAGGAGAGGATTACCTGGAACTCCTAATAAAATTTTGAGCAGATGTCAGCATTTCCACCTCAAAGCATATTTGATTGTGTGTGTGTCTAGATGTGTGTGTGTGCGTGTCTGTATGTGTGTTTTACTGGGGATCAACTTAGGGATTCCTGCATGCTGCTAGACAAATACTCTACCATGTGGTTAGCCAAATCTGTGCCAGAATATCTCTTCAGTAGCTCTGAATGGGACTGTAACTACACTCTCTGATCTTTGTGTTCCTTTCTTACTAGCTGCTTTAATTAGGTTTTTTCTTCTTTGAACAGATACCACTACCAAGACAACTCTTATAAAGAACAACACTTAATTGGTGCTGGCTTATAGGTTCAGAGTTTCAGTCCATTATCATCAAGGCAGGAACATGGTAGCATCCAGGCAGGCATGATGGGAGAAGAGCTGAGAGTTCTACATTTTACTCCAAAGGCAAACAGGAGAAACTGACTTCCAGGGAGCTAGGATTAGGGTCTTAAAGCACATAGCCACAATGACATACCTACTCTGAAAAGGCTATAACTACTCCAACAAGGCTACATGTCTCTTAATAATGTCACTCTCTGGACCAAGCATATACAAATCATTACACTAGTTAACAGATTTTTTTAGAAACAACTGTTTACAACTCCTTTTGTCTTCTCTAGTCTATCAAAGCTACACTCTTACACTCTTATCTTGTGCTTTACAGAATATTTGCCTGTTTTTGTTGAGATATATTATATATGAGAGAGAGAGAGAGAGAGAGATGAGAGAAGGAGAGAGAGAGAGAGAGAGAGTTTTATTCTTAAGGAAAAAAGTTATAAAACTAATTTTGCCCTTTATATTAACCTCGATGAAGGTTGATCAAAATAAGATAATAAAAGTGTGATAATCTCCAAAACACATATAAATATGTTACAATTTCAGTAAATTTTATTTCTTTTGGTTTTCTAAGGTAATTTTTTTGCTATCTAAATGGATCTAGGTTTACAGAACATTCATTGCAACACCTTGGGTTTACATTACTTTTTTTATTTGCTGACTTTCTGCCTTTAGACATGAAAACATGTCCTGAAGGTAAGAGAGATTTTAGATTACAGTAACCTTGAAACACTAAATTTGTAAAACCATGTTCAGACACTGTAGTCAGTCATTTGTTTTCAAAAAAAAAAAAAAATGTGAGCAGATAATGTCTGCCTGAACTCTGTAAAATAATCTGTCATACCTAGATGACTACAATGAAGAACAAAAGTTGTCTTTGAAATTTCATTTTCCTTTAGAATGTTGAACATTTTGCTTACATCCAGAAACAGGTAATTTTAGAGCAATGAAAGTCTTAGTAAGTTCAAATAATAAATTATAGAAAAAAAATTCTATCCTACTTTATTGAGACAGTATTTGAGTTAAATCATCTCTTTACTAGCAAAACTCACTGGCTACTCTTTAAAGTGTGTCAGTAGTACAGTTTAGGGCATGATATAATTGGAGTATAGAAAGGCTTAAAATTTAACTTGGCTTGTATTATTATTAGTAGAGTTTAATTATTTACATGTTTATTAGTATATTATCAAGCCTATAACTGATTCATAATATATTGTCCCCTTAGTAACTTTAAAAGGTTATTCTAGTGTTCACATAGCACTTTAATACTAATTTTAATCTCACTATATATTACTTAGTATACTTAAATGAAAAAGTAAAATAACAAAAGACATGGAAACTTTGTTACTGTGGAATTGATCTGTTCCAAGAAGAAATAAAGAAATTAAAGATTTCCTGGAATTCAATGAAAATGATGACACAGCATACTCAAATATGTGGGACACAATGAAAGCAATACTAAGAGGAAAATTCATAGCACTAAGTGTTCTGGTAAAGAAATTGGGTAGATACTACACTAGCAACTCAACAGTAAACCTGAAAGCCCTAGAACAGAAAGAAGTAAACACACTGAAGAGGAGTAAATGACAGGAAATAGTCAAACCCAGGGCTGAAAATCAACCCAATAGAAACAAAGAGAAGGATGCAAAGAATTAACAAAAGAAAAAGCTGTTTTTTTTTTTTTTTTTTTTTTTTTTTTTTTTTTTTAGAAAATCAACAAGATAGAAAAATCCCTAGGAAAACAAACTAAAGGGCACAGAGACAGTATCCAAATTAACAAAATCAGAAATGAAAAGACAGACAGCAACAGAAACTGAAGAAATTAAAAAAATTATCTTATTGTACTACAAAAGTCTATACTGAAAAAAAATTGGAAAATCTAGCTGAAATAGATTATACCAAAGTTAAATCAAGAGCAGGTAAACTATCTAAACATTTCCACATCCTCTAAGGAAATTGAAGTCATTAAAACTATCCCAGCCAAAAAATAAAACCCAGGGCCAGTTTTAGTGCAGAATTTTACCAGACCTTCAAAGAAGAGCAAATACCAACACACCTCAAACTATTCCATAAAATAGAAACAATAGGAACACTACCTAATTCATTCTGTGAAGCCACAATACTCTGATATCTAATCCACACAAGGACCCAACAACAAAAGAGTACTTCAGACTAATTTCTCTTATGGATATCGATGCTAAAATAATCAATAAAATTCTAGCAAACCTAATTCAAGAACACATTAAAACCATCATTCACTAAGATCAAGTAGTCTTCATCCTGGGGATACAAGGTTGGTTCAATATACAAAAGTCATTAACATAAGCCACTATATAAACAAATCTAAGAAAGAAAATCACATGATCATCTTATTAGATGCTGAAAAAGAATTTAACAAAATACAACATCCCTTCATGTTAAAAATATTGGAGATATCAGGAATTCAAGGCCCATACCTAAACATAATAAAAGTACTATATAGCAAGCCAACAGCCAATACCAAGTAGATCAAGGGCATACAAATTGGAAAAGAAGTCAAGTTTTCACTATTTGCAGATGATATGAAAGTATACATGAGCAACCCCAAAAATTATACCAGAGAACTTCTACAATTGATAAACAACTTCAGCAAAGTGGCTGGATATAATGTTAACTCAAACAAATCAGTAGCCTTCCTTTTACAAATGATAAACAGACTGAAAAAGAAAATAGAGAAACAGCACCTTCACGATAGTTTTAAATAACATAATAAAATATCTTAGTGTATCTCTAACCAAACAAATGAAAGATCTGTATGAAAAGATTTCAAGTCTCTCAAGAAAGTATCAAAGAAGACCTCAGAAAATACAGATTTCCTATGCTCATGGATTAACATAATAAAAAATGGTCATCCTACCAAATTCAATCTACAGATCCAACACAATCTATATCAAAATTCCAACACAATTCTACACAGACATGGAACAAGCAATTCTCAATTTCATATGGAAAAACAAAAAACCCAGGATAGTGAAAACAATTCCTAAGAATAAAAGAACTTCTGGGGGAATCACCATCCCTTACCTCAAGCTGTACTTTAGAGCAATAGTAATAACCATATGGTACTGGTATGGAGACATTTTGGTCAGTCAATGGAATAGAATTGAAGTAAACCCACATGCTGATGAACTGTTGATTTTTGACAAAGAAGCCAAAAAATATATATTGGGAAAAAAAGCATATTTAATAAATAGTGCTAGATTAACTAGAGGTTTGTATGTAGAAAAAAATAAGCCTATATTTATTACCTTTCACAAAGCTCAAATCCAAGTGGATCAAGGACCTCAGCATAAAATCAGATACACTCAATCCAATAGAAGAGAAAATGGGAAAGAGCCTCAGACTCATTGGCTTGGCGGGTGGGGGAGATTTATTAAACAGAATTCCAATAGCTCAGGCTCTAAGATCAAGAATTGATACATGGGACATCATGAACCTGAAAAGCTTCTGTCAAGCACAGTACATAGTCAATAGGACAAATCAGCCGCCTACAGTTTGGAAAAAAATCTCCACTAATTCCCCACCTGATAGAGAGCTAATATCCAAAATACATAAAAAACTCAAGAAGCTAACCTCCAAAAAACCAAACTACCCAATCAAAAATGGGTATAAAGCTTAACAGAGAATTCACAACAGAGGAATCCTGAATGGCAGAGAAGCGACTAAAGAAATGTTCAAAGTCCTTAGTGACCAGAGAAATGCAATTCAAAATAACCCTGATATTTCACCTTACACCAATCAGAATGGCTAAGATCAAAAGCTCAGGCGGTACAGCCACTCTGGAAATCAGTCTGGAGGTTCCTCAGAAAATTGGACATAGATCTACCTGAAGCCTCAGGTATACTACTCTTGGGCATATACCCAAGATACCCCACCATACCACAGGGACACCTGGTGCTTCACTATGTTCAAAGCAGCCTTATCAGTGATAACCAGAAACTGGAAACAATGAAGATGTCCCACAACAGAAGAATAGATACAGAAAATGTAGTTCACTTACACAAGGGATACTATTTAGCTATTAAAAATGAGGACATCATGAGTTTTGCAGGCAAATGGATGGAACTAAAAACTATCCTGAATGAGGTAACTCAGACACAAAAGGATATACATGGTACATACTCACTAATAAGTGAATATTAGCTAAAAACGTACAGAAGACCTAGAATTCAATCTAAAGAACTCAAGAAGGTTAACAAGCAGAAGGGCCTAAGTGAGGATGCCTCAATCCCACTTAGAAGGGAGAAAAACACAAGTAGGAGGCAGGAGGAGGGAGAGATCTAGGTGGGAGGGTGTAGAAGGCAAATATGGGTATGGTAGAGAAGTCCTGAGGGCCAGCAAAATGAAAAAATTGCAACCTTGGGGGCTGGGATGTGATGAGACCCTCTAGAAGTATCAGAGATCTGGGAGGTGACCAACAGCAGGGAGAAGAAACTTGTAGAGTCCACCTCCAGTAGAAACACAGGGCATCAAGAGAGATGGAGTTGCCATCCCACAGTCAAAAACACTGATCCAGAATTTTTCCTGTCTAAAAGAACTGCAAGGACAAAAATGGAAAAGACATGGAGGGAAAGGAGGTCCAGTGACTGGCCCAAATTGGGATCCAACTCAAGGGGAGAGTCCAAGGTCTGACACTATTATTGATGCTATGGTGTGCTTACTTGGGACCAACCAAGTTAAATATAAACTATAAAATATACACACACATATAATGTTATATTATGTTTCTTATATGCTATATTTTGTATTTGTGTGTTGCATGTTATATGTTATATTATATACTATGCATACTTGTATATATTATATACTATGCATACTTGTATACTTATGAAATATATGTCATATGTATCACATGTCACATATCATCAGAAATCATATACCACATATATGTATATAATGTGTATATTTATAAATGTATATATGTATGTATTATGCTAGATAAAACAATCTAGGGAGAAATCAAAGGTGGTTGACAGAATTCCAGGGAATTTAGAATGGGGAATTGTCATTTGGTTAATATCTCAGAAATTTTATAAGAAAAACAGATTTCTGAGGTGGAATGATGATTTTTGTTCATACAGCATTACAGTAAATCTAAATGAACTCTGCATCATAAATCTTATACCATATGCATTTTACTACAATAAAAACAGTGGTAAAACCCTTTGATATTATTGGTAAAATTGAGAAAGCTTTGGTTTCACTTTTGAGTATTTATTTGTAACGTTGTTTGAATTTCCTTAATGGAAGCACAGTATTATTGGGCACCTGATAGGTAAAATCATGGATACTTTATGACAGTCTAAATATGAGCTGATCTAAAAATAGCACCAATAGATATGACATGTTGGGAAAGGAAAAGCTGAATAGGCCTCAACACTCCACTCTAAGCTATAGACAACTAGGGCATGCTGGATGCGAGCAAAAGAGCATCATCCAGGGAAGAGTACCCTGAGTGGGTATTCAATATCAGATGGTCAGCCCTACAAACATACATACAAGCAACATCATACAGACTGAGCATATACATTTCTAAATCTAAACTATTCTTAAATAAAATGTAATTTAGGAATGTATATGCATATACACATATATGTGTGTGTGTGTGCGCGCATGTAATAACAATTAATAAAAGAGGTGGTGGATATGAAAGAGAGTAAGATGGAGTAAGTAGAAGTGTTTGTAGGGAGGAAGGAAGAGAGAAATGTAATCATTTTGTAATCTTAAAAACAAAAAAGAGTTTAAGAACTCAGCAAGTAACTAGATGTGTGTTCATCCACTGGATTAATCTTGGTCCCTCTGTGGGGAGTTTTCTCCATTCCTGTGTTTTGTGTTTGATGTGGTCATGAAGTTTTCCATTTTTTATAATTATTTTGGTATATCTATCCTTTGATCCTTTCTCACAACAAATGTCCAATCTGTAATTTTTCAATGTTTTAAATAGTGGTTTTATTGATTGGTTGAAATTTTCATGTTTACTATTTACGTTGATGATACTCAGCCCAGCGTCCCTTTATCTCAACTCCATACCATGGAAAACAAGAGTGGTACAAGTAATAAGGAAGGATGGAATTCTGTTAGTGTTTTCAATCTAGCATGAAACCATTGGCCAGCACTGGGCAGCTTCTCTCCTAGAGTATAACACTCGCTGTCAGCTAAAGACTGATTTGTAGTTAAGTCTAGAGTACTTGCGTGAATACAGTGTGAATACAGAGATGGTGTGTTTTATCACACAAGTAGAAGTGTATGCCTCTGACTGCCAGAGCTCCATTATTCCCCAAGGCACAATAAATGTAGAGAGGTAGAAAAGAAAATGACCACAGGGAGACATGATTTATAATAAAGTATTTTTTTAAAATTAAAGATGGATGCTTTGCTTAGACTTAAAAGCAATGTGAGAAGTGAGTAGAAACGGATCATATATTTTATTCCCTTCCAAAGTAACTCAAATGTTCACAGTGAAATTACTCATGGGAATGTGTGGTCCTAGGCTCCAAGGTGATTTCTGTACATTTATAATGTGACATTAATGGCATTTCACCATTCGTTTCCCATGTACTTTGCCTACTAGGCTGAGGTGCAGACTCCATCATAAATACAAAACCTCCGGTTTGGGGTATTGTTTTCTCTTTCTTATTTCCATTTCTATTTTTACTATTAACAAATTAGTTATAACATGATTCACAAATTTTCAGATATATCTTATTTCATTTCTGTTGGTTTTGCCTTATGCTGATTAGTCTTAAGACCTCATTTCTAGCTATCTAAATGTTGAAAAACAAAGTTTAGCTTGAATTTAGACATATTCTTCTAAAGACGCCTTCAACTAAAAATGGAGGCAGAGGCAGATAATATGTTTTATTTTAAGCTGTAAAACTGACAATGCTTTTTTGGCTCAAAAACTTTTATGTATTACACAGATCAAAAATATTTTATGTTGCATGGCACAGTGTGGTCAGATAAATGATTCAGTACAGATTAATAACAAAAAACTAAAACTGGACTATAGAGAGCGTTCAGCCATTAAAAGTACATTCTACTCCTTCAAAGGATGTTCCTTTCCACCCACCTCAGAGGATCACAACCACAGAGTATGCTGACTCCAGCGGAATCCATACAATCTCTGATAATCTGAGAGGGGTGGGAAAGGGGAGAATAGGGGCCAGGGAAGGACATAGGGATGGAGAGGAAGACACACAAAAAGAGACAGAAAGACACACAGAGAAACAGACACAGAAATAGAGAGAGACAGACACAGAAACAGACAGACATGGAGACAGACAGAGATAGAAAGATAAAGAGAGAGAGAAACAAGAAGGAGACACAGAGATAGAGACAAAAGGCACACACAGAGATAGAGACAAAAGGCACACACACCCCCACTAAAATGAAGAAAACATTTAAAGAGAAATAAACCTGTAGGATGGGGTATCAGAGTTTCTAATCCAGCCACACATTTCCCTACATCTGCCATCTGAAGCAGCTTAACTCTCATAGGTCCCTTAGTCTGATCTACCGCATAAAGGCATTTTGTTACCAAATGTCAATTATGTATTGAGAAGCATATGTAACATGTGACAACGCTCATTAAAAGTAGCTATTATGAAATGCTTCTGAAGATGTAGAAGCTGAGACAGTAGGAACACACCTTCAGTCTCCCACCTTTATCTTGGGGGAGAAATCAGCAGTATCTCTCCCAGTTCAAGTGGACTGAGATGGGAGGTAGAGACAGAAATAAATAAGGAGCCCAGTTGCCTGGGAAACTCAGCACAGTACTGCCTAAGATTTATTCCACTAATAATGTGATCCTAATCTTCATACCTGTGCATTTCCTTTACAACTACAGTCTATTAATTCGATATGGGGTTAGCACAGAGGGTAAGTTCCATTCAAGGAAGTGCTCGTAATGGAGAATAAAATCCTCAGTGAGACTCTACTTGAATCCCTCAAGTGGAAAGCTTGGAAAAGACATCATTCTCATTCTCCTACACTTTATTGTGATATTTACTTTTAGTAGTAATTATTGGTCACAAAATGAGGTAAATGTGATTTTTGCTTTTTGAAGCCTTATGCCGAACACAATAATAGTTTTTAAAATTTTATTTTAGTTTATGAACAAGCTGACTGGACTTGGGATGAACTTCTAGAAACATTTTGTGGCATAGTCTATGGGGTACTTCTAAGCATGGACTGTTCTGGTTTGTTACATCAGGGCTGTGTTGGAATTGCTCTGGTTCCTCCATTCCCTCACATAGCTCTAACTTAACACTGTGTCAGTCATCAAGCTCAAAGCTGATATGCCATCACCTAGTCCTTTGTTATCCTTTGGTGTGTAGGAGGAGCTAAGGTGGGAGGAGTAAGGAGAGGAGGAGGAGGAGAAGGAAGAAGAGGAGATAGGAAAGGGGGAGAACGGAGAGAGAGAGAGAGAGAGAGAGAGAGAGAGAGAGAGAGAGAGAGAGAGAGAGAGAGAGAGAGAGAAAACATGGAAGCTGATGTTCACGTGTCTCCTGCAGTCAAAGGTAGTTGGTATATCTAGGTTGGGTATTGGGTTACACCTCTGATTCAGTGGGCATCTTGTTATTGATCATTACCAAATATATAAGCCTTTGGATAATCTAAGCATTAGAGTTTCATTTGTACTGAACCCTCATGGTTTGCATGATGTCTGGGCGATGCCCAGCCTTGCGGAGACAGTGTGGAAGATTGGCAGAGCCATCTTCCATGCTGGCATCTCACGGGTGGCGGGGCTGGTGTTTCTGGCTGGCCGTTTCCAGCTGCGGCACGCACGTGGCCTCTGGCCACAGAACATGGCAGCTGAGCTAAGTAGAGCTGCCACAGCTTAGATAGTCGGTTTGACCAGCGGCCATTTTTTAAATAATTACTTCAACATTGGGGAATGGTTGCAAGTACCCAAAATATCGAAGTATTTCCTCTTCATCATTGTTGCAATAAGCAAGTGATGGCTTTAGTATTTCATGTTTTTGCTTTTCTAGTCTGCATGTAAACTGTCTTGTACATTTTCAGAAGCTTTTCTAACCAGGTTATCCTTCTAAAAAACATTCACTAGCTAAAGTAATGTACATAATATGGTAAATAAAAGATGCCTAAGCATATTAAATGAAATGATTATTTATTAGTCTCTACTCAATTTCTCAGCCTTACTTCATTGTGGCCTACTTCTTTGGAAATTATTTTCAGTTTACCAAAAAGTATGTACTTTTTGTCTAGCTGACTCTTGAGTCTTTGATTCTTCTCTTCATCTTTGGAATTTTCTTCTTGTCATCTCTTTCAGGTAGATAGCAGAAGCACTTGGAGCAAAGGGAAGTTTAAGCTAAGTAGTAAACACAGTATCCACATATGTGGCTTCAGCCTCTGCCTTGTAGTTAATGGGCAGGTGCTTGACTGTGATGAATGGCAGACTTGTCTCCTGTGAACAAACATCCTTTCCCAAAGGAATGGAAACTATATTTATTTTTAAGGTGGTAATCATTTCCCTCTTATACGTTTTTCTCCGAATATATATTATACATACATATGAGTCCTATAAGACTTGACTCTCATGCAGATTTTATATAATGTTTCTCAAAATATCACATTTTATACATTGTTAATGGCAACTTGTGAGAAGTCATCATTCTCTATCAGAAATCAGAAGCTAGAAGCACGGAGTATTCATGTCTCATGATTCATCACCTAGTAATTTACCTCATGCTCACATTGACGAACAATCTACTCAATGTACCGTCTGTTGTTCATGGTGATGACAGGTCTATATGTCAACCATCCTCTCCACCTAACATCTTCTCAGCTCAGCTGTCATCTTGTCCTGAAACTGCTACTGTATACTCAATGACATTTTAAGACTTGAGGAGTAGATGACATGTCCTCTCTCTGGTATTTTTAACTTAAACCAATGCTCCAAAGTGCTACATAAAGAACCTGCTTTCTTACCAGATACACACTGTCCTCTGAGCAAGGACAATTGTATATTATTCTCTTGGCATGCTTTGTAAAGTTTCTACTATCAGTCTTTGCTCAGCCTATCAAGTGTGAAGGAATATCCTCTATAGTTCCCCCTGATAACATCCTTCCTCCACTAACTCCCTGCTTTCTCTGAAACATCTTTTAAAAAGTAATTCTAAAGATCTATCTTCTTGCTTTAAAAGCCTTCCTCTAAAGCCATAAATTTAACATACTGTGTAATGCTTTGTGTTGTTGGCTGTTCATTTTTCTCTCTTTGTGTTCCTTGTGTTAACCTGTCAATATAGGACTAAGTGTTGAAAGTTCAAAAGGTACATGTCGGTGAGTTGAAGAACAATGGTCATCTTTTCAAAGAATGTTAGAAACTTCAGTGAGAGAACCATTGGTTAATATGCTTTTGTTTCTATCATTATTATCTTGGAGAACTTTTTAATAGATGTTTATGGAGTTTGAATTGATTACAGTTTACTTTTTGAACCACCACTCGAACACTATTGAAGCTTTATTTTATTGTAACTTTCTTTCATTTCTCTAATTATGGCATGAAGTTCAAAAAGCTAAATACTTTGCATTTTGAATAACAGTTTTGCTTCAAAGAAATATGACGTGGTGAAAAAAGTGGGGTTGGAAAGAGGAGAGGAGGCAGAAATGAGTGCACATTTTTATCTGTTCCTTTATGCTTGCTTATATCTTAAAATTTATTTGGCTGAAAATTTCTGTAGTTTGATCCCTTTAAGTATGAATAAAGTCTCCAGCTCAATGAGGGAGATGAATATAAATACCTAAGTATACCTACAAAAGTATTATATATTTGGAATTTTTGTGTAGGCAGCAGAATAAAATAAAAGGAGAAGTGGTGCTTAGATTGGACCATAGAAGAAGCCTCAGATGTTCAGAGCAGAGCAATTGGTAACACAGCTCTTAAGGATGCTTCGGTGCCTTTTCCCATCATGGTGCACTCATCTCAGAAGATCTGCTGAGTCAGCGCAGGTGAGACAGTTTGTTGGGCAAGGTGATTCCTGCAGCCCTTGTAAAGGTTAATAAAGATGAATAAACTATGTAGTTCTCTCCTGACCTACACTCATGAGTCTTGGTTCAGGTGTCCACACACATATCATGTTTATATACACAAAACAGAATTTAAAAGATAGAAAAACATATATCAATATAAATAATATTCAGTAATTACAAATGAAGATGAATGGTTGGATAGGGAACATTGAAAATAGCAGTCCAATTACTTCTAATGGAAATAAGTTAAGGTAGCAAATTTATTTACCTTTAAAATTATAGAATTTTAAGAAATAGAAAACCAAAATCTTACGGGTCAGCACATCCATCACATCTCAGGAGTTGTGGTAGAACATCTGAGGGCAGAGTCAGAGTCCAGTAATGCAGGCCCCTCAGAGCTCTAACAGGCCACCATCACCTAGAACTGCTGTTTTAGAGAAATGTCTATTAAAATAAGAAAGATGAAGAAATAAACATGAAAATGGCTTTTATCCAGCCAATACTGTCTGATGACAACTTAAAGTATTAAGTTTTTTGTTACATGGCTGTAATTTAGGAAATGAACACATGAGTTTTTGTTGTAACTCTTATAAAATATATTTAAATAATTATGTAATATGAAAGAATATTCCTGACTGCACCTAGTTGCTGTGATATAATGCTTCTTCTGTGTAGCATAAAATTATTAAAAAAAAAACCAAAACTATGCTAATGCCAGCTACTCACCAGAAATGATGGTCTCCTTGTCCACATGGCTATCCCAAGCAGATGATCTACCCTATTTCCTGTAGTAAACTTAGGTTGAACCACTCGAATTCCCAGTCATTTGTCCCGTGTGGCTAGTCTGCCAAGAGTGAGTCTAAACCCCGAGACAACTCCAGAGGCCTGTAATTTATCAGTAAGATTTATAACAGTAAATTCTCAATCCCAAAATGCCCACACAAAGAATTCAAAACTCAATTGATAGAAACACCAGCTGTATATCCACAGCTACTTGTGATTTTTTTCAAGTCATGTGGATCAGGTTCATTTTCTTCCTTCATCTTTTCCCTGTCTCCTCCCCTGTCCTCTCCCTGTCTGTTCCCTTTCTCTCTGTATAAAACTTCTTTTTCCACTGCCCAATTGCAGGCTCCAGCCTTATTTTTCACCTGCTCTCACCTTTGTGCAGACAGCAATCCATACTTCTGTGCTTTCTGATGGCCACAATGGCCTCACTCTTGTAACACATTCTCTGTCCTTAAAGTTTCCAAATCCCTCTTACAGTTCTTCTGCCTCACATGCCCATAGTATGAGTTTGTTATTTATCTTTGTAAGTTAGGCACTTTGTAACTGGGTCCTCTATTTTTCTGTGGGATGCATTTTCTAGGAGTCAACCAAGGAATCTGTTGGAGTTGCACTAGTCTTGCCTGTGTATTTCAGCAGCTGATGGGAGCAGATGCAAAAACCTCATAGACAAACATTAGGCAGAGCTTAGGGAACCCTACAGAAGAGGAGAGGAGGGATTGTAGGAGCCAGAGGGATGGAGGACACCAGGAGATCACTTCCAACAGAATCAACTAATTGGGCCTCATAAGGGGTCACAGGGATCACTGACACAACAATCAGGGATCCTGTATGGGTCTGAAGTAGGTCCTTTGCATATATGTTATGGTTGTTTAGCTTGGTGTTCTTTTGGGACTCCTAACAGCAGGAGTCGGGGCTGTTTCTGACTCTTTTGCCTGCTCTTGAAATCCTTCTCCTCCTACTAGATTTTCTCATCCAGCCTCCATATGGGTGTTTGCACCTAGTCTTATGTACCGTGTTATGCCATGTTCAGCCATATCCCTGTGAAGCCTGCTCTTCTCTAGAGAAAAACTGAAGTAGAGTGGATGTGAGAAAAAAGGGAAGTAGGTGGTGGCAGTGGTGGGGATTGGGAGGAGTGGAGGGAGAGGAAACTGCTGTCAGGTGGTATTATATGAGAGATGAATAAATTAAAATAAAATATAAACTAGAATAAAGTAAGATAAAATAAAATAACTACATACCAAACAATTGAATAGTGTTGCTTGAGGAAGCTTCCTGTTCTGTTTGTTAATCCTGATAACTTCTGGAAAGACAGAAAACAGAATCTATTGTGAGTTATTTTTGTGATTTTTTTTCCACTATGAAAGGAATTTTTAATATTTAAAAAGGTTTCTCTTCTTTTTTACATATCTAGGCAAATGTTCTTTTAACAAGTCAGGTGATGATGTCAGAATTATTTGTTTTTATTTTTTCAGAATTTTGTTGCAAAAGAATCTAAAGTAGAAACATAAGGATTATTTGGGTAGTCAGTTGTGGATGGTGTTTTGCTGGGGCAGACAACTGAAGGAGTGTTTTCCTGAAGCAGACAGGTGAAAATATGTTCTGCTAAAGCAAGCATTTCATGTCCTTTCAGGACACATGATGAAGGATTCTTCAGTAAGGACATGCATGTATTGGTCTGCCTTACATTGCTTTACTGAGCGCCATTTGAATGGACTCCACAGAGAGAAGTGCACCAAAACATTCTGGTGGTGTGCTGGGGCTTCTTGCCACTTCCTTGAACTCAGGCAGATTGGCAGAGTGATGTCAGCTGATAGAGTCTCATGAGTTATTTTGCTAAGTGACACTCATGTGCTGAGGCAAGACATGTGGTGAAGCAAGACCAGTGGAGGACATGTGTTGTTTAGAGAGAGAATAAATAGACCTCAACAGACTGTGAGAGGAGCTTGCTGGTACACCTAGCTGTGCAATGCTTCTTGGTCTCACATGTTCCCTGATCTTCCCTCCATTGAGAGAGGCACAGCAGAGAACTTCTCCTGGTGTTCCTACTGGTCAGAATCCCTCTTGGTGACTCAAGCCGATTTGGCTGAGGCCTGGCTGTTCCTGCTAGGTCCTGCCAGCACTGTTGCTATCCTGACTCTACTGAACTGTACTGCTGGTGTATCCATGAAGTGATTGAGCTGTTGCCACTACTGATCTGTGACCTGAACTGCTGCTTTCCTGACAATGCAGATGGAATTTGCTCCAAAGAACTATTTCTAAATGGTCCACTTCCTGCATATCCTTTCTTTTCCACTATGTCTGGTGGGTGGTGGGCTAGAAGGGAGGTTAAAGTATTATAAAACCACCAGTAAAAGTAGGCTTTGAAAAAATTAAAGTTACAAGAATCTTATCTTTTTTATACTTAGAGGCTCACTCATTTTTGTTCTACTTTTATGTATTTCTTTATAAGGGCACAACCTGATGAATCTTTGGGGGAACTAGATAGTCTTTTTCTATCATGTGGGTTATGTGTAGGGTTGGAAATCAGACACTATCAGTCTTAGCTGCAGGAGCCTTTACATGATCAGCCATCTCACTCGCTCCAGCCATCCACGTTCAACTTCGATGTACTAGAAACTTCAGTGTGTAGAATCCTGGTGTCAGAGTTAGGGTTTTACTGCTGTGAATTGTGGGACTGCATAAGGGTATCGTGGTTCTTGGCTGGACATGGGCCTAGAACCCCGAGACTCCAAGGGAGAAACGGCAGGAGTTTGGCCATATCCCCAGAACCCAGGGTGCTAACAAGCAGTCCAATCTCCATAGACCTACATTGTTCAGTCATGTAGGCCATTACAACCCCTCCCAAAGTGCACAGGTAGACACTGTGACTACAGGCCTCAGGTCCTAGAGATTTACATACTAATGAAGATCAGAGGGCAGAGCCAATTAAGCATTCCTCCCCAGACCCTTCCACTTCTCCCTCCCTATTTAACTCAGGTCTGCCCTGAGTTTAGAGGGGGTACATTCAGATCCATCCACCAGCTGCCATGAAAATAAACCCTTTTGGAACCAAGGACTTCCTTATATCATTGGGGCCTGCCATCACCAAAGCTTCCAGCCTTTAGAACTTCAGACTTTCTCCACTGCCGCCTGACCCCATGGGCAGCCTCCACTGCGACCCCTATTTCCCACATTTG
Source organism: Mastomys natalensis (assembly GCA_021653895.1). Taxonomy (NCBI): domain Eukaryota; kingdom Metazoa; phylum Chordata; class Mammalia; order Rodentia; family Muridae; genus Mastomys; species Mastomys natalensis. Next base: position 255,385 of record JAJTUV010000977.1, on the reverse strand, counting down.
GCATGACCAACATGGAGCCTCAAACAGCCGTCTCTCAGCCAAGCAAGTATAACAGGCAAACACTTTCCACAAGGCATGGTGCCAGGGCTCTCTCTGTCTCTCTCTTGGTGCACCAGCCGCTAGCTGAGCTTGCCTGTCCCCGTCCCCGTCTCTGTTTCGCTGTGCCCCCCCAGTGGCATCTGGGGGCTCCAAATAGAGACATCCACCCCTGGGTCCACCTGAGAGCTCTGCCCCACCTTGTGGAACCCAAGACTGAGTGGTAATTCCCTACACTGGGTGGGGCTCCACCACGCTTGTCCAGTGCTGTGAGGAATTGACTCAGTGAAGATTCCGTGTTTCTCCCTATGCTGAGCTGTGGTTCCAGCCAGCTAAGGGGGCCTGCCATGGCAGAGCTATGGAAAAGGCCTTCAACACCACCACTGCTGTAGCTGCAGCTACTTAATCTCTCACCTGGAGGATTTCTCTGCGTTCCAGAAATGGGGGACCCACATCTTCAAGCAAGCTAGCCAGGCCGCCGAGCCTGCTAAGCAAGTACAGTAACCAAATCTCTCCTGCTGGGTGCTGCCAGGGCCTTTTTCTTCCCTTCCCTTCTTGTTTCTCTCAGCTATGGGTTGGCTGGTTGTGTGCTCAGATGCCCCCAGCCTCGGGTCCTTCCATGGCCTCTCAGCAGTCTGAGATCCCAAGAGCTTGAGACCAGTCAGTCCCGGGCTGCCTTTGGGTGCAGGGATCCCCAATCCAAGAACTCTGCACCCCCACGGAACCAGACTGAGTGAGAATTCCCCATGTTGGGCGGGGCCCCACCACACTCACCTGGTGTTGCATGGAATATAACTCAGACAAGATCCAGTGCACTCCTGCCATACTGAACTACCATCCCAGCCTACTGTGTCATGGCAGACACACGGACCCACAATGCAACAGAGACTCATGCCCACGAGTGCCCATGCGCAGGCCTACATCATTCCCTACAGGTGGTAGATGATGTGGGCAAAGCCAGCTCTAAGAGTAACCTCCACCCCCCCACCCCCAGTGCCCGCCAAGAACCTCTCCACGGAACTGTGAGTAACACCAGCCTAGTTCACAAGACTAGGCAGGTCTCTCTCTGTCCCTCCTCCTCTCTCTTTCTCCACATGTTTCTGGCCAACATCTTCTCTCTGACTCTTAGCTACTGCTAACTCCTGCCTGGCTCAAAAGACTAGGTCTCTCTCTCTTCTCTCTCTCTCTCTCTCTCTCTCTCTCTCTCTCTCTCTCTCTCTGTCTTCCTCTCCTCCACGTGTTCCCCAGCTCAAGGGAAAGATGGCAGTGACTCCCTAACCTCCACTCTGCCCATCCCCCAGCTCCACTGAGAGGGCTCCTCCACAGCTAACTGCTGTCTTTCAGGCCACAGTGCCTGCAGCGATCTTTGTTTTAAGACATTTCCTTGAGTGAGAGACTCCTTCTTGAGGCTGAGACTGTTCTCTCTCTCTCAAGAACACGACTCCAAACTCTAGTTCCCAATGTCTTTCCCCAGGGGGTCAGTCTTTTACAGGCTGCCTGATAGCCTATCGTAGGCTTCCCCTCCTCACAAGCTACAACTACCTAGTTCAGCTGGCTCGCCTAAAACAACCCTGTGTGCTCCCTTTGCCCCAGTGTTCCTCACAGTTTCTTTCTCATGGCTAAAAACTCCAGGCTGAGCCTGGAGAAACTGCGTGCCGACTCCCAGCTTCTCCCAGGAGCTGCCAGCTACACACCAGCTTCCACATGTCTCCCCCCATGGCTCAGTTGTTACACAAAACCTCACTGTTTCTGACTCTCCAATCAATGTTTCTTCCTCTAACCTTTTCTTCAAAGTTGGCTTTTTTCTTCTCTACATTTAAGACTGCTAAGAAAAACAAATGGGGAATACTCTGGCCTCTCTGCTAGAGCACCTAGCCACCACATGGCAGAGCAGGCCCCTTCCCCACTGCTTCTAAACCCGCCATTAATGTTTTTTCTCCCCAACAGGAAGACCTACAACAACGTTCATGCTTTTCAACCGAAAATTTTCTTGTTTTTGTCAAATGTTTCCTTTTCTCTCTAACACTCATGATATATTCCCATCATTTTTTTCAATATTTAAGATTTCTTCAAGGTTTCAAAGTCATTTAATCTACTTCCACAGGTCAAATCAACGATGCTGATCACTATTTTTCAATCCTTAATTAACAACTAGTTTCCTTTTACAGACAAACTGTTGCTGCCTATCCCAATACATAATTAACATGATGTTTTTCTCCCTCAGCCATCCAAAAACAGACTTAAAGATACCTTCTAAGACTAAATTTCCTCAAACACCTTTGCCTTTCCAGGATCTTAATGACAGACCATGATATGCTTGCTCCCAAATGACTTAATGCTTAATACTCAGCCTTTGCAGACATCCCCATGCTGGGGTGCGGCTTTCCTGTTTTGATTATCCTATAGGTGTTCCCACAAGTCCAGCGGAGACCACGCCACCTCCTGGAACCTGCGTAGGAGGCCAGGATGTCTTCTTCCAGCCACACCACCTGACTGAAGACTCCAGAGACAACATGCTAAATCCTACAGAAGACAGATCCAGACCTTCCAGCTACAGATAAACTCTTTTGCCAAAGTCAAATAGCTAAAGTTACATGTTAGTGAGGAAAACTTAATGTCTATCTAGATTAGTCAGATGTTATTACCCTCAAACTGTACCACCTGTATTCAATTGATTCAATGATCCTTTGCCTTCCCAACCCCCACTATCAACTCCCCTTACCCTGTGACTTAATTGTGCTAATCCCTCTGGCCTAAATAGTGCTTTCTTTTGACTTCCTCATCCAAAATTTTCACCAAGGATGACACAGTGATCCCCCTTTTAAAAAAAATAAAGGGGAGGAGATGTGGGACTGCATAAGGGTATCCTGGTTCTTGGCTAGGCATGGGCCTAGAACCCTGAGACTCCAAGGGAGAAACAGCAGGAGTTTGGCCATGTCCCCAGAACTCAGTTTTCTAACAAGCAGTCCAATCTCTATAGACCTACATTGTTCAGTCATGTAGGCCATTACAGTCCCTCCCAAAGTGCACAGGTAGACACTGTGATTACAGGCCCTAGAGATTTACATACTAATGAAAGTCAGAGGGCAGAGCCAATTAAGCATTCCTCCCCAGACCCTTCACACTTCTCCCTCCCTATTTAACTCAAGTCTGCCCTGAGTTTCAGGGGGGTACATCCAGATCCATCTACCAGCTGCCATGAAAATAAATCCTTTTGGAACCAAGGACTTCCTTATATCATTGGGGCCTGCCTTCACCACAGCTTCCAGCCTCTGGAACTCCAGACCTTTCTCCTGTATGCGGGACCCACCATGTGGAAGCCTCCAGGACTCCCCCACTGCAGCCCCACTCTCCCATAGTGAACAGATACTATGACCAAGGCATCTCTTATAAGGACATTTAATTGGGACAGGCTTACAGGTTCAGAGGTTCAGTCCATTATCATCAAGGCTGGAACATGGCAGTGTCCAGGCAGGCATGATATAGGAGGAGCTGATAGTACATCTTCATGTGAAGGCTGCTAGCAGAATAGACAGCTAGGACAAGGATGTTAAAGCCCACACTCACAGTGACACACCAACTTCAATAAGGCCACACACTTCTTGGCCCAAGTATATCATATTCCTCTCTCTGGCTTCCTTGTTCAAACATACAAATTTATGGGGGCCATACCTAAACATAGCATAATGCAAAATATATTTAGTCCAATTTCCAGAGTTCACATAGTCTATATCAGTCTCAACAACGTTAAAAGTCCAAAGTTTAAAGTCTCTTCTGAGATTCACCTAATCACTTAACTGTAATCCCCAATGCAAGACAGGAAACCAGCTGGGAAAACTCCAAACTCTGCATCTCCATGTATGATATCAAAGCAGTCTTCAGATCTTCAACTCCTTTTTCATCTTTGTTGACTGGAACAAACTTCTTTCTCCTGGACTAGTTCCACTCCCTGTTAGTAGCTTTCCTCAGCAGATAGCCCACAGCTCTGACATCTCCAACATCTTGGAGTCTCCGAGGCAACTTCAGTGTTACAGTTTCTTGTTTCAATGTCTGGGATCTACTCATGATATTCTGGGTTACTTCAAAGGGCTGGCATCACTTCTCCAGCTCTGCCCTCTGTAGCACTCTAAGCTCAGGCTGATCCACTCCACTGCTGTTGCTGTTCTTGGAGATCACCCCATGGTACTGGCATATCCAATACATTGGGATCATCTACTGCAACTAGGCTTCACCAATAGCCTCTCATAGGTTCTCTTCATGGTGCCAAGCCTCAACTCCTTTGCATGACCCCTTCAGTCCTGCACCATCAACTGCAACTAGGGTTGCACCTTCACCAATGGCCTTCCGTGGCCTCTCACAGTGCCAAGCCTCAGCTGCAGTTCATGAAACCTTTATGCTTTCAAAACCAGTACCATCTGGGTGACTCTTACACATTACCAAATATAGCTACAGCACAAGGTACAACATTGGCTATCTCTGGAACACAGCTTCTTTGTGCTCTCAGAAAACAATTTCCAGAAGGTTTCACCTCAATGATACTAGTCTCTGGTTAATCACCACTAATTTCTTAACTCCAGCTAACCAGCATCAATTGCCTTAGTAGTTTCCTTCTCTTCTTGATTATAAAGCCATAGGAAAATGCTCAAAGCAGCTGAGTTCTGCTGCTAGCAGGAGCTGGAACATGGCCCTCTTTTTACACCAGCTTTCTGTTTTCCAACTCCTTCACTGCCTAAGCTTAGCTGTCCTGGAACTTGCTCTGTAGACTGACATTGAATGCCTGCATGTGACCTAAACACTAAGATTAAAGGTGTGTACTCTCACTCCTGAATCTGAAACTTGTTTTGTGTCAGGCTAAACTTGAACTCAGAGGTCTACTTGCCTCAATCTCCTGGAATTAAAGGCATGTATTACCACATCTTATCTGAAACATAGTTGGGTGGGATCTTGCTCCAAGGTCACCACTCCCTTAATTCAATTTACTATCCTTGAACACAGGGTTCAACTCCATTTCACTTCCTGGTACCTCTCACATATTTTATATTTTTCCTTTCTAAGCTTTCGATGCTTGTTCAAATCACTCTTCATGAGACTTAAACAGAGAGCAAAGGTTTTGCTGGGCTTTTTTGAGATTTCCTTTGTCAATGCAATTAATATAAATCTTTCTAACTTAGCCTTAGGTAGAGTCTTCAGACAAGAGCAGAAAGCTGTCACATTCTTCAGGAAAATATTACCAAAATAGTCTCCAGGCCACATACTGAAATTCTTCTCTACTGAATCCTCTTGGGCCAGATCTGCACTTAGAAACAAAGTTGTTCATATTCTTACTAGGTTAGCCCATTAAGTCCTGCTTGATGCATTCTGCCACTTCCCAAATCAAAAATCCCCTAATCCATTTTCTTCCAGAGAAAAGTATGGTTCAGGCCTATCATAGGAATACCAGAGTCCCTGGTGTCAACTTCTGTGTTAATTAAGGTTTTACTTTGGTGAACAGGCACCATGACCAAGGCATCTCTTATAAGTACAACATTTGAGTGGGGCTGGCTTACAGGTTCAGAGGTTCAGTCCATCATTGTCATTATAATAACATGGCAGCACCCAGGCAGGCATGGTGCAGGAGGAGCTGAGAGTTCCACATCTTCATCTGGAGGCTGCTAGGAGAACTCTGACTTCCAAGACCATTGGACAATGGTATTAAAGGCTGAGCCCACAGTGGCACAATATGGACATGATCACTATGTGAAAATGTAAAGTTCACATTAAAAAGAAACTTTCATATGCTTTAACAATTAAAATGGTAAATGAAAAAAGGAAACTAACTAAAATTACTGAATTATGATTTTATATAGTTTCTATTCCAGAACAACACAGCATGTGTAACACAATTGCATCTGCCCACCATGGAACAATATTCCCAGGACAATTAATTTCCTTACCGTTCACTCTCTTTCAGGATGCTTGTTTGCCCAGTTCTTATTTTCCTTGCAATTTGTCTATCCATAACTACAGACTGCATTAGTGTTTCCACTATTACTTTATATTTTTGCATTTGTTTTAATCTATTCATACATGATGCCTTCTATTCCCTGAGCCTTTACTTTGGAATCATTTATTCTTTCCTAAAACATCATTTTAAAATATCTCTTTTAGACAGAAGTTCTTCCCTGGATATGTTTCTTTTCCAGAGTTTCTTGTATGATCATTTAATTCTTCCTTTGAACACATAGATATTGTTTTATTTTCTTGAAATAGAAAGTGTATGCATGTGTGTGTGTGTGTGTGTGTGTGTGTGTATGTGAGCAAAGTGTAAGGAAATACACAGACACACATACACACTTTATATTAGGAGAATGTTTTTAAATAGTTTAATCCTTTCATTAGGAAAAACTTAGTTATATTTAAGGTAGTATTCCTTTTAAAATTCACTGTTCCTGTTCTAGGATTAGAAATTATTCAAGTCATGTTTAATATAAATCTCAATACCTGAGGGACATTGTTTTCCTCTGTCTAGCAGTAGAATCTGTTCTCAGCTATCACCTCTTCACAGAGCTAGCGAGGTCTCATGGGTATAGACTTCAAAGGAGCATCTTGGAAGAAAGCACACAGCTCTGGGTCTGCTAGCCTGAGCCTCAAGGGCAACTCCAACTTCACCCTTTCTTTCGGCTGTCTTCTGGATTCTCAGGATTTCTTTCACTTTTGACAAACAGATTTCTGTATTTAATTGGTCCTTGCTGCAATTTACATGGCAGTCTTTTGGGGGATGACTATTATAAGAAATAAATTTTACTATTATGAGTGAATATGCATACCATCAATTCACCAACATTTAAAAAAAAATCTTCTGTTTTTCAAGTACTTTATCGATGGTCACTTTATGAATTTGTGTTGATGAGCTTTAATTTTCATCTTAAAACAGTCTAGAGTCATGTGGAAGGGAGTCTCAATGAAGGATGGTCTAGATTAATTTCATCTCTGGGCATGTCTGTTGGGAATTTTCTTCATTTTGTTATGTTTGTTAAGGTCAGAAAACCAAACCACTAGGGGTAGCTTCATTTTCTGTTCAGTAGATTCTGTATTTAATTCAAAGTGGAAAAAGCTACATGCATATGAGAATGCATACATTAATTTACTGTTCTCTGCTCCTAAGGATGTAATGTAACTAGCTTAATAATGGTATTGATCCAAAATGTAACATCTTCAGGAAGCATAACTTGCAGAGAGATGAAACTGTTACTCTTACTACATCTGTATTTTATACCTTATATTTCTCCTTTGGATATTATATTGATATAAATAAAAGACTAAAAATGACTACCTAGAAACTAATTGCTTATTTTCTATCAAAGTACTGCTCAGCTTAGCCATATCTGATTATCCTATTAAGTTAATTAAAACTTAATGTCTACTTGCAGTCATCAGTTATCTGACACTCATTTGAACTGCAGTGAGTATGAGCTGGGAGTGCGTTCATTATGGAGAACACACCTGCTCAATGAGGGCAGGTCACAATGAGAGGAAAGGTACTTTAAAATGCATCAGAATGAAAATGAAGAATACAGTATTTTCTGAAATGATTACCTTAAGGCATTGGAGAGTAAGAATGTAATGTTAATAAATGCAGGACTCCCAGCTGCTTGTTCTTAGCAGATGGTTCACAAATCTTACAAAGTTGGATACCTTGAAACCTCAACATCTTTTCATAATTGACTTTCAAATCTGTTAAGAAGACAAATGGGCAAAAAAGTGAATAAATCAAGATAGAAGATGAAAAAAAAAGCCCTTAGAACGAAGGAGGCAGCAACTTTAGTCAATTTCCTTTGTTGTTGCTGTGATGCTGAGCACGGATCTCTCGAACTTGCACAGGCCATTACTTCCTTGTTGAGTTAGTGGAGGCTGAGTTATTTTTCTAACAATATGAGATTGCTATTTTATTAAATGCATTTCTTTATTTGTCTTTGGAGATAGGAGTCAGTTGTTGGATAAAATATTTGATATGTTTCTGCCTTTTTAGAATCAACAAATATACCAGGGCATGGTAAATATACAGAGGATGTAAAGAACTTGACCAATCACCATTAACTGTAATTGGCCATAGTTTATGGTCTTGATATATTTCTCTAGCTCAATCTCATTTTCAAACTATGGATCTCTTAACAAAGACATTCATTGAGTTCAATAACTGACTTAACAACACTCAGCATTGATGAATCTGATTTTTTTCATGTAGCTAAACTGATTACTTCAATAGAGATGTAAAGGTCAAAGCCAGAGATGTGTCCTTAAAAATGCCAGCATTGACTCCCAGAAGTAGGCCAAGACTTAATTTATTAACTTGTTTTTAGAGGAATTGTTCTCTTGAGATTACAATGAAAATGTATCATATTTTGTGTAACTGGAGTGGCAGCCCTTGTGGATTCCATCAGAGTATAGAAAATACATGCCTAGGTTAAGTATGCTAGGACATGTGATAGAAGCAGAAATGATGATAAAATTGGAGAAAGAGCCACTCTAAAACACACGGCGTGCAGATTTGATGGTACATGGGAATGTCAAGTCTGATTTAAGATGATAGAACTTCTATCAAAAGATGGATACCCTTATGAAGACATAAGTGATATAAATCATAAACTGATGTTATTTTATTTTTGAACACTCAACAGTGACCATACTAAGAAGAAAAACATTGACTAAACCAAAACCCAAATTGTAGAGCCATTCCAAAGTGAACTTACAAGGTTGTAACATTAAAAATAAGAACAAAGAAATAAGAATAGATGCAGAATAAATATAATTCTTGAAATACTTGTGTGTGTATGAGTGTGTTTGTGATGAACACATGGGGGTGTATGTGTATGTGTGTGTGGTAGATTTGTGTACTTTTACATGCAGAAGAACAAGAAAATCAAAGATCGGCATAGTGTCATTTCTCCCATCAATCACCACTTTAGTTTTTTGCTTATTTTTCTGCTATATAGCTTACACAGTGAGCATTAGGGATGAAACTAAGAACAAATTATAGACCACAGACATTTGAGACACATGTGCAGGTTCTGGGCATCCAAATCAGCTTCTCCTTATTGAATGACAAGGGTATACACACTGAACCAACTGCCAAATCCCCGACCCCAGATCCCTTAATGGATATTTTCCTCTTACTATTTGTCTTTATATACATACATACCAGTAAAATGCTGATTTTGTGTGTGTCAGTTTTAATTCATTAAATGATAACATATCAAATAATGTACTTATTAAATTTTATTGTATTCTATACACTAATTGATGAACACAATGAGGATTGTGAAATGTCCTCAGAGAGAGAAAATTATTTACACAATCTTCATTTTCTATCAAATAAATCAGTTTAGAGTCAATAGAATCCTTACAGCTAACTTTTATATACATTTTAAAGTTTTCAATTTTATAAGTTCAGATAACCCCATCAGAGAAACATAAAGCTATTAAAAGTCATTTGTAAAAATGATAGCGATCAAAATACTGAATAAGCAGTGAAAATATTCAAGCACTGTAGAAGACAGTAATTGACAGAGTAGTCATATAACGTCTTCATTAGACAGCTATTTTTATCATTTCAAAGGAACACAGCTACATTTAAACTGAGATAACCTTCCAGTTTTAAGGTGGCTTATTCAGACTCCTTGCAATTATGACTTCAAGGGTCACCTTCCTTCATGCACTAAATGAAAGATGCATATAATTCCTGCCACTGCTTTACAGTTTTACCTTGGCAATGAATCCTCACATCAGCCATTAGAGCCTCACACCTACTGCAGATGGAAAATATAATATTTTAGCATCAGCATAATTTAGAAAATACTCAGACATGGACAGTACTTAATAGATTCTTATGTTGATTTATTTTGAATATTTTCTCATTAAAACTTAGGAATATTAACTATGAGATTTGATGGCCACATCGGGAAGTGTGCCCTAGACAGAACAAGGAGAATGGATGCACTGTCAAGGTAGGCACATGGGCACACAACTCTATACACTGTTCTTGTCTCACAAAAGAGAATCATTCTTCATGGCAAAGGTCCTAGATTCTGTATTCCCAACACATGCAATGAAACTAATCTGTGTTTCCAATCTGAGTAACCTGAGAAGACACAGGGAAGCATGTATGGCTGAAGATTTATAAACAAGATTAGCTTAAGTTTCGCTCTTTGGAGATTTGTGAAGGTCAAATAAAATTACTATAGTTGTCATATTTTGGGGGGTCTAGAAAATATTAAGTAATTACTGACAAACAATAAGCAAGAACTAACTTGAGCTTGGCAACCAAATGGCTGAGAGTACAAGTCTAGGCTAGCTCGTATGCCTTGGTATGGCCCTCAATTACTCAAGAGTCTGGATGGTTTGGGCTGAGACTACAGGTTATCTAAGTAAGTCTTTATTGTCATGTTATGTTCTTTCATCTATGCATCATGTTTTTTAATGATATAATCACACATTCATGAAATATTGCGAAGGGAAGAGTTTACTTAAATATTAAAATGTTAGCCAATATTGATGTATATGTAATACTTTCTGTGTCCCAACTGCAATGGTGAGCATTATATATTTTACCTCATTGAATCCTTGTAATATCTCTATGACTACAATTGAGGCATTAAACATTGTTTCAAAAAAGCTTGGTGTTACCAGCAGAGAGGTCATTAGGTACTGATTTAATATAATAAGGATATTATGGAATTTCAATCTTTCTTTCCACCTATGAGGTAAATTACCTATGAGGATTTGTATAGGGTTTGCAATGATATGCCACTATTCACAATCCCAAAGCAATCAGCCAATTGAACAAACACTGAGAATTCCAAACCCTAATATATAATAAACCTTTATGTTAATTAACTGAAGTACTTGTTTTAGCAATGAAAAGATCAGTAATGCATCTATGAAGTTAATAGTATTTCTTCTAATTTCTATTTCAGGAACCTGTTGCGGTAAATCTCCGACTCAAATGAGACCAGTCAAGGAAAACACAGCTCAATAATTATGGTATAAATTGCACGCCTATATTGGGCAGATTTACCATTACACTACTCTATTCCCCAGCTATGAGATCCCTTATAACTTGAGGTTTATCTAGGCCGTGTGCTTGTCCTTCCACCTCTGGCTCCTCTGTAGTCCGCTTCCTACTCCTTCACCTTCCTCCATCGACTACCTTCTCCTTCTTCCTCTGTTGACTACCTCTTATATTAAATTCCTCTTCTTCTTTCCTCCCCAAGCCTTTTTCTCCACCTCCTCTTCTACTGCCCAATCATTGGCTCTAGCCTTTATTTTGCAAGTTTAATTGGACAGAAGGTTCACAAGATGTCACCTGTGTGCAGATTCACTCATCCTCTGCAGCTCCTCCCAGGTAAGTGGAACAAGAATCAAAATACAAGGCTGGGGCTATCCACAACAGGAACCCAGCTGAAGTTTGAAGAATTCCAGTCACATAATACAGATACAGAAATGTAGAAAAGCTGACACTAACCCAAGACTAGTTAATGAAACAACAACCATCAGTGGTATGGGAAGGGACAGAATTAGTATCAAAAGGAACAATGATGTAAACTGCTAGACTATAAAGCTACTAGAATGTTCAAGTAGCCAGTATAGGATGTACTGTCTCCTTGAGGTCTTAGGGAACTGCATCTATTACCCATAAGTTTCCCCTATACTTGGAGTAAAGCTCTGTTCAAGAGATTCATTTCAGAGATTTTAGCCTGTCATATGCAGTCAGATAATACAAGGGACCAAAGAACAATTCCCCGGTCCCCTCCAGGACCACTCATCAATGTGCTGACTCATCTACTAAGATTGCACACTCAAAGGGTGACAGTGTAGCTGCTATAACTAATCTCTGTTTCCTCCCTCTCTCAGGAAGACCTTCTTGTTCAACTGCTGATGAATTTTAATATCCCTTTCTTCTAAAAGTCTGTGGTAATTTATTTTTCCATTCTCAAAAAACTATTGTTCAACTATGTGAATTCAACATTTGACATTTAATGGAATTAACTGGAAGGCATTTCTTTGTAAGGGTCATGGACCTGTTTTCTTCTTTTTAAAGCCTTTAATATATATTGCCCAATCTGCATTTGAGTCTCTTCTCCCAATATTTGGCAGAAGAGCAAAGATCATTTGTGATAATTCATTTATTATCTCTATTGTGTTATTGCAAGATTCTCAACTCTGTTTTGGCTGTGTGTGTCTATTATACTATTTTGAAACAAATTATTTCCCAATCTGATTTCAGTTCTGACAATCAAATATGCTTTATTGTCACCAATTTGCCTTTCAAAACATCTAATTATACCAAATTGTAAACTCTGCTTGTTCATTTTACCTGACTAAGCACTATTTTTCCCTCACTCATCTTCAGGGACAGACGTGTTATAACGTCATAAAAGGACCCTCTTGCCTCCCAGGTGTGCTTTAGTTTTTCACTCAGTGAGCATCATCAGGAGAACACAGTGAAAAATTATGGAAGCTCTGTAGCTGCCCTTTTTTCTGGGCTCAGTCTATGGGTTCTCATGGGTTCTTTGGATCTTCTTCTTCAGATGCCTTTTTCACTTGGCCTCTTTCAGCACATTGGTCTAGGTTAGCACTCTCTAATCTGTCTACTTCAGACTCAGGTTAAGTTCACTGTTTTCTATGTTAATTTTGTCTGTTCTTTGACTACAATTCTAATTGTCCCAATTCAATTATTTCAATATAGGAGGTATCAGTGTGTCATTTCTCTCTTTAGGAACATATTCAGAAGTATTGAATGTACTGATGGTCATCTTTGGTCTCACCAGACCTGAAAACAAAAGACTAGCAGCAATGTCTCCATGTCTTGAAAACTTTGTATTATTTCACTCATCTCTAATATTTAAAGCATAAACTCACTGATCCTAGATTTAGTTTTTGAATGTATAGTTAATCCAATGCAAGTTTTGTTGCTTGGTTAGTTGATGGTTTTGAATTATTATTTTAGATTTTCTTTTTAAGTAACTTGTAACTTTTATTAAGTAGATGATTAGTAATGATAAAAATAAAACAATGATCCAAAAATAATATAAAATAATTGACATATGTACACACAAAATATAGGTTTCTTTTTTTTTCCTTTTTTAATTTATTTTTTTTGCTTATTCACTTTATAACCCGTCCCAGTCACCCCCTCCCACAATCCTTCCCCATCTCTTGTTTTCTGTGTACCCCCTCCTCCTGTATCCCCCACCCTGCCACTTTAAGTCTCTGAGAGGCTAGGTGCTTCCTCTCCCATTGAAGCCAGAAGAGGCACCCAGCTAGAAGACCATACTCCATATACAGGCTGCATGTTTTGGGATAGCCCCCACTCCAGATGTTTGAGACCTACATGAAAACCAAGCTGCACATTTACAACATATGTGCAGGGAGGCCTAAGTCCAGTCCATGGAGGTAGATCTGTGTAGACTAGGTATGCTCCACGGTTGGTGATTCAGTCTCTGAGAACTCCAAGGGTTCAGGTTGGTTTACTCTGTTGATCTTCCTGTGCAGTTCCTATCTCCTTAGGGCCCACAGTCCTTCCGCCTATTCTTCTATAAGAGTCCTCAAGCTCCATCCACTGTTTGGCTCTGGATGTCTGTATCTGTCTGAGTCAGCTACTGGTTAGAGCCTCTCAGAGGATAGTTTGCCCCTGTCTGTTCTCAGGCTGCAGGTTTAGATCCTGGGAGCTCTGGTTGAATCTTTTGATACTCATTCTAAAAAGGACAAAAGCACCCTCACTTTGGTCTTCCTCCTTCTTCTTGAGTTTCATGAGGTTTATGCATTGCATCTTAGGTATTGTGTGTTTTGTGGCTAATATCCGCTTATCAGTGAGTGCATACCATGTGTGTTCTTTTGTGATTGGGTCATCTCACTCAGGATGATATTTTCTAGCTCCATCCATTTGCCTAAGAATTTCATGAGCTCATTATTTTTAATAGCTGAGTAGTACTCCATTGTGTAAGTGTAAGAAGTGTTCAGCATCCCTAGTCATCAGGGAAATGCAAATGAAAACAACACTGAGATTCCCCCTCACACCAGTCAGATTGGCTAAGATCCAAAACACAGGTGACAGCAGATGTGGGCGAAGATGTGGAGAAAGAGGAACACTCCTCCATTGTTGGTGGGATTGCAAGCTGGTACAACCACTATGGAAAGCAGTCTGGCGATACCTCAGAAAATTGAACATAGTGTTACCTGAGGACCCAGCTATACCCCTCCTGGGCATATACCCAGAAGATATTTCAACGTGCAACAGGGCCACATGCTCCACTATGTTTATAGCGGCCTTATTTATAATAGCCAGAAGCTGGAAAGAACCCAGATGTCCTTCAACAGAAGAATGGATACAGAAAATGTGGTACATTTACACAATGGAATACTACTCACCTATTAAAAATATAGGTTTCAAACATATAAAATTAAACATGTTGAATTAAAAACAGAAAATGACAAATCTACAGTCATGTGTGAAGCAAAAATAAACATAATTACAAGCAAAAAGTCACATCTATCTGATGCAGATGAATACAACTATATTCGTCTGCTTTTAATTATGATTACAGTCTCTCCCACTGAGATTGGGTAGGAAGGTTCTAAATGAGACTAACGTCTGTAATGTTCTAAAGGAATCATGCTTAGATATATATATTCCCAACCCTGTTGTATGATTATTTCCCTTTCCCTGGTGTTCATATATGTGGAAACTTTAGAATCTGGTCAGGAATCTTCTGAGGCTGAGGAAATCTCACATTTTTAGTCATTTAAAAGGGGGCGGGGGGATGTGAATCATGGCAGCACATAGTTCACTTAGGTTTAAAGATTTATATGTAAATATAGAAAAGAGCTTCCATTTAATTAGGCATGCACAAAGACTGCTTTAACCATGTAATATAACACAATTTTCTTTGAATAGTTCTGCTGTTGCATCTTGGGACTCTAGATGATTGTGCTTAGTACAGTTGTACTAAGGAAAAAGGAGTCTTTGTGTGGCAAATATACACCAAGTAAGTTTAACTTTGTGACAAACTACTGGTTAATGAAATAGGGCTCATTTCCAGGTAGGAGAGTTTCTGTTATGTTTTGAAAAGCTCCTTTGTCTATAAATAGAAATAAAACCACCTGCTCTAGTGCCCTGTGGAAAAATGTCTAAAAATCATAGTTGTGGGTACAAAAAAAATTCATTTTGCCTAGAGAAATATCTAATCTAGTTAGAGGGACAAATGTAGCAGGATGAAAGGAATCCTCTCTCAAAATGTATAGTGGTCATGGCTGAGAGAAAGGCTTCTCAGTGTGAGTTCCACCAGCTTGTCCTTCCCAGTCCTCAGGTACTCAAGGCTACCAGGGGAGATAATCAAGAGAGGTTGACTTCCACAGCAGACTTTCTGGTTGTTTCTATGGCAACCAAGTGAAAATAATCACAGCACTTCACTTCAGTCCTTAATGCCATTTAGTCATCAACAGAGGCAGAGCACCCACTGTGTGCAGAAAAGTATACATAGAAGGTTGTGACAACAAGAGATTTTATTGTTCCAAATGGAAATTACTAGTAAAAAAAAAAAAAAAAAACTCTTACCAACATTGGGTCTGAAAAAGAAAAATGACGGAAAAATTGTTTTGTTTTTTTTTTTATTTTTATTTTTTATTTTTTATTTTCACATTAGGGTTCCCAGGCTTACATTGAGCTGGAAGTGCTTCTTGGCAAACTGAGACATAAGTGCACTTATCCAGGAAGGAGTCACGTTTGTCTTCCACACTGGAAATTACTTTCTATTAATACTGGGAGCACTTTCCCTAGAGATTTTATATTAAAAAGTTGATCCTGTTTTTATCCCTAATGTAATTATAATTAAAAATATTAACATCAAATTTTACCTTTTTTTTTTTTTTTTTGGTGGATGCCATGAATGGAGGATAAACAGAAACATTTTGTTGAATAGTAGCAAATTCAGGGTTCAGTGACTGTTGTTTACATGTGAACTGTCCTTACAGGCTCGTGCTTTCTCCTCAGCCAGTAGAGCCCTAGAACTTGCAATGGAAAGTCTAGAATGCACAGCCTTGCTGGAGGATGTAAGTCTCTGGGAGTGGGACTTGAAGTTTTCCAGCCTGACTCTATGTTGTCCAGTCTCTGCCTCCTGAATGAGTAAGCAGCTTGGCTCCAGTGCTTACCCCACTCTTGCCCTGCTGTGTTCTGTAAGGCAGGATTAAACCTTCTCTCTTAAACTTATTTTCGTGTCAGGTATTTAGTCATAGTAACAACAAATTATCAGCAGGGGTCCTTCATCATGGAAACCATGTTCCAATTTCCTCTGAGATTGCACTCAGTTTAATTTAGCACAAATAATATATCATATTCTTTTACTGTTTGCATATTGCCTGAGTAACCTAGAAAAAGATTTCATGAGTACTGTGAAAATAATATTCTGACACATGGCTTCATAAATTGCTTTTTTATGCTTGAAGTTTTTTTATTTTAAAATTTAAAGCCTTAGTTTTCTGACTACATAGCATTTGATTTTCTAGTTAGAGAACAAAAGCAGTATCAAAATAATTGTTTATATACATAATTGTTATATATCTTTTGTCTTTTGCCTCAAGTGTGTATAGCTGTATTTTGGTTTCTGTGTCTCTGTCTCTGTCTCTGTCTCTGTCTCTCTCTCTCTCACTGTCTCTCTCTCTCTCTCTCTCTCTCTCTCTGTCTCTCTCTCTCTCTGTGTGTGTGTGTGTGTGTGTGTGTGTGTTCATGCAAAAGCATACATGTGCTTGTTACTTGAAAGTCAGAGGCCAACAAAAGAATGATTCTTTCCTTTTAGATATCCTATGGGTCCTGGGGATGGAGCTCTGGTCTTCAAGCTTGGTGGTAAGTGCCTTTATTCTTTGAGCCATTGCTTTGACTCCTATGAAAAGAATTAATAATCACTTTGAAGCTCAGTTGCAAACCTCAAGCTACATAAGCATTTTTTTTTTTGCTTTTATTTAATTGTTAAATGAGATCACACTTTGTAAATAACACGGAATCACCGTTGATGTTGATGTGGTAATGATAGAAGTTTATAAACATGGCAAGAGCCTCAACTTCACTATCCCCATCTCAGTTTATATGTTGGAACCATAAACACTGATGTTACCTTTGGGATGATGGAGCATTTAAAGAGATAATTAAGTTTAAACAACCTCTTATAAATGAGGGCCTTTATGTAATGGGAATATATTTTAATGTAAAAAGATTAAGATACACTGGAGACAATTTATCCATTCATATATTCATAGATATACTCTTTACTTAAAAATTACATGAATAATATGCATGTAAATATTATCCTTTTGCATGCACAGGGTAAAGAGCAGATAAGGTCCCAGCAACTTGTGTCTCTAGGTGGGAAGACAGCTTTCTTCAACAACTAACCCTGATTGGGCTTTATCTTAAACTTGTATTCTCCATAGTGTTAGAAAATATATTTCTTCTGTTAATGCTCACTAAGTCTATGGCCTCTTAATGAAACAACTGAGAGAATTTACACACATAATAACAGATAATAGTATAATAATAGTTTCTCCACTATGACATCTTAATCATATTATAACATTTACACTATAAATTATTTGTTTTTCAATTTCTTATTGGTTAATATATTTAAACCTTAATATTTATTAACATAGGAAAAGTACCAGTGATTCTAAAGCAATGCACATGTACAAATCCTTTTGATCCATAGTGCTGTTGGTATAATTCATATTTTTATAATTCATGTAAGGATAGAACCATTTAAAAATATCTGCAAAGGGAAAGGATTTATCACTTTTCAAAAATATGTAGTCAAAATCACAGCTCATGAATTTTTATTCAATTTGCATTCTCTGTCTTATGGTAAATTAAGTTTATTCATTGGTTTATGTATCTATATTGTGACTTGGCTTTTCAGGTCCTCATGTGTACTCACTTTTAAATGATATTTCAAGAACAATGTCATGGCCGATTGCTGTGCATATGGCTAACTCCAGTGATGAAGTGGGCAGAGTTGTGTGTGGTGAGTGTGGCGCCGGGGATGTAGAGATAATGATGTGTTTCCTCACCAGCATTCCTCAGACACATTCTTTTTTTTTTTTTTTTGAAAAAAAATCTTTTCTTTATTGCAGAACAAATACTATAAGAGACAATGACAGCAGTAACACACTATTAAAATATATACAAATGGCAGCTATGTAATTTTCATGTTTTTTACATTGGAAATATGATATAGTTGCTGCTTCTCAAACATGTTGCATGACACCCTGCTACCCTGGCAATCCACTAAGGCATGGAGTCACTTGGCAACTCCTAACTCAGTCAACACTCTTCACTCTGGTGCTCATTTAGATTTCCAGACTTAGGATATTCTCTCATATTCATCTGGACCCAAAATATACCTTACTCCATCAAAATTATGTAGTGAACTGAGTCACTCACCATTGATTCCATGTCCCCTAAACAGAACATGGATCCAGGAATGACAACATCCTGCAGCACAGTTGAATGCATTCCACTTCCCTTACTCAGCATCATCTTTTAGATTTTCACAATCTATACCATCTTTTAATTAAAATACTTGAAGTGGAATTATTGTATAATTACCTACTTTTGGGGGCATAAATCTTTGTGTGTGTCATTTGCTATAAAATAAATTCTTTTACAGACTGGAAGATAAAAATTCTGAGTTTGTGTGCAGATATGCCACAATAATTATTGGCATGAAAAGCTGTTTTATTCTCAGAGTATTAACCGATACCTTGGTTATGGCTATGTAGATTCACTGAACCTATTTTATCACTAGTTAATGGCATTATGCTAGGAGTGTTGATTTGGGTTGCTGCTGTTGACAAAATGTCAATCAATAGAGGGATTCATTAGGTCAGAGTTCATGTGCAATAATTTTGATGTTGAGCCTAGATGCAGCTTCTGTGCTTGCCATTAGAACCTTGTTCGTTAGTTTTACCAAACATTCATGGCACTTCCAGGAAGAAATATCACTAATCCTAGTTTTTCTCATGTGTTATATCCATCACCTTTAGGAGAATCCGAGGAGGAATTGTGTTTTAGGTCTCATGCAGAGTACATAATAGATTTACAGTCTATATATAGAGATTCATGAAATACCTCTTCCACAGACTGCTTGGCAAGTTCTTTCATTTTGCTCAATTCCATAAAGAGTCAAATTAGCAGGTGTTAGTGTATAAATTAGTGCATGTTGATATTTCTCTTTATCTTTCCAGGAAAATGACAATCAAAAATATTACCACAAAATAGAAATAAAACCATGAGCTAGGCAGGATTTCCTTTTAACTTAATGGTATCACATTATGCAAATATTTTTTTGCAAAGTAGATTCATTTATTCTCAATGAAAAAAATCTATGATAGAAAAGTGAAGAAAAGATGGAAAAGTAGTTGTCTTTACTTTATTATTTATCATTAATATATATGCTCATGTATATTAAACCCAGGACCTCTATGTTCTAGGAAAGTGCTATATTACTAACACCTCCATACCTGGAGATCGCTAACAAGACTTATGGGCACATAGGTCATGTGACACAAAATACATAGTGGAAACTTCAGACCAAATGGTCAGCTTATGTCTTGTCATTAAAAAATAGTCCTACTAACTGAAGCAGCAAGCAAGGAACCCAAGAAGCTGCTTTTCCAAAGATGAGATGTTCTCTGCCAAAGGGGCATAGACTTGTTGGAAACCTCTTGGTTTCTGAATTATGGTCTCCGTGGCGTGCTTTTCAGGATTGTTATACTGTGTAGCCATTTGGTGTATCACACATTCTGTCTCATTAGGTTTGCTCCATCATAGAGCTTGTGGTAGATCACTTTACCCTGCAGCCTTGACTTGCTGCAGTGACATATCTTGTTGTACTGATTGGCAGCTACCAGCCTGATGGTTTTGTAGACATGATCAAGTGGAACTTTCTACACACGATCCATTTACTCTAAAATTCAGAGAGACCATTTTAACTCTGCTGTGGGTAAGCTGTGTGAACTGTAGCAATTATCTCAAGAAGGAAATCATGACTCACACCTGATCTTGAACCCCATATGTCTCACTGACATGGCAGGCTCCAAACTCTTGTGGGATTTCTTTCACTCTCTATTATTACTATGTCACATAAGCTATTTGCAACTTTCCTTTTTATCAGCTTCAAGTCAGCATGTTATCAGCATAAAGAAAGACCAGTGTGACATTTGAGGAATGTCAAGTGATGAAGATCTCTGAAGAGGATATTATGCCACAGACCTGGGGAATTTGTGTAGCCTTGAGCTTAAACTGTGCTGGTATTCTGGAGTGTCTTGCAGATAAAAATAAGATGTTCCTGCTGGCACTTGCTGATTAGTATAGAGAAGCATGCGTTATCAGGCTAACCTCTGAAAAGAATACTCCTTTGCAAATCTGTTGCAGTCAAGATGCTGCTTATGGAGTATATACAGCATCTTGAGAGTACAAATGACTATGTGTACTTACTAACCTGTACAGTCCTTTCTAAGATCCATCACCTAGGAATGCCAAGATCTCTTAAGAGACAACATGATTGGCCCAAAAGCCTTTTTAGAATTCTTGCCTTGTGGGACTGCATAAGGGTATCCTGGTTCTTGGCTGGGCATGGGCCTAAAACCCTGAGACTCCAAGGGAGAAATGGCAGGAGTTTGGTAATGCCCCAGAACCCAGGGTCCTGACAAGCAGTCTAATCTCCATTGACCTACATTGTTCAGTCATGTAGGCCATTACAGACCCTTCCAAAGTGCACAGGTAGAGGGTGTGACTACAGGCCTCAGGCCCTAGAGATTTACATACTAATTGGCTCCAGAGGTTGGATCCAATTAAGCATTCCTCCCCAGACCCTTCCCACTTCTCCCTCCCTATTTAACTCGGGTCTGCCCTGAGTTTCAGGGGGTACATCCAGATCCATCCACCATCTGCCATGATAATAAATCCTTCTGGAACCAAGGACTTCCTCATATCATTGGAGCCTGCCATCACCGAAGCTTCCAGCCTTTGGAACTCCAGACTTTCTCCTGGATGTGGGACCCACCGCATGGAAGTCTCCAGGAAGCCTCCCCCGCTGCAGCCCCGATTTCCCACATTGCCTGATCACTACAACATCACTGTTACCCTGAATAGATGACATATGTGCTATATTTTTAATGATGAGATGATTCTGTCACATCCACTGACAACAAAG
The DNA here is from genome assembly GCA_021653895.1 of Mastomys natalensis. NCBI lineage: Eukaryota > Metazoa > Chordata > Mammalia > Rodentia > Muridae > Mastomys > Mastomys natalensis. Next base: position 234,113 of record JAJTUV010000977.1, on the reverse strand, counting down.
AATTATTTCATTTGCGATTTCAAAGGCTGTTCTTGGTCCCCTAGTAGAGAATATCTATCAATGATAAGAAGGCTTAATCCAATCTCCAATGCATAGTGAAGGCTGCTTTCTGGACTTTCTTTTTTTTTTTTTTTTTTTTTTTTTAATATATCCAAAATGTGTTTATTGGGAAGGTTCCCACTCATCTTCAATCAGGGGCTTTCAGTGCTGCTTCCTCCTAAAGGAGCATCCTTCTGTCAGCCTTGCTTTTCCACCTGTAGGCTGACAGAGGACAGTGGAGCAGCCAACACACAAGACTACCGTTTGTGTATGGCTAAAGACCGTGGTGATTTTATAGCATCCTGGGCATTTCACATCCATAAAGTAGGAATTGGGGCTCTGCACCAGGCGCTTTTTCTTGTGTTTCCTTTTCTCCTCCTCTGGAGAGGGATGAAGGAGATCCTTTGCCAGAGGCATGTTCTCGAAGGGAGGTTGTCACCGCTGGAAAGAACCTGGACTTTCTTAAGTATATATCTAGACTACATTCACAGGTCTCAAAATCTTCCCAAGCTTTCCATGTTTTTATTTTTTTTTCATGTAAAAATTAATTCTTATAAAAGTTGATTTCTGTGTCCTTGGACTTTTTAAAGTCCTTTCACACCATTTGTCACACCATTCCTGAGAGTTTAAGGAATATCCTTCATTATAGGTCACACTTGAGGCCAATGTCTCTAAGCCAACTAACGACACCAATAGTAACTCTTAAAACTTACTGAAGGGATACCCTTCATCTGGAGTCTCTAGTATCAGTGAACTAATGAGCTGTGAAATATACATTCTGAGGAAGTGGTAAAGCATCACTATAGATTCTGAATTGGATATCTGACCATTGCTAGAAAGCTCAGGTCTCTGGATATTAACTTATGGTGATAGCTGAAGAACTAGAGGAGCTCAGTTTGTTGTTTTCTGCCTGAAATCGTTCTAGAGAAAATATCATGTTGTTTGTAGTTTTTGCCTCCTTCACATCTATTCTGAGATGCCTATACCTTGACTGGAGGCTTTGTTTAGTTGTCACATCATCTCAATTAATGCAGGGGCAGGCTGGTTTATGAGTAATTGTTCTATAGTGTGCTTCAAATAACAAGATTCCCATTCCATCTGTTTTATTGTAGTACTGCAGCAAATTATAGCAAGGTTGATGACTTGAAACTAGAAACATGATCTATCTTACAATTTGGTTAGGCAGAAATACAATGTCATTTTATTTGGCTCTAGAATTGTCACAGTTGGTTAATTTGTTCTAATCTCCTCAGCAGCAAGAGTTCCTCACTACCCAGCCCAATGCTCTGGATTCTTCAATAAAACACACACACAAACACACACACACACACACACACACACACACACACACACACAAAGCCTTTACTTTCACGTTGCTAACGCCTCCTGAGTTCTTTTTCTTCAAAGTCAGTCATTAATTATTTGTAGCTATTCTTCTTACCTCTTCCTTCATCATTAAATTTCCTTCTCAGTACATCTAAAATAGGGGCTTTCAAAACTCAAGAACTTCAGTGGAGTAACACATATAATTTGTACTGTTGTTTCCTTTTTATAGTTGATGTTCTAAATCCTATCTATAAGTGACAGATTTGCAGATGAGACAGAAAATGAATGATTATTTTTGAAGGAATATTTTCTGAATTTTCTAAGAATATTCAAGATTATGATAGACTCCTTAGAGAGTAGCTTATAGCATTAGACTAAGTCAGACTATCTAAGAAAGGCATGAACATACACAAAAGGGTCCTCTCCATTTTGAGATGGATATTAGTAGGAAGGCTTACACTGTCGAGATAGAGATGGGCCTGTCTTGTCTTACTATTTGTTTTCTTTAGTGAGAGAAATAGCAAATAATCGTGATATACCCTTCAAATAATATGGGGTGAAGATATGAAAAAACATATTAAGTGACTAATTTACTGTACGAGTACCAATAGACATGTTAATGTAAAAGGGAGAAACCTCATAAGTTGCCATACAAAAGATGTCAGGCAACAGGAGATTCAGTGCTCCTTTGGTTATAAGCCCTTAACAGGTTGTCTAGTATCAAGTAGTCATCTCTGAAATCATACACATACAGGCTCAGTCAGTTATGTTCATACATAATAGTAACAAGGAAAAAGAGGTAGCTTGGTGGGTGGCATGGGAGTGTTAGTAGGGAGGAAAAGGAAGGGAGAAACAATCTTATTGGATTTTAATTTACAAAAGAAACAAAGACATGACAGATTTAGATTTACTCTTTAGGAAGAAGACTCTTAGGCTTAATCTCTTAGACATTAGCAAGTAATTCCATGGTATTCAACAGACAGCTGCACAACTGAATATAGGTAGAGAATTGCAAAGCTACCCGTCTACTACATGGGCATAAACATCATCTTTTCATGAGAGTAAGAAACACTGTGTCTCATTGATTGAGAAGAAAGGAATACTGTAGTTTGCAGAAGTAAGAAAATGTCAAACACTCTAATCTCTGAAATAATAATGGATATTTTGAGTTTTCATCACATTAGAACATGTCTAAACAAATAAGGTTGATTTTTTTTATTTTTAAAAATTCTCCTGTTACTTTCTAGAAATAAATGTGGATTCAACAAAGTATCAGAAGCTTCACATTTATTCATGTGCATTTTGAATATGAGCTGATAGACTGAGGAGTATACATCATTATTTTTGCTGGACCATTTTGGTATCTGGCACTATATTTGAAAAAATATAGTTGCTTTGCAAAATTGGCTATATATGTATACATATATAATATCCAATTGTATATAATCATTTATAATATATATTAATACATAAGTGCTTAGGTAAATTAATTAAAAATGAAACAAAACTATTTCTTATATTTTTGGATTTTTTTCAAGTATGAGAAACTAACTCTCAGTGAATGTAAAATGCATAAAAACATTGCTCTGGGTGAACTGTGTCCACACTATGATAACAAGACATGGATATTAATACATCAGCAGGCCCAGGACTCTGTTGTGTTTTTGGAATACTGTGAAAATGAACATCTATGTGCCATTTCCAATTCTGAGTTTCCTTATACACATCATTGCAGGTAGAAATAAAGTAACCAAAATGGATGTACCACTTCATAATGCATAATTTAACAGGAGTGGCAAGCAGGAACAACATAAAAACAAAGCATCAGCATCATATTTTCTTCCTGCAGAAAAGAGGGAAAGGTTGATTTATTTATACACGGCTTATGTTACTATCCTTGGCATCTTTTCATTTTCTTCAGCATAAGTTTTTCTCAGACTATATCCCAGACCTTGTGAGATGAGAACTAGGTACAACACATACATGGCAACACCTAATTGTGTGTGATACCTTCAGCTGAATCCCCATTAGGTTAAAGCATCAGGCGCAGGACTTGTCCAGGAGAAACCCAAGCATGGCGTATGAATTGATTGCCCTTGACCTAGACCCAAGGAATTATATAGTAGCTTGGATCTTGGCTTTCTTTATTCCTGAATTTAAAAGTTGTCAGCTTCTTGTCAATTAAATTTTTATCTCCTAGTTTAATTTCCTCTCTTTGTTGTATTTTCTACGTTTTAACTCACTTGTTCTATTATCATACTCCTGTTGATTTCTACTGCTATTTCTGTACTTCAACGTTATTTCCTCCCTCTCTCCTTAGCCTTGGAACTTTCTTCTATCCATAAAATCCAGTGTCCTTATCTTGAATATTTTCTCCAGAAACCAATCATTGTGGCTTTTTAAACCTTTTTTAATGTTGTTATGTACTTTGGGGTTGGAGTATGGGATACAGGCAAGTGGTGAGCACAGAAGTACTAAGAAGCAGAGAGCTTAAATAACCCCTATGGCTGAAATGCCAAGTGCAGATCTGATGTGGTGTGCTAATAGGGGTGAATATCACTTGTAAGATGAGGAGTCATGTTCAGTGTGAAACAGATTTTAAAGAGTTCTGAACAAAAGCAGGAGAAACAAAAAGGAAAAAAAAACATTTGGGGTGATTATGGGAGCTAAACTACAGTCGTCATGCTCAGAAGCTAATGCACATATACACTGAGGAAATCATGGGACAACAAAAACTACACCAATCATATTCAGTACCTAATGCACATATACACTGATGGAGCACAATGCAATAAAACTAGAGCAATGTTTAGTAGCAAATGCATATACAGACTTAGAGGGCACAGGATAACATAAGCTTCAGCCATCTTATTCAGTAGCCAATACAGATATATACTGAGGGGCAAAGGACAACAGTTAATAAGATCTACTGTTCCTTCTTTTATTTTTAAAAGCTCAATTGACTTTGATTTAATTCAGGCATACAGGAGTAATCAGAGTTATATTACATCATTTGATCTTATTCTATTTATGTAATGTCTTTCTAGTCATGTCCATATATTGACTTTAATAATTATAACAACTTATTATAAGGAAAATTAAATAGAACTTGAAACATAAAATGTATTTTCCTTCTTTTTGTTTTCCTTTTCTTTAACTGAAAAAATTAAAACCTACACACTAATACAGACTTGTAAGCAATAGTATCCAGTCCCTACTCTTGAAATATGTATTTATTTTTCTATATTATTTTCTATGGTTATTATAAAATAATGTTCTCTGAGTTGATATTCTTTATTTTTAAAGTAATTACTAGTTTTTAATAGATTTTGTTGATATTATAACTGTGTTATATCATTTTAACAGCATCTGTTTTAGCTTTGTGGAACTATCTAATGCTGATGTAGAAACAGTGTTTTCTGAAGAGTAATTTATATATCTATAAACCATGTGATGTCAGTAATGCATAAGAAACCCTTCCCAAGCTTAGTCAGCTCACTTTATATCTCTGTGCCCCAGTTCCCTCAATAATATCCTGAAAATATTAGAAATGTTAATTTTAGGAGGCATCAGTGATGAATTTATACATAAAATTGGTATATTCCTAAAACTCTTCCACTTAAACATCATGGAAAATGATTAAATATTATTCATATTATTGTCCAATATTAATAATTTATTATGAAGTATAGTTCATTATTCCTATAAGTAGACCCTTATTTTGTTGAAGTTCAACTTCCTGAGACTCTGCTTAAATAAGAAGCCAATGCGTGCTTACTGTAGCTTACAAATTTACCTTTTAGGTCTAATGTCTTATTTCAAGTGACAATATAATCCAGATCATAATTGTATATGTGTTTTTTTCATCATTCTGAGCTGTGTGGTTAAATCAAATAAAACTTCTATTCCTGGAAGACCAACAGAATCAATTAACCTGGAGCCATGGGGCTCTCAATGTCTGAACTACAAACCAAAGAACATACATGAGCTAGACCTAGGCCTCTCCACTCATATGTAGCAGATGTGTAGCTTTGTCTTCATGTGAACTGGAGTGGGGGCTATCCTAAAAGCTGTTGCCTGACCATAGGATATGTTCTTCTAGCTTGGCTACTTTGTCTAGCCTCAATGGGAATGGATGTGACCAGCCTCACAGACACTTGGTGTGTCAGGGTGGGGGAATCAGGGGAGCCCCACCTGTTCAGAGGAGGAGTGGAGGAGGGATGGGGAAAAGAACTGTAGGAGCGGGTGAAAGGGAACAGGGCAGTAAGCAGGATGTAAACTGAATAAGTAACAAATAAACCCTTCTGTTCCTTCATTAGAAGCATTAAAATGCATTACAATTCTGTAAGTTGTACAAGTCAAACAATGGTTTATATACTAACACATTTATTGTTCAAAGTCTCTTAGTCAAACAATCTTTATTCCTACTCTACAGCATTAATATGTCTAGCTTCTTAGTTCAAAATATAAGTTGATATAAAAATAAGATTAAGTCTGATGTCACTTAAAATTTATCAGAAAACAATATATACCTTCTCTTCTTCAAAGTCAGATCACTTTTACAGAAGTTAACAGCATGTAAAGTTGGCATTAGCAACCTCGGGGAATACACAAATTTCTAAGAAGGCTATCTAAAATAGGATTAGTTGTGTAGATTTAAAGGAAAACATTTGTAAAAGATAATGAGATAGGTCAGCAGGTAAAGACACCTGTCACAAAGCTTGAAACCTGAGTTCAATCCCAGATGCACATGGTAGAAGAAAGAAACTCCTGCAAGGTGTTTTCTGATCTCCACATAGAAGTTATGTTGTGTGTGTGTGTGTGTGTGTGTGTGCACGCACACACACAACACACACACACACACACACACACACACATGCATATATATATAGTTTGGGATATATACATATATTACAAAACAAAACAAAACAAAAACCACCCTATCAGTTCATGGTTTAAAAACTTTACTACATACAGTGAAAACAAATGTCTTGGCTTCTTAAGACATTAAAAGAATTAAAAGGAATAATATCAGAGGATTCTGGGAATATTTTTTGAGGAGCAGCAGAAAGTCTCTTAACAGAGACTTAGACTGGAATTGTATCAACAGCTGCATGACCTCATCACTTCACACACTGCTCGCCCTTTGAAAATCTCAGAGTCGTTCAGAAACTTGGAGTGACAGCTGCAAGAGTGGACAAACTGCACACAGTCTTAATTAGGAGAGGTCAGTGTGCTCAGAATTTACAACATACAGTCAACCGTCTTCGATGTCCTTGAACTCAAATATTTGATGATATATTTATAGTTACTCAAATCCACATGGAACAGTTGTAATGGATAGGAAAGAATAATTATAGGAAGCACATAATAAACCAAGGAGAACACCGTTTAAACTGGAGCCATATGACAAACTAATCAACACCTTTCCAATGCAAGCAGGCACATACTGCACACCGGCTGTGGCGAATGAGCAACAGCAGTACGAGAAATGCTAAAATGAAAGGAGGCAAGACCTATAGGCACATGTACAGATCCTTTCCATTCCAACATGAGGATTTATAGTAAATGGACTCCCATCCTTGAGTTGTACTGATAGCTGGTAAGTATGTATTTATCATTGATTTTATCACCTACACAGAATGGTATGGCTTGCATATACCGGGATGACAACATGCACTTGTTTTGAATGTGTGTATGACCCTCAGAAACTGAGACTACGTTTAGAGGTAGTCTAAACTTCAGAAGTTGATACTGAAGGTTGAGGAAACAGGAGTTTTAAGAGACTATTATCGTCTGGCATATTATTGTTCTCTGCTCATCTGCTATGAAGGGAATTCTTTCTCCACTCTTCTACTGCCAGTATGGTTTGTCTCTCCTGGGTCAGAAACAATGAAACTGAACTACAGACTGGAATCACCAAAGTTTTCAACTAAAGAAACATCCCACTTAAGTCATTCGTGCCATGCATCTTATCAGTAATGAGAATGTTAAGTAATACATTTATGAAAGAATACTCATTTATGAAACACGTCCATCAAAAATATGTGCATACAACAGGACCTACCTAGGTGTACATTCCATAACTGACCTCTGTTTAGCATATTTATTTGTAATATGCAGCCAGCCTGCTATATTTAGATTTCATACACCAGGTTACATGAAAGACAATAAATAAATCATCACCAATTGCACCTATTGAACGTGCGCAAGTTGTTTTCCTTGTGTCATTGTGTCAAGAGCTAAGTGTGATGATTATTTACAGGTATTATAAGTAATGTTGAGGTAACATAAGGGAGGACATACTTAGGGCATGAAAGTACAATGCAGTTTTATGTGAAGAACCTTATCATGTTTGTATCTTGCTTTCTTTGGTGGGTTCTAGAAGGAGACCCCACTGATATCCAGGGACTACCCAAAGCAAATAAGGATACATAAGAATTATTGATGCCTATGCCCCTTAAATTCAAATAGTAATACTATAGTGGTTATAAATAAGAACCCAGTATTTCCTCTCATACTACAGGCTATCTTTAAGCCCATCTCTATTTCTTTAATAAATAGGCATGCTCCAGTGAGCAATAGGACAGAGAGGCAGCTGGCATAGGGCGATAGATGCCAATTAGCAAGTATTGAATGTACATGAAGGGTGAAACGTGACTCTTCAAGTAACAATGTAAGGAGCTGCTTTAAAGGCTTCAACTATAAAATAAGTCACACCTGAGTTTCCAACTAGCAGGTGATTTCATGTTGCTTGATAAACTTGTAATTAGCATGGCATATGGCAGAAAACTTTTCAATCAAAAAGGTTTCTAATATAATTAACCTACTAGAATCAGTCCAGAAAACATCTAAAAATGCTTCCTATGTTAAGAATAAATCAGTGCCACTTTTGTGGTGAAGCGAATTTTAGAACACCCAAACTCTAAATCTTATGAAGCAATAAAAAAAGAGAAAAGGAAATCTGAGGGGCAGCCAACGTTATATTTGCATATGAAGTGTAATTGATGATTCATTCTCAAAACAATACGAAGGCAAATTTACAATTTAGCTCATGGTCTGCATAGCATGGTGTAAATGAATCAAACAATATACAATAAATTTCATGGACAGTTAAGTTTCAGTTCTGGTGGTTAAATCACAGGTGGGCTCCCATTACAGATAGATACAGTTAGAATGATAAAAACACTGAAGGAAGAATGCCTTATCCTACTTTAAGTCTGACTTCAGAAGAAAAGGAAGCAGCGGGGGAGATTACAAGGGGTGATAGGAAAAGAACAGAACTAACCTCAGAGCCAAAAATAAAGGAAGAATCAAAGCAAAGCCACCTGTGCGTCCCAGCTGAGCAAGCCCAGGTGAAATGAATCAATCCAATGAACAATTTGTGGCCTAGCTGCAGAAATGGATCTGGAAAAATCAAAGGGGATTGGTCAAAGGAGGGGGAGGAACAGCCTGCTGGGGAGTCTTTTGATCAAGCTCTGCTTTGCTCCACCAGATGAGCAAATCAAACAGCTTTACTGTGCATCGCTGGCAGATTTATAGATTTTAATTCTGTTGAAATGCACATGTGCATTTTGGTGAGTAATGGAGTCAAACAGGGTATGTGACCTAGTGCATTTAATATGTGTTTATTAAACTTTCAACTTTATCCCTTTATTCCAAATGGCTAGAAATCAGAACCCACAGATAACATTTAGCAAGGAAAATTAAAAAATTAGAATCACAAGCAAATATTGATGATTTGAAGAGACAGATATATTTTCAAAGCCAAACTAAGCCTTGTTGGAAACAGTAAATATACAGACAGTATAAAATCATTTTAATGTTAGGTTCATTCCAATTTACAACCTCCTTTATTCTCTGTTTTTTACAACAGAAAGTAGTATTTCAGCACAAAATTTTCATGTCTGTAAACCTCATGAATCTAGCAAAAAGTTACCTTTGGAAAATCTTCAAGTAAATAAAAAGACCCACTTACAAGCTAAACTATAAATAGTTCAAGACAATCTCATGACTCATTATCTTTATTATCAAATATTATAAAATATGTTATTTTAAAATTCCATTAAACATTTCCAGTAAGATTCATTCAAAGATGCAGATGCACAAGAAAGCAGTGACTTCTAAACATATAGACAGCATGTATTATGACTATCAAGTAAAAAAGTTAACAGTGGATTAACAAATGCTTCTTAAAATAATTATTCACATTACCATGTGTTCAAAGACTTAGGGTTTATGCAGAGCTGTAGGAAAAAACCAGCGGGCAGCGGTGGAGTCCCTGGGACCACGAGGCAGCAGGCCCCAGGCCCAGGCAGCAGCGCCCGGGACCTGCAAGGTGGAGGCTGCCTGGAAGCCTCCAGGCAGCCTGTGTCTCGTACTGGAGGAAGGTCCCAGGTTCCAGGGGCTGGAGGCTTTGGCGGCGGCAGGCCGGCAGGCCCCAATGATACGAGGAAGTCCTTGGTTCCAAAAGGGTTTATTGTCATGGCGGATGGTAGATGGATCTGGAGGTACCCCCCCCCCAAACTCAGGGCAGGCCTGAGTTAAATAGGGAGGGAGAAGTAGGAAGGGTCTGGGGAGGAATGGTTAATTGGCTCCGCCCTCTGACCTTCATTAGTATGTAAATCTCTAGGGCCTGAGGCCTGTAGTTACACCCTCTACCTGTGCACTTTGGGAGGGGCTGTAATGGCCTACGTGACTGAACAATGTAGGTCTATGGAGATTAGACTGCTTGTTAGGACCCTGAGTTCTGGGGACGTAGCCGAACTCCTGCCATTTCTCCCTTGGAGTCTCGGGGTTCTAGGCCCATGCCCAGCCAAGAACCAGGATACCCTTACACAGTCCCACACAGAGCAACTACTATACTGTACCAGGGTGATTATTTTATGTATTTAACATAGAAATGACCCTGATTCCCTCCCCTCATCATTCAGTTTTGCATGTAAACATAACTATTGAACAATTGATCATAATCAGAAGTAATATCAACACAATGACATTGCTCATGTGTATTTACAATAGTTATGTTTTATTGTTCTGCTTGTTTTTTTAGTCTTTATTCATTTTTATTTTATGTATATGAATGATTTGTTTGTATACATGTACATGCACCACATGAGTACTTGTAAATGTGAGAATTAGTCAAATTTCCTTGAACTGAGGATACAGAAGTTTGTGAGCAGCTACGTGGAAGCTAAGAACAAAACTTGAGCCTCAATGAGAACAGCAAGTGTTCTGAACTACTAAGCCATCTATCCAGCACCTTCCTGTTCCAATTATAGAAGACTTACTCTGGAACAATGAGACATGGTGCAGAACATTTGAACAAAGAACCAAGGATCCTCAAAAGCAACAATTCCAGAAAAATGCAGAGTTTCACTTATCAATGAGAGCAAATAATATTTGTAGGATGATGTCCAAAGTTGGATATAGGATCAGCTTGCTTGGCTCTTGCCTGAGATTTTCATATATGGGTTGGTCTGAACAGTTACCATTTTTGACTGAATAAAATTCTGTTCCTGTGATGAGTTTTAACTATTTATTGTGAAAATATACTCTGTTAGGTTTCAGGGTTTGTTTGCTTTTTTAAATTTTTTTCTACTGTTAGGGTGCAGATGGCTATATAGAAATTCAGAGTAATAAATCATTTTAGTTCAAATTTGGTTAAATTCAAATTTTTGAAAGGAATATAATATTAAGTGAGTGATACTCCCATTTGGTAGCATTTAGTGTGCATATGTGAATGACATTAGGAAACAGGCAGCACTTAAGTCCCAGCTTTTTCACTGTATAGGGGAAAAGATCTTGAGAAAATTAATTTAGTTGAGCATTAGTTGTCTAGTTTTCATATAGATAAAAAAAAAAACTACCTAGAATTACTAAGCACAAGGTGTCAATTATATTTAATAGTATCTTTATTCAATGACAGATGTTGATATATACCAAATAGTGTGTTATCGATTAAGTATAATGTTTCTTGCTAGCTAGCCCAGATTTCCACAGATCCATTTTGCAACTACAGTAAGTGACTGTGGGGTGATGGACCATGAGAGGAAGCCTGGTAAAGTCTAGCTAAGGCTGGAAATCCAGGAGACCCTGAGGAATGGTAGAAGTTCCCCCTGCTTCCAGCACCAGGCCCTTGTCACATAACCATAGCACCCCCATAGAGAGATTTGTGGCCATCAGTCATGTAGGGGCAATGCCCCCAAACCCTTCCACATGTAGATGAGGCAACTGTAACATCTCAGATCAAGCCAATAGGAAGTACCTACTGTCAAATCTCAACCTACTCTAAAACTGTATATAAGATTCTATCCAGAAGGAAAAAAAGGTGTGTGAGAATTAATCATCCTCTGAGAACATCTGTCATAAGAGCTGTAGCAGTGCCAGGGAAGAGAACTACTTTCCCGAAACTTTTGCCACCAAAAGCTTCCATACACTCTACTCCCTTGCTAGCCAGCCTTAAGCCATCTCAGCCGTACTGGGCTCATTGCAGTCAGTGCTGTGTCTTGGAACAACAGCAGCAGCAGCAGCAGCAGCAGCAGCAGCAGCAGCGATGGTGGAGGCAATTCCTCCTCCTGCTCTTGCCCTTTCCCCTTCACTTGAACTCTCTCATCTGGCTGGGTCAGATATCTCCATGGATAGCCCCTGGTACACAGGCCTATAAGCCTGTGACTTTGTGAGAATATATTTGTCTTTACTATACTTGGATTAGTGGTTACAGTTAGTAACTTCAGGGATCAGAATATTGGTAATCCATGAAGAGTGGTGCAGCTTATTAAATACATAAATGCTATATTTAGTTCATGTGCTTCCTTGCAAGAAGTTTTGCAGATAATTTCTAGAAACAGCAAGATTACCCAGGCATAAGCTCCATGAATTAACTAAAAAACACATTGAGAAATAATTAATGACATGCTTATTCAAAAGTCCTTCAGAGCTTTTGGAAGACTGTGTAGAGTACAATGATTTTTCTTAGGTGTATTGTGTTTAGTTGTCAAGAGTAGTACATACAGTTGTAAAGTAAACAATATTGGCATAAATAATTGCCATGTATAAACAATAGGGTGTTTATAAAGCCTAATAGAAACAAGTATCCATTAGAATGACTGTCTCAGTACTCAGACTAAAATTAGGGACTAAAATTATATCATAATTAATGATGATTAACTATTTGATTCCCTGAGTGATCAGCATTAGTCTAGGGAGCATTGGTGATCTTGGTTAAATCCATTAATTTAGGTTTGCTTGACATGTGATTTTTTTTTTTTTTTAATTCTAGTCTGAATCTCTAGTCAAAGTGTAAAGCTCATTTGTAGGCTACTAAAATAAACTTAGTTTAATGTATAACTCACAGAAGAAGCTAAACATAAACATTTACCTCAATGAGCCATGACAAAGTGACTTTTTTTCTTTAAACAGTGAACTTGAGCAAAAAGATAATTGCGGTGGTTTGAATATGCTTGCCCTATACGGAATGGTACTGTTAGGAGGTGTAGCTTTGTTGGAGGAAGTGTGTCACTGTAGAGCTGGGCTTTGAGGTCTCATGTCTGTCAAGAGTCAGTCTCTCCTGGCTGCAGTCAGATCAAGATACAGAATTCTCAAATCTTTCTAAAGCACAGTATTTGCCTGGACACTGCCATGCTTTCTGCCATGATATTAATGGACTGAACCTTTGAACCCATAAGCCAGCCCCAATTGAATGTTGTCCTTTATAGTAGTTACCTTCATCTTGGTGTCTTTTCACAGCAATGAAGCCATAACTAAGACAGAAGTTGGTATCAGGGACTTCAGTATTGCTGTGATAGGCCTGACCATGATTTTGTTTAGAGGAATGTGGATTTTTGGACTTAAATGTGGATTTTTGGACTTAAAGCAGTAGAATGCTTTAAGTAAGGCTTAATGGGCCACCCTAGTAGGAATATGGAATACATTGGTGCTGAAATTGATTTGAACTTCCAGGGCCTGGATCAAGATTTCAGAAGAGAATAATGTTAGTATGTGGTCTAGAGATTGTTTTTGTGATATTTTGGTGACAAATGTGGCTGCCTTTTGCCCTTTGTCTGAAGAGTCTGCATGAGGCTAACTAAGGCTAAAGTGAGGAGAATCAGATTAATTCCATTGGCAAAGGAAGTCTCAGAAAAGCCCAGCATGGTCTTTGTCCTCTGGTTTACTATCATGACCATTTTGATCAAACTTAGCAAGCTTAGAAAAAAAAAAAAGTACAAAATGTATGGTGCAAGTTATACAAGGGTACCAGGAAGTGAAATGGAGCTAACTCCTAAAAAGCCTAAGGGAGTGGTGACTTTGGGACAAAATCCCACCCAACTAAGCTTATTGTTTATACATTTGCCATTGAACAAGGAATAGTTATATCGTTAGGCATTATTATTACTTGGTTATTATTTTCATTTGTACTCTTAATCTGGAATGAACTATAATCTATAAATGGAGGACATAGACTTTCAATTCTTATTTTGGGGAAGAGTGGCCATGAAAAATTTAGTTCCAGGCATGATGGTGGTATGTGGGGCTGTAGCTCGCACATGAGTGTGGGTTCTGTTAGGCTGAGTTGTGGATCTCGTGTGTCTGCTGCCCCAGGCAACTGGAGCCACTGCTCAGGAGGCCAGAAGCATGGGAATTTGACTGAGTTCATTCCACGCAGTGCCTGGTGGATGCCAGGCTAGGGGGAGCCATGGAGTTCCACTCTGGGCATGGGGAGATCCAGTCTGAGGTCCTGTGGGGGCAAAGCTCCTGGATTGGCAGTCTCTGGGCCAAGGCAGCTGGCTGGAGAATGGCTGGTCTCAGCCCTTGGGTACCCTTGGTATTCTGCTGGGAGACTCCAGAAGGACTGAGACACTTGAAGCCAAAAGGGGTGTGGGGAAAAAGCTCTGGTGGCACCCTACAAGGTAGATAAGACTCATGGTCAAGGCAACTGACTCCTTGGCTGGATCATGGCTGACTCTGCTATCTTGCTTGAGTTGACAGGCCTCTGTGGCTGGAAAGTAGAGAAGTCCTCTGGAGGGAGAGTAGGTGGCTGTTCATTGGTTGAAGGACTCCTCTATGGTTCTCCATGGTGGGCCCAAAGACAAGAGGAGGTCCATGGTTTTAAAAGGTTTATTGTCATGGTGGAAAGTGGATGAAGCTGTACCACATGTCCTCAGGGCGTGCTGAGGTTAAATACCTTTTGAAGGTGGGAGGAGGGTCTGGGAAGGAATGCTTAATTGGCTATGCCTTCTGGACTTTGGGTAATTCATGAATATGAAGATCTCTTGAGACTCTGTGGCCTGTAGTCACACCCTCTATCTGTGCTATGTGACACAAACCTCTCTTTGGGAGGGGCTGTAGAGGGCTGTCCTGAGTGAAACAAACCAGGGCCCAGGAACAATGCTGAATACTTACCATCCCTTTAGGTATCTGGGTTCAAGGCCTGCACTTGACCAAGTACCCAGCTGCTTCTCACAGCCCACCACCCCACAGTGGTACATGCCTTAATTCCAGGAGACAGAGGTGAACAGATCACTAAATTCAAGACAAACCAGGTTCAGAGCAAGTTCCAAGTAGAGAAAAGCATTAGTCTCTCTTGGCTGCAGTTGGATCAACATGAAGAACTCTCTTATCCTTCCACGGTAGTGCAGTGTCTACCTGGATGTAGATGTTAATAGATTGAAGCTCTGAAACTGTAAGCTAGCCTCAATTAAATGCTGTCCCTTATAAGAGTTGACTTGGTCATGGTATCTCTTCACAGCAATGAAACTATAACCTCTGCTTTGTACATAGGTAGTCTCCATTTCATAATCATCACCAGCGCTGTTGCCATAGCAACACCACGGAAACTGTAGTATACATTAGGGTTTCTTAGCAGGTTGAACATTTCCTTATGTGGTTGTACATTAGTGGTGCTGGACAGATGGATATTGGCTTACCATTGCATTGCTGTACAGAATGAGCTGGTGAATTTTCAAAGCAAACAAACGAAACAAAATCAAAGAAACACAAAACCTATGTTCTTCCAGATCATGCCTCCCTCTTGCTTTTGACAACCAGTATGCTTTTTATTGCTTCTAACGTAGTATCCTTTTAACACAGCTATACATTTGTTCACACCATATGGTAATTTTTCAGTCTTTTTTTTCATTTAGTAATTCACATTTGATCTTCTTCCATTTATTTGATAGTTTGTATCTCACATTATTTTATTGTAGAAGAATATTCCCTTATCTGTATACAATCAATGAAGCCATTTTGTATTTTAAATGGGTAAATAATTAATTGTTATAAATTGTGTTTGAAAATTACATGTCTAAGTAAAAGTTAAAGAGATAGTTATAAGGTTTTAAATATCAAGAAAACCCCAAATCCCAAACATTGAGAAAAGTATGCAAATATTTTAGATGATACATGAACTGTAAACATAATTTGTGTGTATTTGGTGATGTCTATATATGTGTACATATGAGTGCAAACATGTGTACATGTATGTTCAGGTGTGTGAGGGTGTGATGCAAGAGTGGAGGCCAGAGGTTGATGTTGGAAGTCCTCAGTTGCTTATTCAGTGTAGTTTTTGAGACAGGAATTCTCATAAAAACAGGAACTAAACTATTCTTACAGATTAAAGTTGGCCAATAACTTTTGAGGAACTGCCTTTACCATTTTTCTAAGTATCTGGAACTACTTGTAGAAGTATCTGGACCTACTTGTGGAAGAGAATATACATGTAAATCAAATTATGAAGTACATCCAGTTATCAAAGCTTAGTTTTTATAAAATTGGCCTTATTCAACAAATTCAAAGGTAATTTAATAGTTGAATGATTTGACGTGCTTTCATTAATGATGACTTCATAATTTAGTTTGGATTTCTGGTGTGTTCCCTCCACACACAAAAGTCAACCCTGGAATAAATACAGAAAGTTATAACAATGGTAATCATTGTAAGAAACCAAGAAATCTTGGAAGCTCTTGTTTATACAAGTAGAGAAACATTCAAGGGCACATAGTTGAGAAAATAATTGGATTTGCTATACTCTGGTCTGCTTTTTTCTCCCCCTTTGAGGTTGCCTTTTCTGTCCAATTGTCTGATTTCATGAGGAGCCCAAATTGATCCATTAGATAGAGATGCACTGAACTTGAAACACCAAAGATTAAAGTTTCACATTTTCAAATGTCTTCAGATATGTTTTAAAAATAATTTTAGTGTATCAAAATTCTGTATATCTCAGAAAAATGAGACATACCTTGCATTTCCAGAACGAGATGTTAAATTATAAGAAAAAAAAGCCATATAAACCACATGAGTAGCTAAATAGTAAAGAGTTCAATGGGATAAACATCACTCTAGGCTATTAAAAATTACCTACAAAGCCAATAGTCAGAGATGGCATGTGACTAAAGATGCACTCAAATATGACATAATCTGAATATATTTCAGAAATATAGAAAGGCACACTATACTTTCACAACTTAATAAATGCCACATAAATTAAAATTGTAATGTTTTTCACCTTTATTCTAGTATATGCAATTGAGTAGACACATTTTTGTCATGTAGGAATATGTCATGCAAATTCATGAAGGTGCTTTTGAATGATTCCTGTAGATTAGAGATTCCCTAAGCAAAAGAGCTCTGTCAATTGTCCTGAGAATGCTGCAGTCTTCAAGTTAGGCAGAGTCTACCAAAGTGATTTCTATCATTTTATATACTATTCTGTCTTAAATATTTAATAATTAATCATTCATATGTAGCAGAATAAATATATGTTAAAAGAATATTATAGTTTAAAGAATAGTCTCTTTTTTTGCAATCATATTGTATATTCTGTCTGAGAGGCAGAGCAGAGCTCAACAATCAGTCTTTTTAGAGGCTAAGCCCATTTTATTATGCTCCAATACAGGGGGAGAAGAGTCCTATGACTATTTTGGGACCATTTACATTAGACATTTGAGTTAATATCTGTGGTATATCACTCACTATCGCATAAATAAAGCAACTGCTTACAATTCTGACCATTTCAGTTCAGGAAAAATGACTTTAGGGTCAATAAATTTGACAGAAATAAACTATGTAACCCTTTTGCTCAGCAATTCTTAGCACAGTCTGTTATAGACTGTAAAAACAGGTCTGGGAGTCTAAGCCTATGTGTGTATATAGGACAGTATATGTACTCACAAAAATGAAGTTATATGTTTCAAATTATTTTGTAAGCAAAAATGAGCCTATCGAGTGAATTTCAACTTTTTCACATTTTAAAAATGGAAACAATTAAGGACGTGAAATATATACATCTTAGAAAGATGGATGAAATTTATTTTGCTATTATAAATAAATATTGTAGGAACTAGATAGGTGCTTCTTGTGTGTTATCATAGTGAATTTTTGCAGCCAATTTATGGAGTAGATATTTGTTCTTTCTTATTATGGATGATGAAACTGATTTTCAAAGGACAAGTTAATAAACTCTTGATTCTAAGGGGTGTTAAATACATTCATAGTAGGAGAGCTTTTTGGTTTTGCTCAGGTTCATTCAAATATTCCAGAGTAACAAAATTATGATTTTTGGTTTTAATACAGTTTTCCAAATTTCACTAAAACTTTACTAGTGTCAATTAAAATGACAAAGTAGAATTTGCCTCAAATGCAATGCCTTTGTTGATTGTGAGAGTTATCTCCTGCCACCATGATTAAAGCTTGACCTACTTTCTACTCCTACGGCTTACATGTAGTTTTTGTTGCTGTTGTCACGGTAATCATTGTTAAATGGGAACCACACACCACATTTTTATTTCATGATAGTTTTTTGGTCAACAAGAAAATTCACTTATGTTGTTAGGAGTCCTGGAAGTTCATGAATTGCTATTGGTGTAAGGATAGAATGAAATCTACTTAGTCTTGGTAAACATAAATGTTGTTTACATATTGGCTAATATGCATGATGCTGCGCAAATGTTCTCTTTCATTATATTCAAGAATGTCCCTTGTGTAGGTTTACAGTTACAAGAAAAATTTTCTGAGTCCCAGGGTATCTGCAATCCAGTTGGAGAACAACATTTTTTTTCAGTTATTATTTCAGTTTATTATTTCACTATCTTGTGAAACATTTAAAACACTGGTAAATTTTTCTTTCTTGTACTCTCTGATTGAGGAATAATAATATCTCATGATGGGTTTGACTCTTATTTTTGGATAGCTAAAGAAATATATCACATTTTTCTCATTTTATCACTTGACTTTCTTCTGGTTTTGCGAAGTTTAAAGTTTTAGTGGTTGAGAATTTCATATATTACTTTTGCTCGTACTCATTCTTCCCTCCTAGTGTCTCTCAGACCAACCCCACTTCCTATTCACTTAAATTGTGTTCCCTTTCATTTTATGTGATGGCAGTTTAAATTATCTGTTTTCTATTTCAATGAGAATTTCAGTTTCCATCTATTTTCAAAAGTTAAATTTGTTTCCCCGATTGAAGTTTAAACATATGAATTATGCGCATGCATATATTCTTCACAATAAACATTAAAAAATACAAATAGTATAGATGTAACTTTTAAAGACCCCACTATTATGGACTTAGGGAATGGTTTTATATTTTTAATTAAAAAGAAAATGATACAATACATTCTGGTTGTGGTTTTGCCTCCTGCAACTTCTCCCAAAACTTGCCTACCTATCACCCACCTATATCCATCCCCTTTATTTCTCTTTTTAGAAAGCAAACAAACAGGCAAGTAACAACAAAAACCCACAATTAAATAACAACAAAAACCCACCACAATACACACACATACACACACACACAAACATCATAGAAACAAAAACCAGCAACCATAAAACACAAAAAAATATGACTAGTAAAACAAAAAATGCACTAATAAATGAATCATCATGAGACAAGAAGTCCACAAAAATACTACTGAGATGCTTTAAACCTCCCTAACTCCTCTCCCAGGAGTTACCCTCTAGGTTTCCTGTTTGTTTGTTTGTTTGTTTGTGTGTTTTGTTTGTTTGTTTGTTTTGTGATTCTCAGAAAAGTTCTGCTTTCTAAGATTGACTCTTGCCTTGTCTCACTTATAGCTGTAAGATAACACTTATGTATGGTAGGCAGCCTGAAGAGAACAATTTTCTGAATCTGGTGTGATTTTAAAGTGGTCAGTACTCCTTTATGAGGATTAGCATGTCTGTTTCAGCACCATTGTTAAGACATATCTTTCAGAATCTTACCTGCAATTATGGGAAAGTTATCAAGACTCTTCAACTACTCAAGCTATTAGCTACAATATTTAGCATCTTGACACCAGCTGACTGTCAAAAGCTTAACCTTTCTTACAGTATCTTGGTGTCTTTAAGTTAATATCTGACTGTAAGAACAACATATAGATGAATTAGTCTAATTCTAATGAGTATTATAATCTTCAACACGTGAATGCTTTGTTATCCTTGATCTTCACATTTTTCTAAATTTGTGACAGTGTTGACATTTTTGAGACTTACATGCTCTAATCACCATTATTGTCTATTTTGTACTTCTTAGTGATGTAATTCTTGGGAATTATCCTGATTCAACTAATTCAACAGAATCTAAAGGAATGTCATTCTGTATCTTGTCAGGTAGCTAACTTGAGTCTTTCTCTGGCTAGTAAATATGATTTAATTAACTATTACCAAATATTATACTTTCTATAAAACTGGAAATTAAATAAGAAAATCTGCAACTCTGTATTGGGCATACAGCCATATTTCAGCAATCTGCAATAAACCAAAATGATTCAAGTGTAAGATTATGTGTTTTCAGTTTTTAAAAAACTCAAAAATTGAATATCCTTGGATTAAGATTTTAATTGTTTACATTTTTCACAAGATTAAACTGTTAGTATTAAAAAATGATAACAACTAAACTGAATAAACACATACTGAAGGGTTAATAGAGTTTTTACCCATAGCAGACTAGCAGATAGATTAGAGCCAAGAGAGCAGGTCAGCTAATTCTGGGGCTTTGTGTTCCAAGAACTTGGCTGACCACAAAGTAGATGATATGGTTGAATAAGATTGAGAAAAAACCTATACTTCCCCATGATTGTTCCTTGAACTCTGTCACATGCTAAATAATAGGCTGGGACTTTCCACTGGTACTTTCCAGCGCCACCCTCACTCCCCCTGGTTTGTGTTTTTTCCCTTTAAATACCTCCTCTCCCCAAGCTGGGAGTTGAGCTCCTCTGCCCCTGCATGGGTTGCAAGTCTCAGCCTCAGCACACTGAATAAACCTCCTCTTGCAATTGCATCAAGATCGGTGTCTCATGGGATCATAAGGTGGCCACGACCTCCCATGACTTGAGGGAGGGTCTCCCCTCTTGGGGATCTTTCAATGCCAAGTTCTTATCCTACTCAAGCTTTCTCTCACTGTCTGCATTCAGTGTTGACAACAATAACACATCATTATTTTCAGTTCATGGATGAGGAAAATCAGCCAGAAGAATAAAATTATTTCTCTGAGAGGGCCATCAAGCATTAAGCTCTCCTAATGCAACCTTGCATACTGTTACATGCTGAGTATTCCATCCATAATGCTTGGATAAAGTGATTAAGCAGTACATATCTATGAATGTGTCATCCCATTCTTACCATTCAACATAGGTCATATTGTTTTATGCATATGTGTTTTTTTTCTGCATGTATGTTTTCACTATCCATGTTCCTGATGTCTTAGTAGGCCAGAGAAGGCAGTAGATCTCCTGGTACTGGAATTAGAGATGATTGTGAGATAACATATTGATATAAGAATCAAATCTGGGTCCTCTAGACAAGCAGCCAGTGCTCTTAAACATTGAGTCATCTTTCTAGCCCCTTGTTTTATTACTAAGAGAATAGATTTTTAAACTTATAGGACTATTTCTCAATAAACTCTACAACTGATTATGTAGGTATCATTTAATTAAGGAATGTTAGAAAATCTATCCTACTCCATTACCTAATACAATAACTAGAAAATAGAAAACAGTATTTATTGAATAAAATACTTATTAAACAATGACATTATTTAATAGCCAAGAAATCACATATTTAAATATAATGTTGAGATGACTATCATAATATTCTCCATATAAAAGTGATATATAAAACCAATACTAATGATTTACTCATATTAACAAATGAAGTAACTTTTTGTATTACTCATTGTTTCCTTAACTATTAATATAAGTTGTGTGTAGAACATATTTGGAACCTTGCATCCATTAGGCAAGCATTATTCCAGTGAACTATAGTTTTAGTCTTATAATTTCATTTTAATTAAGTTTTTATAGAAAATAAAGTTATATATTATTTCCATTACTTTAATTAGCACATTGTTCAAATCCTTGTTTCAAAGCTGTGGGCAATTGGTAGCTGGTGGGAGAGAGGCAGTTTTCCTTAAATGTGTTGCCTGGTGTATGTAGGTCAAGCTTTAGTACAATCTCATGAATCTAAAAGGATAAGAACAGCACAGACTATATTTGATGAGAAAAGAAATATATAACATTGGGCAGGTGAGGAAGGAGGTGGAGCTGAAACAAAATGGAGTAAGGGAGAAATATGATCAAAATACATGGTACATTATTTTTAAAATAACTAATAAAACATGATTAAAAATAAATTGTTAAAACATTTTTATTTTTAACTTTTAACATTTTTGTAGTCTTGTTTTTTATTTTTAAAATATATAAACCAATTCCATTTTTGCAATTCCAGTTCTTTAACATAGCTTTTACGGTCTGAAACCCAAAGTCCTCTACAATTCTCCTTCTTCTTTTACTTGTATACTTCACACTTTTCATATCTATTGCTAGATCTTCTAGATTGTGACAAACCTCTGGGCACTATTCTGAAATTCTCAAGTGTATTTATTCACAAACATAAAAATTAGAAGACATAAATTAGATAAACGATTAAGGATGTACAATAGGTAACACACGTCACAGGGTCAGAAGTATAAGTGCTTATTATTCTAATTGGAATTATTTTTTCTGAGTATTCCCATATATTCATCACTCATCAAACTGTGATTTAAACATAACCAAAAGCAAATCTGTTTGTGCAAAATTAAATAAATCACTACAATGTGTAGTATAATGTAATGATTCTGGAAATACAGTCTACTGAAAATGAATTTCTGATACAGTATACCCTACATACAGCTTTGCTGAAAAACAATTATTAGCAATGTTTTCTTCATGATATGAATTATTTGTTTGTACTGTTAATCATTTTTACTATAAAATTTGTATTTGGGGCCTTTCCTGCTGTACTCTATTTTGTTCTTAAACCTTTAGTTATATTTATTTAATTTACTTTCAAAGGAATGCATAATACACATACTTTTATTTTAATGGTCCCATGCTACCTCTTTGAAACATCTAAACTATACAATCTATTACAGACAATAAGAATAGAATAAAATAGTTACTAGTTAATAGCCTCTTTGGGATTTCTTAGTACAGAGTTTTGTATAGATCCATTCATATTAGTAAAATGCTAACATTATGCAATAATTTTATTTAATATTTATGTAATGAGACATTTTCTGCTTTAAAAAATTAACTCTATTTCCAGGTACCCTGATAAAGAGCATTGCTTATGTCATATGCTGAACAGTAGAAACATCTGGTGTTTACACATTTTTTGCCATATCACAGATGACTATTTTCCACGTGTCAGGAAAGCAATTAATTAACCACCCTTCCTTGTTAGCTTAATGGTTCTGCAACTCAGTTATGCTCCTTAATTTTCCTCCTTTCTGTAATTTCTGACATTTAAGTTCCATTCTATTCATTTCCACAATTTTCAGAAATTCTCAATTGTTTCCACTATTCATGAATTTTAGGTATCATTTGACAGTCTCATGGAAACTCTTTTAGAGTGCGTGAAGAAGAAGCAATGTAGAATGTTTGCCTCTGTACATTGCTAAGTTGCCCCTATGCAAAAGACAGCTGCTGATTTCTGTATGGTTTCATAAATTTTTCTGTAAACTTCATATGGATTTCAGTAATCATGTTTATATATTTGATAATTTTTACAACAGTTTATAAAAATGTAAAATTTTATTTTCAATAATTAAGTAGGATATGTGTATGTAGGTGTCATGATGTTGATGTGGAATAAGAAAGTGACAGCATTTAGAATTGGACACAGAAGCACATTAGATCTTTTTGCTACAGAAGGTACTGAACTTTAACCTGTTTTATTCCTCTCTTGTTATACTTCTAATTCTTGGAATGCAGTTATGTTTACTTGTTTTTGTTTTATTATCTTTGCATTTCCGACTAATAATAGGAACTTTATAGGCCTTGTTCAATGTTTTCTTTTTTTTTTTTTTTTACAAAATTGTTGTTTATAGACAAGGGAACCACAGAGCATGTGTTAGCAAGGGAATCATGGATCACATGTCAACAAAGGTTATTGTGTTACACATATTAAGGACAGGAACCTTTATCTGTCAGTGGATGCTCTTTTAATCTTACTTGACAAGGCTTATCATTTTAGTGAACACTGGCTTTTGGGTGTTAACTATTCTGTCTTTTCCAGTTGAAAATAATCATTTTGTTACTTTTTCTTTGTATTCTGAGTTACTAGGGCACTGGACATCAAATTCAGAGATTGTGGAAAAAGAACTGGACTCTGTTGGGTTCAGTAATTTAGAAAAGACTAGGGATATTGAGGTAGACTAATGTAAGGTGTAAGAGATTAGCATACTATAGTGTAAGGTAGTGTAGTATAGTGCAGCGTAACATAGCTTGGTAGAGTGTCCTAGGTGGGCAGATGTTACGCTTTTTGTCATATGTTTCAGTATCTCTCAGTTAGGGACTGCAGTTTTCAATCTCTCTAGAATCTAGAAAAGACCAACAACTGATTTCTACGTGCTGGTACATGATAGAAAACTATGTACGACTTTCATGATACCCATCTTTTCTTCTCATTAACATTTTTCACCTTAAAAATACAAGGGGTTTGTAATGAAGAATATACATTTTAAAGCACAGTATGAGGAAGCAAGAACTTGCAGTCAGCTTTCCAAAAGGACAGGACCAAGCTTTACTGTGTGCAACTGCTGCTTCACCAGCTTCCACAGGTTATTTTCTGAGAGCTAATGAATTCTCTGCCTCAAGCAAGCAGTCAGTACTCTTAAAGAAGAAAAAAAATGTATAACCAACTTATTTGCATTGTATTTAATTTTACCATTATTCAAAACAACTGGTAGTATACACTAAGCATGCACACACATGCATACACATATCACAATTTCCCATGAATTAAATAGAACTTTTTCTTTAAGTATGAGATATACTATTATATTGTTTTCTTGAATATATTTATAATATTAATACATAAGCAATAAATAGCATTTAGACCAATATGATAAGTATTTTAACATAAACTATTTGAAAGTCAGAATAATTCAACTTTATTTTATGCCTTTTAAGATCATTTTAGTTCACACTTTAAACTATATGACAGTAGTAAAATTGCATCATTTACAGACTTCTGCAGCTTCATTCATGCTTTATCCCATGTTTTGTCACTAGATTGTATAAACTGGTCCTCCTGAAAGAAGATGGCCACAACAAACAGAAGAGGGGTAGGACCAGAGGCAGGGCGTTACTGTGTGCAGTAACATACAAACTATTATTCTAAAGGTGTGAAGCATTGAAAGGTGAGCCATGGAACAGTCAAATGTGGGACCGAGTTAGCAAATTGGACAGTCTCTATGTACCCCCAAAGACCAACACTACCTTGTAGCATTTCTGCAAGAAAGATCTACTGTCCTACAAAAACCACAACAGTGTGGGTAGCTTTAGTAGAACACTCCACAATAATATCAAAGAAAACCAAAAGAAGCAAAGTACATAATGAGAAAACTAATGTGGGGCCAGTTTATTAGTTAGGACTGCCAAGAAATCATACACAATCTAAGATAAAAAGATATTCTAAATTTTTCTCTAAATACTATTATTCTAGCATTTTAAATATATATGTAGTAATTGCTCAGTCTTATGGTTAGGGGTCTTTGTAAGTTAAGCTTTTGGGATTGACCAGCAGTCAATAGAGAGGGTTCTGCCATGTCAAATGAGTTAGTCTGAGAAGCTGTGGGCATCCAGGGAAGCCTTTTGGCTGTATGTGGCATACACACAACACTAGATATGCTTATTAAAGTTATAAATTCTTACAACGTGCATTACAGCACATAAACCCAGCCAGAAGCCATCTCAGTGGACTGAATATATTTGTTTACCTCTGCTTTGCTCCACTGTGTATTTATAATCACCAGAAACCTCTTTTAGGCACATTATAGAAAGCAATCTTAGTATATCCTGTGTGTTTACTCTTGTCAGTTTTTTGCTCCTTGAAATTCCTGTGTAGAGTTGATAATTTTACAGGTGATAGTTATGGATGAATTATAAGGGTTTTGTCAGTTCAACAAAAGCTATGTGCTATTTTAACAAATGGAAAGGACCCCCAAGAAATGATTTCATAAAATTAAATTACAAGACACCATATGTCAAAGAAAATTAAATCTGAATCTTTCGGTATTCCATTGAGATTCAGGCTTTTGTCACTGATTATTTTAAAACAATGAAGGAAGAACTTAGTACTATTATTTTGCTAAATGGACATAGCAATAAACCGATCTCCATGTTCTTATCACAATTTCCATAGATTAGTGAGTTCTGTGTGTGTGTTTGTGTTTGTCAGAGTTGTGTGAGTTTGTGTATGAGAGAGAAAGAGAATACAGGAGGGAAAATGATGAGAGACACAGAGAGAGACAGACAGAGATGTGAGAGATGGAAGAGAAAGAGAGATAGAAACAGAGAGAAACAACACACAGAGAGAACAAACACAAAATGAAGATAAGTGGGAAATGTAATGGAATAGGTATGCATATTAAAAGATAAATACACTTAATACTCCAAAAAATCATTTGGAGAAATTAATATAACAACAATGTTTTTATGGTGGTATAAATACAATTTAAATGTATTCTTTCTTATAATTCAAGACTATAATTCAATAATATTTTATTATCCTGTAATTTTTGCCATGTTTTTGCCCTGAAAATTAGCTATAGCTTCATCTTTAAAATATGAAGATACAAGATCACCATACTAGTTCTCTGATGTTGTTATATAATGCAGCTATATACTTGTTGAATCACCCTGTGACTACAGAATAATGGCCTATGATTTTTAATACTTTTGTTTAAAATCCCATTTTTATCGTTCAAGAAATGGGTGTTGACCCATACACTGTAGGTACTGATTTATCCATTTCCTATCCTGTGAACCTCAAATGGTTTGAAAACAGTTCTGAGCAAGCCATTGAACATCTGAAAGTATTTTATGATAGCTATATATTTTTAAGTGAATTCCATTGCACAAGGGTTTAAATTGCCCAAGTTATAAAAGGATTATTTTTCTAACAAGTGAACTTGTGTTCTGTTCTCCATGCCCTTCTCTATTCTGTAGTTTCTCTTTCAGTAAAGCAAGATCAACTCTGCCAGCACCCAGGCAATTAACTCTTTGACTGTAGTTCACCTGTGAACCCTACTCCCATCCACTTGCTAGGTGCTGGAACCTGAATTTCATCTATCTCAGATGGGTCTGTGAAGTAACAATGAGCATGTCGTGTGAACTGGGTATTATCTTGTTTAACATTATACAGCAGTACAGATAGGTGGGGAAACATATGAAGGTCTTCAGTTGGAATTGTACGCTCATTGTACGCAAATCCAATTTAGAAGTCACTCTATCTTTTAAAAATATTGATACTGTTTTATGGATACAGAACAAATGCATGCTCTAAAATATGTAAATTTTTGTATTAAAATGTTACTAATACACTTAGGAGTCATATTTTTCCTTAAAACTGTAAATACAGGAATTCTTTTAAGTCTTTTAAAATGTATTCTGAGAAATATATTTTCCTAACATGATACAGGAAGCATGAAGATGGTAACAAAAGTCCTTTTCCTGTTTCCCCAAACAATGAATTTTTCTTGACTCTCCTTTCAAAGCTGTTCCTTTACAAGGCCCCAGACATATACACGAGAATTCTGCTTGCAAATACAATGTGAGGGGAAAGCCAGGGCCATCTACTGTCCCCCTATGAGTTGTGAATCCAAGAAATTGTTTTTCTGTGGGATAGAAGTCACATTCAGGGGACAGCATGTTATATTTTAATTTGGAGTGCCTAATCCTGTGCCATCTCCTCTTCTTTCTCCTTTCTGCACATGGATATGGTTTGTGTGTATATGTGTGTGTGAGCAAGTGTGCATACAGGTGTAAAGGGCAGACGTTGATGCCAAGTGTCTTCTTCAATTACTCTCCATTTTAATTTTTGAGACATGTTGTCTTCTAATAGCTGAAGTTCACCAATTCAGCTATACTGGCCAGCTACTGAGTCACAGGGACCTTGCTGTTACCTCCTTCTTAGTGCTGAGATTGCAGTGTCTACATTGTTTTTCTGGATTCTGAGAGGTTGAGCTCAAGTCCTCCATCTTTGAACCTTGGAAGCTCCTTTTAATCTTGAATTCTAATTAAGTGAGAACATTAAAAGAATTTGTTTACATATGTGTTAATTTTGGATGTAAATAAAATAAAGCAAACTTGTAATATTTTAAATTTTTTTTCAATATTTTGGTTGTAAGATTCACATTATAAGGAAAATACTTGTAACAAATATTAAAAGTTAGATTCTCAGTGTGCACAACAGCCTTAGTGAAAGTGTAAAGGCATTGACTTATTACAAGCACAGTTTAGAGATTACTGCTAAATTAATTAAGCTACTTCAAATGGATTAAACATATAGTAACAACTCTTAGTTTTGATATAGATATATAATTTAAATATACTCTTTTCAAGTAGTTCATATATACTATATATATATATATATATATTTAGAGTTCAACAATTTAGTTCTAAATAAATCAATAGTATATTTAATTGATGCTTTATATACAAACATACAATGAATACAATTACTACCAATAACTACTACTTATAAATTAAACATATTTTAATGAATATGCTAAAAAGATTTCTCATTCAAATATATGACCTTAACATTATAAAGTATTCATTTTATATACATTCAGTTGTATTTTCTTTTATATTTCTCAATTCTATAAAAAATTTTATCTCTGGAATAATTTGACTTTTGTCTAAATTTATGTATTATTATTATTATTAAATAGTTTTTACAGTCCAGTTGTTATACCCCTTCTGGTCTGCCCTCCATCCTCTGACTATTCCTCAACTCATTTGTCCTCCCCTGTCTCCAAAAGGATATTCCCACACTAACCCCAACCTCACCAGACATTCCCACTCCCTGGGGCCTCAAGTTTCTCGGGGTTAGGTGCATCTTCTTTACTGAGGCCAGACCAGGCAGTCACCTGCAGTATATGTGTCAGTCATCTCATATCAGCCAATGTATGTTGCCTTGTTGGTGGTTCGGTGTCTGAGAGATCTTAGAGGTCTGGGTTATTTGAGACTGCTGGTCTTCCTATGGTGTTGCCTTTCTCCTGAGCTTCTTCTAGACTTTCCCTAATTGAACCACAGGGGTCACTGGCTTCTGTCCATTCCTTGGGGGTGTGAGTATCTGCATCTGATTCTTTCAGCTGCCTTTTGGGACTGTCAGAAGGCAGCCATGCTAGGCTCCTGTCTGTAAGCACACCATAGCATCAGTAATAGTTTCAGGTGTTGGAGTCTCCCTTTGAGATAGATCCCAATTTGGGCCTGTCACCAGACCTCCTTTCCCTCAGTGTCTTCTCCATTTTTGTCCCTGCAGTTCTTTTAGACAGGAACAATTCTGGATTAGAATTTTTGACTGGGATGTCAACTCCATCCCTCCACTTGATGCCCTGTCTTTCTACTGGAGGTGGATTCTACTAGTTCCCTACCCCACTGTTGGGTATTTCATCTAAGATCCCTCCCTTTGAATTCTGAGAGTCTCTCACCTCCTAGGTTTCTGGTACTTGCAAATGGGTCCCCCTTCCCACCTCCCAGCCACAGAGGTTGTATATTTCCAGTCATTCTTCTGGCCCCCAGAGATTCTTTCCTGTCTCCTCTCTATACCTGATCATGTTCCCCTTTCTCCTCCCCTTCCCCTCTCCCACCCAGGTCCCTCCCTTCCTCTGCCTCCTGTGATTGTTTTCTTCTCCTTATCAAGTGGGATTGAAGCATCCTCATTTGGGTACTCTTAAACTTTTTGAGTTCTGTGGACTGAATTATAGGTATTCTGTACTTTTTTTTTGACTAACATCCACTTATTAGTGAGTACTAAAGGCTCAGAGACAGTATCCAAATTAACAAACTCATAAATTAAAAGGGAGACATAACAACAGAAACTGAGGAAACTGAAAAATTCATCATGTCCTAATATAAAAGCCTATAGTCTAGATAAAATGGGTGATTTTCTAGACATATATCATGAAACAAAGTTAAATCAAGGAGTTAAACAATATAAACAGGCCAATATCCCTTAAGGAAATAGAAGAAGACATTAAAGACCTCCAAACCAAAACAACAACAACAACAACAACAAAAACCCAAGGCCAGATTGCTTTAGTGCAGAATTCTAGCAGACCTTCAAAGAATACCAACACTCCTCAAGTTATTCCTTGAAATAGAAACAGAATGAGCACTACCTAATTCATTCTATGAAGTCACAATTGTTTTGATACCTAAACCACACAAGGACCCAACAAAATGTTCAGACCAATTTTGTTTGTGAATATTGATACAAAAATACTCAATAACATTCTAGCAAACTGAACCTTAGAACACATCAAGACCATCATTCACCACTATAAAGTAGGCTTCATTCCGGGATAAAAAGCTGGTTCAATATCCATTAATTTAATCTACTACATAAATAAACTCAAAGAAAAAAAATCTTATGATATCTCATTAGATTGTGAAGAAGGCATTTTACAACACTTCTTCATGTTAAAAGTTTTGAAGAGATCACATATATAAGGCCCATACCTAAACATAATAAAAGCAATATACAGGAGACCAACAATCAATGTCAAATTAAATGGAGAGTTACTTAAAGCAATCACACAAAAATCAGCGACAAGACAAAGATGCCCACTCTCTCCATATCTATTCAATATAACACTCAAATTTCTAGCTAGAGCAATAAGACAACAAAAGGAGATCACAGAGATACAAATTGGCAATGAAGAAGTCAAGGCATCACTATTTGCAGATGATATGATAGTATACATAAGCAACCCCCAAAATTCTACCAGAGAACTTCTACAGCTAATAAACAACTTCAGCAAAGTGGCTGATTATAAAATTAACTCAAATAAATCAGTAGGCTTTCTTTATACAAATGATAAACAGGCTAAGAAAGAAATTATGGAGACAACTCCCTTCACAATAGCCATAAATAATATAAAATATCTTGGGATAACTCTAACCAAACAAGTGAAAGTTCTGTAATATAAGAACTTCAAGTCTCTCAAGAAAGAAATCAAATGGAGAGACCACCCATGCTCATAGATTGGTATAATTAACATAGTAAAAATGACCATCCTACCAAAAGCAATCTAAAGATTCATTTCAATCCTCATCAAATTTCCAACACAATTCTTCAAAGACATGGAAAGAGCAATTCTCAAATTTCATCAGGAAAACAAACAAACAAACAAATAAAAAAACAAGGATAGTGAAAACAATTTGTTAACAATAAAAGAACTTCTGGGAGAAATCACCATTCCTGACTTCAAACTATACTACAAAGCAATAGTGACAAAAACTGCATGGTATTGGTACAGAGATGGACAGGTTGATCATTGGAATAAAATTGAAGTCCCAGAAATAAAACCACACACTTATAGACACTTGATCTTTAAAAAAGAAGCCAAAAATATACAATGAAAAAAGAAAACATCTACAATAAATGATGCTGGTCTAACTGGCTGTCTGTATGTAGAAAAATGAAACTCGACCCATATTTGTCACCTTGCACAATGTTAAAGCTCAAGTGGATCAAGAACCTCAACATAAAAGCAGATACACTGAATCTAATAGAAGAGAAAGTAGGAAAGAACCTTAGACTTTTGTCTAAATTTTTATACTAATATATTTTAGTTAAGTTTATTATACATGCTTTTTATTTCAATACTACCATTTTAATGCATTTGAATATTATTATTATTTCTCGAGAATAATAGGAATGTTGCTTATGGAAACAGTTCATAAGTAATATGTGTGGTACTTATTTTATAATGAAATTTTCTTTTTATCATTATATCCTAAGTTAAAAGTACATTAAAAAGCCAGGCAGTGGTGGTGCATGGCTTTAATCCCACCACTTGGGAGGCAGAAGCAGGTGGATTTCTGAGTTCCAGGACAGCCAGGTCTATACAGAGAAACCCTGCCTCGAAAAATAAAACAAACAAACAAACAAAGTACATTACATAAGGCATCCTTATTAAGCCTCTGTTCAGTAACATGCCACATAAACCACATGGATCATAAAAAGAAACATTGTACTCTAGAAAAGGTGTCAGAGCAAAGTCATGGTATTTTCCAACAACTTGTTATTTGTATCAGTAAATAGCAGCATATGGGTCACTCTGGATTTCACAGACTGTTGTATAAAAAAAAAAAATGCAATCAGTAGTCAGGATCAAGGAAATAGCAAGGAGTGATTCATTTTTAAGTGCCCCTAGCCATTGATTTTTCTTACATTTTATAGTAATTTTTCAGCATAAACCAGAGGACTAATGACTATGATATTTAGCTTTAATTTTAAACTTCTGTTTTCACCACATTTCTTCCTGTTTTGGACTATCTCCCTCTTTGTGAATCTTTTTAGATCTCAGCTATATTACCATAAGTCCACTTACAATAAAAGCAACATTGCTTATGCTATCATTGATCTTTTGTCATCACAGTTTTTAATGGAATATCATTATTCCATTTCTGTTATTTACTTTTTCTTGAAATGTCATTTCAACCTGTAAATATACCCTGAAATTTCATGTCATATTCTATTTAAACCAACATGAATTTATGTAGCTGTAAATATTCTAAAGTAGGAGAGTGTTTTCTTAATTTAATTTAATTTTATTTTATTTTAGGATCGATAATCCCCATTTGAATGTACCCTTGTCAATCATATCAATTATTTTTCAAAATGTCAGTTACCAATTGGAAATATGCTCTACACATATTTTTATTATGAACTACAGTTGGAGTGTGGCAGTTATGTAATTAATCCTTACTCTGAAATTATACAAATACAATTATGGTAAATAAAACTGTTATATAGATACATAAATAGTAGCTGTGATTATAAATATTTAATAAGATATAACTGAAACTAAGGAGATTGAGAATATAGAATTATACTAAGATTTTGAAATTTTTTGTTATATTATTAAAACTCAGGTTTAGAGTTTTAAAATGAAGGGTATTTCTCCTTTTGAAGTTATTATTCCTGAAGTGTTATTTGTTGACAATTCAAATACTAAGTTTCAAAGCTTAGCATATTAGTAAGGATCTCAGCTGAAAACATAAGTCAATTAAAAGTAGAAATTGTCCGAGAACTTAAATAATAAACTAATATAACATAAGCAAGAAATAAACTTCATGTACAGCCGAGGACTTCATATTAACCATGTATTTTAAAAGAAAGCTGGGGTGGAAGTGTTTAGACATTTCAAAGGACCATATTTCAGAAGATTCCATAGGAATAGCCAGTTCATGTCATGTAAGACCATAGGGAGTTCCAAAATAATATTGGACATGGGAAAATATATTGTCTATGTTTGTTCCAACCTGCCCTTATGAATCTCTCAAAGACAAAAAGGGTTGTTTTTAATTTGAAGTGTGGGAAGTAACCTACCTTTGTCTAATTGCTTAGGTTTTAAAAAATTAAAAGAAGGAAGGATCATGTCAAGAAAGGTTTCCACCTTTCTTGTAAGTACCATGTTCTATTCTTCATCATGATTAAATCAGTTAAAAACAAGCAGGATGTAATTCTCAAATTTTGCAATTACTTATGCAAATACAACTCAATTTAAGAGAACATACTGTTCCTTAACTTTATTGGACAATTAACAGCTCATACTGGATAGTTTGGACACCGTAGGGCAATGCTACAGCAGATTTGTATACCATGCAGATTATAGGCTTTACACAGGAACAGTTAGCCAAACAATCTCATTCTTTACATCATCAAAATAGTAATAGCTCCAGACAATTTGGTAATTTTAGAGAATGTGCGTGTCAAATTGTAAAGACTTGTCCTAAATGTCCTCAATTTCTACCTGTACCACACAATGGTGTTAAGCCTAGAGGACTCCTACCTAATCAATTATATCAAATGGATGTTACTCATATTTCTGATTGTGGACAATTAAAATATGTACATGTTACTATTACACCCTCTCAGACTTTCTAGTTGCAACTGCTTTAGCAGAAGAAGTAACTAAAAATGTAATTAGTTATTGCCTACATTGCTTTTCTATGCTGGCTATTCCAAATCAGATTAAAACAGATAATGGAATTGTCTATTGCAGTACAGAATTTTAGACTTTTTGTCAACAATTTAATATTGCCCATATTACTGGGAGTCTTTATACTCCTGAAGGACAAGGTATTGTGGAATGGGTCCATGGAACTTTAAAAAAATCTTCATAAAATAAAAAAAGGGGGAGGTATATCCCCATATACCACAAATTTATTTTAAAATGATTGGATGCTGAGAAACTCTCTGATGAGTGTCTATGGCACCATACAACTAGGCATACTAATGCCTAGGTGAAAAGGAAGGATTGACTTACTGACACATAGCATGATCCCAATCAGGTATTTCAATATGGAGAAGAGGGCATGTTTGTTTGTTGTTTGTTTTGTTTTCTGAAGGATGCTGAAGGAGCATGGTGGTTACTAGAGTGAATGGTGAGACATGCTGATGCTGGACAAAGAATGATGCTGACCTGTGAGCTTGCTGAGTACTCTGACAATGGTGACTGGGAAGCTGTATTGGACATATGTTCCTGAACCCTCCTTTGCTTGCCTATATCCCAGATGGGACAAGCTGCCTTTCCTCAAATTTTTAGACCTTATGGAACAAAGAATCAAAAGAGAAGTTATAATGATCCTTGCATTTTTCTTACATATTAGTTTATTGCCCTGAGTATTACAAGACCTTGGTTTTCTGAAAAAAAGCTTGCAGGTAATAGAAGTGAGTCAGGCTTTAAACAGAAGCAAGAGGGTAATGGGTTGATTATTTCTGGTAAAAGAGCTTTAATTACATTAAATACTGCTTCTGCAATTGCTTTGACACAAGAAGTAAAGACACTACTTTTGTTAATCATTTAGCGAAAAATGTTACTAATGTGTTGAGTATACAAGAGAATTTCGATAGGTTTTGAACAACAGTTTGATGCTCTTTGTCCTATTCAAAATATTGGATGGAGGTTCAGAGTTTAAGAGTAAGGAGCCATCTCAAGTGTCATACCAAATACCAATGGATTTGTGTTACTTCTAAAATTTATAGTGGTAGTCATTATAATTAGGAAAAAATTTAAAGACATTTGCAGTGTATTTGGCATAATTTTAACACCTCTCTGTATGTTTTAACTTTGCATAGTGAGATTATAAATGTAAAGACTGTTGCTCTGCTGAGTGTTGATGTGGCAGATACTCTGATAAAATTATCCATGGCCTGAGGTCAATATTTCCATTTTGGTCAAGCTTCAAGAATGGTATATATAGCTTGATCATTCTAGTCCATTTTATCCTGGGTATAGTTTTATTCCTGCCAATCATGTTAAAGCTTGTCTTTAACAGCATCAACATGTTGGCAGCCAATGTACACGGCTTGAAACTGAAAATGGACTTGCAAGCAGAGTTATTAATTTAACAGGCTGGCAAGCCAAGGATGGGTAAGATTCTGTACAGGGCCTTACCAACCTAAGACATAAGTGCATTGCTTATGATAATGCATATTCCATGATGGGTAAGGAAGGCACTCTTGTCAGAATGAACTAAGACAGGCTCAGTCTTATTTATGAAATATAAAAGGGTAATGTGGAGAGCTTTGGGGGCTCCTTGGCAGGAATCTGACTTTGGCCAAGTACAAGGAGGTTGGCTTCAGGCAGGACTCTGACATTAGGCTAGAACAAAGCAATAATTTCAGGCAGGAATCTAAATCTTAGGTTAGAACAAAGAAGTAATTTCATGCAGAAATCTAAATTTTAGGCTAGAACAAAGTAGTAGGCTTCAGGCATGAAAATAACTTTGGGCTAGGACAGGGAAGTAGGCTCAGATATTTTGGTCATCCTGATAAGCCCCTTAGAAACAGTGATCACAGAAGTGATCACAGGTCTTTGTTTATTGTCTTGCTTGTTCCTTGACTATTTGCAGCTATTGTATTGCTAGTTCCTCAACATAGAACTGACCTTAATACTTGCATGTAATTAAAGTGGTATAAAAGCAGATTGAGAAAAAAATAAAATGAAAAAAATGTGCAATAAAACAACACCAACAGCAAGAGCAGGATGAAAATAAGGTTGGAAGTGGGGAAAGGCTCAATATATTCTCCCACTGATCTTGTAAGTAGATCTAATTTTTTGTTGGATATTTATTTACATTTTGAATGTTATTCCCTTTCCCGGTTTCCTCTCCAGAACCCCCCTATTTTATTCCCCCCTCCCTCTGCTTCTATGAGGATGCTTCTTAATCAACCATCCACTCCTGTCTCCCCCTGCCCTGTCATTCCTCTACACTGGGGCATTGAGCCTTCTCAGGACCAAGGACCTCTCCCCACATTGATGCCTGATAAGGCCATCCTCTGCTACATATGTGGCTGCAGCCATGAGTTACTCCATGTGTACTCTTTGGTTGGTGGTTTAGTCCCAAGAGAACAAAATGTAAACATATTTGTCTATCAGTGTGTACCTGTATCTTGGTTTAGTATAAATCTAAAACAGCAAGTAGAGATCAAACACAATGATAAGGAAGAAACAGTAACACTATTGATTAAACTAAATAGTACACTGCACATCTTTAGCTCATTTTATGAACCAAACGAAGCAAATCTCATCCCTAGACCCATTTTTCCTCATTTATTAATAGTTGTAGACAAATATAACAAAGTGGATGCTTACCTTAAAGGACCAACGGAGCTTAAGGGGTTTGCAATCCCATAAGAAGAATAACAATATCAACCAACCAGACCCCCCAGAACTCCCAGGGACTAAATCACCAACCAAAGAGTACACATGGAGCGACACGTGCTCCCAGTTGCATATGTAGCAGAGGATGGCCTTGTTGGGCATCAGTTGAAGGGGAGGTCCTTTGTTCTGTGAAGGCTTGATGTTCTAGTGTAGTGGAATGCCAGGGCAGGGAGGTGGGAATGGGTCGGTGGTTAGGGGAGCACCCTCATAGAAGCAGGGGGAGGGAGGATGGAATAAGGGGTTTCCAAAGGGGAAACCAGGAAAGGGGATAACATTTGAAATGTAAATAAATAAAGTATCCAATTAAAAAAAAAAAGAATGATAGGCAACAACAACAACAAAAGAACTTCCTAAGTTGATATCCAAAGTATAATTTTATTTGGTTGCTTTCCATTCTGAGATTGAATGCTAGGATTTGATTTCTTATTCATGTTTTTGTAGCAGAATGTGGTTGATTTTTAGGGCAAGGAAAACTGGGGAAACTGTCCAGTTATGTTATATACACATATAAGTCAAGTCAGCTTGTCTCATCATTAGCATGCCATTTGCCTTGGTGACACATCTTGTTTTCCAGCTTAGTTATTTTTTTTTTTTTTTATAAATTAAAGGAATGATGTCTTAATCACCATAAAATCACTTAAAAATGAGCAAAAGCAATTCTGCGTAGTTGTTGTAGGAGGCTCTTGGGTATTGTATGAGGAATATCCAAGGGAGTACTCCATGAGGACATACAACTGCAGGAGAGTAAGCCAAAGTAAATGCAAGTAAATTGGGGCACATGGCTGGGAAGTAACTAGATAGCATAGAGGTTTAGGAATATCTGCTTAGTTGTTGTGCTTAATGATTCTTGACTAAATCTATAATTATTTGGGAGTTGGCAGGGTTAGAAAACAAATGCCACTTTTAAATTTTATCCTGTAATGTAGAACTCTTGATAATAGTAAGAGATTTAAAACAAACAAGTGATGAATCAGAACACTGGGTGTATCATCCACACTCATAGCAGGGCCTATGCTCAAGGAGAGTCGGCCTATACAAATGGACTCCTTTCTCTTGGGATGTCTTTATTTTGTTTTGATTCTAGTTTTGGTGTTTTAGACAAAGAAAGGACATGAAGTTGTGTCTTGGAGAAGTTGAGGGGATATAATCAAATATATTGGACAAAAAAATACCCTATAAACTTCCAAATGGTGAGTCATTTTGGTGAGTTTACTTGCTTTTGTCTAACTATGTCTCCATGTCTTTCAAGAAGACAAGTATGCCCAATATTGGGCCCTGGTCTTGGTTTCCAAAAGTGATCAACTTACCTCATTCCTAATTCTTGCACATGTTTGTTCCAACCTATCTAGTGAACCTGTCAAAGACAAAGGACTGTTTTTAATTTCAAGTGATCAAAACTCAGCCAAGATAAGCTGGAAGAATCACTTGAAAAATTCACAAGTCAAATAACCTCTTGTTACAAGGGACAAAAGAGTTCATTGTGATTGACTGTCTAAAATCCAGAAGCAAATCTCAGCAGTTTTTCCTTGGAGAAAAAACGTAATTCAAACACATGTCTCTTTGTGAAGCAATTTGAAAGACCTTTAAGAGTTAGTAGCAAAAGGTGTTGTCAACAAAAATCTCAAAATACACTCATCTTTCACCTTGAGATGATGCTAAATTCAGCAAGAGCTGGGCTGAGTTTGAATAAATACTGAGATGCAGAGGCCATCTGTAAGAAATGATTTTGTTGCTGGTGTTACTTTATATTAATTTGTCTGAGATATTTATTTCCTGGTTTTAAATGAATCTGTATAAAGTGATACTTGAATAGAGTAAACATAAAAGAGAGTCAGAAACCAGATTGACAAAGAATACAATTAAGAAATATTTTCATTGCAGATGACAATTTTGAAAGGTCTCAAATTAAATGACCTTGTTCAGATTTCAACAATTAAAAAAAATGACATAAGAAGCAAAGCTAGCTAAACCAGAAAATCCCAATAAAGTAGAAGAATCCTGTTTTCCAGATATAAGTCATTCAAATATTTGAGTATTTAAAAAAAATTTTACCTTAATAAACACCACTCAGAAATTATTTAGGAAACTTTTAGAATTTACAACAAAAATTAAAACAAAATTGAACATCCTTCTGAATAGCATAATGAAATTTGTGCCATCACATTCTGTTCTATGAACACCATCCTATGTTCAGCATATACACCATGGATATTCTGCCTTTCCATTACTTACTTGGTATCTCTTATAGTTACCAGGTTGATTGACATATATTTTTTACAGATTAATAGACGAAGGAATAACTATGATTTCATGTAATTAGACAAAAACCACACAATTAAAAAAGTAGAGCTATAGAAAGAAAATGGAATTGTTTTTACATGAATCATAAGGAAAATTGACACTGATTAAAAATAGATCTTATAAACTTATGATGTTGACTTGCATGACACATGAAACAGTTTTTAAAATATACACAAAAGAAAGGATACATTAATTATAATTACTCATTATAAAATATCATTGAAGAGAGTAAGGAGCACCTGAGGAATAAAAGTAGTTAACAAACAATGAAAACAAAACACAATGAAATGAGAGATTATGTTCTTTCTAATCAGCAACTCAATTAGATTAATACATTAAACTATGTAAAGAAAAGGCAGAAATCCTCCAAGTAGTTTTTAGCAAAGTAAAAGTACTGTGCCATTTTCAAGACTGTATTTGTATCTTTGACTGAAATATTGTCTAACATACACATCATCTAAAGAACTCAGTATGTAAAGTAATTAGTATCCTAAGTACTCTTGATCCAAGATACTCACCATCTAATGTACTCAGAATTTAAAACACTTACTACATAAAGTTCTTGGTGTCTCAAATACTCAGTATGCTAGAGATCACCATCACTGTTAGTATTCTGTCTAAACTCCACCTCCACAGTTACCTGGCAACAGCCAGGTATGCTCCTCCCCACAGTTACCTGGCAACAGCCAGATAGGCCTGCCCACTATAAAAGGGCCCCCTCCTCTTCCATGTACTCTCTTAATCTCTTACCCTCATGATCTCCTGATCTCTTGCCTCTCTCTGTTCTCCCCTCCCTCCTTCCCTTCCCCCTCTCTCCACAAGGTCATGGCCGGCCTCTACTCCTCTACCTCTACTCCTCTACCTCTCTGCTCTCTCTCTTTCTCTTTCTCTTTCTCTTTCTCTCTTTCTCTCTCTCTCTTTTTCTCTCTCTCTCCTTTCTCTCTCTCTCTCTGCCTCTACTACCCTCCTGGCTCCCCTCCCCATGTCCTGAATAAACTCTATTCTATGCTATACTGTCCTGTGGATGGTCCCTCAGGGGGAAGGGATGCCTCAGCATGGGCCTGATGAGACATCCCCTTCTATCATACCTCTCCACATACCCACAGAACATACTCTTTATCTCTTTATCTTTTTATAAACACAACAATCACCATTCACTGTTCAATCAACTGCAGCTTGAAACTTCTAAGAAATGAAATCAACTATACCAAAAAATGGTTTTCCTCTTTTACCATGATGAGTTTGATGGGAACTATTTATAGGCCATCCATTACATACATTAGATATTATAACTGATTTAGAGATTATTTAAATCCTACAGGCTGATTATGAATGACTATATGTAAACAATATGTTATTTGATCCAAAAGACTCCAGCACTTAGAGTTATGGTCTCTATGGAGGTGGCCATGGAACCAATTCTAGTCAATATATAGCTAAAACTATAGATTACAACTGAAAAGATGGCAAATATTTAAAAGTCATAAAGAATGGAGCTGTCTGTCTCTATCAGTCTTGGACAAAGTAAACAGACAATACCAGAAACTTACAAAAGAAGAGTTATGTAAGGAGACAATGATTCCTCACATGACAATGTGAACATGACAAAGGAGAATAAAATGTCAAAACATTCAAGGCAATTACTAAATGGAAGAAGGGAAAGCCATGAAAATCAGAGTTGAGATTTACTATTTATGGCTTTGAGTAATGGAAGAGAACTAGAAAGAAGATTGTAGCCAGTTGAGGAATTGAATAGTGTCACAATCAGGGAATCTAATGAGAAGGCACAGGAAATTCTCAAGCACAGGCTATAAGTTCTTTTGCAAAACAACTATCCATTGAAGTGAAAGTAAAGTAATTCAAATGGCATTTTTGGTTGGATAAACAAGATCACATTATACATTAAAAACTTACAGAAAACTGCAATTTTCAAATATGTTTGACTCTATTGACACACTCTGAAGTATACCAACAGGTTTAATAGAAACTCACAAGAGAATTTAAAGCATTAGAAATGAACATGAATAAAAACAGAAAACTTGCAGCCTGCAATGAATTCCAGACATGAAAATGTATTACTGTGCATGATTGCATTTGGACAGAAGAGGTCTTCTATCAGTAACTTATTTTAACACTTGAGAAACCAGCAAAAGAGACATAAACTAAACTAAAAGCTAACAAAATTACTGGGTTATAATTAGTAGAGTGAGAAGCTAATCACAATAGTTCATACCTATAACTCTTTTACCTAGTAGGCTGTAACAGGTGATATATGTTAGAGACCAACCTGAACTACATAGTGTATTCTAGATGAGCTGGCTAAACTGTAAGACCCTATCTTAGAGGAAAATAGCAAAATGGCTTAGAGGAAAAAAAAGAAAACAGCAAAGAAGTAGAAGGAAATAAACTTAGAATATAGAAATATTAGAAAAATATTTCAAGGAATTAAATCAAACTGAAATTTAATACCTCACATCTCTCATAATTATTAAATATTCTATTAACATCTTCAATAATAGAATTACACAATTCTGGTTTTCTAAGGGAAGCAAAATTGGAAACATTATGCACAAAAAATACTTAACAATACATCATTGCTTGAATATTATTTTGATAGTTATTAAATATGAAAAAATCCCCTATTTAATCCTGAGTTCCAAAATAGTAGTATAATGACTAGAGGTCTTAACATTGTAAATAGAAATAGCTTGTTAAATTGACACTTAAGTGTGACGTTCTGTCAAATGACAAAATAGACACTGATTAAAAAAAAATAGTGTAGCAAAAATAAGGCCCTGAAATCCATTCATATTTCTTTTTCGGATTATAAAAATAAACATAAACAGAGGGCATAGTGGTTTGACAGATGATCTCACAGTGCATTTGTTTAGGCACAATTCTATTTTCAGCTTTGGAATTGAATGTTTATTCTACATTATTCATTAATTTACTCATAATAAAGCTAAATTAAAATAGGCATAGCACCTGTTCTCTGGTGCAAAAATGACAAATCCTAATTACAAACTGGAAACACTTTATGAAAGGAACTTCCAGAAAAGCAAGAGATATTGTGAAGATGGGGAATATATATCTACATACTAAACCATTACTTAGTGGAAGACATATTTTATCATCATAATAAGACAACTGAGGAATTTGTGTGTGTGTGTGTGTGTGCATGCTCACACGCGTGATATTCAATATTCCCAGAACAGTGTTTAAGCACCTGATATCTGTTCATATACTATGAAAGGAGGAAAGTCTTTTGATAAAATAAACTTAAACAACAGGATATATAGAGAATTGTTTTTAAAATATGTTAATGATTTAATATTCCTGTTGTTTTTACTCCATTCGCTTGAGTTAATTAAACTGAAGAACATTTAACATAGCATTATGTTTGACTAGAAATAATAGTGACCTTTTCGAGCATACGCTTAATGTTTGTAATGAAGTAAAGATGCTGTTACTTAAGAAAATGTTTTAACACAGATTTCAATCTGGGCATGACCAGGAAGAGAGAAATACACAAGTAAAGGACAATATATACCTAAGCCATGCACACTTGCCTCTCAGGAGAGAGTTTGTAAGGACCATTACTTCCATTTTAATTTTAAAATTGAAATCTCCCCTCTGGAACTCCTTGTGGAGTTTTCCTTAAAATGTTTAAAATTTACATTCTATGTGTGTGTTCATGTGTTTTCATGATGGGTGTGGGTACCTGTGGAGGCCAGGACAGCATGTTGAGTACCTTGGAGCTGGAGTTAAAGACTGTTGTCAGCCAGAATATGAGGGCAGCTGATTTCAGTTCTCTGAAACAGCAGCAAGCATTTCTACCCCCAGATCCAATTCTACATTCCTCATTCATAGTTTTACCAGGACATCACACACAAGAATAAGGCAGATGTTAGGATTTTTGCTTTTATTGGACTAAGTTGTTCGTTTGGATTCATATATTTGAGTGTATGTATGTGTGTGTGGGTGTGAGAGAGAGAGAGGAGAGAGAGAGAGAGAGAGAGAGAGAGTGTGTGGGGTGTGTGTGTGTGTGTGTGTATACACACTAAAGCTAAAGAAAATGAAACAATCTTGGATATCTTTGTCAATTTGTTGGTTTTGTCTACAGAATAACTTAGTTAAAACTAGTCTTTAGTTAGCAGTCACATTGCATCAATATATTCTACATATTAAAATATTAGTAATAGACATATAGCAATAAATTGAATATTCATAATATGAGTATTATGGATATTATGAACATTATGGAACACTATATTTGAGTTTGCATCAGTAGCACCACAGATAAGGTTTAATGTCATTACTGTCGTCAGTAGGTATGATTTATTGTTTTTAAATGTGCCTAAGGAATTGCCAAATTCACGAAAGAGGTGTCAATTAGATTTTAAGGAGATCATTTCCTCAAATCAACCCTGATATGGAGATAGTTGTCATCCCAGTTTAGTGATGAGGAAATAGAACACAAAAGCAGCTTGCCAGATTGTGAAGTTAGAAAGTAGCAGATGTGAGATACAGATCTGCATATTTTGACTCTATAATATATATCCTATAGAAATGTTGGTATAGACTTTCCTTGTATACTGGTATGTCTTCAATTAAAGTAACTTCTCATCCAGCTCTGAAGTCACATTGGACTGTGGTAGCAAGGAAGCCAGTGTACATTCTCTGGAATAATGTCTTCTTTATGCATCTATTTGATAAAGGTGACATAAATGCTTCCACTGTGGTTAGTAGACCTTCTAGTTTGCTTTAACTGTTGTTTCTAAGATTGTAAATGAACAAAAACTTGCTTTGAATTCAGTAGTGTGACTTTTATGTTAGAACTCTCTCTATTCGAACCAAAACTAAAATTCTGTACAATAAAGCCATTGAGCTTTTTAATCATAATCTTTTGAAATTATAAACATAGGTTATGTTTATTACATATTTTCTCAGAATTCAATTAAGGAAAATTTAAATTATACAAGCTATCAAATTTCAATAAAAACATATAAATGGAATCTCATCTTAACAATAGAGGTCTGTATTATAATATTTGTATTCTGTTCAATTAGTAACAGCTGTCAAAAAATATAGATAAACCTAGAGATGCAGATTATTCTAGGTAGTATACTCAGAAACAAATATTTATAAAAATCTCTGTTAATCAAAATGCCAGAGCATAACCTGTGTTGAAACATTTGACTCTATCTACCTCTGGGATTCAAGGGCAAGACCAGGATCTTTCTTTTTCTATTCTTTCTGCCTCCATGTTCTGATCCCATATTCGCCACAGTCACCTCTTATTCATTCCACCCCAAGTTACATGTTCTTAAATATTTATTGAAGATATAAAGAAAGATGGCAAGACAGTAAGTACCATACAGTTAAAAAATGGCAATTTTTACCCCAAATATATTTCTATAATTTGAGGGGACAAATTAGTTTAGCTAGAGTTAAGAGTGTTTTCTGTTGCTTTCATAAGGAAAGAAATCCCTAGGACATATATAGGCCAATTATCTGCATGTTATGTATTGCATTCTCCTTGAATGAGAGACAATGGGACTCAGAGGACAGAGGTAGCCAGAGCCAGATTGACTCCATAACAGGCTACAAACTGGTAGTTTTGGAGACTAGACCTAAGATTCTGTTTTCTAAAACTGGAAAAGTCCAAAACATGTCAATTCAGTGGTGGAAGGGGGAAGAGGGGAAACATACCTTACAGGCAGCCAATCAGAAAGCAGCTCCACCACCTAGCCTGAGCAAATCTAATGGGCAGCCATTCAGGAGCTGTAGAAGGTGCCCTACCACCTAGCTTCAGCCAAATATAGTAAATCAACAAATGTTCCCCAAATTCCCCAGAGCCTTAACCTTAAC
This sequence comes from Mastomys natalensis, assembly GCA_021653895.1. Taxonomy (NCBI): domain Eukaryota; kingdom Metazoa; phylum Chordata; class Mammalia; order Rodentia; family Muridae; genus Mastomys; species Mastomys natalensis. The sequence continues at coordinate 189,355 of JAJTUV010000977.1, read as the reverse complement.
CAAGGCACCAATACCATGGAAACAGAGCCAACCAATCAAAGGAAAGAAAGGTAAAAATCACCTACTCCTTCTCTAACAGGCTTTAAAGTGACCTTGCAAAGTCTACAACTCTGTCTTCCTTTGAAAATATGGTAGAACTCTGTATGCAGGTTCTCTGTCGAATAAGTGCATTTTGCTGTTGCATGTTGGGCCCTATTTTGGCCCTGGTTTGGGTGTTGAGGACAAACTTTAGCCAATCTGAGTTTCTGTGGCCTTGTGGGAGAGCTTTATTCTGGCTTGAGTTTTGAGAGCTATCTCAGTCACTTCTGTACTAGGGTGACTCAGCAAGAACTGTTTAGCTCTCTCTCTGCCCCACCGTAGCTGATGTAAAGCTTTGCCATTGGCCGTGTCAGTCACTCCATACCCTCCATCACCCTTCCCTGTCTCCTACGTCATATCACTCCATCAAAAATCCCCCTCCCTATGCTCCAAGTTTATATAAGTGAGAGGCTGATGCAATAAAGTTGAGTTCCTGCTTTGACAAGACTCCTGGCTCGGTGTATTTCTTTTGGGCTGTTGTGTTGCCATCTGGCTCAGCCCTGGAGAGACACACACAGGGACTGGGACCTCCCTCCTCTCACCTGGACCTGCCGGCAAGGAGCCAACAGTTGCATACTGCTTGAGTCTGAGATATCATTCTTCACAATCACAGACCCTTACAGGATCAAATGTCATTTCATATTAATTTAGTATAGGCTCTCTACGAAATTTTCAGTGATAAAGCTATTTTGATGTCAGGGCTTAAGTTTTTAAGATTATACCTAAAAGAAAATGGAACTAAGTGATATCTCTTCCTGTGAAAGCTAATATGAATGTTTACATGTAAATCTCCACCAGTTCTTCAGTTCATATTTGGTAAGATTACCACTATTATGTTGAAGACTCATTCATTTATCACAGTAAACATGAACATGAACTAACCATCACGTATGCAAGAATAATCCAAGGGTAAGTGTTCTTTATCACACACCTGGAGATGGTTGATGACCAATTTGGTAATCACCAAATTAATGAGAAATTGTGTGCAGAGGAAAGTGGCAGAGTTATGAATGGGTGTCTGAGAGAAGAGGGAAAGTTTTTGTTTGTTTGGTTTGGTTTGATTTTTTTTTTTTTTCAGAAAGGCTAATTTTGAGCAAGAGGCTCTAGGGCTTGAAAGCAATGCAACTAGAGAGTCTCAAACTTTCTGGGTAAGGCATACACAGCATGGACAGAAGGTAGCCTAGAATGACTGTGTCTGCTTAAAATAACGCACTGTGGGTTAAATAGTCATGCCAGACTAGCATTAATATACAGATTTTAGCACAGAAAATATGCTGTGGCTAATGGCTTTTGACATCTCAGGCACTGTAATTCCAAAAAGACAGTCTGTAAAACAGCACATCTTAAATTTTATATTTGGCACATGACATAGATAATAGACATTATGGAGATAGAGGCTTTGATCTGGACTAGAATAAAAACTGACAGTTGGTCAAAGAAACAAACAAAAGAAAAAGCACTGTTAAATAAAAGGCTCTGGAATGGACAGTTTTTATAACAAAATACATGATTGCAAAAATTCAATACAGATCAAGAAAAATGTAAATATCTAAGTAATCACTATCTATTGTTATAATATATTTTTTCCTGATTAATAATGTTGTATATGACCATGCGTTTACATCCACCCCTACATCTTATCTTTCTCACATCTGTTTTCTTTCTTTCTTATGTAAAATTCCTTATGCCTTTTTCATCTTGCTTCCTTTCTTCTTCTCTTCCTTCTTTCTTCTCTTCTTCTTCTTTTCTTTCTTCTTTTTCTTTCTTTCTTTTCATTTCTTTCTTTCTTTCTTTCTTTCTTTCTTTCTTCCTCCTCCTCTCCTCCTCCCTCTCTCTCTCTTCTCTTCTCTTCTTTCTTTCTTTCTTTCTTTCTTTCTTTCTTCTTTCTTTCTTTTCTTCTTCATTTTTGATCATCTGATTTTAACCAGGACCATCTGCATAGCCACGTGTTTGGAATTACCTATGAAGACCAGTGATCTTACCTGTTTAATATACAATTGAAGGAAATGACTATCTTTCTCTTTGAATCAATCAACTACAAATAGTTCAGCATGGATGGATAACGAATAAGCTCTCATTCATCCATGAATGGTTACTGACAGGTCCAGACATATGCAGACAACCTTACAGAGAACCTTTGTAAATAAGAAACAGTGTAATGATCTTGTGAGAATATATATAGTGGGGTCCCCACTAGAAGGTCCCCGACTCCAGGGAAGTGAGGTTTCCCAGGACCCAACAGGGATGACATCAGCTGAAAAAAGAATCAAAGGGGAGAGAGACCCTGTAGAGACCCACCTCCAGCAGATAGTACAACCCTCCAGTTGAGACAGGTCCTCCCACCCATCTCAAAATTTTAACTTAGAAATGTTCCTGTCCAAAGGAAATACAAGAACAAAAAATGGAACATAGGAAGAAGGCCATCCAGAGACTGCCTCAACTAGGATCCATCCAATCTGCAGACACCTAACCTCCACACTATTGCTGACACCAAGAAGAGCTTGCTGACAGGAGCCTGGTATGGCTGTTCACTGAGAGTTTCTACCAGTAATTGACCAATACAGTTGCAGATACTCACATCAAAACCATTGGACTAAGTCCAGGGACCCCAATGAAAGAGCTGGTGGAAGGATTGAAGGAACTGAAGAGGATTACCACCCTATAGGAAGAACAATATCAACTAACTAGACCACCCAGAGCTCCAGAGACTAAACCTCCAACCAAAGAATGTTACATGGTGGGATCCATGGCTCTAGATACATATGTAGCAAGGATGGCTTTGCAGGACATCAATAGGAGGGGAGGCCCTTGGTCCTGTGGAGGTTTAACAAGCCAGTGCAGTGGATGCTTGAACAGTGAGGTGGGAGTGGGTGGGTGGATGTAGAAGCACTTTCATAGATGCAAAGGGAAGGTGGAGAGAGGGACTTGTGGAGGGGTAACCAGGAAGGTGGATATAATTTGAAATGTAAACAAATAAAATGAGTAATAAAAAAATGTGCATCCTGAAGTTTAAGAGAAAATATCAGATTCCATTAGCCCTGTTTTCTAGGGAAGGTTCAGGAAACAAACAATGTTGATGAATTAGAGAATAATGATACACACTTTCATATTCCATAAAGGTGTTGGATTTTAGTGTTAATAGATTGTGATGAGTAACACACCCTTTCTAGAAAATAGGATATTAGTGTGTGGTTTTGATTATTAGAATAATCATATGGGGATGTAACAATGGGAATAAAGTACAAAGCATTAAAGCAGTGGGAATATTTGTGGTTCTTCATGTCAATGAATAACAACTGCACAGAGAGGCAATACACCACACAAACACAACAACACACACACACACACAACACACAGAGACAGAGAGAGAGAGAGAGAGAGAGAGACGAGAGAGAAGAGAAAAGAGAGACAGAGAGACAGAGAGACAAAGAGACAGAGAAACAAGAGAAACAGAAAGAGGCTCTAATTTAAGAGATTTTAAACAGTCTGAATTCTCATTAAAATATTTAACATCAATACCAATATTTTAATGAAATGTTGAAAGAGAAAGACAAAAGTTTTGTGTTTTGTTTATACTGCATTTTAAGAGCAGCACAGAGGTTTTCTTGTCTGGTTGTTTATTTTTTTCATTCCTTGTTCCAGGAACATTGATATAAACAGTGCATTAATCTGGCATTTCAGAAGGCAGATTGAGAACTACATGTACAAATCTGATGGATTTGTTTTCTTGTCATGGTATACCTCTGCACAGGCTTTGTGATCATTTTATAGTGAGAGTTTTATAGGAGCATGTCACATTGAACTGATGAATTACTAAAAATGGTGCTTACAGTACACTTGATGTTATTTCAATCGAAGAAGAGAAGAAGAAGAAGAAGAAAGAAGAAGAAGAAGAAGAAGAAGAAGAAGAAGAAAGAAGAAGAGAAGAAGAGAGAAGAAAAGTGAGATTGAATTCTTTAATTATACATTGCTCAGAGGAAATAATAGTACTTTTTTATTACCTTCTTTTAGCTTCATTATCATGAAATGTTTCCTAACAAAGGCTTAACAAACGTTGACATCAAAGCCCTTGTCATCTGATTCTTTATTTTCATACAATGTAAAGTACTAAAATCTTCCCTGTACTCAGAACAGCTAGAGTTAAGTACACATGATTTCTTTCACCCATGGTAGTGACTTCAAATATTACTAAATTCAATTGCTAGAATAATAATTTAAACATAGTTTGAAAAATAAAATGAAAATTTAATTGATTCTGGACAACATTTTGATTTATATTTAACCCAGGAAGCAAGCACATTCCTGGTATTGAAGAAACAGTTTGAGGACATAGTCCATAGTTTGTGTAGGGTCTTGGGTTCAATTCCCAGTTCAAATATAAATAATAACTGTTTCTTCATCTATATATGCATTTCTCATGTATTTTCCCTGGATCCTTTTTCTGTTTTTTTTTTTTAATTTGTTTGTTTGTTTTATCATATTCCTGTTTGATTTTTAAATTTTTGTTTTAAATTTATTAGCATCATATAGATAACTGTTTCTTATCAAAAGACAGAAACAATGGATCCAAATCAAATGGAGGTGGGCAGCAGCTTGGAGAAGTAGGGAAGGGAAACAGTGATCAGAAAATATTGTATGGAGGAAAATTATTTTCAATAAAAGTAAAAAAAAAAAGGAAATAAAATAATCTTAGTAACTATAAAATTTTAATGTAATCCTTAAAACATAAATAAGATGTTTTTAGTTTGCTTTGCTTTATTTTCCATGAAAATTCCTGAGGATATAAATAATTTTAAACAATTATATCAGAAAATTACAAATCAACAATAAAAATTACACATTAGCTGAAACGTGTCTAGTAAATAGACTGAAAATGAAAACACTGTAGAAAAGTGATATTTATTGTAACTCAAAACCTGATTTACAGAACAGAAAGAAGAATAGAGCAACTCCCATCTGCTTGGTTAGGTTTTCTCATTACCTGTTGAGGTATGGAGATGGGTCTCAGGCGACATGAGCTCTAATGGGCACATGCAAAGCATTTTGTTATCTACAGGGAGTTACATTATTAACAAGAGATTTATCTGAGGCTTGAACAAACAAATAATCCATTGTATTTCCAGGCTTATTACATTTGCTTGAGGACAAATTAGACAAGCATTAAACTTTTGCAATATGCAGAGGATGATTTGTTCTTGACTACCAGCATATCCCTTCTTTACTTAGGCGAGTTACTAATGAATTATTATTGGTAAATATTTCCAGGTAAAGAGCTCTTCTGAAATTCAGAAACTAAGTTGGCTATGAATGGAGACTTTTCAGCTATTTGACAGTGAAATTCAAAACTTTAGAACTCTTTATTTTTTATTTTTTTATTGGTTCTCTTATTTATTTACATTTCAAATGTTATACCCTTTCCTCATTTCCCTTCCAAAATCCCCTATTCCACCCCTCCCCCCTGATTCTATGATGATGCTCCCCAACCTGCCTACCCAGTCTAGCATTACACTAAGCTGGGGCATCAAGCCTTCACAGTTCTAATGGCCTCCCTCCCATTGATGTCCTACAAGAACATTCTCTGTTACATGTCACTGGAGCCATGGGTCCCTCCATGTGTATTCTGTTGGTTGGTGATTTAGTCCCTAGAAACTCCGGGGAATCTGGATGGTTGACATTGTTGTTCTTCCTATGGGGTTGCAAACTTCAAAATTTAACCCAGAATTGTTCCTGCCTAACGGAAATATAAGAACAAAGAGTGGAGCAGAGACTGAAGGAAAAGCCATTCAGAGACTGCCCCACCTGGGAATCCATCCCATATGCAGACACCAACCGCAGTCACTATTGCTGATGCCAAGAAATGCTTGCTGACAGGAGCCTGATATGGAGGTCTCCTGAGAAGCTCTGCCAAAACCTTACTGAAACAGATGCGGATGATTGCAGTCAACCATCAGACTGACACAGGGACCCCAATGGAGGAGTTAGGGAAAGACTGAAGGAATTTTAGAATTCTTAAACTTAAATGTTTAAAAACAAACTCTCTTCTACTCTGCTTTCCAAATCTCCTACTTAGGAGCAAATTTAGGAAAGCACAATTTGGCTTACTTGGACAGGTAATATACTCTAAAGAAGCCTGAAACTTCTAAACAATCTGGCCCCAGGTTTATACTGTTTGTTTGTTTTTTTATTTATTACAATACCTGTAATAAGGCAATGCCTGCAAAATTGAGTATGAGCCTATGAGCATGCATGAAATTCTGGGTTCAGTACACAGTGAGGTGGTTTCAATATGCTTGGCCCAGGAAGTGGTACTATTAGGAGGTGTGGCCTTGTTAGAGGAAGTGTGTCACTTTGGGGGTAGGCTTTGAGTACCTTCTCCTAGCTTTAAAACAGTCTTCTGATTTGCCTTCAGAACAAAATGTAGAACTCTAAGCTCCTCCAGCACTATGCCTTCCTGGATGCTAGCCATGCTTCCTGAATTGGATGAGAGTGGACTGAACCTCTGAGCTGTAAGCCAGCCCCAATTAAGTGTTGTCCTTTATAAAGTTGCCTTGGTCATGGTGTCTGTTCACAGCAATGAAAACCTAACTAAGACACTGAGCAAAAAAATCAGTCCATCAATCAATCAGTCAGTCTGTCAATGAATAATATTTAACTGGCTTCCCATATCAACTAAAGTTCTAAAAAATTACTATTACTGTTACTATTTTATACATTCAGTTAATGTACATCAGTGCCTTTTATCAGTGTCCACTTTAGATAGTTTCACCAACAACTGCCACCCAACATTTTCTTTTAATTGAACAGTGAAAACTATGAAACAGTAGACTAAAATAGTTTTTCTTGATCTAACTTGAATGTTATTTATTACGAATTTACTATCTGTTCATAATCTTCTACTCTTGGCAATCCCTCCAGGTTTGTCTGTGACTAAGAGTGACTGAGAAGACAAACATGACTGCAATGCTCCCCCGAGGGGAGTTCTGTAGATTCATGATCCTGAAAGGCTAGCTTTATCTAAAGCTCTGCCTAAACACCAGCGTGGCTCTCCCATGACTTTAAGATAAGGATCTTATTTTAGTGCCAAATATTGGGATGTTTCTTGCAAATGTATCACATCAATTACTAGACATGAGACTATACTTAATAACACTTAAGAAGTAATAGATGTACAACCTTTAAAATCATATGAATTTGCTTATATGTAACCATCAATTTAAAATTGCCACCATTGGTTAGGCAGATGTCTAGTAATGGTCATCAATTTATCCAAAAAAGATAGTGACTCTCAAAAGTTTGAATTAATTACAGCAGACTTTTGAAAATAGCTTAGCTTATTTTAAGTTGACTGTTGTGAGCCAACTTTCATAACAGGCATCATATCTTATGTGAGCATAGTGTATGATCCCACTCATAGAATTTAGTCTGATTAAGGAAATAAGGCATGGTATAATGAAAAAGTGACTTTATAGCCTCATGCTGTTAAAATCAAAGAATATAGATAAAAACATAATATGTTGTTTATTAGCAACGATACACACACATACAACACACACACATATACACACATATTGCTAATTTGTTTGTTTTTTGTATGTGTGCCTGCTTCCATATGCGTGGTGTGCGCACACACGTGTGTGCACATGTGTGTGGGTGTGTGTTAGTGTTTATATGTGATGCAATTATTCATGTAGGTGCATGTGAAAATTAGAAGATTTGTCAAGATATTTTTCTTAATAACTCTCTCCCCTTATTTACTAAGATAGTGTCTCTCATTGAATTTGGATCTCATTTCTTCAGCTCTAATAACTGGTTGGCAATCCCTGAGAATCCACTCCCCCCTTAGCATTCTGGGCTAGGCTACAGGTGAACAACATCATTCCTAGTTCTTGCATGGATACTGGGTTGCTGTACTCCGTGTTCCCATGCTTGCTAAACAAAACTTTACTCACTGAGCCATTGACACATTCTTCAGCACAGTTTCTGGAACTGAGCAAGTTGTATAACCTATGTATTGACACATTTAATAAAATAATTTGGTAGGTTTAAATTACTTTTGCTATTAAAAGATTAAGAATTTCAAATAGAATATTTAATAATGAAACAGTTATTTCTAATACAGTAGTTAACATTAATATTTAAAGTAAATATTTCATGTGAATTAAATTTCAGTTATTTACCATGAAGATTGTTTATGAATGATTTACGTATACAAGCCTGCAACATTTTTAGTATTTCTCCAAAGTTGATTTTTTTCTGAATGATTTTTTTTTTATTTTCAATTTTTGATATTATTCTATGATTAACTATGTGGTCTGAGAGGCTGTACAGACAAACCTCTCATCTTTAGAGAATACTCTAAGGCAATTACCCTACCAATTAAATTATGTAAATCTGTAGTTGAATTTAGTGGCTTTAATCATCCTTTTCACTTTGACTTCCAATTATGTGAAAGAAACAATTATACAAGATGATTTTGATGGCTGAACAGAATGATTTTGTAGGCTTCTATGAAGGAGGGACAAGAAATATGTTTATGAAGCAAGGGTATCTTTAGAATGTTTAATTAGACTTAATATCAATTATACAAAACAAATGGAATCTGGATCAATATTTTAAATAAAAAATGATAAGATATTCATTGATAAAAATACCACCTTCTTTTATTTATTTATTTTTTTTTATTGGAAATTTTTTTTTCATTTCAGATATTCCTCTATCCTTACCCACATATTCCCCCCTGCCTCAGGAATCACTATCCCTTCCCCATCCTACCTGCCTCCACGTGGTGTACCCCCACCCATCCTCCCCCGTACCTTACCTCCCCACCCTCGAATATTCCCCCCCCCACGATGTCCAGCCTTCATGGGACCAAGGATCTCTTCTCCCACTTATATATAGCTCCCTTGCATATATAGCTGGAGCCATGGGTCCCTCCCTAAGCGCTCCCAGGCTGGTGGTTTAGACCCTGGGGCTCTGGTTGGTTGGGATTGTTGCTTTCCTCATGGTGTGGCGAATCCTCTCAACTCCTTCAGCCTTCACTCTATCTTCTCCATTGGGAACCCCATGATCAGTTTAATGGTTAGCTGTGAGCTTCTGCCTCTGAGTATGTCAGATTCTTGCAGACTTCTAAGGAGACAGCTATATCAGGCTCCTGTCAGCATGTACATCCTGACATCCACATCAACCTCTACCTTTGGTGACTGCACATAGGATGGATATCCAGGTGGAATGGTCTGTAGACGGTCCCTCCTTCAGTTTCTGTCCTGCATTGTGTCTCCATATTTGCACCCTTGAGTATTTTGTTACTCCTTCTAAGAAGGACTGAAGCCTCCCCTACTTGGTCATCATTCTTCATGAGCTTTATGGGGTCTGTGAGTTGAATCTTGGGTATTTCAGGCTTCTGGGCTAAAATCCAATAATCAGTGAGTGAATACCATGTATGTTCTTTTGTGATTGGGTTACTTCACTCAGGATGATATTTTCTTTCTTTCTTTTTTTTTTTTTTTTTTTGGTTTTTCGAGACAGGGTTTCTCTGTGTAGCTCGGGCTGTCCTGGAACTCACTCTGTAGACCAGGCTGGCCTCGAACTCAGAAATCCGCCTGCCTCTGTCTCCCAAGTGCTGGGATTAAAGGCGTGCGCCACCAACGCCCGGCACGATGATATTTTCTAGTTCCATCCATTTATATAAGAATTTATCAATTCATTGTTTTTAATAGCTGAGTAATATTCCATTGTATAAATGTACCACATTTTTTGTATCCATTCCTCTGTTGAAGGGCATCTGGGTTCTTTCCAGTTTCTGGCTATTATAAATAAAGCTGCTATGAACATAGTGGAGCATATGTCCTTGTTATGTGTTAGAACATCTTCTGGATATATACCCAGGAGTGGTATAGCTGGGTCCTCAGGTAGTGATATGCCCAAATTTTTTCTGAGGAACCGTCAGACTGTTTTCCATAGTGGTTGCACCTTCTTTTAGACTTGAGAAAAAGTACAATGGATTTTAGTGCTTGGATAAATCTGTTGTTCCATGTCAAATTAAAAGTGCCTTATGCAGTGTTCCCAGTCTCTTGCTGAAAGGACTGAGTTACCCAGAGACGGACTGGAAACTGGAGGTTTGGGAGAGTAGTCCTAAGTTTCTGTTTCTCAGAATGAGAACCTGGATCCAGAACCTGTAATCAACCAATCTGGCAACACTTGGTCATCTGGCCTGAAGTAAGAATAGGTAGCTAGAATGGGTAGCAACCCCCTGAGAAGTCTCCAGAGACTAACCAATAGTAGAATCAGGTAGACCCCTAGAGAAAGAGCTAACCAATCAAGGTAAAAGGGCACATACTTCTCCCTGGAATTCCCCTAACTGTACAAAAAAGCTGGGCCTATGCCTCCACTTGGGTGGAGGGTGTCTATCCCTGAATGGGGAGAGCCCTCCATGCAAGAAATTCAGCTAAATAAACACTCTTTCCTTTTGCATACTATTTAAGTCTGGGGTCTTCCTTCAGAAATTCTTGGACCCTAAAACACATTTGTCCCTGTTCTTACATCTTGAGGTCTGGTGACATCCCTGACCCTAGTCACCTTCACTTTTCCCAGTCTTTAGATCTAAGCCAGGAGTCATATCCCTTATAATGCACATAGGCCTCTCTGGTAAATCTGCTTCAGGCTAGCCTACTTTTGCTACACCCAACATCTTTCCTATCTAGTTTGGTATGTTCCCTTGTCAACAGGCCACCTCTATCCTTTCCAAACCCATACCTAACTCAGACACATGTCTATTGTACTGGCTGTCAGGTGAGTCTCACAAACCCTGAACTCTCCTGAGCCATTCCCAACCTTCCAGGTTGGCACATTCCTTCACATTCTATACAAGACAGTTCGGTTTGTCCTTTGAATCCTAACATGACCTTGCCATATCTTGTCCCCAGATGTGCCATTACTAGAATGGTGAGTACCATAGATCCTAGCCTGTCTGCACTATATGCAATATTTATGACTGGTTGGTGTAAAAAAATCACAGAAAAAAATGAATGAATGCTTATCTATGCAGATACAAGAGGTACACAGAACTCCAAATAAATGAAAAGTAAATACATATTATGATTAAAACACTCTAAATACAGACCAACGAGAGACATTGGGACCTGCAAGAGAAGAACCATGTCACATATACAGGAAAGCTCCAACAAATAACTACTGATTTCTCAATGGAAACTTTGAAAGCCATAAAATCCAGGAGTAATTAGTTGCCAACCTAGAATGCTATACCTATAAAAACTATGTGCCCTATTTAAAATAAGAAAGACAATGTGATATAAGAGGGCTAAAAGAATTTGTGTCTACTGCCGAACTCACTGAGAACACTAATTCAGACTAAAGAGGAAAAAAGCATGGAGGGAAGGCAGAAGAAGGACAACAAATAAACTATCATGACTAAACAGAAATATGACTGAGGCACAGACAGACAATATGAGAGCAGTCAACACATATCTTTCAACAATATTTGAAATGTCAATGAGCTGATTAGGAAACAAAATAAATCCTTAGTCATCTATATAAAAATCATCTTATCTTCAGACATAGAAACCATATTAAAATGAACTTATGGAAAAAAATGAAAACTTAAATATCTGAAGAAAGAGATGCATGAAGACACTAAAAGTTTGATATATCTCCTAGCATTGTGTACTTGCATAATTAAATATAAAATTACTGTTCTACCAAAAGCAATTTACAGGCTAAATGTTGTCTCAATCAAAATATCTGTGCCATTCTTCCTAGAATTAGAAAGACATCCTAAAATTCATATGGAATAATTAAAAGCTATTCCACAAATAGCTAAACCAATTTTGAGCAAGAAGAGCGATGTTAAAATTCAAGGTAGGCTACAGGGTAATTCTTTAAGACAATCTGAATGGTACTGGAACAAAAACAGACAGCAATATAAATGGAACAAAACAGAAGATCAAAAGAGTTATAGAAAATTCATATTTGACAAGGATGCCAAAATTTACAGTGAAGATAGGATACATCTTCATCAAATGATGGTGTCAAAACTGGATGTCCACAGCAGGAGAAGTACAGTTAGACCCGTGTCTATGGCCCTGTCCCCAAATCCATTTCAAATGGATCAAGACCAACAAAACAAAACAAAAACCAAACAGAAAACTCAACAGAAACCTGAAACCGTTAAAAGGAAAAGTAGGACAAACACAGATAAAAAGCTCTCTGATTAGGACTCTAGTGGCTCATGGATTAAGGCCAGCCATTGAAGTATGTAATAAAATTAAGAAACTCTATGCAATAAAGAAAATATGAAGTTAATAGGAAGCCAAAATGGGAGAAAACCTTTGCATGCTGTGCTTCTGATGCAGGATTATATTTCAGTTATATAAAGAATTAAATAAATAGTTAAGAAATCAAAGGACCCAATCAAATAATGGGTTATCCACATATGGAATTCACATTAATAAAATAGTAAAATGGTTAAGAAATATGGAAAAATTGTTCATTCCACTTACTAATTAGAGATATAAAAATTAACGGTACTTGGTGATTGATCTTTGAAAGCAGAATGTCTAACATCAACAAAATAACTGGTAACAAACACTGGTAAGGTTGTGGGGAAAGAGGAAACCTTATTCATTGTTTTGGAAATGCAAACTGGTGTAGGTCCTATGTAAATAAATATGGAGAATTCTTAAAGAGCTGAATGACTAATGGATTTGCCATCTAGTCCACAAGTTCTTGCTAGTCATGTTCATTGCTATTAGTACATGGTAACAACTAGTTTAATACTTAAACTGATGAGTGGATATTGAAATGAAGCACATGTTGAGAGACATAGGATGGAATCCTATTCAGTTCAAAATTAAATCAAGAAATTTACAAATAAAAATATAGAACTAAAAGCATTATAAGTGAGGTAACCCAGACCCATAAAGACTTGTGTAGTTTCTTATTTGATACTCTTAGTTTTGAATCTTTAGATATGAGTATATAACTTAGAATAATTACAGAAAGTGAGAAGGAATAGGGACCATGGGGATAGGGGAGGAGCAGCTCTAGAGATTTGTATGTTAAGGCACTGGTGCTATGAAGGATGAAATAGGAAAATGGGGAAGGGCTTTATCTGGGTGAGGGATAAATGGTAATTCAGAGGCAGAGAGAGGGTTGAAGTATAAAGAACACTAATGCACTAAGGACAGACTCAGAAAGCAAATGTCTCATGCTGCCTTTCATTTGTGGATGTTAGCTTTGACACATATATGTCAAATAGACACACACACACACACAAACACACATCCACACATACATGTCCAAAGTATTTATATTTCATAGAACCAGCTTTATATAATTAGTTATTGCTGTCACTTAACCCAGAGAAATATCAACTGAATGAATTTTAATTGCTTTCTAGAAGCCATCACATTTCACATATGTATATTCATGTCTGTCAGTTGAACATTTCTGGCTTTTAGTATCATATGGTTATTGTCAATCTCATTATACTGCTCTGATTGAATCTCAATATGATTCATTCATCAGAAACTTTGAGAATAAAGAGAAGTCGATGGGGAGTGATACTCTGTGTGGTCACAGCTGTATTTGCGTTCAGTCTCTGCCTGTACCTAACTGCCGCCAGTGGGAAGCAATGAAAGGAAAATGAGGGCAAGTTTCCCATCATTTCAGGAAGATATGAATTTGAATTCTTTTACTCTCCAGGAGTTTAATGAAGTTTCAAAAGCTAGAATTACAATATCATGCTGGAATTTCATCTCTTGGAAATTCACAGATCATCAATTACATTGACAAGAAACTTAAAGCAGCTAATGCAGTGATGCTTTGTCCTTTTAGATGAGTATCAAGTTACCAAGCTCCAATCTAAACCAGAAACAAAGAAACTTCCTTGAGATGGCTAACAGCACTACTCAACAGAATACAGACATCAGACCAAAAGTGGATGAGCTTGAGGACTCTTATAGAAAATAGCGAAGGATGTGGGCCTAGAGTAGTGAACTGCACAGAGTCAACAGGTTAAACGAACCTGAAACCTTGAGCTCCAAGAAATCACGCAACCGTGGAGCATACCTAGTTACACAGATCTAGCTCATGCTGGACCTAGCCTCCCTGCACATAGTTGATAAACTGGCAGCTTGTTTTCATGTAGTCTAACTCTGAGTGGGCTACAAAACATCAGCCTGTTTATATATGTCTCTAGCTGGTGCCTCATTTGCCTCAATGGGAGAGGAACAACCTAGCCTCTCAAGACTTAAGTGGCAGGGGGGGATACGGAGAGGTTACTCAGAAGAAGATGGGAAGATTGTGGAGGGGTGACTGGACGGTTAAAAGTGTAATAGCAAATAAATGTAGTAATTATGATCATTATTTCAACACTCTCTTAACAAAATAGAAAAATAGAACTTTTAAAATGATTGATTCTGTAATAGTGATAAACTATTTTAATAGAAAAATACATTTTAATTCAATCATTTTACAATTTATTCAGTGAACCCATCTAAGATGCTATGTAAAATCTAAACATTCTGACATAGTCCAAAGCCTAAAATATAAAAATCAGTTTAAAATATTGTAATAAATGTGTCTTCATAAATAATGTAATTGGACCATCCATGATCATATATATATATATATATATTATATTATATATATATTTCCTAAAAGTGCAAAAGGATGTAAACTAGGCTATTATTTAATGGATAGAAACTTTTTAATATGAGATGTGAAGACAATACTTTGGAAGTTGTTCTGCTGGTTAAATTACATTTAATATATGAAATGGAACCTAATTATTCAATTTGTAACATTTGCATAGTAGGTCTTATACTTAATTAAAAACAACCTAGAAAAAAATACATAATTAAAAAAGCAAACGAAAATTTTTCTTTATGTGAAAATTTGAATAGTTTAAGTGTATGGTTCAATAATACTTCTTAGTATGCCTTGTCACCTAGCATATTTTACAGATCGTAAAGGCCAAAGAATGCTTTACTTGCTTGAAAAATATTACTCAAATAATGTTGAAAATAAAATAATTTTGATTTTGAAATTGCAACATGGGTGTCACAAAAGCCAAGTGAAAAATTTCTAGCTTTATGATGGAATTAATATGAGACATCTGTTTTTAAAAGCAGAATAAAAAAAAAAAAAGGAAAAAAAAAAGAAAAGAAAAAGAACCAATGTGTATTGGCATACAGTTTAGGCTTATCATAATCCAGATAACTGAACAACAATATCACATAAGATATGCTTTATAGTTAATAGTCGTGTGGTGTGTTTGTGTGTGTATAATAAGCGAATTTATTGTTTTAGGTTTTCATTGATAAATTAATTTGTTCACTTTATCTATCTGTATCAAGGCTTCCCTTCCCTCCTCTTTCCAGCCCCACCCTCTCACTTCTCCTTCCCCCTTTCCCCCTCCCTTTCTCTCAGAGAAGGGAGGCTGCCTTGAAGATCAACCTGTCTTGGGATATCAAGTTGCAGAAAGCCTAGGCACATCTTCTCCTACTGAGGCTAGACAAGGTATCCCCGTTAGGGGGAAGAGATCCAAAGGCAAGCAGCAGAATGAGAGGCAGCTCCTGCTCTTGTTGTTAGGGGCCCCCATGGAAAGCAGCTGCAAAACTGTTGCATATGTGCCAAGGGCCTAGGTCTGTCCCATGTATGCTTCTTTGGCAGGTTAATTGACTGTGTAGGTTTTCTTGACATATCCTTGACCCATCTGGCTCCTTCAATCCTATCCTCCACTCTTCCACAAGACTCCCAAAGCCATGCCTAATGTTTGGTTGTGAGTCTTTGCATCTGCTTGAATCAGCTGCTGGGTGAAACCTCTCCGATGACAGTTATACTGGCTCCTGTGTGCAAGAATAGCAGAATATGATTATAGTGTCAGGGTGGGATCTCTTTCATGGTATGGGCCTTAAGTTGGGCCAGTCTACTGGCTGGCCATTCCCTCAATTTTGTCTCAGTCTTTATCCCTGCACATCTTGTAGTTAGGATAAATTATGGATTGAAGTTTTGTGGCTGGGTTGGTGTCCTCATCCCTCCATTTGAAAGTAATGCCTGATTATGGAGAGGTTGCTGTTTCAGGGTCCTATTGACTGTTGTTAGTAGTCTTGGGGTCACCTTCATAGATTCCTGTGAGTTTCTTTTGTCTTAGGTTTTAGCTCATCCTCGAGATGCCTCCTGTGAACTGATTCCAAATGTTTCTCCTTCTGTCCTACCCTGACTTGAACCTTCCTCTTCCCTCTCTAACACTGTTTCCTCCCTCATATCCACTTCAGATATCTTATTATTTCCCTTCTGAATGAGATCCTCCTTGTTACTTAGCCTCTTTGGGACTGGTTATCCTGTATTTTAAAGCTACTGTCTATTTATAAGTGAGTACATATAACAGGTATTTGTTTCACATTATTCTGGAATTTCATAGTCAAATGTTCATGTGCCCAGGTTCTAGTGAGAGGTTCACTTCCTTCTGAATGCTTCCCTAATGGAATGGTTCTTTCAGTTATATGTATGACTGTTTTATTGTGCTAATGTGGTTACTTCTAGAAGACTCCATTCTAATATCATTACCTTGAGGCTTACATTGTAATATACAGAATGGAGAGAGAAAAACTTTTTAGAAACCAGGAAAGCATAGTTTAAGAAGTTTAGTAAAATAGGAATCAGTAGTGAGGCTTACCAGGAGAAAAACAAAGGAATTTCATAAATTGTTCCTATATGAAAGTATCTAGTAATGCTTGCTTCTCAAAAATGAGAGACAATTAGAGACAGGTTCAGATACGCACCGAACAATCAAGTGAATATGGTTGTATGACAATGGGGAGAGCAGACAAGGAGTTGTGAGCACTGATGATATTCACCCCATTCAGCACAGACCAGGGGAAGAAAATAAAAATGCCTATGGTCTTCAGAGAATCCTTGTGAAATTGAATGACCACTCTTTGCACTAACTTCTAATTTATTAACATTTCAACTCTAAAAATTTACAAGGAAATGGACATAGAATCTGTGAAATTTTGCAAAGACAAGAGGAAAGACAAGGACTAATGAATGGTGCATTATGCAGGCAATCCACAATACTAAAACAACAACATGTCAAATTATGCTTTGGAAAATTGAAAACACATTTAATAATGTGGCTAAAGTAAGATCAGATTCAGAGTTGCAAAAACTCTAGAGAATATGAGGATATTAAGAAATAGAGAGTGAGTGAAAATATCAGGCAATTTTCATGAAATCCAAGTATTTGCCATTTCCTCTCCTGAATAGGCTTAACCTGGAACATTCCTATAGTTAACTTTATGGTGGTGATATTTTTGGGGTCACAGGTAATAAGAGGTATGCCATGTCTCTGAGGATGTTTCATGAGTTTGATCTTTTTCAGTCTAGAAATCCTTATGTATAAGTAAACTTATATGGCTCTGCTTAAGCCTCTCAAGGCCTCATCTTCATGGTAGACTAATATCAAACACAATTCTGTAATGTCTTTAGGAATTATCTAAGATATATACTATTAAGTCATAGAAAATTACAGATGGATTATAGAGGAAAGTTGTGAATATTTTCCTTCTCTCTGAAAAGATATAAGTTTAAAACAAAGATTTTAGAATATTTTACTTAGGGCAATTACATGAAATTGGAGGCATGGTACTTGTCTCTGTGGTATTTGTGCTTTCTAGTCAGCCAAAGCTACATAGTGAGTATATATTCACAAAAGTTTTCAACATGAAGTCATTGCTATAGAAATTCCAGGTACAAGAAATACATTATTGGAAACTCGATCCCGTTTATCAATTGATTTCATTACACAGTGAGTATCCAAGGGTTAGAGATGCCTGCAAAGCTTAGTGCTTCTTTCATTTAATACATTCTAATATTTACTGAATAATAAAAAAATACTTTTAATATTTAAGCCATTGAAAGAAAGAAAAATAGAAATATCTTTAAAAACTAAACCAAGAGCATAATAACATCAATAAAATGATAAATAGCATCAGACATATGTTATTATTCTTTTTTGTATTAGAAAATCAAAGAATTAAGGAGTCAGCTAGACTATTAGAATCTAACTGTTCTCTATTTCTTTCACATATTTGACATGTTTTTTCCCATGTGTAAAGGCTCAAAAATAATGCAAAACAGCAATTTAATGACTTGAAAGAATTAAATTGTTAGGTTCTAAGAACTTAAGAAGCAAATCAATGCAGAAAATCATTTCAAATCTGTTGACTAATTTGTGTTGAGCTAAAGTCTTCATTGTTCTTTGTCACATTTTAACCCTAGGACTTTTCATTGGGATAAAGCAATTTTTTTTAAATAAAATTTAACTTGAATATAAAGGAAAACAAATGAAAATTTCTTGAGTAGCATGCTTCTATAAAGAAGTCCAGAAAATTATTTGGAAAGGCAGGGCATAGATTCTACTGACATGATATGATATATCATTTATCTTTGCATTTACTGAAAATATGGGTTATCTGTGAATGATACAATGGGTATTTTTTTTATCAATGCATTTTTTAACTGACTGATAAGGTAATGATAACATATAAGTGAATAATAAAATTCTTGCTCTTTTACTGTCTATAAAAGAGTTACAAATGTTTAATAAATAAAATTAAAATATGCTTATAGTTCACTACATCGAAGTTCATAGATAATGTGATCATGCTTCAGATCCACACCAGAAAATTCAAATGGTTTTTGTACTTTTTAGTAGTTGAAAATATAAAACAGAATGATATAATTTCAAGGAATATATAAAATTCATGGAATTTAATTGGCACTCAATTGTTTTGATCTATTGGACATTGCCACAGTATTCCATATTGCAATTTTGTTTTAATGTTACCATTCAGAACATTGGGCAGCAAACTTAAAGTATTTACTCTTTGGCTCTTTACAGAAAAATGTTGATTTGTTTATAAAAAAGAACTTTGTAGGTGGTATCAGAGAGCAGAATGCGGGACAATGCCATGAAACTATTAAACTAGGAACTCTCATTTCTCCATGTTTAACATTGCCCCATAAAAGTCACAGATTGTATGTGATCCACTTTTGTTTGTAACAAGTCAGGAAATGGGAAACTAGAACTGTGAAAGCCGATAGGATATTCCAAATGATTTAATTACAGATTGTCTCTAGTTCTAGAACAACATGACTAGCCAGGGAAGACACCCCAACCTACAACTTCTCCTACTGACTAGAGAATTATTTCCTACAGTGAACATCCTGACTATACTTATTGAGAATCTGCTTCAGAGTCTGCTTCTGTCTTGCTTGAGTGCAAAATATTGGGGCCATTGGGAACAAAGTCAGTAGTTTAGATCTGTTCACGTCTCACCTATATAGTCTTACTACCTGCTCTGTATGGTATGGCTATAAGCAAAATTCACAGACACTGGTCTTTTCTTGAAGAAGAGTGAAGACTGGTACAGGTACATTGCTTGTAGTATTTTTAAAGAGTTGTCTAATGGACAGGTTTTGCTTGAATATGAATGCTAATAAGAAAGCATAAGATGTTGAAAGTCACTGAGATCTGATAGAAATAGTTGTAATCTATCCGTTTAATATGGGCTTTTCAGTGTAATTTTCAAGTTATTAGTCTGAATTTTCCATATTAGCATTGCCATGGGGCATGCCTAATCTAGATGTCATTGCAGTGAGCCTCTGAGAATATCACGACTTTTGAAGCTTTCTGTCTCCTCAGAGGAACCATGTAGACAGAGGCCAATGTAGCTTGTTCAACTCTGTCTTAGGATGAAAAAGAGACAAAGCCGGCACATATGTAGAGTTCCGTCATTTCAGGACTGTCTGAGGTGTGGCTGTCTGTCTTGGGGACTTAGAGCACTGATAAGACCTGACATATCCTAGGCTTTGAGTTACTGCTAAGAAAAGAAGACAGTTTTTTATGTCTGGAACTCCAGAGAAACTCCAAAGGAATTCTAGAGTATTGTAGAGAGGCAAATGAAGGAGAAAGAAGAAAGAAAAAGACAAAGAAAGAAACAAAGAAACAGGAAAGTTTTCCAGTTGAGAAATATGAAATATATACACTCAGGACCAGATGCTTTCAGAAAAAATTTTTTTGAAAGTCTCCAGAGATAATTAGCTGGTTTATTTAATAAAACTATTCAAAAATGTATCTTATCAAGAAAGAACTAGTTGTGTTTTTGCAAATGCAGAGATCAAAATATAAAATGTATAGGATACTCACAGACATATGAAAAGACAGTCTAAATTTAAAAAAAAATTTTTTTAGAAATTGAGCTAAAAACCAAAGATATGAATTTCCTTAAAATATTTTAATATGAATGGACATGAAAACATTCAATTAGCTCATAAAAAATAATCATGAAAAAAATAACCAAAGAACCAGAGAGATGTATAAAAACAATCACACAGAAATTCTAGACTTCAAAAATTACAACAAAGGAATTGAAAAAGTACCCAGAAGAATTGGGCATCAACATTTTCAACACAAATTATGATCAGCAAACAAAAAGACAAGGCATGTTAGTAACATCTGGGCAGAAGAGTTTTTAAAAAATTGTGACCAGCAGAGAAAACCTAGAAGATCCATGAGATAGAATGAAATAAAGTATGTCGTGTTAGTCAGAACTCTCTAAGAAGCATTCTGACGGAGTGAGTCTGTCTAGACAGAAAGCAGAGTTACCAGAGTGTCTACAGGCTAGACTGGTGTGGGATGATGAAAATTTTAAACAAAGAAAACTGCTAAATTACTTCTACCAAAGAAAAGCTTCAATTAGGATTCTACATAGCAACTAAAATAAAACATTTACATTTGATAGCAGCAAATTATAGAAATGCATAATACTGAAGTACTAATGTGATAACACACAAATTATCTTAAATTTTAGTATAGAAGGCAAAAGATCAAAAGATAAAAATATGTTAATGATTTCACATATAAAAGGATGTAACTTGCGATATCAATAGAATATGCTGCTATGAGTTAAAATGCTATTATATCAATAGAGCCATTACTCTATTATACTCTAAGTATACTCCATATACTTCTATGAAGAGCATTTGTGTGGGATTCAAATTGATTTATTAGCTTGAGATATGGTGCTGAAATTATAAAATATTTTATATGTGTTGAGCACAAAACAAAACACTTATAAAAGGTAAACAAAAATGATAATGAGGTAAAAATGTCATAATAAAAATTAGAATGGTTGGAAGGACATAGATATATCCAGATATATGGCTACAGTTTCGTACAACTGAGAAAAAAAATATGTCTTAAATATATGTGTTTTATAGTTAGCTTACATGTTCTCAAACATATCAAAGGAAGTGATTTAATGATTTAGGAAGATATAACAAAAAATATGTAATGCGTTTAAGAGTACCTTAGTTTGTATTATTTGACAATTCATTTGACACAACTTTTGTTATTATAGGATCCAATAGCAACAGAAAAGGATCTTGGGAAACCCATGGTTCCACTCTATACCCCCTCTTCTGTACCTATCCTCTCCAGATCTGTAGGATGTAGCTTGTTTATCATTATCATAACAGCTAATATCAACTTAGAAGTGAATACATACCAACCATATGTAGGAAAACTGCTAATTAAGGTTGAATTCTACTATTGACTGATAGCTTTCTGGGCCCAGCAGTAATGGAGGATTCCCTTCGTTAGCAAAGTTTCTTCTTCTCTGACCTTGTGCAAGGAATTCTAAGCCCCCATACTTGCCTCTACCAGAGGAATGTCATGTAGCCTCACAAAGTTCATAGGACCAAATTTCTTTCTCCTGACAAGACTTTTTCAGCCAGCAACTGAGATTCCTGAAATGCTTCCCCATGCTAATGAGGCATTCCAAGTACCCTAAGCCTCCAGCCAATGACATTTGCCCATCCTAGATGTCCCTACCCTCAATCCCCAAAACATTATAAGCCGTCTGCCACCCTAAGTAAAGTTGAACTGCCTACTGACAAGTAATTTGGTGTGGTTTATTCACCATATGTACTCACAGGGTTTCTGACCCCCTGTTAGTTTCAGCTCACACTGCCCTTATGGACCCAATCAACTGATGGGTCTGCAAGAGTGGGGAGCCTCACACCATATTTGTCTTTCTACATGGGAAGGGACATAGAATAGATTCTGCAAGTGGACTGTGGGCAAGTGGGAACAGGAGGGAAAGAGTCAGGTTGAGTGGATAGAGAGAGTGTACTGGGAGAGTCACCTGAACTGGGGACAGTTTGGAGATGGTGTGAAAACTGGCTCAGTGGAACTTTCTGGAAACTATGAAAGTGACTTTAGTGAGGCCTCTGAGTAATGGAAGATACAGGTTTGAACTGGCTATCTTTAGTATCTAGGCATAGCTACCAATTGTGGGACTGAGTTGTATTTGGTGGAGTAGTTGGCTGAGGGTGTCCTGGGGAGATCCCTAAACACCCAGGCTGATGTTAGGACACAAAGTCACTCTCAGAAAACTGACAGTAGTGTGTGTGTGTGTGTGTGTGTGTGTGTGTGTGTGTGTGTGTGTAATTCCTGAGGACAATTTTCATGAAGCTCATTGAACTTAGAGAGGTGAAACTGTTGCCTGCATGAAGCCTTCAACCCTCCTTTTTAGTCACTTTGGCAGGGAAAGGTACTCTGCATGCTAAGGAAAGGTAAATCTGGACATCAGCCCGGTCACAAAGTCCTCCACCTATAATCTGTCCGCTTGCAAGGTGTCTGGGCAATAGTGGCTCAAACTTTTGGGAGGGTAATGCTGCTTAGCTTGAAGCCTCTCACAAGAGTAACCTGTGTACTACACTGCTTGAGGGCTAGAATCATAGTCTGGATGCCCAAGACATAGGCTAGATAAACACAACTGGAAAGAAAATCAATGAAATGATTCTTAATGATCCTCTGCTATACTCATAGATCAGTACCGTGTCCATATCATCAACAACTTCCACCTACAGCAACAGCAATGTGCAAGACCCAGAGCCAGATGTTATCGAGAAAAAGTTTTAATTGGAGTGTGTCTACTGAGTTCCTCTCCCTTGAAGATCAGAGAACACAGTGGAAGAGGGAAGAAAACTGTAATGGGTCATAGAGATGAGACGCCAGGAGAACATGGTCCACTAAATCAAGTAAGCCAGTTCATATTGGCTCACTGAAGTGGCAATCATGAGGCCTGCATGGTCTGTGCCATGTCTTCTGCATGTATGTTATGGCTATTAGCTTGATAATTTGTCAGACTACTAACTATGGTAGCAAGTATATTTCTGATTCTTCTGCCTGCTCTTGACATACTTTCCCTCCTACTAGATTGCCATATACAGCCTCCATATGAGAAATTTCTTCTTGTCTTATTGTATTTTGCTTTGCCCTGGTTGGCTGTCATCTCTTGGAGACCTGCTCTTTTCTAAAGAGGAAATGAAAGCAAAAACAAAAGATCAAAACAAACCAAGTGGAGTGGGATGGGGAGTGGATTTGGGGAAGAGAAGAGTTGGGATGGGAACTAGGAGGAGTGGAGGGAGGGAAAAAGAGAGAAAAATTCACCCAAAGAAACTGATCTTAGAATTTCTTATAATTTCCATGGAACCTTCTACAGTATCTCTAAAGAAATATAACTCAATGATTTATTCTTAACATTATGTTTTGATACCTCGTAAATGGTAATATGCCAGTGAGATAGCTTCACAAGACAAAATAATGAATATGTAAGTTAATCCTTGAAATTATTTTAAAAAATATTTTTTAAAAATTCTAAAAACACAAATATAAGAATTCTGCTCATGCTTTGTTAATTTAATTTAAATTATATATGAGTGCTGGGGTGTTGTGTGGATACATGTGTGTGCTGATGAGCTCGTCCAGCATGTCTCTGTGCAGAGCACAGGTGGATGGCAAGTGTCTGCCTCTAACAATTTTTAACTTATATTTTGTGGTTAGACCAGCTGGCCAGCCATTCCCTGGAACCTGCCTGTCTGCACTGGTGAAATGCATGCATATGCCAGTATTCAGCTGTTATGTGGGCGCTGCAGATCCAAAGTCATATCCTCAAACTGGTCAGGTTTTGCCCATTGAAAAAATCCCACCAGATCAGATTTTTCTTCATTCTTACAACTGTATAAAAAGTTTATAAATTTTGGCAAATGAAGTATTTGGGAAGAAATTGTTGACAGGTGGGGAACTGGAGGACATTTTTGTTGAGAACACTATAAACATTCTGCATAACTTTTTACTTAAGTTGAAAGTGATAGGTAAATAAACTGTTAGGCAAGATGATAAAGGTGAAAAGACCAATTACTGGCTCTCAATTTATTTCCAAAAATGGAGCATATAAAATATAGCTAACATTAATATTTACTAGTATTAGGGACAATCTCTAGTTTTGCTCATTCAATTTGAAGTTAGCACAATAATTTGCCTTTCTAAAATTTTCTCCATGGTTGTCAATGCCTATGGTCTTGAGATCTTACATTTATAATTAATATGAAATTACTAATAAATAATAAATAGATAGTTATCTGATAGTTGGTTAGCTTGGTAGATTGGTTGGCTATAATCCATAGATTATATCATATCAACAAAAAATTTAAGATTTTCTATTAAAATTAGAATTATAGAAATAACAATTTTAGTCTCATTCCTGTAACTGAAATTGGTGAGATTTTCAAAGATGCATTAATAGATGTTTCTATAAATTAATATAATTAATATATTTATAAAGTATAATATAATTAAATTAAGGTTACTAAATACATAAAACATGTAACCAGAACAAAACAGAAATAGAAAATGGCAAATGGATAATTTTTAAAATAATTATTTCCTACCCTAACTTTTGTAATAACTACAATTTTAAATAAAATTGCACTTCAGAATTGTATTATATAGAATTTAAGTAAAATTATATTATGGAAACCAGAAATTTTATCCTTACTGTTTTTAATTTCTATGTATTTATCTAGAAATATACATACATATGTTCGGACACCAATTCCACAGCTCTCTTATGGATATCAGATGAAAATCTGTGGTTCTCTCATTCCACCATATGGCATCCAGAGATTGAATTAGGTTGTCAATACTGGTCGAAAGAAACTTTACCTACCTGTGCACCTTATAAGCTGGTTCCCATAAATTTTATATTTGGTAAATTATAATAATATATATCATATATAGTATGATTAAATATATTCATTCTACTAACATCACTGAATTCAAAGGAAAATAATTTTAGTGATATTTTTAAAGGTTAAAAGTGACAATTACACAGACATACATATATTTTTTCTTTCATTTTTCTTTTAGATTTTTTATTTATGTGTGTGTGCATTGTCTTTGTGCATTTATGTGAACCACATTCCTGTCTGGTGTCCAAACAAGTCAGAAGAGCATTTCAGATCCCTGGAACATGGTTTTGAGGCACCATTAGGTGCTGGGAACTGAATCTGCATCTTTTCCAAGAGTAAATTCACTCTTAAGCACTGAGCCATCTCTCTAGATACTATATAATTATGTTTTGATATTACAACTACCTCATCATTGAACAAGTCGATCATTTTACTGCCATTCAGATTTCCTTGAAAGTCCAGAAATAGAATGAGGATTTTATCTGACAGAATTATACACAATTGGCATGATAATTATTATGAGCCATCTAACTGAATACATCCATCATTACTTATAGATAAAGCCTGAACACAGGATGCTCAACAACATATTAAGGGCATCAACTTATATAAGGGCAATAGATTATTTGTTTTATCTTTTGATTAAAATTCATATAATCACTAAATACATATCCATAGGATTTTAAAGTCATTAAAACCTTTTAAATGACCAGGAATAATCTAAATATATTGAATCAGAAATGAACAAAGACGCAGAAGTTTCTATAGTTTTGTTAGAGTTGGTGACAGGACAAGTTGAATATAAACATGAACACTCAGCCCAAGACAGTGCCTTTGGCTTCTTATTGCTATTTGTTTTGCAACCTTATGAAACAGAAGAGTAACTTCTGCATAGACATGAGAGAAATTAACCTAACAAGAAGCAACTAAAGATGTTGCTTTTCCTGAAGGTGCCCTGAGGCTCAGAGGTGAACAACATCCTTCCATGAGGTGAAGGTTGGAGTTACTCTCTAGGACAGGGACAGCCTGCTTCTGGGGAAATATCCAATCACAGACCTGCAGCTTCTCATGAGAAGACACTTGATTGCACTTGACTTGATTTTTTTATGATGCTGTAAAAGGTACTTGATTGACTGGTGTTTAAAGTTAGATTCACTGTCTCTTACTAGTACTTCACAGTTGAAACTTAACTCTTAAATATTACATATCTTCTATCTTTAAAGATAATCTGGATTTTAAAATATTAAAATTCAAGAAATAAAGTATGTTTCAAAGATGTGTTGTTGAGTTTAGACTGTGAGTAGTGTTTGGAAATAAACAGTAGCAATGGAAAATGATGGGCATGGAAAAGTGAGAACACAGAGTTCTGTGGATACAGAATGGAGGGTGGATCTGGGAGGATAGGGAAGAAGAGAAAACGTTCAAAGCAAAATGTGTGAAATTCTCCCCAAATAATAAGCGTATCTTTAATGTGATAATATCTTCTGCTATAAGAGGTGCTTCTTAGCTACTCTCCTTGAATGTTAGATGGGTATATAAAAGCAGTAGCTGATAAGGAAATGTTTGCAAATCCAGAAGAATAATTTATTCAATTACATGTGAAGTCATAGGCAGAACACTGACAAATCAAGAACCCCACAGTGGAGAATCAGATGTAAGGTTCAAATACTAGACAGTCTATTGAGACTGGGGATTGAAACAGGAGAGGATCTTTCAGAGCCAGATCATACCTTGTTCAGATCCTGGATACTCCTGGGTCAGGTATGTACATAATACTTGCTATTGAAAGTCTTATTTTAGTCCTCAAATTTTTCTCTGAATTTTGCATAAGAAAACTTGACTCAAAGATATTTAAAGTGCCCAATGAGATATAACACAAAGAAAAAAAACAACTTTACCTACTTTATTTTAGAAAAGTGTAGTTAATTTTTATTCAATCAGTTTTCTATATTACTTTTTATATGTATTTGTTTTTTTTTTTAGTTGGCACATTGTCACAGTATGTAGTGGCAGACTTCACAAGACATCCTCCCTCAAATACATCACATATCTTGACCCTATTAATGTTGTGTACCTCCAAACTCCTTGTGGTGGTTGGAATGAGAATTTCTCCCATAGGCTCACATGTCTGAATGCTTAGTCCCCAGCTCATGAACTGTTGGGAAAAATTAGGAGATGCAACCTTGTTGGAGTAGGTATGACCTTTGTAGAGGAGGTGTTCCACTAGAGTGGGGGTTAAAGTTTAAAAGTCCTTGCCTGGCACAGTTACTCTTTACTGCTCCCTGTAGATCAGAATGTAGCATCCCCAGCTACTGTGCC
Source organism: Mastomys natalensis (assembly GCA_021653895.1). Taxonomy (NCBI): domain Eukaryota; kingdom Metazoa; phylum Chordata; class Mammalia; order Rodentia; family Muridae; genus Mastomys; species Mastomys natalensis. Next base: position 161,839 of record JAJTUV010000977.1, on the reverse strand, counting down.
AGCACTTTGCCTCTCTACTTCTGACAAAGATGATTATGGACTACTTCTCTGAAGCTGTCAACAAGGCCCCCTAGTAAAGCATTCTTTGCTTCACAGAAACAGAACAGTAACTAAGACTCGCCCTTGCCTCATTTCTGCAATAGCCTTCTTTCTTCAGATAGTCTCACCTTTTCTTCACATCAAATACATATGAAGTGGAAATTTCTGGTTTCTTTGGAGACTCAGTTGTGTCGTGATGTTTTTCAGGAAGCTTCCTTATGAGAGGATGTTTGCTTGAAAGAGAATGGTTTGCTGAGAACAAACATGTGATGTTTTTCTGGAAGCTGTCATGTGAAAAAGCATGTGATATTTTGCTAGAGTGGATGTTTGAGAGAACATATGATGTTTGGAAAGAGTATAAGAATAACCCATAGACAGTACATGACACTCTTGTAGTGGTTTGCCTTGCAATGCGTCACTGGTCTTCAGTGATGACACTCTTGCATTTGTTTCATGTTTGCTGGTCTTTGCTGATCTTCACTTGTGATTTCAAAGACACCCTATGGTACTTTGACTGCTTCTTACTGCTTCCCTGTACTCATGTAGATTTGGCAGAGTTCTGGTTTCTTCTGGATCATGCTGCTGCTACTGATTTGTGTTTATTGTTTTGGACTGTACTGTTGAAATTGTGACAATGAATTGCTTGAAAAAACTACTTCTAAATAGCTCCACACCCCATTTCCTATTAACCTTTCTTTTCTCCTACCTCTGGTACATAGACTAGAAGGGAGGATGAAGCATTTACCTTTCATTCAAGTAAGATTTGAAAAATCTAAGCCTACAGACTTGCTTTGTCTTTGTATTTACACAAAATAAGATTGATAAATATATTTGCCCAAGTTTGATTTATTTTACTTAGTATTCCCGGTTGCATCAGTTTCCTTTTGAAAAAGGTAAGTTAATCTTTCCTTATGACATATTTTTCATTTTCTTTATCTGTTTAAGTACCAACACACATATATCCTATCATAGGATACAGTGAACAGTGGTATAATAGTCCTTGATGTTCAAGTATTACTGAGGTTTGTTCACTTAATGTCCTCTGGGTCTAAACCCAGCAAGATACAAATCAATAATAAAATAGTTCTACTACATTTTGAAGAACCTCTAGCAAGATGCCCAGAGTTATAAGAACAATTACTTTCCAACAAACAAGGTTAAAAGTTCTGTGTCCTTGAATCCTCATCACATTTGATAATTTTTTTTTATTATAATCACCATTTGAAAGGGTTGAGGTGGAATTTCAACATGATTTTAATTTACATTTTCTTTACAACTAATATTATTAAACCTTTGTCAGACATTTATTGTCCATCTATAGTTCATTTTTGAAAACTATTTGTTCATTTCATAGGACCTTTATTGATTGGACTGTTTGATGTTTTCTTATTTAATTGTTTTTCTTATAACCTCTAGATATGAAAAGATACTGTCAAGTATACAGCAAACAAATATTTTACTTCTATTCTATAGACTGTCTTTCCTTACATGCAATTTTTATAATAATTTTTCTATACACTAGCTTTTTAACTCAGTATCTCGTTTGTCTGTTCTTTCTGTCATTATCCGATACATTGGAATCATTTTAAAGTCATCTGTATCCTTATATGTGGAAGTGTTTTCTATGAAAATATCAGAGTTTCAAGTCTTACCATTAAGGTCTTTGATCTATTTTGAATTGATTTCTGTGTAGAATGAGAAATAAAGATCAAGTTTCATACCTCTACTTCAGATGTCCATCTCTGAATCTTGTGTCTTCTCTTTGGGTCTTTTCCTTCTGTTGGTTTATCTTGTTTAATATTCTTTTCTTAAATTCCTGATATTCTCTCTTAGACATGGTCAGCTCTGGGTGAAGTTTTCCTTGAATTTCATATTTGTTTATTTGACCTTGTCATTTCTAAACCTCAAATTTATTTTTTCATTATTTCTATCACTTCATGTAATTAATTATTTCTATAGTATATTGATATCCTTGTTTCACCTAGCTGTTTTCTTTTTGAAGTGATTAAGGAATTTATTTATATACTCTCTCATTTCATACAATGTACTTAACAATTATTCTTTTGAATTACTTGGGAATTTTATTGAGTTCACTCTTTGGAACCAACTGCTGTGTTAATTCTCAGAGAGGTCCTGTGAGCCTGATTTTTCCTGAGTTACTCCACTTGGTATCACATATCTGTGATTCTTTCTATGGTTGGATTTAACCCCATCATTTCAGTTGAAGTATTCGCAATGTTCAAGTGATACTAGTTTTCAGTTAGATTGATGTGTTCTTTGCCATTGGATGTAGAATGTAGCTCAATATGAAACCACGATGCATGTACTCAGAATACAAGGCTGGATCTCGTACACTGTTCAAAGTAGAATACTGTTAGGAGGCCCTATACATAAGGGGTCCCTTTTTGGATGATAAATTAGGTACAAATCACACCCAAATATCTGTTTGCACAGAGAGATCTTTTATGAAGTAGGAAAGAAAAACAGCAGCAAATGACCATGCAGGTGTAACTGTTCAGTAGCAGTAGAAAAAGGAGAGGTCTGTGTTAGAATCAGCTATGATGTGGTGGTATATTTTGATTGGGTGTCTTAATCAGGTGATCCGAAGGGGGCTGTTGATGGATGGACTTCAATATTTTGATAGCTGGACCTTGGTAGAAAGCCCCAGGAGGAAGAAGAGGCCCAATATGGGAATAGAGCTTGGCGATTAACTTTTTTTAAATTCAATATTTTATTTATTTACATTTCAGATATTATTCCCTTTCCTCATGCCCTCCCATTAACCCCCTATCCCATCCCATCCTTCCTCCTCCTTTTTTTTACTTTTATATCATTTAAATTACATGTAAGTATTAAGGTCAGTTCTAGGTTGAGGAACTAGCAATACAATAGATGCAAATAGTCAAGGAATAAGCAATACAATAGACCCAGCTAGTCAAAGAACTTGTAGGACAATAAACAAGAGTCCTGTGATCACTCCTGTGATCACTATTTCTAAGGGCTTATCAGGATGACCAAAATATCTGAGCCTACTTCCCTGTCCTAGCCCAAAGTCATTTTCATTCCTGAAGCCTACTTCTTTGTTCTAGCTTAAGTTTTAGATTCCTGCCTGTAATTACTTCTTCGTTCTAGCCTAGGATTTAGATTTCTACCTGAAGTTACTTCTTTGTTCTAGCCTAATAAATAACTTTTATTTACAAACGACCCAAACTAAAGTTTTTCTAACAAAGTAATAATGTTTTAAACTTAGTCTAAAATACTATTTACTTTATTTATCTGATATGTGAGATCATATGAGGGCAAAGGTAGACATTGATTCTGTCTTTTCTAATTGACTCTTTTGAGACTGGGTCTAGCCTAGAGATAAACTGGCAACCAGTAAGCCTCAGTGATTCCCCTGGCTCTGCCTATCAGCACAGAAGTTATAGATTTGTGTCACACCCATATGTGCTCAGCAGTGTCTGGCAATACTAGCACTGACTTCTTTTTTAATTTGTATTCCTCTTAACATGGATGATGGCATTTGAAATCAGACTCTCCAATAGCACTCTCTTGGTGACCTATCTTAGTAGTGCTTCTTTATCTTTGAGAACTCACACATTCTATGTGTATTACAGTCTGGAGTCAAACTGCATGCTCTGAGTACTGAGATGAGAGGAGTACAGTGCACAGCAGAATAATCCTGTCTAAATATAAATATATATTTTGCATAGATTAAGAACATAGCTAAAGTAAGCTGTGCCACCACAGTACAAGTGTCTGACTTTACATTAAAGCTAAACATCAACAAATTCTGTTCCCCCATCTCTCTCTCTCTCTCTCTCTCTCTCTCTCTCTCTCTCTCTCTCTCTCTCACACACACACACACACATACATATATACACACACACTCACATACATATGTTTGTCTATTATCTATCTATCATCTATCTATCTATTTATCTATCTATCTGTCTATCTATCTACCTACCTATCGCCTATCTATCTATTATCTATCTATCTATCTATCTATCTATCTAGCATCTATCTATGTATAAATATAATACATATATCATAAGTATGCAAACATATTCTCCTCTAAATCTATGACCACATGGAAGTAAACTGGAATTATATAATTATTAAATCACAGGTTTGAAAAAGAGCTCCTTGAGGCAATATGGAACATAGAGGTGCAAAGCAAAACATCCCTTAGCCCAATTTCATGCTGGTTCCTTTGAAATGAATATCCACTAACCACAGACAACATAAATCACACTTCCTCTGGGATGCTCCGGCCATTTAGTCCTGGCAAATTACACTCTTCTCAGCCTCGTGAAGGAACAACTCCTCCATTAGACTGCACATTCCTCTGAATAAGAGGCCATTAGTCTTCGTTTTCTCAGCATTTAGCCAGTTTGTGGTACTCTGTAAGCCAGCAGTACTATTTATCAATCCTACTGGGAGGTTAAATATAAATGAAACTAATGTACAGAAAAAACTTTTCAAATGAAAGTCCTTCCCAAATCCTTCTAACCCACATACCACAAACAGTGTCAAAGAAAAGTAGAACCAATTGCAATAATTTAAAGATTTGGAAAATAAATGAGAGATGTTTTAAAGGAAAAAAGAGGGTAGATATGACCATATACGTGTGCTAATGTCCAAAAATAAATAAATTAGAAAATTTGGAAAGCAAATATTTTTTAATAATTTCTCTCATTATAGATAATACATATTTACCTATACACTGAATTGTAAGCTACAGGTATGACTATGTATCTGAAATACTATGATGTCAACATAAATGTAGAAAACTGTAAACATTTTAGATAATACTGAGTTAGAGAGCATTCTTTTTTTTTTTTTTTTTTATTTTTTTTTTTTTTTTTTTTTTTTTTTTTTTTTTTGTTTTTTTCGAAACAGGTTTCTCTGTGTAGTCCGGGCTGTCCTGGAACTCGCTCGGTAGACCAGGCTGCCTCGAACTCAGAAATCCGCCTGCTCTGCCTCCAGTGCTGGGATTAAGGCTGCGCCACCACGCCCGCATTAGAGAGCATTCTAACAAAGTTATTTTTCATTACAGTTACTGTCCCTCTATTTCTATCTGGAAGCCTCACATTTCACTTGCTTTATAGTTATTTTAAGCTTACATCCACTGCATCGCAATACAAGTTTATTTACTAAGAATTAATTCCACTGTGTCTCCTTTACTTAATGATTATTCTGATACAAAGTAAGATAGATGATTGAGGTTCATGTTTTACATGTCGGTAAAACCTTTGCAGGCATGCATACCATGCATTCAAACCCACACATCTAAATGTAATGTTACATAAATATTTTTCTACTGTGGATAGTTGATATTATACCAGAAGAAAAATATTTTATATTAGTATTTTCTTCCATAAAACTGATTAATAATTAAAAAAAATCTGGATTAATAAACAGATATATTTCTTTATATACAATGATAAGTCATATGTGAAAGTTTATAAGATTTGAATGGTCCAATATTTTCAAAATTATTGGAATGGCTTGTGCTGCATGCAATTACAGAGACATCACAAAGACACTGAGGTTTTTTTTTTATTATTTTGTTTTCATTTCTATAATTCAAGAGTACAAGAAATTCTTCAAAGAACATTGAATTTAAATTTTCTGTTCTAAGTTGCACGACTTTCATCTCTTCTCTTAATTTATAATAGATAAGGGAAAGAAAGAGTTAGTTTATTTTGTGACTTTTGCTAGAAATCATTTTCCTTGACTATGTTTTGACAAAGTTAGAATTTAAAAATAGTTTTGAAATTTACTATTCTATAGGAATGACTATTTTAAAATACTTAAATATTTATACATGTTATTATCTTAGAAACAAGAAAGTCCATACTTCAAAGGGATTTTAAAAAGTATTTACACAACCAAGAAACAATTTCTAATTTTCTGTGGGATCCGAAAAAGGCAAGGCTTTAATACCACAGTGTCTTCCTTTTTGAAGATGATCACCTTCAATGATGTTTGCAGATGAGGAAAAATAGCAAAAACCAGCAGGAAGAGAGGAGAGTGAGCCAAGACAAGAAAGCCATTTAAAGGTCAACAACAAAAGATAATTTCTGTTGCAATGTATGAAAAATAGCTTCTGCTCATGCATAAATGCCAACATTGGAAGATTGTTATTGGGATTATCAAAGGGGAAAAAGTTCTTTTTGGTCCTGTCAAAGTACTGACTGAACAGTTCCTTTCTACAAAATAAATCAGGTTTTTAAACAGATGGTACAAAACCTGGGAGATTTTATGTTCCAACTGTAATGTATGTGACAAACTTATTCACAGTTTAATGCTACTCACAGGTACATTTGCCTTAACTTTGGATGTAAAATACTACTGTAAACCCAGGTCAATATCTGTGAGCTTTTATGCTAGACATGGCAAATGTAGCTAGATATGGCAAATATAGACTATATTCAGCATTATCCCTCATCTTCTCTCTTTCATGTGTATTAGAGCAAGGCTATGGATTGAACAGAGACCCCGGATTGCCTTCGTTTCGTGAGCTCCATAATAAGGCTTCAGATCAAGAGCTGTCTGCAGAATTTGAAAGCATAGACGTAAACTGCTCAACTTGACTGAGGGTCATCCTTAATTATGGTATCAATGCCTTTCTGAACCCAATCTTATGATTCAAATGTGAGGAAAATTATGTCTGCCAGCAGTGATGCTGAGGGAGGCAGGGTGTGTTGACAATGAAAAGAGGCAGGGAAAGTATTGAAGAAATTTGTGATTAAAAATAAGAATGATAATCCATTGAAATTTCCTGCTTTGTTACAGGAATGCTGCCCCATTCAGATCACTTCCCATAGTTATTTTAAAATTAAAAATAAATGTATTACGTGTGTGTATATGAACAGGAGTGTAGATATATCCACTGAATGCATGCGGAGGTCAGAAGACAACTTGTGGAGTACTCTAAGTACTTTACCTTTCCATAGATTCTGGGGATCAGACTCATATCACTTGACTTCCAGAACTGGTGCTTTTACCTCAGTAAGCTATTTCTTCAGACTTTCTCCTAATTATTGAAAGGAGTACCTTTAACAGATATTTTCAGGGAAATGGTTTATAATTTTAATTGCATTCCTGATCTATCTATCTATCTATCTATCTATCTATCTATCTAATCTATCTATCTATCACCTATCTGTCATCTATCTATCTATCTATCTATCATCTATCTATCTATCTATCTATATCTATCTATCTATCTATACTATCCATCCTAACTTCAAATTTAGAAAAATCTTCCTCTTTAAAATCCTAATTGTAACATTTTATCAAGGCATTAGTTACAGTTATATAAAAATCAGAACACTTTTAAGAGATCCATGTCAGTAATTTTTCTCTCAAGCTATTTTCTTTGAGAGATTTTCCATTTCACTTGTATCTGCATCTCTTTAGTTGTTTCTTCCTTTAATTATCTTAGAAATGATGCTCTCACATACTTTATGACTATTATCCCAATGTTTTAAAGTACTCAACTTGAATTTTGTCATTTTCCATGACAAAAACTTATTCATTTTTCCTACGAATAGAACAGATATGAGTTGTTCTGAAGGGATCCTACCATGGGTTTATTATTCTACTTTCTTACAAGTGAGAATGAACACTTTGGTCATACGGTACAGGTGGTATTGGCAGAGATTCTTGCTTTATGATTACTAACTGCAATTTGACCATTTCTGAATATACTAGGAGAGAGGTTTGACAGTGTGTAAACCCAGTTCTTTTTCTCCTTCAATTTATGACCTATTTTCATGATTGCATGCGTATATGAAGTTATATAGATATGGATCCTAAATATAACCTGCTTAGTTTATATAGTTCTGCTTATATGTATGTTTTCAAGCCTGTTTTTTGAAGAAAGAATTAATACACAAGGAATGCATTCATAGACATGCACTAATATGTATTTATTTGTACATTTTTGACGTTCATCACAAGTATACATAAAGAATCCTGCTATAACATGCCTAATTATATTTTATAGACAAAATTTGCCTTTATACTCATGGCACTCAGTGTTGTTGTCACTTTTCTGATACAGATAAAATTTTCAATATAAAATTTTGTATAAATGTAAAGTAGTTAGTTATTCATACAATAATGTTAAAAAACTATGAATGACAAGATATTTTGAATTCAAAATTAAGATATAACCAAAATATTTGTAGGAAATGTAAACTTTTCTTAATAATTAATCATTTGTTTCATAGACTTTTGAAGAAATCATTGAATTGACTATAGGTCTTTAGATACATTTTACTGAAAACATATATTTATTTTTTTCAGATGGCATTTTGTATTTTTCAATTTTGTTGGTATAATTACATACTTTTCCAAAAAGAAAATAAACCAACAATGAATGACATATATGGATATTAACCATCATTCTGTGTTAGATCACTCTGTTCCACTTTCTGTCCTATTTTGAGTTCTACTAACTATTCACTGAAAAAATAGGATTAATGCTTTAATATATTAAAGAATTGTGGATAATATAAAATTTTTCATAAGTCAGGACTTCACATGGAACAGCCATTACTTATGAAATATCATAAATATTCAATCCTTTTGAAATGTCTAAATCTTTAAAAAAGTTAATCCCATATTTCAACATATAGTCTCTGAGAACCATGGCAATGCATTGAAGTTATTTTTTTAAAAAATATTCATGATGTATCTTATGAAGAAGTAATTGAAATTATTATTTAAAAATTAAATACTCAAATATCCTGAAAGGAATAAAGTAGCTCACTTCAAAGTGAAGTATTTTCCTTCTGTCTCTATTAAAATATGGTAGATACATTTCACATATTTCAAATACTGAACCACAATATGATAGCTTTAAATTCGAAAGCAATTTCTATAAAAAGAAAGCAGTCATTTTACTAATAAAAATGTTGAGGAAGAATATAGAATGCTTTTGTTTAATGTAAAATCACTTTAATAAATATTTTTATATCTTGGAAACCTGAACTTGAAATTATTCTATTATCTATAGTTAAATATTGTTAGCTAATATGAGATTGTAATAGTACTGTAGATTTGTAGACCTCAGAAACTGCAATTTCAAATCCTAATCACTTGAGGAAAGCTAACATCATTATAAAATGAGTCATGGCTTCTTTTTTGTTTCCCATGTATTCATATTAAAACTTAATGAACTCTGTTGTCTATCTAGGTATGAAATAGTTGATATCAAAAGCCCCATGTGTTACCTTAAAATATTATATTACTAAATATGTTAGTGATCATAAGATGATTGGTTGAGTTGTGTTCTATCATGGAGGCCTTTGCCATTCATTTTACTGATAGTGCTTATTAACCAAATAGTGGATACTGAAGATGTGGGGCTGTGACAATTACCTTACATGAGACTGTTAAGATTAGAACATCTGTAAACTGTTCTATTCATCAAGAATTTCTCTGTAGCTCATTATTTAGGGCAACATTTTACCCATTAATTTATTTCAACCAATAAACTAATTTTACCAAATCTGATGCTGGTTATAAACTTCTTGTTACTTCAACAATGTCTCATAATTTCAACAGGAGTAGATTCTATATTCAGAAACTAGGTATTTGATATATATAGATATCAAATATCTATATCATCTATCTATCTATCTATCTATCATATCAATCTATCTATTCTATCTTCTATATTATATAAGAGAGAAATGAGAGAGAAAGGGTCATCTCTGAGTTTCAAATGTCACTCATTAAAGTTCTGTCATAAGATTGCAAGTATCTAAACACATCTCAGTTCCATGATCTCTTCACTGAAAAGAAAATTAACTAAGATTTTTCCACAAAATTTGAAATCAAGTACTTCCATATTCTTCTGAGCATGCTATTTACTGAGCACAGTAGCGTTAACGGACCCAGGAGGATAACTTCCTCCAGAAAGCTTTTCTTGCATCGGAGGAAGAACCATCTTTGGCAGCTATAGGTTTTTAAAATCTTAGACCAAAGACTGGCAAGTCACAGTTACATTTTGTTTCCTGGAAGCTGTGAGAGCTGACATGAAAACAACTGGATATGCATGGGTCTGCATCAGGGCCTCTGCATATACTCTATAGCTTTTAGTTTAGTACATTATTATTATTATTATTATTATTATATTATTATTAATCATTCCATTCATTTATATCTCAAATGATATCCCACTTCCAGTTTACTACTTTACAAGATCCCATCCCACAAACTCCCTCTCCTTCCTCCTTTTTTCCTCTATGAGGGTGCCCCCACCCTCCCCTGCCCACACAGAGAGGGATCCATTTCTCCAGAGACATAGGTAACAGAGGATGGCTTTGCCTGACATCAGTTTAGTACTTCTATGGGAATCATGGATATGTAAACTAGGGGGTTGTTGATTCTGCAAACTTTTCTTGGTGCTCTTTTACTTTTGTCTTGTTTTGGTTGGCTTGTCCAACTTCAATGTAACAATTTCGTTTTATCATAAATTTCATTGTATAAATAAATTAATTATAATCATAAAAAGAGAGAAAAGAAAATATGATATTTGTTGTAAATTTCTCAAGTTGGATCCCCAGGTGTACTACCATGAGAAATAAATTTGGCAAGTGTTTTATTTAAATATTTTATTAATTTTCTTTATGTATAGCAGTGTGTGTGTGTGTGTGTTGTGTGTGTGTGTGTGTGAATACCTCATATGTGAAATGCATTAATTTCCTTAGAGCTAGAGTTATAGACACTGCTAGCATCCCAACATGAATACTAGAGACCAAACTCAGGTCCTTGAGAAGAGTAGCAAGTGCTTTTCCTTTTTGAGCCATCTCTCTAACTTTTTGAAATTATTTTATATATTCTTGTGGAAATAGGCTCAAAAGTGGATTTTTCAAGTGTTCTGCTAATTATGCTATGAACATATATGATGTTCTGTAGGTTTGTTGTTCTATTCACACAGAAGAGAAACATGGCTCCTTGCCATTCTTAGAGACCTTAGGTTTTTTGGAATGGTTAATGATAATCAGTGGTAACTTCATATTCTATTCTATTCTATTCTATTCTATCTATTCTATTCTATTCTATTCTATTTCTATTCTATTCTATTCTATTCTATTCTATTCATATAACTATTCTGATTTCTATAATCCACTTTCATCTTTTTTTCTGGAAAAGTCAAATATATTTGGACTTTGACTGATGAGTACTGTGTACATATCATTTCTACAACTTTCTCTTTAGGTTATCCTCAGCCTTTTCCATTGTTTGCGCTGTGGACATTTAGCTGGGCACATACTGTTCTTTATCTGGTTGTGTGTTTGACGTGAAATTCCAGTTTGCCTCAGGCATGGCTGGGTGATAACTGCATGAAAAGAGTTAGACTTGGAGTGTGGAGATAGTATAGGCAGGCAGTTTCCTAGGGAACCCACTAGACTAGACTGGTGCACACAGGTCTTTATTACAGAGATGGCATGAAAGGCTGGTATAGGAGCTGTGTATCCAGGTCTGGGCTGGGTTTGTGGAGATGACAGAGATCATCAGGAACTAGGTGAAGATAGTGCATATGCTACATGACAGAGGTAATCCTGGGAGTAAGATTAGGGACTGAAGTGGGAAACATTCAGTAAGAACTCGCCAAGAAAAGCTGAGGTTGATACAATTTGTCTATAAGTTTCTGTAAGTTTTATTATTAGGCATCATTCAAATAATATCAGCTCTATATACTCCTTTTTCAATAAATAGTACAATACAATTGTGTATATATGCAAACCCCACTTATTTCTTTTGAAAGTTTTCAGTAACTATATAATGAAGTAATCAAATTTGCCATTTATTACTATGATATTTTTGTCATTCATTATGTCTTGTAGTTGGATAATATTTAAATAATGGCCTAAATAATTAATTATATCACATAAAATTTAAAGTGTGTCTTACATCAATAATAACTATTACAGAAAGTAGTTCTTTGTCCCACCTAAGGCGGCCGCGGCTGCGAGTACTTCCGGTAGTCAGGAGCGGGTCGCGGTGAGCGATGGAGGCTGGCGGCGGCGCAATGACCACGCTCCGGGCCTTCACCTGCGATGACCTGTTCCGCTTCAACAACATTAACTTGGATCCACTTACAGAAACTTATGGGATTCCTTTTTACTTACAGTATCTTGCGCACTGGCCAGAGTATTTCATCGTTGCCGAGGTACCTGGTGGAGAACTAATGGGTTATATTAAGGGCAAAGCAGAAGGCTCAGTAGCTAGGGAAGAGTGGCATGGACATGTCACAGCTCTGTCTGTCACCCTGAATTCCGCCGGCTTGACTTGGCTGCTAAACTTATGGAGTCACTAGAGGAAATTTCAGAAAGAAAAGGTGGATTTTTTGTTGATCTCTTTGTAAGAGTATCCAATCAAGTTGCCGTCAACATGTACAAGCGGTTGGGCTACAGCGTCTACAGGACAGTCATAGAGTACTACTTAGCCAACAATGGGGAGCCTGATGAGGATGCGTATGATATGAGGAAAGCACTTTCCAGGGACACTGAGAAGAAATCCATCATACCATTACCTCATCTGTGAGGCCTGAGGATATTGAATATATAGGCAGTGGTTCTTAGGCAGGTGTTCCAGACAGTTTGTGGACATATTATTTTCATAGGATGATCTTGGAGCTCTTTAGGAGGAAAGTAAGCATTAAGTCTTAAAGACTTCAAAAAAATGCAGGCTATAAACTTACTTCAAATCTTATCCTTCCAATGAGCATAGTATACATGTTCGAACTGTTTGCCATAGTAAAATTCAGTCAAGGCAGCTAAGTCAGAAGGACACAGTTCCACTATCATGGTTGACAGTACATGCCAAGGAAAGACTCCCTCCGTCCTCCTCCTAAATCCTGTGCCTGAGAACCACTGCTGCACATATATAAATATAAATATAAATATAAATAAATGTATATATATTATTTTGTATTAATCTGTTAATTGAAGCTTTAAAAGCATATATGAAATGTATAAATCTGAGATGCTATAGTAAAACACATTGTTGACTATGAAAAAAAATAATAACTATTACAGATAACATTTTCTCAGAGGCTTTTGATAAACAACACAATTTGAAGACTGTTTCAAGCAACTCAGTTTGCCCTATTTTTCACTGAGGAAGAGTTCGGATGAAAGCGTAATTGCTTCTTGGTGCTTTCATTTTCTTTTATACTTATAGGTCAAATAAAAGATTGAAATATCATTGAAAACTAAATCCTGACGCTTCAAACTCCTAAGTTAAAAATTAGAAATGCTGAGAATTTGAACCCTTGAAACTCTTCTGATATACAAATTTACATTTCCTTAAAAGTCAGAAATAATTCTTATACTGAATAATTATTAATATTTTTCATAGGGCTTTTATTCCAAGGGCATATAGAGTCCTATTCCATAAAAAAGAAATTTAACAAAACTTAGTATACCAAGACAGTGTACTTGAAAGTATTAAAACTACAAAATATATCTATTATATCTTCATGCTATGTATATAAACACATATCTTTTATATCTCACCAGAAGGGAATTTAAATATTAAGATAGTCATTTATATCACACAGGGTACAGCTAAAATTGCCTTAAGTTTTAAGCTCCCAGCAGTGCTCTGATAGAAGTCTGCATCAGCCCAGGGAGTAATCCACCACAAACAGATGACCTGCTCATCTCCTAACATAAAGGATCGGAATTCAATCTGATGACTGTGAAGCCCATAATTTAGACAGAACACCACTGAGATTTTCATAAATTTAAACTACAGAGCAAGTGATGGGACAATATTCCTTTTTATCACTTATGCATTCAGTTTTGGTTTATTCTAATTGCCAAAATACACCATTTTTATTGGATTTCTTCTCAATCATACTATAGTTTCAAAAATTCTTAAATGCAATTTGATAAAATTACTTTAGGTCAACACAAAACCAGCAAATATTTATGTTCCATAAGACCAGAATTGAGGTTTTACATGAAATTTTCAGGTCTTTAATTATATGATTTGAACATGTTATTTTTTAACAATTAATATGCTTATGTGTCAATGTGATACTAAAATAAGTAAATGGAGGACTCTTATATGGAACTTTTCATACTTATATTTATTCTGCTCAAATAAAACTAAGAAAACACAAAGAAAATTCCTAAAATATAAATAATGATTAATGAAAACACATACATATAATAAACACAAATATTGGCAGCACAAGTAAATATAAACTGTGGTGTCTTGTATTTGTTTCTTATTGATTATCCAAATATTTTCAACGTATATGATTTAGTACAGATATTATAAAGTAACTGCTCTTATTCATACCTGGAAATCAGACTTCTGAAAAGATGCTGGTCTAAACCTTATCCCAGTAGGGTTGTTTTGGTGAATGTGCTCAGTTCTAATCTCATTAATTGTTTAGTGAAATAATGAGAAAGGAATGTGCAAAAAAAATTGTTCAAAATCTTTTAGTGCTAAGAGTGAATATACACCTACTCAAAGATTGTCATGTTGATGTGTGAATGAGTAATAACGAGAATCACTCTCATGAGACATTTACCTTTCTTTTTTTAATTATTTTATTGGATATTTTATTTACATTTCAGTTGTAATTCCCTTTCCTCCCACCCAGAAATCCCCTATCCCATCCCCCCTCCTCCTGCTTCTGTGAGGATATGCCCCCACCCACCTTCCCACTCCCACCTCCCCACCCACGATTTCCCCCACACTGGGGTGTCCAGCCTTCACTGGACCAAGGACTTCCTCATCCATCTGTGCCTAACACTGTCATCTTCCCCTACATATACACCTGGAGCCATGGGTCCCTCCCTATGTGCTCCCAGGATGGTGGTTTAGACCCTGGGAGCTCTGGTTTGTTGGTATTGTTGCTCTCCTCATGGGGCCTAAAATACTCCTTCAGTCTTCTCTCTCACTCCTCCATTGGGAACCCCATGATAAGCTCAGGGTTGCTAGCTTCCTCCTCTTATAGTCAGGCTGGCACTCTAGAGAACTATGTCAGGCCTTCAGCTGCATTGGACCATAAGGTTACGCTTGAAAGCCCAGGCATGATACCTGGTATCCTGACGTATGCCACCTTTGTAATTACAGTCACATTGCCCAGTGAGTCCATGGACTTTGGTACCCCTTCAAGTTTCTGTAGCCACTTTTGGTCTCTATTTTGCCCTCAGATTTTGACCTTCTTGGAATTGAGTTTGGCTCATATCCATTATCAGTGAGTTCTGTGTTTTTTGGATTTTCAGCTTGGCTAGATATCAATTATCAGTCCATATTACCTTTTATTTTGATGTTACTCTAATAGTGATTATATTCTAGTTGCCATCAATGTACCTAATTTTCTCAAATTCATTTTTTTATAGGATTAATGAGTTCGTTTGTAAATTACGCTATTTTCATGTATACATTGCTATGTGAAAGACATGTTCCTTGTTTCAGTTTGAGCATTTCTATAATGCAGGGTGTATGACTGGGTCATCAGTTAAGATTGGAAGGCAAACATTCCGTTAGCTATAGCTTTAGCTGGTCAGTAAAAAAACACTCCTATAACATACATACAATATCAGATTGTCCATTTGGGCTATTTACTACTTTAAAGAAATGAGGAAAGATATGTATCCTATAGTTAGTTTTACATTATATGAGTGAACCCATTGGATTACTCAAATAGTTGGGATGAGTTAAGGTACACAGAATTGTTCTTAGTAGTTTTTTGTATTAATTAGTGTAACCCAGGTCACTATTGAAGTGGGGATGTATCTAAGGTTACCATAAATGTTCTTTATTTTTCTTTATTATCATATTAATTCCATTATTATTATTTCTCATCCACATATTTATCATTTGCATATTATGCATTTATCAATAGATACGTCAAATATATGCACATATATCTACAGAATCACGTATCATTGTAAAATTCTGTAATAGAGAGATAAATGTAGAATTACATGTATAATTATAGGTATGGATAGACATCTATATATATTCATATTAAATATAATTTTTTAATTATACAAAAAGTGAGTATAAAAATCTATAACTAGCCACAATAGAAGGCAATAGAAGAGTTAAGAACACCACACACACACACACACATACACACAAAACAAGAACACAAAAAACAAACAAAAATCCAAACTAAATCAAACAACACCAACAACAAAACACTACATAATCAATTACCTCAGCCCAAAAAAACCTACAGAGACTGAAATATCAATCAAAGAACATGCATGGGAAGGACATAGGCCCCCTATACATATGTCACAGATGTGCAGCTTGTTCTTCATGTAGGATCCCTAACAACTAGATCGGGAACGGTGTTTCTTTCTGCTGCCTGCCTTTGGATCCCTTTCCCCTAACCGAGCTTCCTTGTGTAGTTTCAATTGGAGAAGATGTGCCTTGTCCTCCTGCATCTTGATGCGCCAAGGCGTGTTGATATCCTTGGGAGGCTTTGCTTTATCTGAGAAGAAAGGGAAGAAGATAGGGGGTTAGCAGAGGGGAGAGGAACAAAGTAGGAGAAGAGAGAGGAGAAATAAATTTTTAAAAAGTTAAACTTTTTCCTTCTATCAGCACCTTCATTTTTATTCATTTGTCAACTGCGTCTGTGGAAGTAGGCAGAGGATTAGAACATGTGGTGCTCAAGTAAAACTTAGTAGAAGAAATCTTAAATTTTATGAACTCTTATAGGCAAGGCTAGGACTGCTGTGAAGGAATTCTGTGAGAAAAGTCTACTTATTGAAGTGAATTTTTGTTTTGATAAACAATGATTATTTGTTATAAATGCTTCTGGTCATAAGTCCTGTTAGTTCTTCTTTTTAGTAGAGCAAATTTTTCTTATAAAATATGCTACTATTTCTTTAAAAAATATCATAGAATATACAAAGGTATAAAATCCTGATTTCATTAAGTGTAGGATTGTGGGGTTGTAGTTTGTGCTTGGGTCCTGTTGGGCTGATATGTCTGCCCCCCAAAAGGGGCTAGGGCCACCACTCAGAGAGGCAGAGGCTCCATAATTTGTGTTCACTCCATGCTGGTGCTGCCCAGACGTTGGGCTATGTGAAGCCATGGGGTACCAGAGCTCTTGGGTTGGGGTCCCCAGGCCAAAAGGTGGCCAGTAACTGGTTGATTCTCAGGCCCTTGGGCTCAAAGCTGAGAGGCTGCAGAATGGTTGAGACAGATGGGGGGCATACAGGCTAGATTTACCCCCAGCTGAAAGTGGGGATGGGGAGAAGCTCTGGCTGTGTACCTTGGCCATGAGGGTCTTAGGTCGAGGGACTCGCTTGGCTGGTTCATGGCTGGCTCGGCTTGCTTGCTTGAGGTGGTGGCCTCTGTGGCTGGAAACATAGAGAGGTCATCCTTGAGAGATTAGATGGCGGCTCCATAGTTGATAACCTTCTCCACAGTTCCCCACGGCAAATCCCAAAGAAAAGAAATATGCTATGACCTTAAGATATTTATTGTCATGGTGGAAAATGGATGAAAATTATATGCCAGTTTCAGAGATTAAATACATTTGCAAGGAGGAGAGTCTGGGAAGGAATACTTAATTTGGCTATACCCTCTGGTATCTCATATGGAGATCTGTCTTGAGGCTCTGTGACCTGTAGTCATGCCCTCTACCTGTGAAGGGGCTAGTGAGCGTTGTCCTACATGCTTGAAAGGCCCAGATAGATGGAGGTCTTTGGCCTCGAGTCAGGAGCCTGGAGTCTGGGAGCATGGTGAAATGCTTGCTGTCTCTTGCAGGGAAACCTGCAGGGTCTCCGACCATCTCTAGCTGATACTCAACCAGAAATCATGCTATCCATTCACAATCCTACATAGGATATCCTAAGTTTTTTAGTGAATTGATTTGAAACACCAAATAAGTGAGAGTTTAAAATGCATGCATGAATGGCAACTGAATTTTTTTCTTAACACGTGTGAAAATTGACATACATACACCTACTCACACATTTGCTGTAAATAAAGCATTTATCACTAGTCCTTCCCTTGGCTATGGGCGTGAGGATTAGTTTTAGGCTTTCTTTAGGGTTCTAATACATCTATGATTCCAGAGCTACCAAACCTAACAACACAAGAAAGCTATGCCTCCCACTTCATTGCTTTTGTCCTCAGGTTTTCAAACACAGGAATTTGGGGTGGATGCACATTGATTAACTCCACTTTTGAATTATCATACCTTTAATTTGATTATTTTTGCTGTGATTGTCCACTCATGTTTTTATTATGCCAGTGTTTGTTGAATCCACAAAATCAAATATAAGTACATATATTCAATCTATGAATTCAAAATGTTAATGTGTGAAGACATTAAGCAAGGCGGCTAAACACACCATAAAATTAACAAGACTGTGTCAAGACATTCTATATCAAGGCAAGCAAACTGAAATTATATGGGCTAAATTTTGCAGTGCATTTTAATTTGTATTTCAATATAGACTGGGGGAATTTGAATTAGAAGATGCCATGGCATTTCATTTCACAGAAAAAAGCATACATGATCACCTAAAAAATAAAGCCCACACAGAGATGTGTAAATACTGATGTGTTTAAAATCACTTTGTAAAGACAAGAATCATTGTATCTCAAATGAACTCCAAGGTAACCCTCAAGGAGGTTCTCTGGATCTCTATTCCAGGTGTAGTTGTCCAGGGATTGCTTGGCAGAGGGCTCTGTGAGATGATAATCTGCTACAGTTTGTTGAACAGGTTGTGATGCTCTTGAACAAGGCCCCACAGCCAGGCAGCAACTAGTGACCTCTAAACAGCCCAAAGAACTGGAGTGGAGAGAACAGTACCTAAACTACAAACAGAAGCACAGGAAAAGCACAGCATCTGATGTAGGTCAGGTGGTGTTAGATTTTGGCTCCAGAGCTTGATAAATCTGTCCTTGCAAAAGTTCTTTAAACTTTTTGATCATTTGAGTTGTTATATAAAAATGGAAAATCATTTTAATTTTCTCAAGGCTCCTACTTGTGAAGTATCTGTCTTCAGTGCACAATAACAATAATGACTATTATTAACAGAGTTCATGACAATAGTTTGAATAGCTTTCCATGTGTAGATTTAAAAGATGTAAATCAGAGTTTCTGTTATATAAAGGAGGTAGCTGTGACCTTGTCTCTGACATGAAACTGTCCATTTGACAGGCTCATTCTCCAAGACAGTTCAGATTAATGTATGCACCAAGAAACACAAACACATAACAAAAGGTAAGCACGGCATTTTATCATCTGGAGAGACTGAATACTTAATAGGGAATGAGATAGTTAATTCTCTCTCTTTGTCTCCTTCCTTCCTTCCTGTCATTTCTACTGTTTATTTGGGGGATCTTGACTCATACATATGAGGAAATACAAAGAAAACAATGAGGGCTACAAAACAAAGAGGACTACATTAGACTTCTTTCTATTTGAAAACTGTTATATCATTTTATATGTGTGTGTGTATGTGTATGTATAGGAAACCATTACAAGTTCTCACTGATATACAATTTCTTCTGACACACACACACGCACACACACACACACAAACACCATACAACATTTCTTCTCAGTGATATTTTTCTTCTAGAATCTTGTAGCTAAGAGTGATTGGATTTTAGGACTTAAGGTACTAAGAGAATTATCTGCCAAACCATTTTTTCTTCAATAAAGGCAGTTGACTGGTCAAGATTAAGGTCTCTGGATTTTCCACTCATTAGCTCTTGTGAGACCTGACTCATCATCCTTGAAGTTATTGGCAAAAGTGAAGCATGGCAGAGTGACTTTGTAAGAAGTACATCAGAGGGTCGCTATTTATCAGCTTATTTGCTGACTTCTCTTGGCTTGGCTGGAATGGATATTTAACTGCTGAGGCACATAGCTGAGGCAATTGAAATTTATGATATTTTTGTAGGTCACCTTTAGCATAATTAAACTGGAGTTAATTATACATATATTTTATTCTACAGGTAATAAAGACAAAGTAGGCAGTACATTCAAGATAGTATAAGCTCAGAATAGGCTCAGAATATCATATGTACAGACACCCTAAGCTTCCACTCATTCAGACTGATTTAGTACCTGTCACAAACCTACAGTGGCTGCTCAGGAAAATACTGAATTTCATTACTACTAGTGCATTCAGTTTTGGAACAAAGCTACCTCTCCAGTAAATCTATATACATCTAAACCTTAAATGAAACAATGAAGAAGGAAGATACATGGTCAATGCCCTTGAAACCCAATGACATCATCATTGAAGTTCTGGTCTGACACATTTATTTTTAATCTTCTGATCTCTAAACTCTTAGTTGACTACAATGTTTCCAGAAACTGAGTTGATTACAGTTCCCACCTGATCTTGTCTTAGTTTTCTAAATGCACTTTAAAGTTCTTCAAATCCCAAATGTATAACAAAGGCTCTTTTCTATTTATCACTCTTGTGTTTTAGTGAATTATTTATTGCCATTAAATAATTCACAAAGTGAATTATGATAATTTTCTATAGTTTGTAAAAATGCCCCAGTATCTAATAAGATGTGCCAATTTTATTGAAATTTGGTTTCACCTATTTTAATGTTTGAGTAGTTCTGTAAAGCCTAAGAGTTTCATTAAGTTGCAGTAGTAAAAGGAACGGCAGGTGTTGCATCCAAGAAACAACTTCAGTAATAACAAAGGTAATTGGAGGTGAAGCATCTTTAAATGAATTCTAAGGAAAGACTTCTGAGGGAAACTCAAGTATAATGAATGATTGACCTCCTGCCTCAAATGACATTTTGTCTCCATTTCCATGAGTTGATGGTACAAAGATCAAAACAAGCAAACACGATCTTTTTTTTTTTTGGTTTTTGAGAAGGGTTTCTCTGTGTAGCCCTTGCTGTCCTGGAACTCACTCTGTAGACCAGGCTGGCCTCGAACTCAGAAATCCGCCTGCCTCTGCCTCCCAAGTGCTGGCATTAAAGGCGTGTGCCACCACCACCCAGCAAACACAATTTTAATAACAGGAATTTAAAAGGTTTTGTTTTATTCCATTTTCCCAGAATACACAACAATTATTTTAAAATATTATTCTCTGATATCATTATACTTAAAGAATGATATTGGTGTAATTTTGGAATTTTTAGTAAGAAAATATATCCAATTAATTATAAAATTAAAAAATCATTTTCTTTAAATTTATTGTTTTTCCTTATACATTTGGTACTATTCACATATTTCTAATTGAATTTACTTACAGTTAAACTACCCTCTTTATCATTGTTCTACTTCCGTAAAGAAACCAATGCAACTCTTTTAAAATAAAGTGTTTACTTGTGAGGTTTGTTAGTGTTTCAGAGATTTAGTCCATTATTATCAAGGAGGAGAACAAGATATCATGCAGGCATGCAATGGAGCAGTAGTTGATAGCTGTTGCCAGATTGTAGGCAAGAGAGAGAGAGAGAGAGAAGAGAGAGAGAGAGAGAGAGAGAGAGAGAGAGAAGGAAAGCTCAAAGTGCCTTCTCAGTGACACATTTCCTCCAATGAGTTCACACAACCTAATATTTTAATCCTTACAAATAGTTCAACACCCTGGTGAGCAATCATCCCACCCTATAAGCTTATGGAGGACATCCTTGTTCGAACTACCACAACCACTGTTCAGTTATTTAATCTTCAGTGTAGACAATCACTATTATTATTAGATAGTATATATTGTAAATTTTAATTGGTTACTGTTTAATGGCTAACATATGCACATCTTAATTTGCCAGTAACCTTCATTCATATACTCTCTTGTTTCACTGTTCTAAATTTATTTTTTATTTCCTAATATAATTAATAGCTAATTAATAAAGTTATTATTTGTGAAACACATTATCAATGATGAAAATAAATATGATAGATAGCTTGGGCAACCAAGTCACACTCATGGTTGACAATTCATTGTCCAGTTCATGCCACATGGTACCTTTTAATTACTTGCCTGAGGTTCTAGCCACTTCTTGCTTGCATGTAATTCTGCTTTCCTGTATACTACCAACACAGCAGCATTTAATCTTACCCAGATTCCTGTTTCTTGAGAGGTGCTAGAATATAAGACAGTGCAAGTTAATTACAGGAGGACTTCATCTAGGCAGCTGCTTAGTAATCTTCACCAATCCTAGGATGAAGTCTTTTGGTGATATAGCAGTTTGTAGTCCCTGTGCTGCCATAAGAAAGTAAACTAAACGCATGGCTTCACCAAGCAAGATAGATGAAATCATTAGTTTGGTCTGTTCTAGGTCCTATGTCTCAGGTGAATAAATAAATCTTCAAGATTAGCTAAAGAAAAAGTTATATTTCCTAGTGAAATTATTATTGTACAAAATATAAGATGAATATGTAAATATCATGCACATTTCCTTTATTTGAGTTTTTTCTGTTCTCAGATCTGCTTATTTCTATTTTAGTTCTGACATATATAGATATTTAGAAACTTCTATATTCTCATGAAAATATTAGTGGCCAGCTACAAAGACCTAAAGAAGGGGCTTGCTGTTTTTTGATGTCTTCTAAAAAAATTGAAACCGATAACAAAAATTCTCAGGTCCCTCCTAAAATTGAAACACATCTTACTTATGGCATAACTATTGTCAGAAAACATACTGAGGACATATTTTAGTTTTTGCTTGTCTTTTTTACATGTTCTATTTTTATTATTTAAAAAAATATGTATATTTCTTTCTGCATGGTTGTGGATAGGGATAGCTATTTCTGAAAGTATTTCTTTGTTTTAGAAGCTAAACTTTTGCAAGATCATGCAATCAAATTAATAATATGCCTTAACATGATTTGATTATGTATTCAATGTTTTCCTGCTGTGAACTTGGTCCGTTTAGCTTGCCATTAACACAACCATGTACCCAATATTAATATGCTAAGAATTTCCATAGAATCACCTTCTATGATCTAAGCTAAATGCAGATATTTAATCTTAAATTATGTACTATTCCATGTCATTTACCCAGCTGTAGGTGTTGATTTTATTTTTTCAGAAGAAATGAGATGAGAGCTGTATCCAAGCGTTAGTAATACATGGCTTGGGCAGATCCCAGAGCTTTTCTATCTCACTATCCCTAGGCCTCTAACTGGAATCTTTTAGCCATGGTACAATCTAATCTTCTGCAAGCCTAGACCTTGAAGGCTTCAGCTTCCAGCCTAGAAGGTTTTACAGTCTTTGAGACTGACAGATTAACAAGCTCACTCTTTCTAGTTCTTTCTGAACTCTGGCTGGCTGGTTCAACTCAGTTGTTCTGGTTCAAACTCCGCTCAAAGCTGATTGTTTCGTGTGGCTTCTCTTAGCTTCTCACTGAATTGTTCTGCTTGGCTTATACTAACTCTGGCAATCTGTTCTAATCTTATGACTCTTTCTCATTCTCTACTCATTTAGACTTCACCTGTGTCTAGCTTATTCTCTCTGCAACCTGTCTCTGCACAACTCTCCCAATAAAAACTGACTCTGAGGAGAAAGGGGGATAAGGAAGGGAGAGGTTTTGTGAGGGGCAACTAGGAGGACAGGGACTGCTATTGTAATATAAAGTGAAAATATAAATATATTAACTGGGGAAAAACCTGCCTTTGAACTGCCACAAACCTAACTGACATGAACTCAACTCCACTGCACAGTGGACACTCAATTGACTCACCACTGACTCAACTCCCCATTCACTGATGAACCTTCCCTGCTCCTCTTGAATAGCTCTTTGCCTGATAGTTGAGCATATCTGACTCATTCTCTCAAAGCTTTCTCTGATTTGTCACTTTGTTTGCCCCTCAATTATATATTATTGTTTGGGATTAACAGTGACATACTGAAGGATTACAGCTAGAAGGATTAAAGGTGTCTACTAAGGATATATTTACATTTCAGTGGACCACTTAGAAGGATAAGGTCTTTGGATGAGATCAGAGCAGCCATGTTGCTGATTAAAAATCCTCTACTTCTAGCATGATATATATGAATATGTTTATGCTGTGGTAATTATTTTTGGGAAGCAGAATATATATAAATTTAAATAAACCTTTGAAATACACATGCACACAAACATACATTTGAACATACACTCACGCACAGTGAGAGAGCAAGAGAGAGGAGAGAGAGTTAGAGGAGAGAGAGGGAGAGTTGGAAACCTAGCCTACCTGTACCCATGTAGCATTTAGAATTCATTTCTATCAATTATTATTTAGTATCCAATAAAGTAATTATTTTATCATAAGGCATTAAGAAGTTTATTTTAATGAAGAATTTGATGAACATATAAATATTAAAAGCAAGACTTCCTTCTATTATTATAGAAGACAGTGAGTCATCAGAATAAATTATATCCACTGATATTATCCATTTCCCAACTGATACCCTACTTGAATGAATATAATAAATTTAGTTCATTATTTTCTTGAAAGAACAATTTCCTTTCCATAAAAAGTAATTAACAAAATATATAAATGAAATAAGGTAGGTAATAAATGAAATGAAGGAATATGAAGAAAAAACTATCAGCAACTAAAAAAATATTAAAACCAAACCAAAAAATAAAACAAACAAAGAAAATTATTGATGGCACAGAACTTTACTTTTTAATAATTGTTTATTTTTATTTTTATTTTTACATTAGTGCCTGCACATATGTCTGTGGAGGTGTGAGATCTGTGTGGGTGTGAGATCCTCGGCAACTGCAATTATAGACAGTGGTGAGCTGCCATGTGGGTGCCTGGGCCTTTTGATTAAGAACAGATAGTCCTCTCAGTTGCTGAACCATCTTTTCAGCCCCAAGAAAAATTCTTAAAACAAGTTCATTTGGCTGGATTTTCTATTTTCTGCCTTCATTACATTGACCACTGGCCACATTGTAAACTCAACTCCTTTATATAGATTTGTGATCAAAGATATGTGAGAAAAGCAGTAAGTGTATCTATGTTGCAAGGGTACTTTTGTAAGCAGTGTATCAAAATAATTAGAGGATCAAATTAATGTGGAACAATTTTATACAGCTATCATTTTTGAACATGCATACTAAATATAGGGGTAAATGATTTCATTTGTGAAATGATTTCAAATGTGAATAATTTAAAAGATAACATGAGGAAAACAAGCAGGAAACTGCATCCATTATCTAGGAAAGAGAACAATGACTGTTAAACTCAGTGATGACAGTACACAAAAGAGTACTATATTTACAAAATATTTGGGGAAAATAAAAATCCTACAAATATTAGACATCGAAAGGTAAGCAAGGTCACTGATACCCTTATGTCTTCTTACTACAGCTCTGAAATATTATATTAAATCTGAATATTAATTCAAATATACAAATAGGACATACAGATACATGGCCAGGTCATGGAGTGGCAGAAGGGATGATGAGGTTTAGTCTAGGAAGGGTGAACTTGCTTTGAGACTCTTCTGCCTCACAATAATTCATACCTATCACACATGAAAAGCAAATTCTGCATCTTTCAATATCCCCCAAGAAGTTGAATTCACTAAACTTAATGCAAAATATCACACAAAGGCCTTAATTCTAAAAGTTCCAAATACCAACTAAACCATCTCTATAGGAGTGTGTGATATTCTGAGAGTAACAGTTCCTGGGGCAGGATTCTTATCCATCAATTGAGCTGCAGAACTGAAAACAAAGTGTGTGTTCTAATATGGAACAAGGGACAAATCAGGAGACATTGTAATTCTCAAAGAGAGAAATTAAAATAAATAGAGAAGTGTTTGGTTCTAAGGAAGTTCAAAATCCATTGGCCCTGAAACAATTCTCTGTGATTGACACAATATCCTCTAAATATTCACAGGCCCTAGGCCCTGCCTCTGCTCCAGGAATGTCCTTTAGCTTCTGTCTATCTCTATGGACCTGCTATTGAAATTAATATTCTAGTCTTTAAGGTCAGAATATATATATATATATATATATATATATTATATAATATATATATATATATTATATTCATAGTCAAAGCATTCTATTATTCTTCAACCTGCACAAATCCAGAAATTGGCAAGACTTCCTTTTACTTTGCCTCATTTCTATTTCTGTCCCTTTCAAACTGACAGTTTCTCCAGGTACAACACTTTTCATTATTGTTCTCCAGATAAGCCACCTGTATTTCTGAGTTCCATTGATCTGTTTTGTATGACTTCATCTATATTTTCATATGCTGGACAATACAAGCAGTCATTTATAGTTATAGTAATTGCACAAAAATGTGAACAACACCTTCTTGCTATAATTGGATCTGGTATGTCCTCAAAATGCACATTGTTGAAGCTTGGTCTTCAGCTTGTGATGGTCTTTAACATGGTTTTAGGGAGTGGTATTTAATGCAGGAAATGGTAGTCCTTGAACTTGAGGAAGCTTCTGGAACACTGACCCATCCCTTTCATTTGATTTTTCTCTGATTAAGGTGAACTTTCTTTTCTGTTCAATAATCTCTAAAGAATATGCTGTGCTATTAGTCATAAGCCACAGAGCTAAGCAATTATGGACTGAAAACTCTGGCACTGTGTATAAAAATAAATCACTCACCTTATAAGTGGGTTATTTTAGGGTGTTATTTTTCAACAGTGAAAATAGTTGAAACTTCTGTGCTATGACAAAATGTGGTAAGCATACCATTTGGCTATCATGAAGAGCTGTGCATGTGTGTGATATTTCTCCTAATAATTTTTTATTTCAATTTAGTATTTCCATAGTAAAGTATGTTATTGTAACAGTGTATAAATTTAATAAGTGGAATTTTCCAATATGTAAGTGAATATACTCATATTTCTTTGAATTAGGTCACATGATCAGACAAATAGTTTTAACTTGATGATCAAACTTTTCAAGAGAAAAAAATTGCCAAAGTCATGAAGCTGCTGTACTTCATGTTGTAGCATAGATATTTGCATCAATCCACAGTGTAAACATAATGGTTCACAACTCAATAAAAGGTTAAGTATGGGAAACTGAATTATCATAAGAAGACACTAAAGTATTTCTAAAAATTTGAAATGGTCCCAGGCACTTGGAATTAGTTTACAGTTTGTCTATACACAATGTAGAGAGGATGGGTCCAAAGAAGATTTTATCATGCCATATTGCTTTTATTGCTATTCATAATTAGCATGTCAAAATCAATTGCTCCCATTCTCTGAATAGTTATCAGTCAGCAATAGTTCCTCCTCTAGTCTTGGAAGCTCATGCCTTCTCCACTTTCCTTTCTGGGATTATATCTGCCTTGAGTTTCTATCTTGAACATGTTGTCACACTGTTGTGAGTTCATAGGTACAACTTCCTTGCTATGTTATTTTAATCTGAAATCATCCAAGTTTCATGCTAAAAAGGAAGTAAATTTGTAACTTTTTAATGATTTTAGTTTTTTGCTCAAGTGTTCAGATCTTTACCGTAATTTCATCTAAGCTTTATCATAGTCATAATGATATCATCTACCTTTTATTCCATTGTGTAGTATTCTGAAAATTACACTGAGATAATTATTTAGGAGACAAGTCCTCAACATTTGTATTGTTAATGCACACATTAACAAATTCTTATTGACACTGACAATAATTATGCCAGCAAATAAAATGATAACCTCTAAAATGTCAAGCTGTTTAAACTTTTCAAGTTAAAAAGAACAATACTATTTGTGAGGTCCTGTCAAAATATTTAACTTACAGGAGCTCTGATCGCACATGCTGACAGTTGGATGACAATCTTTAAAATGGAGCAGAATCAAGGTCATTTAGAACTCTGTACCAATTATCTCTGTTAAGTCATATCATGTCACATTATGTTTTCAGAAAGAATGGGAGGAGATTTTGGGATAAGATACAAGATGTAGGGTTTGAAAAACTTTAAATTATGGTTGCTAGTAATAAGCAGTGGTGGTTAGGAAAACAGACCACTGGACTAGAAGCATGAGCATTTGAGACATTTTCAGTGGACTTTAAAAGCGTTTTATCTTCAAGTACCAAGAAGCCTTGTCTAGTGTTTGGGACCCTCTGTGCTTAATTGTACCAGGATCTTATTTAGTTTTGTTCTTTCTCATCACCTTGGGAGAATTTGATATGTTGCATAAGTCATTGCAGCTGAATCAGATTCAATACAACCTGTCACTCTGGGAATCCATCTCCATGGCAAATAATGAAGCTGAAATAATAAAAAAGAAAAGAAAAAGAAACAAAACCTATTTTATGCCAGTCATCTGTCAGAATGTTGACTTTATTTTATTTACTTTTTAGGTGAAGCAGTTAGAAAATAACAGGGAAGCAGATTTTCCTCTTACAATGCTCTTCAATAAAGGATTTGGATGAACTGAGACTATTTTCCATTTACTTGTCAGGTAATTCTCAAATAAAATTGTCTTAATTTAATAGCAGTCAGAGAACTTTTTATTGAAATTGTCGTGTTCATAACCAAAGTCAAACAAGCAAAAATATGCTTGGAATAGCGAACTCAATGAGGAAACTTGAATAAAATAGTCTAACTTTTAACTTTCTGGGGTTTTAGACCTGAGATATCATCTAGGTATATAGCATTCTGGTGCTGTTTAACCCAAAATATCTTTTAACACTTGGCTTATTTGCCCTTAAATCTGATAATAGGTGAATGGAACAAGAATATGTAGGAATTCTTGCCATATAAATGAAGAATTAGAGTTAAGATTCATCTGGTCTCGAAAATATCAATGTATTTTAGTGAAGGGCACTACAATGAGATCACCCTGCAGGGCACTGTCTTCATCCAGGGTAATGCTTTATAGTTTGAGGCCTAAAAGCACTGATACAGGCAGGAAAACAAATGGACAAACATGTCATAGGCAGTAAAGGTGCTTTATTTGTGGATTCCAAGCAGACTCCTTGTGTTAAGAGCCTCTATACCCAGGATACAGCTGTGAAAAGCAAGATCTTTGGTGATGGCACCTTCTGTCTGTGAATGCAGCGTAGCAGTGTAGATTTGGCCCTTACACTATGTTAAAAATTCTTGTTCTGGATTTCTCTATTATCTCCTAGCTATATTGCTTTTAATTATAATTCTTGTCATTTTGGAGTATAGATTTTTTTGTCCCAATTATTGAAAGCTTTCCTCAAATTTCTAGTACAACACCACCCTTCCTTGGATGTTTCTTTGCTCTCTATCATAGCAAAACATTTCTGTCCAATTACCCCATCTGATCTTCTCAAATTTCTTTCTTATTTTAATGTGGTCTATGGATACATGCAAAAAGTACTTTAATAAATCACAAGGAAAATGTAGTGAGGATTTAATATATAATTAGTAGACAGTATTATTAATCCAATCTTCTTGAAGACCATTGATATTAGTGTCAAAGTTTTAGTTTATGTTTTTCATTAATTAAAATTAATTGAGACAAAAATCTTAAACTTAACCTAGCCTGAACCACATGATCTCGTGCCTCAGTGTTCTGAGTGGTAGGTTTATAGTACTGTGCCGTCATGCCTGGCATGTAGGTTGTTTAGAGCATCATAGATATCTCCTAGTATTTCAGGAGAAACAGAATGCATAATTTATGTCTCTAATTAGTGCTAAATTTGTTTCAGGTTTATGTCTCATAAATAATATTCTCTAGATAATAGGCTTGTTCACTGAAATAATAGCTTGAAAAGAAATTGTTGAAATGACATTAAATGTATTTTATCATATTAGCATCTTAAATTGTTTTTATTAAAGTACTTTTTGCATGTATCCATAGACCACATTGAAATTACATATTCACATCTGGAATTTCAAATAAATATTGTGATATTAAAAGCTATATGAAACCATTTAGTGAAGGGATCTACCTAAAATGGTCTCAAAATTTATTTAACAGACCTTCTGCATATATTTCTAGTTATTTTCTAAATGCCCTACATAATGAAGTGAAAGTAAAGTCAAATTTCAGAGGTCAAATAAGTTACTTGATCAAAAACTAAAACTGCCTTCAAAGTTTCTCATCTAATAACAACCTCTATGAAATATGCTGTCTTTTTCTACAAAATGAGTATCAAACAGGTTAAACCAACTTAACATGATCTATGAAAACAGAAATTAACAAAAAGGATAAATATCAGTATACCAAGAAAGTGGAAGTCAAACAAACAAACAAACAAATGAAGAAATGCAAAGCAAAAGAGGAAACTCAACCAATCAACCAAATAAACAAACAACCCTCACCCTCACACAGATTAAATTCTTTTTATACGATCAAGTGAGCTTTGTGGCCAAAATTAGTAAAAAGATTAAAAGTCACTAATTATTAATAATGTAATTGTTTCATAAAAAATATAACAATTATGTATGCAATAAATTTTGTGGTCCAATTTTCGCAAAACAAACACTATTGGTCTTAAGGGAACAAATAGGTTCACATTCAATGATTGCAGTGTTTTGCTCCCAATTTTTCTTAGCAGCTGGGTTATCCAGCAAAGCTCCACAAGAAAAATTAAGAGTAAATTTGCACTATCAGTCAAATGGACTGGGTAAACATCACAGAACATTCAACCCATGAAATGTAGATACATGTTCTCCACAACAGCCCATTTTCTAACTGATCATACTTTAGTTTGAAATGCAAGTCTTGACAAGTTAAGAGTGGGTTCATTGAAAGATTTCTTGTATCTTACTAAATAATAGGAAGACAGCTAGAAAATAACAATAAGAAAATCTGCAAAACTGATACAAATAGACAATAACCAAGCAACACACTACTGAGTAATCAATGGGTTATTGAATAAATCATGGAAAATAATTAAATCATAGAATTAAATGGAAGTGAAAACTTATCCGAATTTTTGGAACACAGCAAAGTCTATTATAAAATAATAAAAAATACAGCTATAATGACCTACCTTCTATACTTTTATTTGTTTTGGTTTTGGTTCAGTTTGGTTCTATTTAAGAGGAATAAAATTTAAGAGAATATGAAATTGGGTAAGTACGAATGGGGAGAAAATCTGAGGAGAGGGAAAGAATATAACCAAAACATGTTGTATGATATTTTAAGAGAATTAAATTTTAAAAATTGGGATACCCCAAATAAATAACTCTATGGTATTCTTCAAGGTCTTATAGAAACAAGAACAAACCAAAGCAAAACTTAGTGCTGGATAAAGACTTTAATAAAATGATATGGAAAGAACGTGGAGGATCACCAAGAAATAGAATTGGAACTTTGATCAGTAAACCTTATCTAACCAAAAGAAAGAAAGACTGAAGTTAATAAAATGTACACTCATTAATGAATAAAAGTCCTTATGAAACAGATATGTGTCTACACATATGACATCACAAAAATAAATCACATAGCTCTATGGCATTAAAGTAAAGCTACAATGCACAATGAGATTGTATAAGTTATGCTTCCAAACAAAGGAAAGTTTCAGACCTGTTGTGGATAATATTTAAAATGGTCTGACCCAATCTGGTTTGTTCTTAGGGGCCTCCATGTTCCCAACTAGGCAAGGCCTGAGGTCAAGAGCAGCAGCTGCTGCTACTTGGCTCTGACCAGCCAGAAGCACTGGCCCTGGCACCCATAAGACACCAGCATAGGAAATGGCTCTGCCAATCTATTACACTGTCTCCACAAAGCTTGGCTGAACCCCAGACAATACCCACCATCCACGAGGTACCTAGTAGAAATGAGATTTTAAAGCTTAATTATTATATAGTATCTTTATATATTTAAAAAAATGCTCAATTAACAATTTCCCACACAATTAAAGTTGTTTCCCAACATTTAGCCTTAAGATATAAATTGTTACCCAGGACAATTAACAATTTGCCCACACAATTAGAGGACTGTTCTGGACCCATGTGTAGTTCTCCATGGCTGCTCCATCTTTTCCCCTCTTCTAGCTCCTCCTCTTCCCCTTCTCTCTTCTTGCTCCTCCCACATTAGCTCCTCTCAAATTACTAAGCTTTATTGTAAATTGTAGCTGTAGCAGGAAACCATCCTGTTACACAGACCGAAGAGACTCACAGTCAAATTCTACTGGATTTTTTTTTTTTAAAAGTGGGCACAAATTTTTCTTGACATTTTCCACAAACAGAATGAAAAGAGTATTAATAAAGTACTGCTATTGCTCCAATATGAACCAGATACCAAATAGCAAAGAACCACAAAATATTAAAAGGGAAGTCCATAGGCCCTTTTTTATGATAAACTTAGATACAAAATTTATCCATGGCATACAACATACTAGCAAACCAAATTCAAGAACACATTTAAAGATTAATAGAGTATGTTTCATTTAAATGATGAAAGATAAATGAATATGTAACAGCAATAAATAGCCTCAGGGAGAGAAATCACAATAAATGTAGAAATGGTCTTTGACAAAGGGCAACATCTGTTCATGAAATAATTACAGAACAATACAGGAATAGAAAGAAGAAACTTCAAAATAATAAAGTTTCTATATGACAAGCTCTTAAGAAAACATATATAGTTTAAACTAAAATAATTACCTTTAAAATCAGTAATGATACTAGTGTGTCTACTCCCTTCACTCTTACTTAATATTATGTTTGTAGTTTCAGCTTGAGACCAAAGAAAAGAGAGGAAAAACACAAGAAACACAATCAGGAATTCACTATCTCAATTTGAAGGGATGATTCCATAATTAAGACACCCTGAATTTACCACCAGATAACTCTTAGATCAAATGAACATTTCTAGCAAAGAAGCATGAAAAATTGTAGGCAGCCGTGTTTAAGATAGCACCTGGGACAGTTGCAAAGTCATATGACTAGCACCTGACAATGTAGGCAGCTGGCTTCCAGCGTGGTCAGCTCAGCTAAACTGGTAAACAAGTCCTTTGTGCATGAGTCAGCCTTGTGCCCCTCCCGAGCGGGCTTATGCTAATGAGGTATTGGCAGCTTAACCTATCCTGAGAGAACACATCACCCAGCCCGCCTTGGGCAGATATATAAGCAGCTCATTTCTGCTGCTTGGGGTCCCCGTCCCCTCCCCGTTTCCGTCCATAAGTCAAGAGTCATTCCTGGAATAAAGCTGACTGAGAAGGATCCTACCATGTCGTGTCTTAATTGCTGGCCAAGGCGGAGGCGACAAAAAATGATCAACATACAACTTAAAAGCTTTTCTGTATCATTAATGATCCTTCCCGAAAAAAATGATAGACAACTTCATTGTGTATGTTTTAAAAAACAAAATATGAATCCAACCAACCAAACAAACAAATGAAAATCTTAGAATAAACAAATCAATGAGATCAAAGATACCACTAAATGCTTGATACCACTGGAACCTAGAGAGATGCCACAATGATCATGAGTGCGTTTCTTGCCCAAGGTCGTGTCTCACAACTTACACTAACTCTGTTGCCCTCTTCAGGCTCTTGTGCATTTGTATGCAAATTGTCCATACATGTAAAAATAAATAAATAATAGATTAGTATTTAAGACACTAAAGAAGGGAACTGAATAAGAGAGTAGAAGATACAAAGCCTTTTTATGTTAGTAGGTATGTAGAATATAATGAAATGACATCTTGATGAAATTTATCTGTAATTATCAAATGTAATTGCCATCGAGATTCCAACAAAACAAACTTAAAATTCATATAGAGGCATGAGTTATGAATTGTATCCAACACAATTATAGCCACTGGGTATTGGGCAAAGGTGACCAAAATATACAATGTATACTCACGCTTACTCAACAAATGGTTCTAAGAAACTTAGATATCTACACATAGAAGAATGAATCTCTTACTTGTGCTTCATACCATACAAAAATCTATCCAAAATGCATCAAAGAACATATAATATAAGCCTTAAACTTGGAATGTTCACAGATAAAACCAGGAAAAACATTTTAAAATGTAAACATAGACAACATTTTATATGACTACTTAAGTCACTTCAGAAAGAAGAAAGAAAGGGCTAATAGTTCATTATTTCTTCAGCCTCAGGAACTTATCTTCCACCTCTGGAGCAACAACAATAACTTTGACTGATGTGTGTGTATATATAAATCTATTGGACAACCCTGCCTACACATCAAAAGGGTTTATTTATTTATTTATTTTAATGCCTATTGGGGTTTTGGTTGATTAATCAATGGCTATTTGGAAAGAGCATTTTTGAAGAAGATGGGAATATCTTATTTAACCTATATATGTGTATATGTATATATACACAATATGTATTATATGAAGTTAAAAATGTAGACAATTATAGGGTTCCTTATAAATTTTCAAATATGCTTATTGTTATTTTATTTTTCTCTCTTCTTCTGTATTTATCTCCCTTCCTATCCCTAATTAAAGTCTCCTTTTCTCACATCCCTTTCCAAATCATTTGTTTCCCACTATTTCACTCTAATGAGCCTCCTCTGTCCCTCAAAGTCCCTTTATACTTTGCTGGTTCCTGCAGTTATTACAGGTTATATACTCTTATGTGAAGACATATAGTTAGAAAATAGAATTTAGAGAGAACATGCAGCATTTGGTATTTCTTGGTCTGAGTTACTATACCCAACATGATTTTTTTTTTTTTTTAGTTCCATTCATTTACTTGCAAGTTTCATGACTTTATTTACTTAGTTATTTCATTTTACATCTGAGTAGTATTCCATCATGTATATGTATCACATTTTCTCCATTCATTTATCAGTTGACAGACATGTCAGTTATTTACATTTTTTCTAGTGTAGATAGAAAAATTATGATGGTTGAACAATTATCAAATGAGCATGTTGATGAATCCTTGGGTCATATGCCAAGAAGTGCTATAGTAGGTCATATGGTAATTTTTTAAAAGTTTCTTGAGTAGTATCCACATTAATTTCATAGTGGTCCCATTGATGTGCATTTGCACCAACAGTGAATAAGGTACTCCTTTAATTTGCATGCCCATCAAACTATGTTGTCTGTTATTTTGCTTTTCTTTTCCATTCTGAGTGGGATAAGATCAAATAACAAAGATGTTTTCTCATGGATGGTGATCATTTCTGAGATATATTTCTTAGTCATTTTTATTTTTTCATTTTAGTATTGTCTATTCAGATTCCTAGTCCATTTTGAATACCCGTTTTCTGTTTTTTTTTTTATTTTCTATTCTTGTTTTTTTATTATGTTAAAACAATGACCATCATGACAATGTAAGCATTGGGTACAATAGTGACACACGTATCTTAGAAGTAACCAACATCTCTCAAATTGACAAAGACTTTATTCCTATTCAACAATGGAAAGCATGCCTGGTACTTGAAATCTTGGTACTATGTAACTACCAAGGACTGGAAATGATATTAGGTTGAATATAACTTACAATCTCTACTTTATTAAATCAGTACAATCCCTATTATACTGTAAATATATCCTTATATCCACAGACAAGTATAGTTCTTATCCCTCATTCAAAAGATTTCTCTTTACAACAGATGGTAGAAAGTCACAATTGACCAAAATGCATGTAGCAAGAGATCATGCACTTTCCAGTTCCGGTTGATAAATCTACCATCCAACTTCTTTATCTAAAACTGATGGATTATTGCCAAAGAGGAGATGGAATCACTGGTGATTAAAAAGGAAAAAAAGTGCTGTGAAATTATATATCATAGAAATAACAGAGGTCACTTTACACATAAAGTTCCATTAGCATGGCTGTCTAAACAAGATCAGAACATGGATGAAATCAATAGACATACTAACATGGAAGGAAATTACTACAACCTGACACAGAGAACTATAGTCATCTAAGGAAAGCTGAGAGCAAGAGAAATACATGTCTCCTTGGTAAACACAACAATTAGTATCCAACACCATTGGTCATCCCTGAAAAACATGTAACATTAAAGCCATGAATTTGAGAGAGCAAGAGAGGCTGGTACATGGAATGGGTTTGAGGGGGAGAGAGGGTGAAATGATGCAATTGTAATTTCAAAATATTGAGAATATGTAATATTCTCTTTTTGTTCAAATATAATTATTTTGTCCATTTCATTGAAGATATTTTGTCCATTTTCTTGGGTATAATTTTCTGTACAATGTATATTGATTACAGATTCCCTTCTTTCTACTCATCTCAGTTTCTGCCCAACTCCCGTCCCATTGGAACCAGACCCCTTCTGTCGCTCATTAGAAATGAACTTCTAAGAGATAACAACAAACTACAGCAAAATAAAATATAAGGAGATACAGCAAAAACATATCACTGAAGTTAGACAAAGAAAAAGCAAAAGGAAAAGAGCCCAAGTGGAAATACAAATATCAGAGACCCAGTCACTCACACACTCAGGAGTTCCATAGAAAACTAAATTGAAAGCCATAATATGTATGCAAAAGATCTGTGGTTCCCTGAGCTCTGGGGGGAAAGATTTGATAGAGACATGCCATTTAGCATTCTCTCTCTCCCTCTCTCTCTCTCTCTCTCTCTCTCTCTCTCTTCTTTTAAATATCTCTCCCTTCCCCCTCCCCCTCCCCCTCCCCCTCCCCCTCCCCCTCCCCCTCCCCCTCCCTCTCCCTCTCCCTCTCCCTCTCCCTCTCCCCTCCCCCTGCTCCTTCCCCTCTTCCCTCTCCCTTCCTATCCCTCTTTCCCCCCCCCCATCTCTCTCTGCTTAATGTCTGTTTATGCATTTCTGTATTTGTTCCCATCTGCTGCAGGGGGAAACTTTTCTGATGAGGGCAGAACAAGGCATTGTTCTATGAGTATAGGAGAATATCATTGGGGTAAGTGAAAAAAAAATATGAAGTAAAAGGAAAATATATCTAAAACCAGAACTGTGCATTCAACATAAATGTCTATATGTAGCTTTGAGGTATAGGCATAATCATTTTTAAAGGTCTCTGAGACGCAAATATACCTCTGTAAAGACCAACTACAAAATGTTTCTAGCCCTTGAAGTACACCTGGTCCCAGTACTTTGGTTTGTGTTACATGACTCTACCCTTTGTGTAACAATTGCGGGGTTAATACCTCCTTTATTTCCCAAAGTGTTGCAGCTCTCCATGATCTTTCTTTATTTTTGACTAAAATAATCAAAGCTTCAGTTTCTATCCACCTTTTCCAAATAATCTCCAAAGACTATGTAATAAAAAATAAGTACTTCTTGTTCTTAACTCACTGGGACTCAGTAACTAATCTGCCAGGAACATTTTTACAGTAGCCCAGCTTTCCTTGAAAATCAATTGTCTGTGCAGCCCTATAAGTGCCAGAGCCTCTGCTCATAGTAAACTGGCATCTTAGTTCACCTCCCTAAACATAGGCACACTATGTAGTGCATTAGACGGAGTTGACAAATGATATAGAGTGGATTGGTAGTGCCCATTATTCTAAGTGTTATTGTCTGGGCTTATGTAAACAGAGATTGTGGATATTTTAAAAGAATTCCTGGGAAATATGATAAAAATAAAATAGAACCCTTTCCAATCTCAAGAGAATATTTGCAGATTAGATTTATATTTAAATCGAAATTTTTAAAAAGTTATTTCTAAATCTGTTGTTTACAAAAGATATAAACACTATTAATAGCTACTTCATGGATGATGGTAATTTTGAAACTTTAGTTGAGATTCTGTATATATTGTCAATATTAAGCAGTGATGTATATACATAATTAGGTATGGCCCTTGGAAGAATCCTTCCACCAAGATTGTTTGGGGAACTATTCTAATTTGAAGAGTCAACTTAAATACATGTTAAAATCTACAAAACTCTGATGGACAACTTAATAAAATAGAAAAATGTAAAACTATTATTGGCTGGATCAACTGGTAAATCATCCTACAAATTTAATACAAAAGAAATAACTTTGACTTTGCAAAGTTTAAATAATATCTTTAAAGTATAAGGATTTTGAAAGTTTTTTGGCAAAGTCATTGCTGAGTCTCGATTCCAGAAGATTTAAAATTTCATTAACACAAATTATAGAGTACAAGAAAAGGAGGAGGATGCCATTTATCAGGAAGGCAGAAAGAACGTGAATGCTGTGCTGCCAGAAAAATTAGCTGGAGAGACATTAACTGAATTACCTAAAAACACAGCATTCAGTGAAAACCTGAGCGTCAGTATTCAGAGTTTATAATGTAATGCCTTGTACTTGATGGCAGTTTTGCACTTGGATTTCCAAATAGTTAAATATTACCATAATTATTTTTCTTTAGATGGAAATTGTCTACTACTAGATTGATAAGAGCTTCAAAAGTTATAATATAGACATATGAGTTGCAATAAAACTAGACTACAGATTTCTATTCTTAAGTGTAGATTAAACATACAATGATATTGTATGAACTCACCCTTTTTTATTATGATAAATACCCATGAAAAATAATATTTCCGAGCTTATAAGTGATTTGTTTCACTTGTGATAATAATTCAAGGTACATTTTGGTTTTTTTCATTCAGTAAAATCATTTTTAACTGTTATGCAGTTTAGTGGAAGTGCATTAAGGCCATTCTTAAAAGAAAAACATTTTATTATGAACTTTTATACAGCATTACTTTATTGTATCTATGCAACCATTTGCATACAATTTTTGACTACTCATACATGAGTAAGTGATAATTTCCATTTTGTAAAAATAATTGTGTCACTTAGGTTTATACATTATTTTCTTAAATATTGCATAAAGTACACACACACACACACACACACACACACACAAACACACACATGCACACATACATATATGGACTGTTAAAATTGACCCCTAATGTCTAACAATGTAGGACTTCTAACAATATAATCAATTACATTTTTTAATCAATTAGGACTGGTTTTTATGTTATTATGAATATAAATTTATGTGCCACTAGTACAGTAATGTCACAGTCAATGGCAAAAGTGGAACAGTATTAAGATTTAAATTTAATATACTTTTTAAAATGATATGTATTTTTAGAGATTAATAAAAATAAATTATCAAAATTATTCGTAACAATCACAGTAGAATGCTTCATTTTGTCCATCAATATGGCTGACTCTTGAAGATCTACATACCAGAATACTGTTTCCATAAATTATATGTTTTGTGTGGGAAACAACACTAAAGTGATGCCTGACCTATTTCCTTCAGCATGGCCAGAATTTCAGGGGATTTTAACATTGCTACTGCTGTGGTAGGTAAGGTGGTGTGTGTAAGAACTAGTCATATAAAGCCTTCAATGATTGACTTCCACTGTGCCAGCCTTTCATGGATAATGAAGTACTAGAGTTTTATGAATGGCAATAGGCCACATATATATAATTTTCATGTTCATTACATTCCTTAAAAAAGATTTATTGTTAAGAATAAAGAACAAAGATGTTCCTTCTGCTTTCTAAGCCTAGACCTTTGAGCTCCCTCCACTACAGAGCTTGAGAATGAACTTTGGTTGATAGATAAGTCTTCAGCTTTTGAACAAAGAAGTTCGTGGAGGATCGGCATATAGCCAACATTGAATAATTCTACTTGTATCAAAAGTAAAGCTTAAATTTAAAAAGTAACAAATACTTTCTTTGAAAAATATAAGCTTATTAAATTCATATTATTAAAATTTCATTTTTAATGTTTTTGTATTATGACTTCATTTCTAAGACAAAACTAAAAACAAGCCAACTAGTTAGTAAACAACAGCTAGATACATTATTTCTCAGTGTAAGATTTCTCTAGTATAAAAGTTTATTGTAAGTGAACAGAAAGCTAAATGTGGATGACTAAAAATCCTAGGTTTACTGCTATTTGTTTGTTTTTAGGACTTAAGTCATCATAACTGTCCATTGTCTTCCACTTGTACTGACAGAAAACCAAGTAGCTGTCAATTGGAATTCTCATATTACTCAAGTGGAGTGAATTATTATTATTTTCTTATGTGCAGAAATAGGAACGTGAATGGGAAAAAACTGTCAGGCATAATGCAATTTATTATTATTTAATGCAACACAGGGTGGTAGAATGTGATGAAATATTAATTCCACCAAATAGAGAAGCTCATTCATAGTCATTTCCCTTGATTCCTAATAGTACTTAGGAACCCAAAAAGATTTCAAGGTCACATGGGATTCTGTATGTCACTCAATTTCCACTTTTTCATGGGAAGGGCTTAAGAATATTCTAGTTATGAAGTATGATGCTCAAAGAACTTTCTTTTACTTTACATTCTCAAAAAAGTTATTGTATAGTATGGAGAACAATGCTTTAAATGTCATGCTATTTAAGGAATACATTAATTTAGTCATGAAAAATATTTGCAACAAATTTCCTCTGATCTAGACCACAGCAAAATTACTTAATCCATAGCCTGTTTCCCAAATAAAATTGATAATACTATGAAGTAATTGAGTCTTTCACTCCTCTAAAACCACTGCAGTCCTTAATGTTGAGACAGTTTAAGCTTGACTTTTTTTCTCTCTAAGTGATGTATTTTTAAAAATGTTTTTTGTATAATTTTTAACAATTAAAAAATATTCAAGCATACAAATATGGATGCAAGTTGACCTGTATCTATATTTTGGATTTTTTTATAATTCCCTCATTCCAATTCTATTCTATAAAACTCAGCTGTAGCAATTTGTTTCTATGTCTCTCTGTCTCTGTCTGTCTGTCTCTGTCTTGTCTCTGTCTGTCTCTGTCTTCCCTGTCTCTCTCTCTCTCTCTCTCTCTCTCTGCCTTTGAATAGGTCTCCACTCTGCTTCATACACTACCAAGTGTCAACAACATTTAAGTAGCCTTTTAATTTATCTCATAGATCTTATTTTCTAAATTTCAGATTTTTAAGTAAGTTATATTTGGCTATTTTTATTGCATAAATGATGTCTACATTTAAAATCATCAAACTTATAACTCCTTGCTATTTCTAAACACATACTATGATTCTTAGATAGAAAAGGAATATTCTCGGTATGAGTTCTGTAATTATAGTACGGGGTCTATGAAGTCTTGTGACTTTTCTATTTAGACTCATGCTGTTACTGATATTTTGTGAGTAATAAATGCAGATCTTAGTTAAATATATATGTGAAAAGCTTTAACTTTTCTCCAAGACACATATTAGAAACACATATTATCAATACTGTCAAAAAGATTTGTTTTTATTAAATTAATGATATAATAATGTAGACATTTGTAGATTAAATTAAAGGGGCATGACCCTTAAGTCAACTATTATCAATAGAGATGGATAACAACACATACAGTCCTAACCATGAGTCAATAAACAGGAAATATATAAACAATAAACTCTTTATTTGTTTGTGATAATTTTTGTAGGGCCTTGATTCAGCTTATCATTTTTTTATATTTTCAAAGTTGTGTGTGTGTGTGTATGTGTGTGTTGCATATATAACTGTTGTTAGCATTCTGTTAAACTCCACCTCCAGAGTTACCTGGCAACAGCTAGGTATGCTCCTCCCCAAAGCTACTTGACAACGGCCAGGTAGCCCTGCCCACTATTATAAGAGGGGCTGTCTGCCCCCTCCTCTCTCTCTTGTTCTCTTGCTCCTGTGACCCAAGCCTGCAGGTCTTATCTGACCCTCTCCCCTTCCCCTCCCCCTCCAAGTGGTCATGGCCCGCCACCTCTCTCTCTGCTCTCCCTCTGCCCTAAATAAACTTCTCCTTGTGGAAACCCTCTGCCGCCGTTTTTCTTTTTTTTTTAAATAACAACTATGTGTGCTTTTTCTGGAGGTTAGAGTAAGCCATTAGGTATCCTGTTCTTTTTTGCTCGTTCCTAATTCCATGAAACAGGTATTCTCATTTGTTTTGGAGCTAGGCTGTAGCCAGGAGGCCCTAGTGATCCTCCTGTCTCTAACCATTTACATCCTGCTGTGATGCATGAACATGCAGCTACACTGGCATTTTTATGTGGATGCTCAGCACTTGAAATCAGATGGCTGTAGTATATTGTATCATACTGTGAACCTCAAGGTTGTGTTATTTACTGGAAACGCCTGTTTCTAGTTGTGGTGTGTCTCAGCCTTAGCATACACATCTAATTCAAGACCTTTCTGTTTATTGTAAACAATATTAAATAAAGTCAACCATAGGTCAAGAAGTGGAGCAAAAAACAAACAAAACAAAACAACAACAACAAAAACAGTTGACATGTAGTGAACATAGGAAAACACCCTAGGAGGAAGTCAGGGAGATGGCGAGAGAGACACACAAGAAGCATCAGGGAGAGGCATTCAGCAGGAAGGGAAGAGGATTTGAGATGTTTTAGAAAAGGAAAACTTCCTTTTCCTTTTGGAAGATAAGCTGAGGAGGAAGATCAACTGAGTGCTTTCCCTGACTCTTTGACCTAGCAGGCTTTCACCCCAGCATCTAGCACTTCTTGACTTTTTATTGGTAAAATTGAACATTTGAGAATTTTTACAAATAACATCAGATCTTCATATTGGCAGAGCAAGTACTCTTACCTACTGAGACATCTCCACAGGACAGTTCAAGATTTCATTAGGAGTATTTTGCTTCACACAACTTGTATTTTTGTGGTCTTTTCTTTTCAAAGATTCAATTTCCATTTGGAGTATGCAATAAATATTAACTCATTACACTGAAAAAATATTTTCTATGAAATGTGTGGCTAAATAGGAGATAACATAATTAATGCATAAACTTATTAAATTTTTGCTCACAGACAAAAAAATAGCATGATGAATTAAAATTATAGTTTAAACTAAGTTTCTGGGTCCCATGGAGAAAAGATATGCATATTTTACTGTATCTGCCTTTGGCAAGACTCCTCTAAAAGCTAGAAGGCGATGGAAAATTCAGAAGCTGGGGGGATTCAGATCGCCAGGGAGGGAGCATCATTTTCAGGCAGATGGTTCCTAGTTGTTGATTTTGTGACTGTTTATTGAGGGGAAATAATCATGATGAGAATCACAGCAGGTTCAGAAGAATTGTGAAGTCTGTCTGAAGATGAGTTAAAAATGGTAAGTATATCATGATGAGAACATATAGTCTCTGGCTTAAGAACACAATTTTGTTTTGAGCTATATGCTGATTTTGTACAATTTTGAATATCTCAGAGAAGCACACAGAATAACACTAAAATTATTAATATGTATAGAAAAATCATTAGTTTCAATTAATCTATTTTTATTTGATTTTATCATATATCACATCTTTTGCATATATTAAAATCATACTGAATACAGTGTTTAAGAAATATAAATCTTATATAATAAAATACCATTTAAAGTTCATAGAATTCAAAGTAGCATTTCCATTGGAGTAATTTTCATAGATATTCA
This sequence comes from Mastomys natalensis, assembly GCA_021653895.1. NCBI lineage: Eukaryota > Metazoa > Chordata > Mammalia > Rodentia > Muridae > Mastomys > Mastomys natalensis. The sequence goes on along the minus strand of JAJTUV010000977.1, from coordinate 118,573 downwards.
GGAATATTATTCTCAGAATTATTTTTGTTGGTAGAAATTGAGAAAATTAAAAGTGTAATTATCTTTTCTTAATTCCAAATTAAACCACTGTAGATATAAAACTATCAATTACACTAGTAACTATTTTAGGAATTACATTGGAACTCTTGAAATACCTAATGACCATACATCAGATTCCAGTCATTTATATTTAAAGAACATGAACTATTTCTTTTTGACATTTAAGATTCTTTATTATTTTATTTTATTATTTTTAATTATTTTTTACAGTCAAGTCGTTATACCTTTCCCAGTCTACCTTCTGACTGTTCCTCTTTTCATATCTCTTCCCCTGTCTCCAAGAGGATATTCCCACCCCCCAATCCCATCCCACCTAACCTCCCCACTCGCTGGGGTCTTAAGTCTCTTGAGGGTTAGGTTCTTCTTCTCTCACTGAGACCAGACAAGGCAATCCGGAGCTGTATATGCATTGGAGGTCTCATATCAGCTGGTGTATGCTGCCTGGTTGGTGGCTCAGTGTCTGAGAGATTTTGGGGGTCCATGTTAGTTGAGAATGATGGTCTTCCTATGGGGTCACCCTTCTCTTCAGCTTCTTCCAGCTTTTCCCAAATTCAACCACAGGGGGCAGCACCTTATGTCCATTGGTTGGGTGTAAATACCTCCATCTGACTCTTACAGCTGCTTATTGGGCCTCTCGGAGGGCAGCCATGCTAGACTCCTGTCTTTAAGCCTGTGGGATGACAACCCCATCCCTCCATTTGATGCCCTGTCTTTCTACTGAAGGTGGATTCTACAAGTTCCCTGTCTCCACTGTAGGGCATTTCATCTAAGATTTCATCTTAGGCCCTTTGAGTCCTGAGAGTCCTCACAGGTCTCTGTTACATTCTAGAGGGTTCCTCTTCCAACATCCCTAGGTTGCCTGTTTTCATTCTTTCTGCTTCAGTCCTCTTCCTCCCTGTAATACCTGATCATGGCCCCCTTTTCCTCTCCCTGTCCCCTTTGCCACCCAGGTCCCTCCCTCTGACACCAACCCCCCTCCCCCCCTGATTGCTCTCTTCTCCCTCCCACGTGGGATTGAGGCAACCTTACTTGGGACCTTTGGCTTGTTTACTTTCTTGAATTCTGTGGATGTATCCTGGGTATTCTGTACTTTTAAGGGGTAATATACACTTATTAGTGGGTAGATAGCATGCATACCCTTTTGGGTCTGAGTTACCTCATTCAGGATATTTTCTAATCCCATCCATTTGTCTGTAAAACTCATGATGCCCTCATTATTAATAGCTGAGTAGTATTCCATTATGTAAATGAACCACATTTTCTGTATCCATTCTTCTGCTGTGGGACATTTGGGTTGTTTCTAGCTTCTGGCTATCACAAATAAGGCCACTATGAACATAGTGGAGCACTTGCCTTTGTGGTATGGTGGGGCATCTTTTGGGTATATGCCCAAGAGTGGTATAGCTGGGTCTTCAGGTATATCTATTTCCAATTTTTTGAGAAATTTCCAGATTGATTTCCAGAGTGGTTGTACCAGTTTTCAATCCCACCAGCAGTGGAGGAGTATTCCTCTTTCTCCACAGCCTCACCAACATGTGCTCTCTCCTATATTTTGTAAATTGTGTTGTTTCCTCTTCTAAGAAGAACTTAAGTGTCCATACTTTGGTCTCCCTTCTTGAGCTTCATGTGGTCTTTGAACTGTATCTTGGATATTCTGAGCTTTTGGGCTAATATCCATTTCTCAGTGATTACATACCATATATAATCTTTTGTGATTAGGTTACCTCACTCAAGATGATATTTTCTAGTTCTAACCATTTGCCTAAGAATTTCATAAAGTCTTTGTTTTTAATAACTGACAGTATTCCTTTTGTGTAAATGTACCACATTTTCTGTATCCATTTTTCTGTTGAAGGACATGTGGGTTCATTCCAGCTTCTGGCTATTATAAATAAGGCTACTTCAGTCCTTCTTAAAAGGGGGAACAATATACCCACAGGAGGATATACAGAGACAAAGTATGAAGCAGAGACTTAACAAGAGGCCATCCAGAGACTGCCCCACCTGTGGATCCATCCCACATACAGTTACCAAATCCAGATACTATTGTGTATGTCAAGAAATGCTTGCTGACAGGAGCCTGATATAGCTGTCTTCTGAGAGGCTCTGCCAGAACCTGACAAATACAGAGGTGGATGCTTGCAGCCAACCTTTGGACTGAGCATGGGGTCCCCAATAGGGGAGTTAGAGAAATGACTGAAGGAGCTGAAGGGGTTTTCAGCCCCATAGAAGAACAACAATATGAACCAACCAGATCCCCCCAGAGCTCCCAGGGACTAAACCACCAACCAAAGAGTACACATGAAGCCACCCATAGCTCCAGCCACATATGTAGCAGAGAATGGCCTTGCAGGACAACAATGGGAGGAGAAGCCCTTGGTCTTGTGAAGGATTGATGTCCCAGTGTAGTGGAATGCCAGGACAGGGAAGTGAGAGTGGGTGGGTAGGGGAGCACCCTCATAGAAGCAGGGGATAGGGGGATGGGATAGGGATTTTTCAGTAGGGAAACTAGGAAAGGGGATAGTGTTTGAAATGTAAATAGGAGAATATCTAATTTTAAAAAAGAAAAAAGAAAAGAAAGAAAAATGTGTTGGCATTTTGATGTGGATTACATTGAATCTGTAGACTGCTTTGGTAAGATTATTTTCTTTAAGCAAAAATGCACAGAAAAAAAAAAGAGGTTTTCCAAGTTTATAAGTTTGATTCATGTAGAAATGAATTTCTCATGTGACTAATAGCTGAAAGATGATGAAATATTTGATGCAGGAGGCACAATTCAAGTGTCATCCTAGATCTCTATCCACCTGCCCCTATATGGGCACCTCAGGTTAACTCTCACTCATTGGATTCATCTCTTGGACTTTTCCTCCTTCTCCTAAATATCTATTCAGTCACTAGTATATTAATATCAATGCTTTGTCCTATCTTTTCCCTGTAGAAATTATTAAATATGAAAAATCTGAAAACATGTTAGCTGTTTTTTGATTAAGTATAATGAATGAGTCATTAATTCCAATATAAAACTACCTTCCTTGTGAACAAATTACCTTTGGATGGGTATAAGCTATTCTTCTATTGCTGTGATAAAATACCTTGACCAATGCAACTTATAGAAGGAATGGTTTACTTTTTCTTATGCTTACAGATCATAATGGTGGATAGAGCATGGCAGCAATTGGAAAACACTGCTACAGGAGTATAAGGCTGAGAATCATCTTCAATTACAAACATAAAACTACAAAGTAGCAGGGGTATTTTGGCTCTGAAAGCATGCCCCAAATAAGTATATTTTCTCCAGTAAAATAGAACCTCATAAACTTCCCCAAATAATACCAACAACAGAGACCAAGTGTTCAAATACAAAAGTCTATTGGGTGACATTCTCAGTTAACTCCCTACATATGGTGGGAATTTTAAAAATTGTCTTCTGTCATGTTATAATTAATACCTACTGTTTTCATCCACCTTCACCCAGATAAGCCAGTTTTTCAGAAAAGCTTATTCCCCACCCCCACCCCTCTCTCTCTCTGTATGTGAATCAGCACACTGAAGATTTGGAATACTGATCTGTCACTTCACTCTCATATCCGGTAGTTGCAGTCCCACCTCTTTGAGAAACATGAACTTACACTTCACTTACTCTGTTTATTTTCATAATACATAACATACATACGTTGAAGAAAAACATGGACTTGGTTTCATTATTGCTGAACTTTGTCCTTCAATATTTAGATGAGGGAAATGAGTTTTAATTTTCCCTACAGGAATTGGTTGAAATTTAAATTTCATCATTCAAAAACATCTTTCTGGTGAATGAGAAAATCAGTTATGAGTTAGCATGTGGTTTGTAATAAAGATATTGACATTTAGAAAATATCTGTAGATGTCATGTAACGTGATATTCTGTGACTAATAAAAAAGCTTTTTCTTTGTTCTTTGTTTTTCATCATTATTAATAGGATGCTTCCCATTCCTGATTCTCTATTTATAGTATTTAACAAACACTGGGAGAAGATTCACTCTGTAAAAGAGTAGTATATCTCAAAGAGTCTTATCTCAAAATAATGGAAATCAGAAATTCAGTGCTTGCACAAACACTTCTCCCCCAAAGTAAGACTTTATCCGACACTTCTCTGAGACTGTCAAGGATCTGATGGCAGAGAAGCTAGACACAAGACATACTGTTCCTCACTTCAAGGTGGTGCTTACTTTGGAAGCAGGGCTTTAACTGTGTTGCAAGTTCTAGAGCTGAAGAAACCAACGAAATCGTATGTTGATAGTCTCCAGTTTCTCTTGATTACATTCTGGGTTGCAGAAGTATTCTAAGAACTTTTTTCTTAATAGATAATATCATGGATTCTGCCTTCATTGGCTGGTGGCAGAGCTACGGTTGTCACAGGTCAGTCCTAGGTTTGGATAGCATCAATGATGCTCTGAATTTAGATGTCTATTGAAGTTCTATTTACCTATTGAAGTTCTATTTCTGGTAGCAAACATGTTTCATGAAACTGATGGAATTTTTGTGCAGAGTTCATATTAGACTGAGATTGAGTAGATGTTTGACATCATCATAGCACCTGATGGCCATGGAAATCTTGGTAGATACACTAAACCTAGTCACATATCTATTGTCAAGGAGAAAATGACTTTCTACTCTTACCTGCCTATTGTGACTGACATGCATATTGAAGACACTGATGGGAGAAAGAGCAGCAACTGCCAAAAAGACAATGAAGAAGACCAATGAGTTCTTTCAGGTGCAAAATGATTACTGCAACTGCTTTTGTAACCCCAGTATAACTGGGAAAGTTGACTGACTTCAGGAACACAAATATGGCTAGTACTTCAGTGCTTTCAAATAAGCCAGTCTGAAACAGCACCTGCCAGAAGTTTAGAGGAGTATTATATATAATAAAATGCAAGAAAGGTAGCACTGTCAGAGGAGTTTGATCTGATGCCTGTGTTCTTGAATTAGGAAGCAAGAGGGTGACAACCACCTTAAAGTCTATGTATGAGTTTGCTGTACATCTTCCCTGAGCCATTTTCTTAGATTAGGGGCAGAATCTAAAAGTAGATAAAGTAACCTACAGTTTACAAGGGCCCAGAAGGAAGGCTCTCAACCATTACACAATTTAAAATAATATTCATGCAAAAACAATATTTAGATAATTGAATCTTTAACTGCAGAAAGTGTCTATTCTAAAGGTTGGCAATTCATTAGAAGTAAGTCAAATCTTACTTACATTATTCAGTAAACTTACTAACACCTATTATAGTGATTATGAAATACCATTTAAATGAACATCCAAAACTCAAATAGTAGGGGGATAAAGAGGTCATAGTATAATTCACAACATTGTTCACCTATTAAAATAAATGTTTGTAATGAAAGTGATCAAAATCCAAAATGTATGTTTCATAGAAATATGATTTTTATACTTATTTATCAAATCAAAAGCCTTCATCAAAGGCTTTTAGATGAGAATCTAGAGAGATTCATAAATGGTCAAAAATGAATAAGACATGAGCACTGAATTAACATTTTAGTAGTCTAGTGTGAGAAAGCAAATACAAATGAATTACTACAAACTATCTAAAGCGTGTATCAATATGACAGATTTTCAGAGGTAGAAAAAGGAGTTCTATTTCTGTGCAAGAAATATTTTCGACTGGTGATCTCTCAGGTCATTCTATTTCTTTTTTTTTTTCCTTTTTTATTTTATTTTATTTTATTTATTTATTTTTTTCTTTTTTAATTTTATTTTTTTGCTTATTCACTTTATAACCCGTCCCAGTCACCTCCTCCCACAATCCTTCCCCATCTTTTGTTTTCTGAGTACCCCCTCCTCCTGTATCCCTACCCTGCCACTTTAAGTCTCTGAGAGGCTAGGTGCTTCCTCTCCCATTGAGGCCAGATGAGGCACCCAGCTAGAAGACCATACCCCATATACAGGCTGCATGTTTTGGGATAGCCCCCACTCCAGATGTTTGAGACCTACATGAAAACCAAGCTGCACATTTACAACATATGTGCAGGGAGGCCTAGGTCTAGCCCATGGAGCTAGATCTGTGTAGACTGGGTATGCTCCACGGTTGGTGATTCAGTCTCTGAGAGCTCCAAGGGTTCAGGTTGGTTTACTCTGTTGATCTTCCTGTACAGTTCCTATCTCCTTAGGGCCCACAATCCTTCAGCCTATTCTTCTATAAGAGTCCTCAAGCTCCATCCACTGTTTGGCTCTGGATGTCTGTATCTGTCTGAGTCAGCTGCTGGTTAGGGCCTCTCAGAGGACAGTTTGCCCCTGTCTGTTCTCAGGCTGGAGGTTTAGATCCTGGGAGCTCTGGTTGAATCTTTTGATACTCATTCTAAAAAGGACAAAAGCACCTTCACTTTGGTCTTCCTCCTTCTTCTTGAGTTTCATGAGGTTTATGCATTGCATCTTAGGTATTGTGTGTTTTTGGGCTAATATCCGCTTATCAGTGAGTGCATACCATGTGTGTTCTTTTGTGATTGGGTCATCTCACTCAGGATGATATTTTCTAGCTCCATCCATTTGCCTAAGAATTTCATGAGCTCATTATTTTTAATAGCTGAGTAGTACTCCATTACACCAATGGCGTATGCTCTAAGATCAAGAATTGACAAATGGGATCTCATAAAACTGCAAAGCTTCTGTAAAGCAAAGGATACTGTCAACAGGACAAAGAGAGAACCAAAAGATTGGGAAAAGATCTTCACCAACCTTACATCTGATAGAGGGTAAATATCCAAGGTATACAAAGAACTGAAGAAACTAGATTCCAGACCATCAAATAACCCTATTAAAAAATGGGGTAGAGAGTTGAACAAAGAACTCTCAACTGAGGAAACTCGAATGATTGAGAAGCATCTAAAGAAGTGTTCAGCATCCCTAGTCATCAGGGAAATGCAAATGAAAACAACACTGAGATTCCACCTCACACCAGTCAGATTGGCTAAGATCCAAAACACAGGTGACAGCAGATGTTGGCGAGGATGTGGAGAAAGAGGAACACTCCTCCATTGTTGGTGGGATTGCAAGCTGGTACAACCACTATGGAAAGCAGTCTGGGGATACCTCAGAAATTGAACATAGTGTTACCTGAGGACCCAGCTATACCCCTCCTTGGCATATACCCAGAAGATATTTCAACGTGCAACAGGGCCACATGCTCCACTATGTTTATAGCGGCCTTATTTATAATAGCCAGAAGCTGGAAAGAACCCAGATGTCCTTCAACAGAAGAATGGATACAGAAAATGTGGTCATTCTATTTCTAATATTCTTACCTTTTCCACAGTTTCCACAAAAGGACCTCTTATTATAGTCAAAGTGAGATGGAGATATATTTGAAGAGTTTTGTAAAACATACCAATTATTAATCATTAAAGATCACTTGAGAAAGATTAAAGCTTATTGTTTCAGTATGTCATCAGTATATACCGTGAATGAGCTATCTTACTGTTTTCTGCTGACCTAAATGTTGGAAATCTGAAAGTTTGTCACTTGTATTTGTGCTATAGCTAACATGTGCCTAGTTTGATTTTCAGTGCTCACTAGCCATATGTGAGCAATGGGAAGAATTGAACCATATAGCTCTGTATGGTTCACTGAGTGCAATAGAGATGTACTTTAGTCTACTGTGAAACTCCATCCTAATGAATCCACCATAAAGTAAAAATATCTCAACTAAAAATTATTTAATATACCTAATACAGAAATTATGCCATAACTCTAAGCACAATGAACACTACGTTTTCAACTATTCAAACCTGCATCCTGTGTGGCTGCTCAGCCTCACGAGAGGGGATCGTGAGACATGAGACTGATCGAAGATCAGGATTTTAAATTTAGTTCAATGCTGAACTCATATTTTCTTAATGTTATTATAATATGAGAAAAATATTACAGATTCAACCACCATAAGTTGTAGGCTCTAAAAATAAATAATAGCTTATATTTGTTTTCCAGATGTTCTCAAAGTTATAGATACATAATATCTTACATTTGTTTTCTAGATGTTCTCAACATTTATTTTTATATTTCCAAATATTTCCTAGACTCTAAATACATATATACATATGTATATCAGTGCATGTGTGTGTATGTTTGTATGTATGCATGCAAGTTATGTGTAGCATGTGTACACGTATGTGTGTGTGCATTCATGTCTGTGTGCATGTGGATGTTAGAAGACAATTTGTGAGCTCTATTTTTCTCTAGAGAAAAATATATTTGGTGTATATTTGTGACTGATTTGTTAATGAAATATTCCTTTATGTCCTTAGTTAATTAAAACAATAAATTAATTTTAAAAACGTATGGGCTTTATTTGTATTAACTTTAAATTTTAGCATTTCTGCTGATTTACATATCCTTCTGAATTGTCATCTGCAATCACCCAGAATGTATATGATATGTCATATGAGAAGAAACATTGGTTGGTAGTGAGTTCTATAGGTCTCTATCTTGAAATGTCCTTCATTTACAATAAAGTTGGAAGAATATGGTTTTGTTGTAATATATGCATATACATGTATACATATACACATGTTGAATGAATCCTTACCTATCACGTAGTTCCATTCCTCTTTGTGTTATGTGCTAGTGCCCGGACTCCTAACTCTGTCTTACTTAGGGAAGGCAACTGTCATATTGATGTTCTGCTGTGTACCGTGAGCCCAGTCTTGATCTTGGTATCCTTATTATTGGTAGTATTTCATTCTTATCTTTGGGATCATTGAATCTTTTACTTTCTGCCAATTAAAGATATTTTAGAAGTTCTATTTGTTTATGCTTATGATTTTTAACTGTTTCATTGTTTTCAGATTATAAAAAAGTATATTTAATCATTTTTCTGTAACGTTGCTTTTAAGGTGTTCATAATTCTATGTGAAATTCGTTATGTAAAATTTCTCAGTAAATTATTCCATAGAAAAATCATTTAGAACGTGGGTTAAATGATCTCCTTTAGAAATAACATCTATTAGATAGTTCATATAACTGTATGCATATGACTTCCACTATTTAGATTATTGTTTCATGGTTTTCGGTATATTTGCTCATTAAATTGTTAAGCTCCTTTACTGAAGTGAGTCTTCTTATGAACAGTCACTGCTGACATGTCTGCTTCAATATTTTAAAAGTTAATTGTTCAGTGCTTCTCAGCTATTCAAGATTTTTAGGTTGAGAATGTTGTCTAGCTGTGTACCCCTCTTTTAAAAAACAAAATGTGTTATTTGGTTTTTTTGGTGTTTTTTTTGTCATTGTTATTTTGTTTTGTTTTTTTTTAAGTTTTTTTTCGAGACAGGATTTCTCTGTGTAGCCCTGGCTGTCCTGGAACTTCTTGACAGTGTCCAATGTCTTACAGAAGCTTCTCAGTTTCATGAGGTCTCATTTATTAATTGTTGATCTTAGTTCCTAAGCCATTGGGTTCTGTTCAGGAAATTGTCTTTTGTACCAATGCATTCAAGTCTATTCCCCGTTTTCTCTTCTATTAGATTGTGTCTGGTTTTATCATGAGGTCTTTGATCTACTTGGATTTTAGTTTTGTGGTGTGTGATAAATGTGGATCTATTTACACTCTTCTTCATGCAGACATCCAGTTAGACCACCACCATTTGTTTAAGATGCTTTCCATTTTCCATCGTATAGTTTGATTTCTTTGTAAAAAATCAAGTGTCCATAGGTATGTGGGTTTATTTCAGGGTCTTTGATTAGATTCTAGTGATCAACCTTTCTGTTTATATACAAATACCATGAAATTTTTATTACTATTTCTCTATAGTACAGCATGATAGCAGGAATGGTGGTAACTCCAAAAGTTCTTTTATTAAACTGGAGTATTACTAGCGTTCCTGGGCTTTCCATTTTTTGCATATCAAGTTGAGGATTGTTCTTTCAAGTTCTATAAAGAATAGTGTTGGAATTGCATTGACTCTCTGGATTGACTTTGGTAGACAGATATTTTTACTATATTAATCCTACAGATCCATGAGCATGAGAGACCTTTCCATCTTCTGATACCTTCTAAAATTCCTTTCTTCAGAGGTTTGAAGGTCTTGTCATAAAGGTCTTTCACTTACTTGATTAGAGTTATACCGTGGGATTGGGGATTTAGCTCAGTGGTAGAGTGCTTGCCTAGCAAGTGCAAGGCCCTGGGTTCAGTCCTCAGCTCTGAAAAATAAAAAAGAAAAAGACAAAATAGAGTTATACCGAGGTATTTTATGTATTATTTGTGGCTATTGCAAAAGGCATTGTTTTTCTGATTTCTTTCTCACCCCTTGTATCATTTGTTTAAAGGAGGGCTACTTTTTTTTTTTTTTGAGTTAATTTTGTATTCAGCCACTTTGCTGTGTTTTTCAGATTGAGAATTCTCTTGTAGAATTTTTGTGTTCACTTGTGTATACTATCATATCATCTGCAAGTAGAGATATGTTGACTGCTTTTCCAAATTGTCTTCGTTTTCCAAGTTGTCTTCCTTTATTAGTGTCCCCGCCCTCTGACCCTGCAAACATGAAGCAGATGTGCAGCTTGATCTTCATCTGGGTCCACCAATAACTGGAGCTGGAGCTGCCCTTGACTTGTTGCCTGCTTATGGATCCTGTTCCCCTAACTAGGCTGCTTTGCCTGCCCTCAGTGAGATCGGATGTTCCAGGGTGGGTTGGTACCCAGGGGCAGCCTCCCACTTCTTGGAAAAGAAGGAGAATGGTATTGGGAGGAGGGGCTGTGAGGGAGGTGCTAGAAGGAGAGGTGCAGAAGCGATTAGGATGTAAAGGGAACAGATGAATTATGGAGAAAACTCTTAAACTCTAAAGAAAACATCTAAAACTAATCTTTATGATTTTTGATGTTCACATGGATGATACAATTATGTGTTTTAAAATTAATTTTTCAACTTTTCCTGGTAATTTAGCCCTATAACCCTAGACAGTAAGGAGGCTAAAGAAAGAAAGTCACAAACAAGTTTGAGGCCTGTCTGGATTTGAGTAAAGTCTGATAACTGAATTCAAACACTGAAAAGTTTAAATAGAAATAAGTTTGGAGATCATAGCACTACTCATGAGAGTTCAAAAGCACATGAGTAGTCTAGTCCATTCAAAGTTTTCTAGATGTGATTGTTTACCAGGGCCTGCCATATCTTAGTCATATGTTCAGATCTTCAAACAAATAAGGAAGGAGAGATCAACTTGGGTTTTCTCCAGAATGTTTATATTAAAGTTACATTCAGTTGTGTCCTGAATAATCTTTTTTTAAGCCTGACACTTTACACAAGGAAATTGGTTCTTCTCTCTTTCTGGACTCAACGTTGTCACTTCAGTTAACAGTACAGCTGTTGTTTGCCATCCATTGCTTTAATCGGGTGAAGCTCCTCTCTAAACTAACAGCCTGCCATTCCCGAGCTCTCGTGTTCTGAGAAAATTCCTCACCAATGAAGCTACATAATGGAAATGTGGGAATTAGGAACAGCCTCAAAATAAAAGAAAATATTGTAAACAATTCTTAATAAAATGAAACAACATTTAAAACATAATTTTTAAGAAGAATGTTGTATACTTTATAAGTTGCAGAGAACTGGTTGCTTATGTGAGTTTGTTTGTTTGGTTGGTTGATTGGTTGGTTTGGGGGTTTGTTTGCTTGCTTTGTGTGTGTGTGTGTGTGTGTGTGTGTGTGTGTGATATGAATCCATGAGCTTGTGTGGAAACATGTAGATATCTTTAATAGGTTCACCACATTATTTTGAGATAGGGTTTCTTTTTGAATATTCTTCATGCATTTGGAAACTGGCTGGCCAACAAAGCAGTGGATTCTCTCTTGTTTTGCCCCTCCCCTTATATAAGGTTACAATCATATATTACATTCAGCATTTACATGGTACTGTGGTTGGATGCTAAGTACACATCAGTGTTCAGAAAGCATTTACTCACAGATGCTTTCCCCATATACTCAACTTTCTGTCCTTATTAACTCAACCAATATCTTCACTGGACCAAATCTGTAAGAAGATCTGCATTCTATGGGTTTTGGATATTATACAGCATGTGGTATATCCATAATAGTATTTTAAGGAATAATGGTAAAGTCTTAGATGAAACTAGCTTACTCCCTTTGTCTCCTGGCATTAATACTAGATCTTCAGCACTCTATACTGAGATGTTCTATGCTCTGAGTTGCTTTTTATTACTGGTGGCTTAAGAGCACCCACTTGTTCATGGCAGCACTTGTCAAACACTGCTTTCTCCTATTCTCATGACTGTGAAAAACAGACAATCTCTATACCTAAGAAAATCATGATTACCTTTCAGCCTCAAGCTATCTTCATCCTTACTTCTTGAGTTCACCTGAGATTGAAGAGTAAAAAGTATCTTCCAACTCTCCACAGACATCATGACCATTGTTGGTCTCAGTTACATGATCTATTAATGCTTTATTCTTCCACATTCTTACTGGTTAGTTACATATCAGCAATTTTTATTTTAAACTATATTTATCATTTCTATTATGTTTCTTCAGTGCTTGTAGGTGAGGGCATTTCATATAGATTATCTTTGAATGACAGTGATATTAACATATGTACTGACATCATTATTATCTATTAATATAAACACATTTTTAAAGTATATAAATTGTTGTGCCACAATCATGTGTCTTGAATTTGATTTCTTCCTTAGTATCAAGAATGTGTTTCATTAGTGTAGAATGTTAAGTTGTGTATTTATATATACTAAATTTAAGAATGCATATGTCTTAGATTTCCCCTCCATCTTGTTCTCACATTTGTAACAGTTCTATGTCACTCCATATGTTACATTTACATGCAGTCCTTTCAAACATGGGTTTCATGTTTTCAAACAGTAAAACCTATAACTAAATGTCACATATACAGCTAAATTCCATTCACATACAAAAACATAGTGAGGTCTTCTCCCATGCACAATTGTATGGACAGAGAAAAGTAAATTAATGCATGAGTTTTCTCAAAAGTAAGTGCATATATATCTAGCAACTCTCACTGATCATAGAAGGCATGGATGCTTTCATTCACACTAATTTTGGATCTCCCTATTTAGCCATGAATTATGCTTAATAACAACACTAAGAAATATTCTTCCAAGTCATCCTTTAATGCCTAGGTAAAACCACCGTACATAAACATGTCACAGTTTGTTTAACTCTCTAAGTATGAGACAAGAAAGTGAGAAGCTTAGAATGTTGGCAGTGGATGCAGATTACCCAGGCTTTAATCCTGCCTCTGAAAATTAGTAGCAATGTGAGTTCATAGGATAAGGAACTTAATTTCTCAGTTCCCCCTTTTTATAATAACACCTCCATCAGAAGGTTGGGAAAGTAAAAGCGTTAATGCATTTAAAGCTCATAAAAGATTTCCTGGTAGCTCCCAATTATGCTGTTAGTGCTCTTCATTTCTCCTTAAGCATATTGCTGCCACAGTTTACTTACTAAATTAGAATAGACCTTTATCAATTGATCACATCCTCATTGTGTGCAGCAGGACTTTCTTAAAAAGTCCAAAACCCAAGTTTTGTTCTTTCCTCATTATAATTATTTTTCTTTCTGACATTTATGTCACCAAAATGAAATGTTAAGTGTGTGTTAATGTCACCACCACATCTGAAAGGTTGCCTAAGCCTAGTTTCCATTTAAATAGTTCTTGAATAAACAGAGTAATGGAAATGAATTCTACATCATTTTTAAGTTGATATGATTTTCAGATTTTAAATTAGTCAACTCTTTTTCTCTTTTATCAATAAGCACTTCACAGCTTCTGACTTTACATGCAAATTTTCATTAATATTTTATTTTTAAAGAATGTTAATTATGGCAGAATGCACTGTAATGTGGTAATTTAAAGTGAGGAGTCCTTTATCTAAGTTAAAATATTAACTATAGAATCCTCCATTTCTGGTAATGTTTAATTCTCCTTTGAAAATAAAATTAATGATATATATCAAAGATCAATAAAGTTGAGAAATGCATTTTATTATAAAAGATAAGACATTAACAACTACAAGTTTTCTTCTACTAAAGTATAAAAAATAATTCTTGAATTTTAACATTATTTTTCTCAATTTATATCATGTTAATATATCCATTCATCCAGTGTTAATTTTTGTTGTTTTTCATTAGACAACTACTATAGATAATACCTGCTTTTAGGTACTTGAGAGAAAAGAAAGTAAACAACAATAATGGTTTCTATCTCACGAAGTTTGTACTTCATTTGTGACCTAGGACTCAGATTCCTTTTCAGGCTTTGTTTATTTTATTTTATTTTATTTTATTTTATTTTTTTTTAAATTATTTTTAGTTTTTTCTCAGATTATGAATTTGGCTAATTCTCTATATGACCTAATAGTTCTTTTATATTTATAAAGTCTGTATTCTTCAAGTCAGTTTACCTATAATAAAAAAGCTTACATATTTCAAGCCATGTCATTTGATTTTTTTGGCTCAAGTTTATTCATATTCTTCTCTGGGAGGATTTGAAAGTTGATTGCTTCTTATTCTGCAAAACGCATCTGCAGATGTAGATCATGCAGCGGTTTGAATGGGGATAACCCCTGTAGGCTCATATGTTTAAATGTTTGGTTCTCAGTTAGTAGACATGGAAGGTCTTCTCCCATGCACAATTGTATGGACAGAGAAAAGTAAATTAATGCATGAGTTTTCTCAAAAGTAAGTGCATATATATCTATATTCAGGAGGTCTGCCCTGTAGGTTTAGGTGTGCCATTTGGGGTTTGTGCTTTCCAAAGCCCATTCCAGGCTAGTCTTGACTTTACAAAAGAGACAAATGGGTTAACACACACAAAATATATCCAGAAGAATCAAGATTAAAACCAGATGCCAGGGCATGGTGTTGGCTTTAGTCTGGAATAAATTCATAATCTCGTTTATACCAGACAAATCTTAAAAGTCCAAATTCTAAAGGAATCACTCATGACCCCAAATAAATTACAAGGATAATTGTTCTCTTTTGACATTATATTACTCTATATCTGATATACTGAATCAGAGTTTTGAGAACAAGTTGTGATTAGTTGAGTTACAGAATGAATATTAAAATGCAATATATTAAAACTGAAAATTATAAAAAAAACAGACAAGTAGTTAAATATATAGAATGGAAACAATCTATATTATCATGAGATCTTGGAGAGAAGAAGAAGCAGGATTGAATAAAAGTTATGAAGTTATTTTTTATTTCATTTGTGCAAATATTTGTAAAATTTTGACGCTACTCAATTTTCTTGGATAGTTGGTTTTTAGCTAATAAACAAGTATGCTAAATACCTTTTTGTTGTGACAAATGCTGAAAAAATAATTTAAAGCAGGAAAGATTTGTTTTTTGCATATCTTCATAGCTTTCCACCCATGAGGAGGCAGGTCACTTTGTGGCATGGCAGGACAGAGATACTCACCTCAGGATAGAGACGTAGAGTGAGACTGCCATGTTCCCTTCTCTTCTTCCCTCTTGTCTATCCAGGTTCTCAGGCTGTTGTAGAAAGAACTATTCAGGAGGTTCTTTCCCTTCCTATTGGTGATACCACATACCAATCACTTATGAAAACACAGACACTTCAAGAGGAGAGTTTACTAATCATCAAATGTTCTCAATATTTAGATAAACAGTATTAACCAGCATACTGAGAATTGAGATTAGGCAAACAATATAGAGGTTTCTAGCATGTAATTCCAAATCTAGTCTTTTCATATTTCTTAATTGTCTTCCAGAAGACACAATTACAAGAAGTATCACAGATCTAACTACTACAGTACCTGAAATACTCAGTGCCTTATGAACTAACATACTGCAAACATTATTATTTAACAGAAGAAATGTTAAAAATATCTCTACTGTACATTTTTAGCATTTGTAGTGAAATATCAATTCTACTCAATTATGTACATCGGTAATTTTAAATGAATTATTTAGATTTATTATATAGCACACTAATTACACTGATATAAGTATTAATTAAAATACAACAGTATTTATTGCAAGTAAATACCAAAAGATACATTCTTTGTTTCTGAGATTTAGTTTCATTCCAGAAATAGTATTTTAATGAATTGATTAACTTGTTAATTGATATGGAATTGAGTATTATTACTATGTATTCAAAATAATCTAGCAGTTTTAGTCAAACTGAATGTGTAAATCATATGGCTAAACTGGTCAGAACATCATTGTAAGCTCATTTCAATAATATTTCTTTGATGGTATCTTGTGAGACTTGCAAATGATAACTTACTAATTTATATTTATTTTATTTTGGCATTTTTGGTACAGAGTTTTAATATGTAGCTCACTATCTATTCCAGGCATTCTTGAACTCATCTGCCTGCCTCTTCATTCTGAGTGATGGGATTAAAGGTATACACCAATCACAGCAATGTGGTAGTTTAAACACAGCTACATTGATTTCACCAGAGGCCTGACCCTTCTGCCAATTACTGAATGATCTTTGTGTCAGTTACTGTTTCAGTCATGGAAAGGGAGGGTTGTTGCTATATTGTGGATACTTTCATTCCTTCATCTGAAATGGATCTGTGAGTTGTGGTCTTAGGCAGTGTAGCTTTTGGAGGTGATTAGGTCATGATAGAGTGGCCCTCACAAAGAGAAGTGGTTTCTTACACTGAGCAGACCTGCCTTTCTGAAATGGAAGAGTGATAGCTCAATCTGATAGCTTGTTTATAATCATCACCTAAGCTTATAGAGTGTCTAGAAATAAACTTTAATTAGGTTTTAGCCATACCATTTTACAGAAGCACAAATGAAGTAAGACCAAACCATTCTTTATCTTGCTACACCCTGGCCACTGATTTTGGAATAGCTCAACATTGACTTGATCACTGGACTGCACTGATGTCCACTATAGGCATGCAAAGGCAAGCACAAAACAAAATGATGAAAAAAATCCCGAGTTCATACACTGAAGTCTCTACTTTCATTCTCCTTGAAATTGTTGCATCATGTAAGCAGTTTGCATAGGTGTTAATAAAACACTACCAACAATAACAAAATCCTACTGTTTCTACTGCTATAGCTAGATAAAATACTGAAATATTGTCCTTGTATAATCATTTTCTCTTAATTAATTAAACTTCAGTTTCTAACAGTTGTGAAACTTATGACCTTTTTAAAAACAACTCGATGTTTTTCATTGAAGATACAATTAACCCTCCTAATAAATTGATAATTTAAATCAAACAAAATCTCCAATTATTGATGTCGATTTGCTAAGAGCTATTGGCTGACTAATGGCACTTTGAAATAGATTTTTGTATTAGGATGAAGCAAAAAGAAACTGGTATAAAATCAATAGAACAAGTCTCTGGGTCTTGTTTTGTCATTAATAACCCTGTCTCTTCCTTACAAAAACACACCTGTGGGGTTGTTTTCCTCATTTTTAGTTTCCCATCTTACAAAATACCACAGTCATCTAGTTGAGCAAAAATTATGTTCACTACTAAACATGCTGACATATACCACGCTTCCCTTTCTTCTTTTTTATTTGACATTTACCAGATTATGTCCTAAAGTTTAGTTGTTTTTGTCGTTGGCAGTGATTTTAAATGTCTAGTCCTTGGAATAAAGAACCCACATTACCCGAGAGCCAGTTAAAATTCTCAGGACTCAAGTTAATTCTGTTGAATCAAATGGTGTGACATTGGTGCCAACAGTATTCTGATGAAAAGTAAAGTTTTAAGGGCTTTGTCCTACTATATAAATAGTATAAAAATAGTATATAAATTTAAAGCAAAATCTCTCAGTATCATTAAACAAAGAGTAAGTTGGCATTCTGAAAAGTCTTTTTGCATCACCTACACAAAGATATTTAAAGCATTTATGTATTCTGAGGTTTTAGATGAAATTTTTAGTCACCTTTCCAGAAATTGGATGACATATGCTTGACCATATGGAGGATACATTAAGAAGCAGAACTGGGCTGAATGGCAATTTCCCATCATAAGATATTTGGGGAGGGAGGTTAAGAGAAAGCTCTTCTTCCTGAGGAGAAGCTATGGCTTCCTAAATTATGAAATACCAGAGTCTCATAGCTTAGAGTACAGATTTTTTTGACACTCCAGTAGCCTTTACTATAGGAGCGAACTTGCCATATGCAACATTAGCATTGCCTAGATTTCTTTCTAATTTTCTCACTGATACTCATATTTAAGGAGTAGGGTCTAGAGGAAGAGATGGGAATGGATAGATGTAATTATATAATGTTACAAATACAATTTTAAAAGATTCATTGTTCTCTTTCAAAATTCAAGTTCTCAGATATCATGTGATAATATTAATTAATATAGTTGGAATTATCATTTATTCACTGATAATATAACTTTTGATTCTTTGCTAATTTTTTATTAATATCTTTTAAAGGTTCACATACTAAGATGAAGTAAATAGAAGTATATTTCAAATTATAGATATTAAAATTGTTACCTTCTGACTTTAATGAAATGCATATAAAAATAAAATGACTCAGATATTCAATTTCATTTCTGTATCTAAGAACATCTTCTATCTTGAGGGACAGTAATATGTCAGTTTATTATTCTGAACTTTTCTATCTCAGAAGTTAGCACCAATAACTAAGCCAGCTACTGTGGCTAAATGGTAAGCCTTATTATTTCTATGTCTTTATGCCATGCTTTTTGTTCAACACATACCCAGCATTTGTATTCTCTGCCTCAGCTATATACAAGTAATCCAATCACCTTTGAATACCTTCAATGTTGAAGTCCATAATGCCCAAACTCAAACTCTTACCTTTGACCCCAAATTTATATGCTCTTTGGCATGTTTTCTCAATTGTGCTGCATAGTTTTATGCCAACTTGACTCAAGCTAGAGTTATCTGAAAGAAGGGAACCTCATTTGAGAAAATGCTTTCAAAATATTCAGCTGTGGGGATTTTCTTAACTAGTCATTGATAGGGGAGGGCCCAGCTTAGAGTTGGCGGTGTCATCCTTGGGCTGTTCCTTTATTCTATAGGAGGGCCAGTAGAAAACACCATGGGGACTAAGCCAATAAGCAGCATCCCTCCATGGCATCTGCATTAGCTCTTCCTCCAGGTCTTTGCATGAGTTACTTCCCTTAATGATAAACAGTGAGACAGAATCATAATAAACAAACAAACAAACAAACAAAAGACCATTCTTCCACAAATAGCTTAGGTCATGATATTTCATCACAATGATGGAAACCTTGACTAAAACAGTTAGTACTGGGATAATGGGTACCACTGTGACAGATCTGACCATGTTGTTTTCTAGATGACTTTGGAACTCTGGAATAGAAAAGTTATTGGGTGTTGAGTCCTCAGTGAACAGTTCTGTAGAAGCTTGAAAGATAAAGATGTTGAGAACAGTTCAGACAATGGAGGTCTGGCTTGTGAACTTGCAGAAGGAAGCAAGACTAAAGGCTTTGTGTAAAGAATTGGTGGCTCTGAATAAATGGGTGAAAAATCAACTACAATTAACAAGACACAGGATTACTAAAGTAAAACTCGTGCTTTGCATAGGTCATAGATGCTGCTCAGCTAGAGGTGAGAAATTAATGATGATTAAGAAGAAACCAGTATTGTTGAGGTAAAATATTCTGGGTGTTTCCTCAGAGGCTGGTATACAGCACCTCTCCATGGCCTCTGCATTATCTCCTGCCTCCAGGTCTCTGTCTTATGTTGGTTCCTGTCCTGGCTTCCTTTAATAATAAACAGTATCATCAAGATGTAAAGCAAGTAAACAAGTTTATTTTATCACCCATAGAAATTTAGATAAAACTTCTTCCCCAATGTAATACATTTCCTGAATTGCATTCTGATGTTAAAACATCTTTCAAGTATTCAAGTTGATCTAATTGAGCAATTTTTTTTCTACAATCCAGTATCTTTCAGCTAATCTCATTTCCAGTTTCTGTTTATCAAAGTACAATTAGATCTTTATTGTTATGGTCTGAACCCTACCACAGAATAGCTATAGCCATTTTGTTTCACGCCTGCCAGCTATTTCATATTGTTGCTGGAACATGCCTGCCAGTAATTGATACAGAGAAGTTACTTGGCTTAAGGACATTGGTAGGTGTTTATTTCACATACCTCTTGGTGATCTGTGTGCATAGACCAATACCTATCCTAATAACACCTTCTATAAATCCCAGAAAGCTGGAGTCTTCTAGAGATGTCTCTAGAAATGCCCTATCTACAATCCCTTTTCAAATGACCTCATCTCCCACAGATAAAACAAAGGACATTTTCATATCTAGGATTATCAGTTGGTGATTGCTTACCAATTGCATAATCATTAGGGTCAATATCAGCAGTAATTCTAATCCATTCAACCATGGGTGCTGATTAAGCTTTTAAAGGTCTAAGAACTTGTTTACTTACATTCTGAATTTGTTACATATCTGCATAATCTTTGTGGATGACATAGATCTTTATCCTTGTTCCTCCATCTTTTTTTTTCTTTTTTTATTGGATATTTTATTTATTTACATTTCAAATGTTATCCCTTTTCCCGGTTTCCCCTCTGGAAACCCCTATCCCATCTTCCCTCCCCCTGCTTCTGTGAGAGTGTTCCACCACCCATTCACCCACCTGTGGGTTAAGAAAAACAAAAACAACAAAAAAAAAAACAAACAAACAAACGCGGGATGTCACCCTGGCCCAGGCCGGCGTGGACCCAGAGTCCAGTGGCGGGATGCTCCCTCCCCACCCCCACCCCCGCTGCAGTGTTTCCCACATATGCGAAAAGGTCCAAAGTTAGAAGATGTCGGCGGCAGACACAGAGACACGTGGAGATTAATGGCTTTATTGATCATGGTGGGATAGTTGTACCTGGATGATGTGCACCGGCTGGCAAATGCCAAGAGGGGCTCCCTCATATTTGGGAGTGTAAAGAGGAGGGGCTAGGGAGAAAATTTAATTAGCTATTTCCCCGGCCTTATTAATATGTAAATAGGACTGTTAGTCACAGCCCATACCTGTGTCTCATGTGACTGAAGTTACAGGTTAAATGGAGACTGAGGGTCAAGGCCCAGTGTTTTGGGGGCGTAACCAAACACCTGCAGTCTGGGGTTCCAGGCCCATGGGCCCTCCCACTGCCCGACACCCACCCACACCTGCCTCTCTGCCCTCAAATTCCCCTACACTGGGACATCGAGCCTTCACAGGACCAAGGACCTCTCCTCTCATTGATGTCCTACTAAGGGATCCTATGCTACATATGCAGCTAAAGCTACTAACATACATTGCTAGTATCACAAGCTCTCTTAAATCAGCAAGTTGAACTTCATCTACAAATCTATTAACACCTTTAGACTTAGTAAGATTTGTCATAATTGCAGCTTCTTCTTGACACCGTGTCAGTCATTGTAGTTGAGAACCAGCTTCCAGGACAGTTGCTGCTAAATCTTTCCAGTCTTGGTCATAACCCTATTTTGGGGAGCCCAGGTCTTTAACACTTGTCTCATATATGGTGAGTGTATTCCATAAGTTAATATTGATTATTTAGGATGTTTAAGATCTTGTATTTTAACAGGGTTAGTTTCTCATTTGTGAATTTTCACCATTTTCTGGCATTTGTTCCTGGGTAATTGGGAAAGGCAGTGGAGTGGTTGCCTTTCCGAAGTTTCATTAAGAGGTAGTGCTGTAGTTTAGTGAGTTGTCTATCTTAATCCTTAATTTCATTTGGTACCATAGGTTGGCTATTAAGCAACTCCTGTTCTCTTTCTTCCTCTGTCTTTTGTATCTCAAGCCTTTTACTATCTCAGCTAATTTTTCTTATTGTACAGATATTTTTAAAATATTTTTTGAGAGGAAATATGCAAAGAATGCAATTGAAAGTAGGGAGGGGGTTACTCCACTGGTCAAAATTGCAGTAAGTAATTCAATGGCTTTTTCAAATAATGGTCTATGCTCTCCTAGCCTATCCTTGTTCTCAAGAGATCTGAAATGGAATTTTGTTTTTTTTTTTAATACATAAAGAATCTATCTCTCTAATTTAAATTTTCTTTTGGGATGGCTTACAGTGGTTCTCTGTCTCAGAGGCTCCTGCTTCGTTTCTTGCTCTGGGCTCAATGTTCCTACTGCTATTCTGGAGTTTCTCCTTCTCTCCAGGAATCAGTAGAACTTGAAGCATTGATGCTTCCTGTGGAGATGATCCTAGGTGAATGTTTCTTCTGTGGCTTTCTGTCAAATGTCTCCTGTTCTCTGTGATATTTCTGTCAGATGTCCTTGGCTTTCTGCAATGCTGATGGGCTTTCTTCTTCTCCAATAATGTTGGATGCCAGATACAAAAGTAACTTTTATTTGACTGATATAATTGTCATCTTGGAGGTTTACTGATGAATGAATTCTTTGTTTCTAGCTCTTTTTGAATTAAGCTGTTCTGTCTCAAACTTCTCTCCAAGTTTATTGATTCTCTCTCCCATTCCTGTTCTTGAGTAGGTTTTCTTTCCTATGCTGTTCTTCTGAGAGTTGGTTGTATCATATCTCTTACATGTTCTGTCCAGTTTTTCTCTGATTCAACACTTTCAAACATGGCTGCTTCCTTCTATAAACTAATCTTAACATTGTTTGGGATTAAAGGTATGTACTAAAGGCATGTCTGTATTCCAACCAGAGTAGCCATGTTGCTGGATTAAGATTCCTCTACAAGTAGTATTTGATGAATTAATAGACTAACTCAGAGATCCTGATTAGTGGGAAACAAGATACTAACTGGTAGCAGCATAGAAGTAGTATAAAGTTCAGTAGAGGGAGCAGAAAAGTGTCTGAGATGTCTAGAAATGTATGTTTTCTGCTGAACAGTGTTATTACATGTTATTACATGCATTTTCTTTTCTTACAAACAAGAGGAACTAATTACCCTTTTAAGAGCATGATCAATTCTGCTGAATATATTATAAGCAAACATATTAGCTGAGGAATCTCATCTACTGTTGTATAGGCATTTTTTTCACAATGGTCTTAGCTATTTCTTCTATTAAATTAATATCACCCCCATATTATATTAGGACTCCATTTAAAGAACTAGGTCACTTAAAGATTCTGAATTTGCCTTTAGCTATGTCATAATAAATGATTCATACTTTATTTAAGATGCTCTCAGAGGTTAAGATACATCTGAAAGTATGTCTTTGAATCAAAAAGAAAAATTGTAATTGTTTTTCATGTTCATGTATTCTAATGCTTTAGTTCATATATACTGTTTTAATTTTCATCCCATGTTGCATTGTTTCTTACATTTTTATTTTTAGAAATATTTAATTTTTGAAATTATGTTGTATTATATCTACTCAACTTCTTAAATGTATTTAAAAACAGGAGTTACATTTTTTCATTAATTTATATATTTATATGCCAAATGCTGCCCTCTTTCCCCATGGTTCTTCCCCCATTCTCTTCTGAGAGGATAAACTTCTTTGGGTATACCCCCACCATGGTGTATCGTCTCTTCAGGATTGGGCAGATCCTCTCCCACTGAAGCCAGACAAGAGAGTCCTCTGCTACATATGTGCCAGTGGCTTTGGACCAGCCCCTGTACATTCTTTGTTTGCTGGCTCAGTCTCTGGGAGCTCCCAGGGTTCCAGGTTATTTGACACTGTTGGTCTTCCTGTGGGATTGTCATTGCCTTCAGTGCCTTCAATCTTTCCCCTAACTCTTGCAGAGACTCTTGCAGGCCAACCATTGATCATCCCAACTTGAGACACATCCAATGGGTATATACCAATTCCTGACATTATTAGAGATGCTATGTTGAGCTTGCAGACAAAAGCCTAGTGTAGCTGTCCTAACAGAGGCTCTACCCAGGGGCTGACTGAGACAGATGTAGATATCTATAGCCTTAAACTATGCCTTAAACTGCTCATTGAAAGGAATTACCTTTCTATAGGGTGAATTTTGTACTTGTGGATACTTGTTACATCGTTTTATTTTTTAAAGATCAATAGTGATGCTCTAAAACTGAAACTTTGCCACACAGACTGAGAAAAATTTCCTCCTGAATTCTCCACCCAGTTGGGTTGTTTTCACATGTGTATACAGGCAAAAAGTAAATACCTTTAATTTCTTTAAAAATTCAGGCAGCGAGGCCGACTTAAATCTCCCGCACCTGAGGCCGCCTCAGTTCCTGCGAGTTTCTTCCTGCTGTGAACATCGGGACTCTGGCCTCTGTCTCCCGGCCACCTCCCTCGCGCCATGGCCCCGAAGCGGCAATCTGCGATCCTGCCTCAGCCCAAGAAACCCAGACCGGCTACTGCCCCGAAGCTGGAGGACAAGTCGGCCTCTCCGGGCCTGCCGAAGGGAGAAAAAGAACAGCAAGAAGCAATTGAACATATTGATGAAGTACAAAATGAAATAGACAGACTTAATGAACAAGCCAGTGAGGAAATTTTGAAAGTAGAACAAAAATATAACAAACTCCGCCAACCATTTTTTCAGAAGAGGTCAGAATTGATCGCCAAAATCCCAAATTTTTGGGTAACAACATTTGTCAACCATCCACAAGTGTCTGCACTGCTTGGGGAGGAAGACGAGGAGGCTCTGCATTATTTGACCAGAGTTGAAGTGACAGAATTTGAAGACATTAAATCAGGTTACAGAATAGATTTTTATTTTGATGAAAATCCTTACTTTGAAAATAAAGTTCTCTCCAAAGAATTTCATCTGAATGAGAGTGGTGACCCGTCTTCAAAGTCCACCGAAATCAAATGGAAGTCTGGAAAGGATTTGACAAAACGCTCAAGTCAAACGCAGAATAAGGCCAGCAGGAAGAGACAGCACGAAGAGCCGGAGAGCTTCTTTACCTGGTTTACTGACCATTCTGACGCAGGTGCTGACGAGTTAGGAGAGGTCATCAAAGACGATATTTGGCCGAATCCCTTGCAGTACTACTTGGTTCCTGATATGGATGATGAAGAAGGAGAGGCAGAAGATGATGACGATGATGATGAAGAGGAGGAAGGGTTGGAAGATATTGATGAAGAAGATGAGGATGAAGGGGAAAAGTAGACGATGAGGATGAGGGGAAGAAGGAGAGGAGGATGAAGGCGAGGACGACTAGCACAGAAGATTGATGGATTCCAACCTTTTTTATTTTCTTTTATTTTTTAATTTTCTCCAGTCCCTGGGAGCAAGTTGCAGTCCTTTCCGCCCTGTCCCTCCGTGCTCAGTCGCCCTGTTTATGAGGTCTCAATATCATGGTTCTCAACTAATTTTGGGGAAAATATCTTGAGCAAATACAACAGGAAAAGAATCAAAAAAAAAAAAATTCAGGCAAACTATTCCCTTAAATTATATTCAGTGTGCCTGAATCTATGAGGCTAATTTCATAAAACTTAGGTTCTTCTTAGATGTGTTTAACGCTGCTCATTCAACACTATTGTAGACAAGATGGTCTGATTTCCAAGACAGAAAAGTGTTGACACCAGACAATCACTTCATTTTGCTGCTAATATTGCCTCAAAACTGTCCTTTCTCTGTCTAGACACAAGTGAGCTTTTCCTCATCTAGAACTTTAGATTTCAACTAATGAATATTTTACCCCTCATTTCAAATTATACATGTGGTTCTATTTTTGCTTCTTCCCTTGGGGTGTCCATGTATTCCTCCATACAAGGCATTGAAAAATGGAGCAGAGCAGAGTTTCACAGTTCTCTTCTTCCCTTGAGGCATCCATGCACTGCTGAACACCAAGCAGGCAAGGGGTGAAAAGAATGGGTGGGTCAGCAGGTTCCTGACCCTTCTCCGAGTGAATGCTGGGAGAAGGAGGTCTTCTCTGAAGATTTCATTGTTACAGCTCTTCAGTCTTACAACTCTCTTAGACAGCATCCAATGAAACAGCTTTCTCAGATGGTATCAACAAAGCAGCTTGTGCCCTTTATTCAGGGTGAATAAGGACTACATAAACCTTGGAAAGTGGAAAGCGATTCTTCTTAGGGTGGAGTTTCATTGGTTGAGATTTCAGGTACTTTGGATACTTCCTTTGCATGGAGAAGCATTCTAGGATGTAGAACTTATAATTTTTTTCAGGGTTTATGTAACATTTCTCAGAGTGTGAGGTAAGATTCCCAGATAAAGTGTAGAAGAAGAAGCCCTGTTGGGTAAGAGATTCCTCCATTTTGCTCAAGTTCAGGGAGCTCTCTGGACATGGTAGACTATGACCCTTAGTAGCAAGATCCTTCAACATCTCCTCCTCTTTTATTTTATAATGGAGAAGTATCATAGTCCTCAGCCTCTATGTTTGGAATGGTTTGGTCTGTACCACCCAATTGGCAGTGATTTTTTTTGCAATGGTACTTTATCTCTCATTTAAAAAATTGGATGAGGCAGGGGACCTGGAGGAGCAGGGCTCCATTGGCCAGCATGAAGCCAAGGAGGGAAAAATTTATGTCACAAATGGGTTTGAGTATCATGGAGTTGGGGTCTTGTGGGCATAGCATATTTGGAGATTCCAGCAGAAATCTTTGAGCATTTGTATATCTTATTCCATCAGCCCAGATTTGCTAACATAGAAATAACATTCTTCTCCCAACATAATGTAAGTCTCTTGTTGTTCAGTAGTCATCAAGTCTAGAGTGCTCAGGTTTTGTAGAGCAACCCTCATTAAGGAGTTTATCTATCATTGAAGGGAATGGAGACTCTGTGTAGTGGAAGCCATTGCCTGGTCAACCTTGTCCTGGAAGTCACTGGCCAGGTGTTCTGTTTAGATCAGGAGTGTTCCAGCACCTACCTTGGCACCAAAGATCTCTCTTGTTTTCTGGTCTTCTCTGAGTTGTAAGGCAAGTTCTTTAGGTTCATAGAGATAAATCTGGAAAACAATCATTACTGAGGTACAGAAGCATTGGAAAGGTGGTTAATGCAGTAATTAATAATGTTACTGCACCAGAGAAGATCAGAGCTGGGGATGGTGGGAGAAGCACAGTTAGCAGATATTGACATTCTGAAAGTGATATTATGGGAACATGTAGGATGGGATTCTGATGAGGCCTGAGAGGCAAAGGAAGAGGAGTAGCTTGAAGTGAGGAATGCCTTGTGACTTCTATGCAGGTAAGGACCTATGACCCATGGGAGTCATAAAGTAAGGTGTTAATGGGAACAGCAGCCAATAGCTGCCAAGAGAGAGAAGCACAGAAGAACTAATGGGAGGTAGGATAGATGGTTAGAAGAAGATCAGCTGTATATTGGATGTACTGTAGCCAAAAAAGGGTGGTTTGGACTTCTTTCCAAGTTGAGTCTGATTTTCTTGTTGAAGAACATTAATATGGGGCTGGGACAAGCTACCAGCATGTGGGTTGGCTACAGGGTAGCAAATCCATTAGGGCAGAGCTTAACCAAGACTTCCATTTTCCATTGTTCATCACTCAAATGAGTTTTAAGGTTGCTGAGCATTGTACTATAATGACTGGAGGATTCAATTAGGCATTCCCAATGTCTTCAACCTCCATATATGGATGCCTCCTGGAGGCAGTCACATATGTTATGGAAAGGAAACAGAGGGAGGATCTGGGGTAGCAGAGATAGAATTGGGGTGTAAAGGAATCTCAATCTTGGACAGGTGCTCTTCAAGTGGGCAGTTCTGAGTTCGTATGATTTTGATTTGTCTATTTTATGTCTCCTTAGCAAAGAATCTTCAGTGGTGAGTATTGGGAGGTTTAGAAGGAGTTGGGCAGTAGCAGAGGTAGAATGAATAACAAAGACAGCCATAAGAACAGAGGAATGGAGAACTCGTGGAAGGCATGTAGCTTGGGAAGCAGCATCAGGTTATGGATGTCCTAGGAAATCTTGTTGTTTCATTGGCAGTGATGTCTCTTCTGCTTCCTCCATCCTTAATCTGTCAGCAAGAGGCAGACCATCTTCTTGGTCAGTGGGGTGGTGTCAGGTATTCCTGGCAGGGACCCAGGTAGGCCTAAGCTGATCCTGTGGAAAACTCCTTCTGGTTGTAAGGAAAGGGTCTACTCCCTTGCAAATCCCAACCAAAGGATTTTTCCCTTGTACTAGGATGAGAGGAGTTATTCCAGGAGTTAGGCATTCTGTAGTGGTATTATGTTAATTAAGCTGTTCTATTCTCCCAGCAGCAGCATGGCACGAGCTCCTTGCCACCTGCCCAAATGAAAGACTCAGACACACAGCCTTCTATTTTAATATACCTTAAACTGCTCAATGGCTTGGACACTTCAATCCTCCACATTGCTAGCATGCTCCCCCCTCTAATATTCCTGGAATATTACATACTAAAACCTGTATTCCATCCTGGCCACCTTAGACCCAGACCTCCTGGGCCACAATCCCCAAATTTTACATGTTGGCAGTCTCTCTGTTTCTGTCCTCAAGCCTGATCCTTGTGCTTTCTCAGCATAGTGGTACTAAAACCTTCCCATGATTCCCTTTCCTGAAAATCTAAAGACTCATCTCTGTCTCCCTGCCTAGCCATTGGCAAGTGGCAACTTTATTTACTAATTAGAACCAGCTGGGGGGCAGTGACCCTCAGTGTCTCGTGTCATTCAAGCATTAAACCAAATCCAAAATAGCATTCTTTTTGTTTTATAAATTGAACTTTTAGGGTTTTGTGTGTTCTTTTTCTTATCCTTTGGACTTGGGGATTGTGAGGAAATCCTGTATGACAGGCAATTTTCCAATGTTAGCAGAATTGGGAGCTGGTAAAGGCAGGACCATTGTCAGTTTTTATCTGTTCGGGAATGGCCATGACGGCAAAGGTAGAGAGGATATGATGAATTAACCTTTTGAGTTTTCTGTCTTTTGGACTATCTCCCATATAAAATGTGAGTATGTGTCAATGGTAAACTAGACATATTTTTGTCTGCCAAACTGGAGAAGGTGGGTAACGTCAATTTGCCATAGAGCACTGGATTTGAGACCTAGGAGGTTAGTGCCATAATGTATCAAGATGGGATATTAATAAGCGATAGCAAGAGGTGCATGTTTTTATTATCTTCTGAAGTTGAGCAAGAGAGATGTGATGGAAATAGGGATGAAGTCTCTTTATATCTATGTGCCTGAGTGAATAGAATTGATCCCTTGCTTTAAGAAGGCTGTGAATATCCCTGTACAGGCAGTCTGATCAGTGGTGATATTTCCAAACCTGACAGGCTGGATGTGGAGGGTAGTGGCTTTTCCCTGCAAAAGAATGGAGAATTGTAGTAGTAGAGAGGAGAGTGTATTTGCATCTAATTTTACAAAGGATCTTGATAATTAAGGAAGCAAATTAACTGAATATATGTCATCAGAAAAAGATTAAAAGATAAAAGTCTACTTTTAGAGCCTAATAGATGGCATTAAGTTCCAAACAATGGGGTGAGTGATGGGGCAGTACTTGAATCCAATAATAGGGATGTTCTTTCCCAGAGGACTAGTACATTATGGCAGCAGCTCCCCTCTTTGTTCCATCCACAAATATTGAGGGGCCAGGTTATAGGCCTTTTTGTAAAGACTAGGGGCCAGCTGTGTTAACAGAAGGACAGCAGAAAACCATATCTTGTTAGGGTAATGGTTATCAATTTGTCCTGGGAATCCTATTAAGCTAATAGCAAAGCAGGAGTGAATTTTGAGTATCCATTCAATATCAGAGAAGAAAAAAAAAGATGACAAGAACATCAGGTTCTTTTCCTAAGGTTTGTAGTACTCTGTCCCTTCCATTTTTAATCACATTATCAAGTGCATTCACTTCATTTAGATTTCTGGGTGCACTACCCATCAGCGTGTTAAACCATTCTAGTATTCCCTGGGACTGATATAGGGCTCCCACCCGTGTAATGAGGAATTAAAGATAAGGACATTCTTGGGTCATATCTAGCAAGAGCCATCACTCTTAGGGCCATGTTGGCAGAATATAGAGCTTGGGTTGCTTCAGGGAAGAGTATTTGTGGGAAGGAGGCCCTTTTATCTCCTTATAAGAGTTCAAGGAAGGGTTGGAGAGTGCTTGTGGAGAAGAGAAGCCAGGGTCAAAGCCAGTTACAGTTATCAAAATAGCTTTTCAGGGAGGCAAGAGTTAAGTTTTGGGGGAAGGAAAAGTTGGGTTTAAGAGGGCATATTGACATGAGGAATATTTTCCAGGAATGCAATGGGTAGAATAAGCTGTATTTTGTGAGGGACTAGTTTGAATCCTAGAGCGAATAAGGGAATTACTAATTTATCTTTATCTTGGGGAAGGAACATAGAAGAATCTCCCCATACTAAGATGTCATTCAAGTTTTTTTGTTTGTTTGTTTGTTTGTTTAAATTAGGTTTTAATGCAGTGGTCACAGCCTCTTGGCAAATGGTCAGGCTCTTAGCCATTCCCTGAGGGACACCAGTCCATCCATATCATTAGGCTGGCTCAGAGTTGGTAATGAGAGGTTCTGTAGGGGAAGCTTCCCTGGTTGTTTCCCTAATTATTTCCCTAATTGTTGATTGGCTAATAAAGGTGGCAGAAGCCAATCGCTGGGCAAAAATATGGAGGTGGGATTTTTCTGGGCAGGACAGGAAGGGAAGGGGAGAGAGGATTAAGAGTGTGACCAGGCAGCTGGCAAAAGAGAAGTTGCAGACAAATAGGTTTCTTGGGGCATCGATAATTTGTGTCCTCAGCCTGCAGAGGCTCAGGAAGATGGGGCTGGATATTCTTCACCCAGCAGCTGTGCAAGCTGGCTGGTTTTAAAGTGTTAGAACTGTCTGATGTTTTCCAATTAAAACAATTTAGGTGGGCAAGAGAGAGGGGTGAAACCTCAGAGCAGTCTTTGGTGGTCAGTGAAGCCAACCATGGGGGCGGTCAGTCTGTGGAACTAGAGTAGTAGCTCCAGGTGTTCTTTGGAAGAACGAGTGGGCAGATTAACAAGCCACCTTGGGAACCAGGGCCAGATGGCTGGTTTTGGGCACTGGGCAAGGTGGAAATAGTGGCTGCTGATTCTAGAGCATAGCCAGACTTAGCCGGACTTAGTGTGTATTTTTAAAATAACAGGGTACTGAGAAAGTGAATCATTCACAGCCTCCAGGGTGGAGAATAATAGATAAACAAAAACAGTCATTGATATCTATCGCCAATAGAGGGACACTAGCAGAGATGGCTCAGGCAAGGATAGCCCTCTTTGGGAAGAAGCCCAGACTTGCTTGGTTTTATTAAATGCCCTTAAATCTTGTACTAGTCTTCATTCCCCTGAGCTCTCTCTTACAGTGAACACGGGAGTGTTGTTCCATGGACTATGGGAAGGGTGAATGTACTGTAGTAGAAGCTGCTCTTTACCAGTTGTATGAGGCCTTTGAGTTTCTCCCCTAATAGAGGCCTTTGTTTAATCCAGATGGTTTCATTTGAAAGCCAATCAAACCAGGGAGTATTAAATTAACAATGGCCCTTAGACCTGAAGGTAATTTGGAGGGGTGAGGCCTTTAAGGATTTTTTGTATATCATTTTCTTTATAGATCATCTATCTTGATGCAATTTCCTTCTAACTGGATGGAAAGCACCATATTCAGGGCTTATAAAATATCTCTCCCTAGAAGACTGGTAATAAAGTTAGCTACTAGAGAGCATACTAGACTAGTAGTCCCACCAGGGTCTTCCCATCTTTAGGCCTGATTAGTGATAATGGCATGAGAGCTGTCCCATACATCTCGGAGTTGGGACCAGGAATTGCCTATCAATCTTGTGAGGTTTCTTGTTATCTTAAAATTGTTCTGTCTGGCCCCATATCAACTGCACATTTGGATGGTTTGTTATCTATTTTTATGATTATTTAGGGATCACTATTCTCTGATACGATGGACACCCAGAGAGCCTCTATGGGAACAATTTTCCCTCTTCCTGTCAGGGCTGAGGATTGGCCCATTGTGAGTTTAAAGACTCTAGTTGTTTGCCATCTTTATCATACCAGAAAAGACAGTTTTTCCCGTGGAAACCTTTGTGACACAGGGGCAGACAGTCTTAGCAGCACTGGAGTCCTTCATGGGAAGGGACTTTTCTAGACACTCATTTTTTCCATTGTCCTTTCTCTCTATATCTAAAGCAGAGCCCTTCTGGTTCTATTGCTGCTGCTAAAGTCTGAGCTATGAATGTAACCTGATGTGATGTTGTACCTATGTCTTGGATAGCCACTATCCATCTATCATAGTGTTCATGTTATCCATCTATCATAGTGTTCATCTTTATGACCTTTGCAGGCAAGCCTGGACTCAGAAGTCATACCCTCCCATATGCTGTTTTTAATTAGAAAGTCTCGGCTGCAGGGTCAGAAATTTTTCTTTCTAAGCCCATTTAATTTCTAAGAATAAAATAAGATAGAGCATCCTCTGACATTTGGTGGGGAAAGAACAGGGAGAAGGTGGGGTCTTTTGGGCCAGATGGTTGGTGATTCTATCCTAGGCTTGAGTTGCACAGAGGAACTACTGTTCCTAAGAGCATTCTGGCTGTGTTGACTATTGTGCTTATGTCAAAAAAGCTCCCTGACCAAAACGTTCATCAGATCCTCAAAGGATGGTATCTTGGTTCTGAGTTTTGGTTGATTTGCTCAAGGCTTTCATCCTGGCAAAAGGCTCCCACTGTAAAAGATTGGACCAGGCAGGGAGGAGTGCCAAATATCTCTCCAATTTTAGGCCTTGTTTAAAGTACCAATTTGACTTTATTAGAAGGATTTTGTCCAGGGTGTGTGAATTGCATTACTGCCCATCTGAGCTCTTTTAAATCTGTGGCTTGGTATAGGTATTTGAGTGGTTTATTTTACATGTGGTCAGTATCAACCAGGAATGCTTGAAGTTTCAGCTCCATATCAGCATCATGAGTGCAGGGAAAGACAGTTTGCCATGGTGTTAATTTGTGAAGGTTTTATTTTTATAGCAGAAATGAAGATGTTATAAAGCTGTTGCACGGTGGAAGTTTGGTGGAGGGTTGTGGGTAGGAAATTATGGAGTTGTGTCACTTTTTATCCATTTGGGGGCAGGTTTTGGAGAATGTCATATTGTTGGTGGGGGAGGGAAGAGCACAGATAGTTCTCTCAGCTTTGGAAAGTGTAGGGGCAGGAAAGAGGAGGGACTAGGGAGTGCAGAAGCTCTGCTGTCCTTTTCATGGAGTTCTGCCAAGAGACAGATTGCAGTATAAGGGGAAGAGGAGAATGCTGGGCCAAGGGATTGTTTAGCGTTTTCTCTCCAGTGTTATAAGGGGATGGGGTGGGTGTATGGTTTTGATTTCTCATATTAATTGTGTAATAGCTGCTGTGAGATCTGGAATAGTGTGGTCTTTATGGCCCCAATCTTCAGACATGCTGAACTGATAGGACAGCAGCATTATCTGCAAGTCCTTTTCTAAGTGACCTTATGCATTGCTAGATTGCAGCTAAGATAGGCAGAAAACCAGGAGAGGGAGGTTTTTGAAACTCCTGAGTGTCTTGGCTTTGCATGAAGGAAGCTATTTGGGACCATGAGTCATAAATTTAAATATTACCAGTGGAAATGCATGGTGCTATTTCATGGACATTCTCCTAAAACATAGAGGCTTTATTCCATGAGATTTTTAAAATGGCATGTATTTCTCTAACCTGAGGGGTTTTTGTTGTTGTTGTTGTTGTTTGTTGTTGTTTTTGTGATGAGGAGTTACCCATGATAGAAATGAAACATCTTGTCCAATGGGAACATTCCTGTAATCTTTTAGCTTCAGGGGATTCCACAGAGGCCAAAATGTTAAGCCTTCCTGCAGAATTTAAGAGTTCTCATAATCACCCTGAATGATATGTAAGGGCTGCTGGGTAACCAAATTTTTTTAAGAAAAATTGTTTCAAGAAAAAATTATATAGAGAGTCTTTGCCAGTGCTTGTGTGAGTTGTTGGAGTGTCTGGTTTCACACAGAGGTTTAGGAACCTTCTGCCAATACCAGAGTACTCTGGCCAGAAGACATCATATGCCCTTTTAACTTATCTGAATCCATGTAATGGCTCTGACAAACAAACAAACAAACAAAAAACAAATTAGAGAAGAGTTAAGTTGCTGGCCCTCATAGTGTGGGGGCTTGCCAGTCTATAGGAGAATTAAGCTGTGGCTCTGAAGTCAAAGGCTTCTCCTTGGCTCCCCATGGTGGATCCTGATGAAAGAGACAGTCCATGTTTCTAAGTAGTTTATTGGTGATTCCTGACAGAAAATGGGTGCATAACGTGCCATATCTACTTCTCAGGGTAGACCTGAGATTAAATACCTTTTGTAGGGAGGACTGTCTAGGAAGGGGAGTTTATTGGTTAAGGCCTCTGGGCCTCTAGGTACCTCATTAGCATGGAGAACTCTGGGGCCTACAAGACCATAAGACATGTTTCTTTATGTGAGGTGCGTGGCATGTGTTCCAGGCCAGGAGTCTGGCAGCACGGGGAGTCGCCTCAGCCTCAGGCATGTGCTCACTGAGTCTCAACCTGCTTGACCTTACCAAACTTCCTGGCATTGTTTTACATCCCAGAGAGGTTTTAAACCTTTGGACTGATGCCAAAAATGGGAATGGTGGGTGTGAGGTGTATCCAGAAATGAGGTGCATACATCCTTTCCTGCTCGAACTGGAGGTCTTGTTGAATCCACATTGACACCAGCAGTGGGTCTGTTTTCTGCTTCTTCCCTTGAGATGTCCAGACAACACCGCATACCAGGCGCGGGAAGGAAGGAGAGGAGCCGAGTTCCGCAGTACACTTCTTCCTTTAGGGTGTCTCGGCACTGATGCACACTGGGTGGGAAAGGATGAAGTGAAGTCAGAAATGGGTGTGTCCGCAGTATCCTGAATGTTAGGAGGAGATCTCCAAAGATTTCAGTGTTACAGCTCCTTTAGATGGCATGCATTGAAACAGCTTTCTCAGATGGTGTTCAACGAAACAGCTTGTGCTTTTTATTCAGGGTGAATAACCATTATATAAACCTTGGAAAATAGAAAGGGGTTCTTCTTAGGGTGAAGTTCATTGACTGAGTTTAAGGTACTAGGGACACCTCATTTGCTTGGAGAGGCATTCCAGGAAGTTGAACCTGTAATTTTGCCAAGGATTACGCGCTATTCCTCAGGGAAAATGTTGGAGCCAGGTTCCTCAGACAAGGTTTAGAAGAAGCCCTGCTGGGCAAGGGAGTCCTGTATTTTGTGGTGATCAAAGGGACATGTCTAGACTATGATCTTTAAATAGCAAAATTTTCCAACATATACATTAGATTCCTTCATACGTGCTAAAGAAGTAAAGAAAAGAACAATAAAAATTCTCTGCTCTGCTCTGCTCTTCCTTCTCCCACCTCTGTCTCTCTGCCTTTCTCTCTGTCTCTCTGTCTTTCTGTCTCTCTGTATCTCTGTCTCTCTGCCTCTGTCTCTGTATCTCTATCTCTCTTCAGTATTCTCTCTCCATTCAATTGATTGGCATTCTGATGTCTTATTATCTACACAGCATGTTCAACTGAGAAAATGAAAAGGTTTGACAGACACACCAAGTTTGTTCATTTGAAGATATTATAATACACCTGAACTTAAAATCTGTTCAGCCATGGTGTGCTAGCTTGAACTAAATTAACAGTGTGTCAAAGTACTTCAGGAAAAGAGTAAACAACAGAAAATCTGATTTGATAAGAGGCTTTAAATATTGCAGCTAAAAAAGAGTTTTATGAATTCTGAGTTTCTATAAAGTTAATTTTACATTTAGTCTCTATTTAAGTATCTAATCGTGCCTATGCCATTTTCTTACAGTCATTATTATCATTTAATCTTAAAGTTATACTTTTTAAAAGTTGCAGTTTTGTATTAAACACCTTCTATTTAATACATAGGCTTATATCTCCATGTTCTCATAAATTTTTATACTTCCTTGGTGTCATTATAAATTTTATTCACTTAACATTTATTTGTGACTTAATTATATTCATAAAAACAGTGAGATTTATAGGATGCATCATATTAACAATTCATGAAACAATGTTATCCCTTGGCTCATTTAAGAATGATGTCCAGTTTATTATCATGATCCATGCTAATGTCAAAAAGCACTAAAAGAAATCACTACCTCAGTTAAACCATTGCTTCTGAGCATAACCATTCTGACAAAGAAATGAAACTAGAGTCAAATAGGCAGTTATTCCTGAGATCTTCCAAGGAAGAGAACAAAGCTGGAGTCTTAAAGGAGAATACAAAGTATTATGAAGGTCCTAGAGTAAAGCTTCAAGTAATCGTCTCACGCATTCAGTAACTAAACTATAAATATATTAAACAATAACTCTATCTTCTGTTTTGCTTTGATTTTTATTGAGATCCAATAGACTTTCAACCTCATTCCCTTTACCATGCTAAACTTAACCTTCAGTAGTGTATTTGTATTGAAAGAAGTATTAGAGTAGACATCCCTATCACAGTCTTGATTTTAATCCCTCGAAGTCCACCCTCTTGGCCTCCAATTTTCAATAATCACAACTTCCTCTCAAATTCACGAGCCCTTCTTTATTATCGGTGCATGGACACACATATGTATCTATGCCTACAACCTACTGAGTGTATTTAGAGCTTCTTATATCAGAAGGCTTGAAAGACTAATTTCCAGTAGTAATTTTGCCAGTAGGGAGCTCTTCATGGATGGGAAGATTCTTGTGAAAATTGCACCTTCCATAGTTGCATATTAATCAGTGTTACCATTGTAGAGTTCCTGTTTAGGCAACATTTTTGAAATGTTATGGGTCCAGTTTCCCTATTATATCTGGAAGATATCTGTGGTGGTGTGAATATGATTGGCCCAGAGAGTGACACTATTAGGAGGTGTGGCCTTGTTGAAGGGAATGTGTCACTGTGGGAGTGGGCTTTAGACTCTCCTCTTAGCCGTGTCGGAGATAGTCTGCTACTGGCTTCCTTTGGAAGAAGATGTAGACATCTCAGCTCCTTCTCCAGTGCTATTCCTGCCTGGATAATTCCATGCTTCCTGCTATGATGATAATGAACTGAACTTCTGAACTTGTAAGCCAGACCCAATGAAATATTTCCCCTTATGAGAGTTATCTTGGCCATGGTGTCTTTTCACAGCAATGGAAACCCTAACTAAGACACCCTTACAACATGAGTCCTGGGCTTCTGGATCTTATGATCATCTCTTCCATTCTTCTATGATATTTCCTGAGCATTATGAGTACAAGTGCCTGACTGTAATGGTACAACTACAATTTTCAAAACCAACACCTAAGATTGAGGGATCGTAGAGAATGGGGTGTGTTGGGAGTAAAGATACAGTGGGGAATCTGATCACATTGTATTGTATGCATGTGTGAATTCTTTAAAAAAATCAAGAAAACAAGCTGCTTTGAACATGGGGGAGGGAGGGATCTTAGTGGGAAAGGTGAGGAAGAAGGGAAAGGGGGCAGGATCAGGCATGGGTGGAGACAGGAGAGAAGCTCAGAGGACCAGGAGATGGAATAGAAATGTGCAGCAGTGAGGGAGTGGGGAACGGTGGGAACCTTGTGAAATTCCAGACACTAGGGATATGAGAGGCTCCTAAGACCCAATGGGGTGACCTTAGGTAAAATGCCCAAAAGTAGGGAATTAGAACATGAAAAGTCCATCTCCAGTAGATTGACATCCCTCCCCCACCACAGTTGAAGGATGGTACCACCCAACAATCTCAAAAGTTTTGACTCAGAACTGTTCCTGTCTAAAGGAAATACATGCACATAAGTTAGAGCATAGACTTGAGGAAAGGACATCCAGAGACAGCTCCAATTTAGGATCAATTCCATGTGTAGGCACCAAACCCCAACACAACTGATGATGTCATGTTATGCTTGCAGACAGGAGCCTGGCATGGCTGTCCTCTGAGAAGCTCTACTAGCACCTGAATGAGACAGTTACAAATACTTACAGCCAACCATTGGATTCAGTTCAGGGATTCCTATGGAATAGTTAGGGGAAGGACTGAAGGAGCTGAAGGGGATTGCCATGCCATAGAAATAGCAACAGTATCAACTAAATAGACTTCTCAAAGCTCCTAGGAACTAAGCCCTCAACAAAAGAGCATACATGGGCTGGTCCACAGCCCCCTGCTACATATGTAGCAGAAGACTGCCTTGTCTATTCTCAGTGGGAAGGGATGTGATTGGCCCTGTGGAGGCTTGATGCCCCAGAGAAGAAGGATGCTAGAGGGGAGAGGTGGGAGTAGGTGAGTGAGTGGAGGAACACCCTCTTAGAGCTGAAGGGGAGGGGGAATAGACTGAGGGGCTTGTGGAGAGGGTACCTAGAAGAGAGATAATATTTGAAATGCAAATAAATAAAAACAGATAAGAAAATAAAAGATACAAGTCAACTGGTCCATTCCTTGAATCAAATAATAAGCCACGTGTAATGTAAGACAACCATCCACACCTAGTTTTAAAAGATGGGTTTTTCTCACTTTTATGTTTTCAGTTCGTCATATAATATATGTCCACATGACATGTGTGAGCTGAGTTATGCCTAGAAGCTAGATATGATACAAAGAGTACTGGGGACAGGACTCAGCAGTCTTTTTTTCATAATTTTTTGTTTCTTTGTAAATTTTAAACCATATACCCCAATCCCTTTCATTTCCCAGTTCTTCCGTATCTACTCTCCACCTCTTTAAAAGAAACAAAACAGAACAAGAACAAGAGCAACAACTTACCATGGAAGTGGTAATGTGTCAATGGGTCACACATTATACCCTTTTGTCCACACTACTTGTAAATGTTTATTGCAGTAAGTCATTGGTTTGGTTCAAGGCCTCTGGCTTCTACACCATCAATACTGGATCCTCAGTGGGACTCCTTGGGGATATCTTATTGTTTCCCTGTGTCATGGAGATCCTGCAGCTATAGATCTGCAGGACTAATACCTTCACATGCTGCAGGAGCTGATAAATGGTATAGATGTAAGGGTACATCTATAGATGTACATCTAGCTCAGAACCCTGAGTCTGGGCATCGGTGGTGGTTGCTCAGCTCACCAGCTCTGTTACCTACATTAGGGGCAGAGGCAGTTCTACCAAGTGAGGCAGTTGGACACACACATGACCTCAGGTGGCAGCCTAGATGACAGACATCTTCTTGGAATTGGTGGTAACAGGGACCATGGGCATCAACACAGACACTTGCTGTAATAGGACTATATACCCAGACACGCTCCTAAGCAGCCGCATGTACCAGGACCTCACTATGATCACAGGTGGCAACACAGGCCTCTCACATCAGGCTGTTCCTCACTGCTGAGTTTCCAGCCCCACCTCTCCTCACAGGGTATAAACTGCCCCACTTCTCTTTCTATCCCATCTCTCCCACATTCTTGCTTACCATAGTGGTCCCTGCCTAGCCTGTGCCATGCAATGGCAGGCCAGGACGAAACACTCACCAGTCTTAACTGAAAAATATTCCAACTGATTTTGTCATACTGACAAAAATTAGAACATGTTCCTTTGACCTACAAATGTTCATAGTTTAATAGTTAAAACATTTCCCAGATGAATAAAAACCTAAAAGCATTTAGAATTCCTGTATTGTCCTGAATTATTTTTATTCCCCTAAAATCCTCACATATTTTAAAGTTCATATTTATCTAACTAAAATTTATTAATTTTTCAGACAGCAGATTTTTATTTATATTTGCCAAATATTTGTTTCTAATTTTCTTTTTTTTTTAATTTTTATTTTTAATTTTTTTCAGCAAATCAAAAAAAATTTAAAAAGCATTCAAACAGAATAAAATGAAAAAAACAACCAAGCAAAATACCAATGGTCAGATATACTTATACAAGAATTCTATAGAGCCTTCAAACAAGCAATACTTTTTGAGTTATGTTTAAAAAAAATTCAGAACCACAATAAGCTCCTTCACAAAGCAAATAGTATTGAAATAGTGAATCAAGTGTAAACCAACAAAAATATATAAATTATAGTCCGTATCCTCATGAGTATACATACAAAAATTCTCAATGAAGTAGTTGCAAACTGAATACAAAGATATAAAAAATAATATTCATGAATAACTGAATAACTGTTTTTTTTTTTTAGAAGACCATACTCCATATACAGGCTGCATGTTTTGGGATAGCCCCACTCCAGATGTTTGAGACCTACATGAAAACAAGCTGCACATTTACAACATATGTGCAGGGAGGCCTAGGTTCAGCCAATGAGGTAGATTTGTGTGTATGCTCACGTTGTGATTCAGTCTTGAGAGCTCCAAGTTCAGTTGGTTTACTTGTTGATTTCTGTGAGTTCCTATTGTGGGCCCTAAGGAGATAGGAACTTTTCTAATTTTCTTATATTTCTTGAACTTTGTTTCATCTTTTCTTCAGTAAAACAATGCATATTTTTTTTACTATAGATATTATAATTTTCACTTACTTTAAGATTGTTAAATATTTTATTATAATTACAAATCATTACTGTACTGATTATACATTTAAAAATAACTAATTTAATAATTCTATCCATTACCTATCCTACTTTTTCCTCAGAATAAACAATGTTTCATCCCTCAGCCTTTAATTTGCTGCTTAGTTTATGGAGAAAGTTTTCTACTCATTCATAGAGTTTTAAATAATCTGGTTTGTTTCCTTATCATTCTTTTATCTTAAAAAATTTACTGTGTTTTGGTTCTCAATTTCTCTTAAATTTGTAAGATTAGTTTGTTTAATGTAAGGCTTATGTAATTGAAACACATATTTCTGTACAGAGTTTTTGCATCGTGTTTTTAGTCCCATTTATTCTTTTGAGAATAAATATTGAAAATGGAACTGTATCATTTTAATATCATTTATCATCTAGAGTAATTCTGGATTAAATCTAGTACCTTTATTCCTTTAAAAAAAATATGAGAAATTGATTTTCTATGTTTTTTATTGATGGCAGGATTCAATTTCTTTCAATTATTGCCTACATTCTATTTTCTGGCTGTTGTATGCTTTCTTATTGAGAAATCACACTGTTCATGACTCCTTCTTCACAAACATACACTAGTTACTCAATGCTCTGAGTTTTCTCAGGCCTCATTCTGAGGATCTTAGGAAATGTTTTCTCTTATTAGAACTATTTGATTAGACTTGTTCCATTCAAATAAGGCAGGGAAATCCTGTCAGATCTCAATCTAAATCCAGATCTGACATGTACATATTCACACATAGGCTTAAAAATGGGACATGAACAACTTTAGCATGAACAAACTTACATATCTTAAAATAGAATTATAAGTGCCAATTAAATATTTCAAAATTTAAGTGTTTATTACATAAAAATTTATAGTATCATATTTAATATTCATTTACTTTTCTAAACTAAAACATTGTATTTTGTAACATTACAAATTTAAAAAAACAGAAAAAAATACAGTTCCAATAGATACAACAAAACGATTTGATAACATTACTACAAATAAGAAACTACTGCTTTGTTTTTAGAAATAAAAACTCCATACTCTTTCCCCAGTCAAAGCCCAGGGACTTCTTTGCATAACTTAGGATATCTGTGTAAAACAAACAAAAAAAATAGTTATTATACATGAGTACTAGAGATCAATTAAAGTCATTTGCTTTAACTACTTTCATCAGTATTCAAGTAAAACCTAAAGCAGCATATAAATACAAACATACATAATATTTATATTTGCCAACATTTAAGCCATTTGTTTACAAAATATGAAAGGATCTCAAACAGGAACTATAGACACAAGCACCACTAACAGAATACAAGAGACAGAAGAAAGGATCTTGGGCCTTGAAGATACAATAGAAGAAATTGATCCATAGGTCAAAAAAAAAATGTTAAATCTAAATATTTTTAACACAAAACATCTGAGAAGTCTAAGATACTAAGGAAGACTAAATTTATGAATAATAGTAATAGAAAAATGAAGAGAATCCAAGCTAGAAAATATCTTACAAAATCATGGAAGAAAAGGGTCTTAACCTTAAGAAGGATATGCCTATACAGGTACAAGAAGCTTAGAGAACACTAAAAATATTGGGCCAGAAAAGAAAGTCACTATACCACATAGAAATAAAAGCACTAAACATATGTATAACAAAAAAAGAATATTAAAAACTGCAAGTGGAAAGGCCAAGTAACATATATAGGAAAACATGTTAGAATTACATCCAACTTCTCAACAGGGATTCTATAAGGCAGAAGGGCCTGGACAAATGTCTTTCAGGCTCTAAGAGTTTTCAGATGTCAGCACAGACAACACACCAATAAAACTTTAATTACTGTAGATGAAGAAAACAAGATATTCCATAACAAAGTCAAATTTAAATATCTCTCTATCTACAAATACAGCCCTACAGAAAGTACAGGAAAGAAAACTCCATCTTAAGAATGGAGAATCATACCTATGACAAAACAGCAAATACATAACCTCACATCAGAAAAAAATAGAAAAGGAAAGCACACATGGGCACACACACACATACACACACATACAACAACAACAACACTGTAGAGAGAATATCTTGTGTGTTGTTTTGATGTATCACCTGTCAATTATAAAGCATATGGCCTATGACTTCAGCAGGAAATAGAAGGTGGGACATCTGGGGGGTTAAAGTATTTTGGGATAGAGATATACATAGAGCATTGCCGGGAAGATGTGACAAGATAGATGCATGGTATCTGGGAACAAATAACTAACCATGTGGAAAATGTAGGCTAGAATAAATATAATATTTTAAGTATATCTAGTCGGAGAAGAGCCTAGTTATATGGCCAAGGCATTTGTAAATATATTTTGAATGTAAATTTTATTTGTGAGAATATGGGGCTGGGAGGAAGAGCCAGGACCTAACTTCAACCCAACAACAATAACTAAATATCTCTCAATATCAGTGGGTTCAGTTCTCCAATTTTTTAAAAAAATGCTAACAGAACGGATATGAAAACAGAAATCATTATTCTACTGTGTATAAGAAAAATTCCTGAACACCAAGGAATAGATAGATATTACCTCAGAATAAAGGGATGGAAAACGATTTCCTAGGTGATAGATACCAGTTAACAAAATTAACTCAAGATGAGATAATTTAAAAACCTATTATTTCTAAGGAAATAGAAGCAGTCATTAAAAGTTTCCCCTGCACTCCAAAAGAAGCCTAGGGACAGGTTGTTTTAGCATAGAATTCTATCAGACTTTCAAAGAATAGCTAACACCAATACCATCAACTTATTCCACAGGGTAGACACAGAAGGAACAGTGTCAAACCCATTTTATAAGGCCACAGACACCCTGATGCTCAAACCACACAAAGATTCAACAAAGAAAGCAATTTACAAACCACTTTTCCTCATGAACACTGATGAAAAAATACACTCACAAACTGATTCCAAGAACACATGAAAAATATCATCTGCCATAATCAAATGGACTTCATTCCATATATACAGGGATTGTTCAACATATTAAAATCTGTCAATATCAGGCTCAGTCTTGTTAATGAAATAAAAAAGTGGGAGAGGCAGAGAGCCTTTGGGGCTGCTTGGCAAGAATCTGACATGGGCCAAGGACAAGGAAATGGGCTGCTTGGCAGGAATATGACATTGGCCAAGGACAAGGAAGTAGACTTCAGACAGGAATCTGACATTAGGATAGAACAAAGAAGTAATTTCAGACAGGAATCTAAATTTTAGGCTAGAACAAGGAAGTAGGCTTCAGACATGAAAATGACCTTGGGCTAGGACAGGAGAGTAGGCTCAGACACTTTGGTCATCCTGATAAGCCCTTAGAAATTGGATTTAATGCCATGCTTTTTCTTTGATATTTGTGTTTAT
This sequence comes from Mastomys natalensis, assembly GCA_021653895.1. NCBI lineage: Eukaryota > Metazoa > Chordata > Mammalia > Rodentia > Muridae > Mastomys > Mastomys natalensis. The sequence goes on along the minus strand of JAJTUV010000977.1, from coordinate 74,738 downwards.
TATCTTGCTTGTTCCTTGACTATTTGCATCTATTGTATTGCTAGATAGTCAACCTAGAACTGACCTTAATATATGCATGCAATCAAAATGGGATCAAAGCATAAAGGAGGAGGGGGATGAGATAGCAGGTTCTAGGGAGGGGAGATGGGGAAAGGGAATGACATCTTGTATTGTAAATAAATAAAATATTCAATAAAAAAAGAAATAATTGAAATGGAAACATCTTCTCTGACAGTCCTAAAAGCGATTTGTGGCTCTGATTGTGTATTATGACCATGAAGTCTAAGAAGCCATCTATAAACCCTTAATAGTTTGCCTCTCAGAATAAAGTAAGTTGTGTTTGTAACTTGGTCAGCCTCAGTGTCGTCTGTATTTATTAAGGGCCTCAATAAAATGGCTATTTAGAAGAAAAAAAAAATCTATCAATGTAATCCTGCATATAAACAAACTGGGAAAAAAACCATGATTATCTCATTGGATGCTGAAAAAGCCTTTGATAATATCCAACACACTTCCTGATAAAAGTCTTGGAGATATGAGATATACAAATGGCATACATACCTCAGCATATAAAGGCAATTCACAGCAAGCCAATAGCCAACATGAAATTAAACAGAGAGAAACTTGTTGCCTGCTAATTAAGGACAAAGTCTACCATTGTTTGAATAGCCTTCTGAGCCCAAAATTGTGGACTTTTATTACAAGCAGGGCTTCTTCTTTGACTTAGTCTGGGGAGTTTAAGCTATTGTGTCTCCTAATAATAAGGTTTTACCCATACATCTCACCAGTATGACTGCCAAACCTAAGGTGAACAAGGACAACATGTGTAGACATGCCAAAGAGGACAGTGAAAGGTCCATGAGACTTCAACTCTACAGAAAGAACTACAGGCAAGTGAGAAAAGGTGGGAGCCGGAAAGGTGGTCTAACCCAGGGAAGTACACACTAATGTGTGCTCCAGTGGGAAAAGTTAAATACATAGATATAAGCAACATCATAAGGAATGAAGAGATCATGCACTTATGAGAATTGTGTACATATGTGTGCATAGGTGCATACAATAACAATTAGCAAAAATAGAGGCCATGAATTTGAAGGAGAGTGAGGAGAGTTATACGAGAGAATTTGGGAGTAGAAAAGGGAAAGGAGAAATGTAATCCTATCACAATCTTAAAAAACAAAAAACTAAGTGAAAAAAAAGGTAGCTACTCTCAAGCATCTATTTTCTCATTTTTTTTCTATTTTTTTGATTTTTTGAATATGTGAATGGGATCGCATGAGTTAATGTGCATGCCTAGCCTGTGTATTGTTGCTTGCAAATGCCAGCAGAGGGTGGGGTATCACCTGGTACTGGAGTCATAGGAAGAAAATTTTCAAATTTTTGATATTATAATCATATCACTTCCACCCTCCTTTCTCTTCCTCCAAACAGTCCTATGCTTGCTCTCTATGCTCTCTTATTTTTTAATTCTTCTTTGGAACCATGAGTGATGGAAACTGAATACAGCTTTCCAAAAGAGCAGCAAGCACCCTAAACTGCTGAGTCAAATATTCTACATTAATATATTAATATTTTTATATATTCTATTAATTTGATGTTTAAAATAAATAAATAAATAAATAAATAAATAAATAAATAAATAAAGTTGCATGTCTTACCAAGAATGAGAAGTTTATTTTGTGGTATTAATTTAAATCAATGAAATTTAAAATAACATCTCAAAATTTTTCTTTTTCATCCCCAACTCTCATTTTTATAGTTTTAAATACAAAGACAATAGAGCATAGTTGTTAAGAAGTTAAGCTGTCCCTGTTTTTATTAAATTTTTGACAGCATGCTCATACAGGAAAGTAAAAAAGAAATTAATAGTTACTGGCTGTCAAAAGGTAATAAGTTCCTAAGCTAAATAATTACATAATTACTTTAGATTTTTACACACTTCTTTAGAATAAATCTTCTACCAATCTTTTGATTAAAAAAGTAACTCTACAATATCACTGGAAAGAAAAAAATTTGAGATGTTATTTTAAATTTTATTGATTTAAATTAATACCACAAATAAACTTCTCATTCTTGGTAAGACATGCAACCCTATTTATTTATTTATTTATTTATTTATTTGCTTTAAACATCAAATTAATAGGATATATAAAATATTAATATATTAATGTATATTATTAATGTTAATATTTATATATAAATATATAAACATATATATAATTTATTCACTTTACATCCCATTCACTGTCCCCCTCCCAGTCACCTCCTTGAACAATTCTTCCCCTCATTTTCCCTCCCCCTCTACTCTGAGTGGGTGGTGGTTCCCCACTCCGGCATTTCTCCACCTTGGCACATCAAATCTTTGCTGGGCTAGGTGCATCCTCTCCCACTGAGGCCAGACAAGGCAACCCAGCTAGCAGAACATATTCCACAGACAGGCAACAATAGCTTTTGGGATATCTCATGCTCCAGTTGTTCAGGACCCACATGAAGACCAAGCTGCATATCTGTTACATATATGCGGGGAGGCCTAGGTCCAGCCATGTAGGCTCTTTGGTTGTTGGTTCAGTACTTTTAAAAATAATATTGATGAGATTAAAGATTATTAAAGTGTATATGATATCCTCAAAAATAACATACTATTTTAAGGATGTTCTAAGGAAATGTCATGGTCAAAGTTATCTTGATGAAGTCGTAGTAATATTTGAGCACACTAAGTATACCTCCATCTCGGGGAATAACTCTGCACTTTTCCAATATATTTTTCTCAATTTTCATGCTTTATTTCACATTACATATTTCTCACAGAGAATTTTCTTAACATCTTTTGGTAAAGCTTTTTATTGTTTCCATCTTTTATCCTGTTTCTTATTCTTTTTTGTATAACCAATTCCTTTCCATATGCACAAACAGGTTGATGCTCATATTTGAATCCTGATCTAATGGGTATCTCCTACCTGCTTTGTACAGGTAAATGCACATCCAGTAGAGCATCTCCACTTTTCTAGTTCCAATTAACTAAATTTGTTTGAACAACAAACACTGATATTCTATGGTGCTCTACTCACTGCTCTAGAAACCAAAGGTGTAGACATGAGATAAATGAGCTTCCTCTAGAACAATGGTTCTCAGCCTTCCCAATGCTGTGCCTTTTAATGCAGTTCCTCATGTAATGGTGATTACTATCCCCCCAAATTATTTTCATGGCTATTTCATAACTTCATTTTTGCTAGCATTGTTAATTATAACATAAAAATATGTGTTTTCTGATGGTCATTTGATCCCTCCCAAAAGTTAGCAACCCTCAGGTTGAGAAGAGCTGCTCTGGAAAGATGGAGAGGGACTGTTGAATTGAAAAGTAACAACATACTGTTTCAGACAAGGGACATTTAACTACGAGTTTTATTAGACAGTCAATGAAAATGTTGATGAGAATAATGAAGAAGAATGAGAAGTACAGATGAAGCAAGATACGAATCTTGACTACGAGGACCCCAAGCAGCAGAAACGAGTTGCTTGTATATCCGCCAAAGGCGGGCTAGGTGGCACAGGATAGGTTAAGCCGCCAACACCTCATTAACATAGGTCCGTGTTCTTTCAGGATAGGTTAACTGCCAATATCTCATTAACATAACTGTCACTAGCTCATTAGCATAATTGTCACTAGCTCATTAGCATAACTGTCAACTGCAGATGCATGCGCAACAGACTTGTTTATTCAGGAAGCTGAGCTGGCCTTGGAAAACCGGCGCCATCTTAGAATGGCTCCTAGAAGTAAAAGGTACACCATCCTGGTCCTGGCCAATCACGGGTCGTGGCATGGTCCGAGCCCATAGGTCCAGAGTGGTCAGATGTAACCTCAGACCACTGTCAGCACAGCCCCACGCCATACAAGGAGTTGTAAATGGCAAGGACAAGCCAAGGCTCACGCCCGCTTTAGGGGCGTGGCTAAACGGCTCTCCACAGTATAGCAAGTGAAACTGTAAAAATATCTGAAATTTATTAAAAAATATGTAAAATATCTGAATGTTAAGAAATGTTGCTATTAAATCATGCTCACTTCAGAGAAAAATACTATGCAACTTCCAAGCAATGGAATATATTTTAGAAATGAGAACATATATTCTTTGAAGCATAAAAACAAATTAGTTTAAAAAAATACTGAAAGAAATAACCATTCATGTAATTCCAGTTACAGTTAGGAAAAGGCCAAAGAATGCAGACAATAATATTTAATAGTTGCAAAAGCATAGTGGAAGGAAAAGGGGATAGACAGGCAAAATAGAATTTTCCATATGTTAATGTCCTGCATATACCAATCTGCATTGTGGAAACTAATGCAAAGCACTCAAAACAGTGAATCTTGATGTAAATAATAGACTTTATTGGTGATAATTAATTACTGTAGGCTATTCAATTTAACAAATATACCATATTAGTATGGGTTTGGTTCTTAGTTATGAGGGAGAGGGGGGAGAAGGAGAGAGGGAGAATAGAGTATGTGTGTGTGTTTTTCTCTCTCTATTACATTTAGTAGCAATATAAATAAATATGACTTATATTTAAATATATATTATAGACATATTATAATTAGTACCTAAATATTAATTTCTTCAATCATACCAATTCAAATCCTTGACTTCTACAATAGAGAAGCAGTGTTTGCTGTCTATGGAAGCTCCCTCTTCTACTGAGTCAGCATACTCATTTAGACTCTCAAGAAGCTCCCATCCTTCAGGTGAAGGCAGCATGGTAACCAGGTGCTGTATGCACTAGACACATATCCAGTGATCTGAAGTGCCTAATTGGAATCTAGCATGATATGAGATAGCCTATTTTAAACCATTTGCTAGTATAATAAAGCCCAAGGATAAATTCAAACTGCTGTTGAGCATTTATTCCTAATTCCTTTAACTTTTGCAATTCTTTTTAACAAGGAAAAAGAAGTTCAAGCAAATGAGAATAAAATTAAAGAGGATTATTAAATTCCCTCTAGTAAGTGAGATTCCCCTCTTCAAGCAGAACTGTTATAGCTTCTCATATTTAGTATGTTCCTACCTCCTACTTCCAGTGGATAGAGGTAGACAGATCAGTAAGGAACAGCTAGAATCCACACACACACACAACTGTTTCATTGGTGTTATCAAGAGTGTCATCAAAACAATTGTGCTACATTTGTTAGACATTTCCTGTTTTATTCGAATATTCCTACAGTTAAAAATTATTATAGAAGGACATCCTTTGAATGAGGAATGTTCATAGTAAATATGGTATTGCTACTTGGTGGAAAGTGTCCTCAGCCCAGTCCTTATTTTCACACAAAGGGTCATGTATATTCTAGAATTGTTCTCTGCCTTACATAAACTGTAAATAATTAATGACTTTTAGAAACACAGCAATACTTTAACAGGGAACATTTTCTTTCCATACAGATTAGCAATTAAATAAATGCATCGTAAATACATTGAATTGTTACTAGAATTTTATTCAGAGTTTTCCAGGCTGTATTTGAATTTTCGTCTGTGTACAGCAGATTTTCAGAGCTGCCCTAGTGGCTGTATGTTTTTGGAATTCAGCAGGCTTTCTGGTAAATCAATTTATGTCAGCTGTGCAGGGCAGCCCTTCAGCAGCATAATCCAGACTGACTTCTCCAAATAATACTTACACTGACAACATTTTCCAAGTGGCAAGATAGCTCATAAACACAGAGAATTGTCTCGAGATATCATATCTCTCAGCAGAATCCAAAATGCTGCTGCAAAACTGACAAAACAGAAGCCAAATTGTAATGTGATATAGTAGGCAGCTGAGGGATTCTACACCAAAGTTCCTTAACTCGATACCCAATAGAAAAACCACAGAGTGTGGCAATCCTCCAGGTTTGAATGGGAAATGACTGGTGAGATGGGATAGGTGAATGATATGCTCCAATTTGGTTAAATGTAAAGTGTCATTCCTTTTACATTCACAAATATACCAAAGAATGATGGAAAAGAGTATGTAGTATAGGCAAAAAATGTAATTTTAATATAGCTTGTTAATTGTTTAACATGAGAACTCTAATAAAGAGTCACATACAGTTATATATTAAGCCAAGTGGAAACGGTTTAGCCATTTAAATAGTTATTTTGTTAATGTTCAAATACACGTGGTATATATTGCTCAGATAAAACTTATATGTGTCTTCCTTGTAAATAACATTTGCTTCATAGCTAAGAATGCTCATGTTGTAAGTCACTTACTTGATCATCACTCCTTGGGTGGTTGCAGGGCTTAAAATCTCTATAAGAACTATGAGTTTGAAATCTCTGCCCAGATAACTCGTATTGATTCTCCAGGGCTTTGAGGAATGCCACATTGAATTTTTTTTTTCTCTCTAGTCAAGCTGACTGCACATGCATTTCTCTGAATTTATATGATGTTTTCAAGCCACTGGAATGTCAATTAACATATTGCTAATGCAGAACAAGATCCAGTGGTCACAAACAATTAATCCATCTCTGGGGAAACCTAAATCCTGGGGAATACTCTATCCTATGGGAGAAGGAACCTGACTAGAGGATAGGGACCATGGACCCTCTGTAAGGATGATACTGAGAGATTTCATTGTATTTATATTAGACACCTTGCCTCTTTCAAGCTGTTGCCTGGTTTTCTTGAACTGACATGTGGGAGTGAGGACAAACCCAAGGTCAAAAACCAGGAGGTAAGCTGAAGGCTGGAAGCATGTTTGCATTTCTGTGATTAGCATTCCCAAAGCTAGGAAGTGTTTCAGATGGTTCTGAGTCCTCAGTTCAATCCCATTAGTATTTAGCAATAGAAAAATCCTACTTTTATCAAAGTTGTATGGCAGTAAATCTAACATGAAACACATATATTTTCTGTGACATGGTTTCTGCTTTATTATTTTCTACTAAAGAATGCTTTTCCATAAAAAAAAATAAAAGAACTATGAGTTTGAAATTCTGAACTTTTGTATGCATGTTCTCAGTGTTGGAATTTTAGCACTGCACTATTCTTAATTTTGTACATTTTCCCAATCAAATGTAAAACTTTCTGCATGAAATTCAAGGATTTTACCAATTCAACCTATCTTCAGTCCTTTTACATGGTACTTTTTACACATGTGATGTAAGAGTTTTAGTTTGTTTAGCCCTTGTTTGTTTCTAGGAAATAGAACTCTGTGTATGAGATTTTTTTCTTCATTTGGCTAACGTAGGAAAGAAAGTTGAGATCAACTTCCAAGTGTTCCAAATACAAAGCAAGGAGTATATGGAGATGCATTTGTTCCGTATTGGCCATTCCCAACATGTTCATCTACACAGAGGTGGACATAAAACTGCCTGATTATGTGAATCATACATAAGATTTCAAAGATGCTTTTGTGGAGGAAAAGGGCACCCTCAGAATTCATACTATTCGCATTTCTGATGATGCATTGTACTGGTATTTATTTGATGATATTGGCATCAGTGATGTGGCTAGCATGAATTCGATATGGTAGCAGTTGATTGGAGACATAGATCCATTTTAAGTTCCTGCATCCCTGTAGAGAATGAAATGGTAGTAGAGAGAAAGTACTTCTAAACTTATGAAAATTGTATTCACAGGATGGAACCAAAAATTTTCACAGAAGGATGAGATTTTGTCTCAGAAACAGGTCACAGGACAATATTATGTTCTCTATTTTCACCCCTCTAGCAAGTGAAGAGAAGCAAACAAGTATCATCCTAGCAAACAACATCTTTGATCAAGATTATCTTTGTTTAAACTTATCAGTTGCCATTGCATTGCTAATACTCTTTGCACTCATGATATTCATCTGCTGTTTTTGCATAAGATCAGGATGTGAATCTGGATATCTGTCTCAATATTGGATATCTGCCTCTATACATTGAACTCAGGATCTGTTCAAACTCTGAGCTTCTTAGCCCACATGGTAGTACCCTTTGCTGTGTATGGGCCACTCTGCCTCAGAGTTTCTCTTTCAGATTCTCAGTTACTGTTGAACAATGAATAGATAACTGAATTGATGGGTGTGATAATTTTCCTGTTGACATCTTACTAAGTGTTGGCTTATTACGGAAGCAATTCATAAAGTATCACTAACATGACTAACTAAATGTAATCTGAACAAATATGATATCAAGAAACATGCCATACTGGACAGGGAAAAGTCCATGTGGCTTCAACTTTACACAAAGTCCTATAGGCAATAGAGGAAAGCTGGGAGCAGGAGAGGTGGTCTTCCCAAGAGAACAGCATACACAATTCATTGTCAACATCAAGAAAATATTCAAACCAGTAACATAAGGACATATGAACAGCTTATATTAAAAATGTATATGTATTCATATGCATTTGTGAATGTAAATGTCTTCATGAACTTTAGTTTGATTTGTTAATAACTGCCATTGTACAATGGCACTGAGATAGAACTGAAAATGCATTTTAATTGACTTTTCTCCAATTACTAGTGATGTTGGATATTTTTTCCTTATGCTTACTTTCCTTGTTTTTCTAAAGGTGTCTGACCATTTCATTAACCTAATTGTTGATTGGATTGTTCTGTTGATACTTAGGGTTTTGGGGTTTTTTTGTTTGTTTGTTTGTTCTTCTGTGATATTTAATATTCAAATATCAAACCTCTGTCAGAAATGTAGCTAGCAAAACTGGTTAGGTGATATCACTAGATTGCAAATTTTCCTTAAGATTTTTTTGTTTGTTTGTTTATGTGAGGAATTTTATAGATCAGCTTGAATTTTTATTGCTATTTCTATTTGTGAAAATTTTCATTAGATCTTTGGAAGATTGCGCTGAATATACTGATTGATTTGGAAGTTGAGTCATGTCAATTATTAGTTGTCTAGATCTACAAACATGGCAAATCTTTTTATTTTCTAGGTCTTGTTTCAACTTATTCAGTCTTTTAAAATTTACACTTCATGTTTTCTTTTTCCTAATAGAAAGAAAATGAAATGTGACTCATCTCTAGAGAAGTGAGAGGGGATCTCAGAGTAGGTGGGACATGCTGGAATATAAGTTTAACATTCATTGTATGAAACTCTCAAAAAACAAAATAAAAAATGTTGAAAAGTTACACTGCAGAGCTTCTCAATAGAATTTTTAGACTGTTATGTTTTGAAGTGAAAGCATTAGTTATGTCATTTCCCCTTTCTTTTTTCTCACACACCTTCCTATATAGACCCAGCTATATTTACACCCCAGCCACATTTGTTCACTTTCAAATTAATGGCTTTCCTAAATATATAAATACAACCTACTCAGGCCTTATTAAGTTACTTGCATGTATATGATTCCTGGCTCACCGCTTGGTTGGTTTTCCTGATTCTTTTTCAATTTGTTTGGAAAAGTCAGACTAACGTCATAGCAAACAAGAATGAGGGAAAAGTTGGCTGTATTAACAAGTTATTTCATTTGTTCTTTTTTTATACATCTAGGTACATTTATAGGATTGAAATGCCCAAATTCAGGATACCTAATTATTAGTTAATCAGTAATGATTATCAATAATGAACACAATCTCACATATACTCAGATCTGGGTTTTGCTAGCATACTGTTTAGAAATACAGTTAAATAAAAAAGCAGGATTAACCATCATAAACACTAAAAGGAAAGCTACATAACTAAACATGTCATCATTACTATGGATTTAAATCTAGTAGTGAAAAATGTGATAACCAGTTTTAAATTAATATTTACCACTATACTACTCAGAATAGAGATTAACACTGAGATTATTCTATTGTCTAATTCCCTCTCATGTTCTCACTTGGATACCAAAATGATGACGTTAGAACTGGGAATTTCATGAGATGATTAAGTTGTGAGAATGTCTCCTTTATGAGTGGAATTACTAGGTCTTTGGATCTCTTTACCATAAATAAGTTCTAAGCAAAAAGGTATCATCCATTAACACTCTGATTTTGGTGCTACTTTGGACTTTGTCAGCTAAGAAGCAATAGTAATATGTCTTTCTTCTTTATTGGCTTCCTTGTGTATTGTTTTTGCTATATTGCATAGTGATTAAGACATGTATCCATTTGGAAACAAGAGAAAGAAACAGACTTCATTAATTTTCATCCCTTGATATAACATCATACTTCAGGTTATTTTCTGCAGATAATCCATCTCTTTTCCTTCTTCTGAGAGCTTGTTTTCTCTATAGTTGTCCAATTTTTTTCTTATTTACTGTAGTCTGTCAACAATCTTTGTGACATTTTGTAACAAAATTCATCTCATATTTGATAATGGAAATAATAAATTCTCTATTTTTAAGCCAAAGTACAGAATAAAACTTCAGACGCCATGTATTAGGAAGTTCTATTTCACATTGTTGGTCAGGGTTGTCTGAAAACTCACAAAACATTATAGATTATTGTTATTGCCCTTGGTTTCTCCCAGAGGTAGAAGTCCCTATTGCTCAAAATACCACATACTTCAGAAATAGGTCCCAGAAGCCCTTGTAATGCGGTTAACCCAAATGCTTCCTGCTTAATGACCAGCTGCTTTCATGGTATCATAAAGTCACATGAAAGTTTCCAAAGGAGAAAGGCCATCAATAATCCTACTGAACTGTGACATAGGTGAACCTCAGTAGTGACTACCATGACAGCATTACCGTAAAGGTGCAGTAGTTGACGCATATATTGTTGGTTACCAATAGCTTCCTAATTGATGGGTTCCATCCTCAAAGAAAAGGGGAAATTCTGTCTGGTACTTGAAACCAAGCCAACTACTAAGGAGTAGAGAATTCGTGGATCTTGAAGAACTACTTCAATAAATATGAACTCTAAATGTACAATTGTGCTTATATCTGCAGTTATGCATAGTGACTCACCAATCAAGACATGGTTTTTTGATAGAGACTATTCCAGAAAATCCACAGTGAATTGCAGTGAGGACTTGTAGAGCCCAGGCCCAAACAAAACATCTTTCATACCTGTCTCAAGAAACACCATAGAAGAGGATGCAGAAAATATTGTTAAATTAGAGGATTGGAGAGTTTGCTGTAAGAATCAATGTATAGATTCTATGCATTTTACAAATGATACTAAAGTGTGTTCCATAATACTCAAAAAAGAAAACAATCATGAAATATTTAGAATATATTTTATTTAAGTAAAACAAATATAAGTATGCATTTAACATAGTGACTTCCTAAAAAAACAATACAAAAATGAAAAATACTTGTCTTTTTTAAAAAATTGCTTTATGATATGTAAAATTGGTGAGATTTAAGTAAAAAATTGACTGCTTTGCATATAGACTGGATTTTGAAACAAAAGTTATATAAATAGTTGTTATTAGATACAATGGGTTACTTTTAAAATTGAAAATAGATTACTTTTCATACAATATTGCTGTTTATAGTTTCACACCCTCCAACTTCTAGTTCCACCAATTACCTACCTATTTACCTAAGTCCACACCCTTTCTTTTTCTCTTACTATACTAACAAGCATTTGAATTTAATAATAATATACTGTATGGTAAGATAAAGACAAACAAACCAGAAGACAATGAAACAAATGACCAGGAGAAAATAGCCAAAGAAAGGAATAAGAAACATATATAGATGCAGAGATACACACATTCATACACTGAAATCCCTTAGTATTCTCCAGGTCTACCTGAAGTATATATAACAGTGTGACAGGACTGGGCTACAGAATATGTCACTAAGGTGAATAATGTTCTATTTTCATAAACCCATGTCATGTAATAGAAGCAGGATGCAGCATTATGCCAGTATTGTTAGGTAATAATTGAATTTTTACTTGTTTTTAATAAAGCTGATAGTATTTTTACTATTGAAGCTGGTAAAATGTAGCCAGCTTGCTACAATGAACCTACACCATAAGATAACACTCCAGGAACTGGAGTTAAAATATGTGTATGAGGACCTGGAATTACAATTAAAAGAAACCTCTATTACTATATTCAGATCATTTTCTTACATGTGTTATAATGTGTTCATGTAAGTAAAAACGCTTTGAGTCTTGTGAGTCCTTCTTAAGGCACTTACCACATAATGAATGCAAATTTAAATCAAGATACCCAGTAGAGAGCAAAAAAGTAAATCTACAGTAGAAAAGCAGACTAATGACATGATTAAAGAAACCAGCTAGCTACAGTTACTAGGCTTAGGGGCACTTAAAATCACACATATTAAGTGAAGCATGTAAATTATGAAATTTAATATACTGAGGTGTTATTTAAAGTGTCAAGATAGAAAACTAGATAGAAAAATATACATGGGTTTCTTGGTAATTTTGTGGTGTAAAATTCAAATAACAGAATCAGCTCTTTCCTGAGAGTAAATGATAAGGTGTTACAGACTCACAGATGATGTTCTTAAAGCTTTGGTACAGTAATACTTGGTAATACTTGGACATGAGATGTGGGGGCCAAGATCACTTGTTGCTAGTTCTTTTCAGAGTTTTCTTGTATTGCTGTTTTGACACATTTCTCCAAAGCATATATTCTTAAACAAAGGCTAATGTTAAAACACAGATTGAAGTGCTATTCTGGAGGAATATTGTCCTGTATAGCCAAGGCTAGAGAGCTTTTATTATGCAGCTATGATGATTTCTTTTGTAAGCCAGATAGTATCATATCCAGCTCTCATAGATGAAACCAGGAAAATGGATTAATAACTAGGCAAAGAACTTTGTTACCTATCAAGGCAGCTCTTGACTATGGCCTGAATTCGTTCTGTTAAATTCTTTATTGACTTTTCCTGATTTTATAGTTCTTTCCAAATACAACATTTATGGGCTAGAACTATAGAAAGGCCACATTGGTGAGACTCCCATGATGGAACCAGTGTTTTACTTAACAAAATTGACAAATTCTTTCAGTTATTGCTCTTGCTTGCTCTTTCTCTTATATTTTTTCTACTTTCCATATAGGACCATAATGAGAAAGTAATTATCTATTATAAAGAAATGCAGTCCTAATAACCTAAGATGATAACACCTGATACTTTATCTTCAGCCTAAAAAGTTATAGGTTAATCTGGTTAATCTACAGGTTAATCTGACAACTTTGTCATATATCATTATGTTGACCTCTGAAACAATGAATACTCTCTGAAATTCACATCGAATTAAATATGGTATCTCCTAGAAATTATCTTTGCTTTCCCCTGGCTCTACTTTACTTTATTTTAGACTTTATCAAATTACTTCTCTTACCAAGAAACATCACACTTGACTTATTCTTTTAAATGGAAAGAGAATTTATATCTTGACAGATAACATTTTTTTGGATTTAATTGCATGACAGGATTTTTTCTATTAATAAAATGTCTTGACTGAGTTTTGTCTTAAAACCATCCAAGGTTTTCTGCATTAAATATTTTTCTTCCCTCTATTTTATGTTTGTATTGATTGATTATAATTATACAAATAACTTGCAAATACTTTTTATGTCTGCTTTGGCTAACTGCACATACCAGTTTTGTTTATCTTTAGGTGTAAATTGGACTTTTGACGTATTGTTAAGATTTATTTTTATTATTTTTAAATTGTGTGTATGAGTGCCCATTGAGGGCAGAGGTTTTAATCCCATGAACTTGGAGTTAAAGTGGTTGTGAGTTTTTCAACTTCAGTGCTGTAACCCAAACTTGAGTCCTCCTCAAAGACAGAATATGCTTTTAACTGATGAGCTGTCATTCAGGCATCATTATGATAATAATTTTAATATACTCTCGGTGAATATTTTTGAATAGTATGTGCAAATACAAAATAGGATGATTTTTCTCTTTGGTATATTTATTACAAAACCTATGATAGACATTAAAATATCTAGAAACTTTCAACACCTTTATTGATAAATGTTCTAGCAAAATATTTATAAATTTTTAGAAATATATTTTATATAGTTATAAAAACAATATAGATTTATATTTCCCATCATGTTTTTCTTAAAGCATTTTCCCTAAATGTGTTTTACATAAGTTTTCCAATTTATTGGTGTATGAAACAAATTACCTTTTAAATATATTGTTTGATTTTAATAAATGCTCTGTGGGATCCTGTATTTTTCTCATATCTTTATTTTCTTCACCTTGGAAAAAATATTTTAATATGCATTGATATTGCTTTTAATGAATTCAGTACACTTTTCTTGCTTCATATTTATAGATTTATATCTTTATTGTTCTTTTTCACTTCACTTTCTCCCTTCCTCCTCTTATTTTTTATAAATCTGAGTGTTCTATTTGTCTTATTTTAATTTGTTTTCAAGGTATGTAGGTTAAACCTATGCCTATGTTTGTGAGAACATCCACTGTAACTTTGGCACACTATCTGTAGATTTATACACCTATGACTTACCTATGACTTATGTAAAGCTCACCCAGGCTAGAGTGATCCAATATTAGAGATTTTGTTGCAGAATTTACTCCCGGCCTCCCAACCACGCCTGTTGTTTATATAAGTTTAATTTTTAATTTCTTTGAGAATTTCATATGTAATATGGATCTGAGTGTTTTTGTTTTGTTTGTATACATGTATGCATGTGTGTGTGCATGTGCATGTACATGTGTGTGTATTTAGAATCATTTCTAGAATATATGAAATATGTATGATGATGACTTTGGCCTTCAGAAAAGCCGGCCTTATGCCAAATCCATGCCAACAGAATTAATCACTCAGTTAATGCTTTGTAAGACAAAGAAATCGTCAGGAAGAGCTTTGTTTTGAAATATGACTGCATGCCATGGTTATAGGGAATAGCATTTAGTAGTATGAATGAATAATTTACATAACAATAGCTTAAGATGGATGATACAATCTTGGACAAGCAGTCTCCTCTGGGAAGTCAGGAAGAGAAAATTCAAAGCTGACTGGCTTCTGGGTTACTGTTGAAAGTGGGAACAAAAATAATTAGAAGCAGAAGACAAAATAAAAAATCTACTAAATTGTATGTGTCTTAATAATATTGTCTTCAGTGATAATGTAAGGATCAGAAAATATGCTTCATGTATGTATGGCTAATAATGGGATATTTTTGAAATTTAGGAGCTTCATTTGGTTATTTTAGCTAAGGTAAATAAAATACAGATAACAAGTGTGTAAAAGAATAATTTTTCTATTATCTAACAGAATGTAGAGGAAATATAAAGGACCCAGGTTGGCTGGGTTAGTAAATGCTGGTGTGTATCATCTGATTCTCTCTGAGCACAAAAGTTCTGGAAATGTTCTGGGGTTAAAGAAGAAGTCATAGTTCTCAGTAAAGTATTATTTGATCAAGATGAAACCATAGATTTACCTATAATATCTGTTTGAGCCTCAGAAAATTTTATAGGTCATGTAGCAGACTATTTTAACAAGACAGTCTTTTTTTGTATTAGCTTTGAGGACCCTTTGAGTTGACATTGAAGAGATTCTGTGATGCCCTAGTGTGATGACAAGAGAATGGCTCTGAACAGCAAAATATGTACATGTGGTTTTGCTTTACTGGAGTGTAGTAAGAGTTGTTTTATAAAAATCATGTAAGGTGCTTAAAGGGCTTAAAGAACCTTGCACAGAAGAAGCACTAGTATAATAGATAATAAAAGTCTGTAGATCACGGATATCTTAAATATGAATATGCTTTTAAAACTTACACTGTGGCCAGCAAGATAGTGAAACAGGTAAAATCATTCCCAGTACAAGCCTGTCAATGAGTCAGACAGCAAAACTGCATGGATGCAGAAAATACACACATTTGGTTTTTCAGCTTCACACATATATTGTGCACCATGCACACATCATACAATCAAAATAATAATAAAATAAGAGTTAATACAATAAAGTATTAAAAATCCTTATTTAAACACATTAAAATACACTCAGAAATAGAAGACAAGAGTTCTGTCCTCCTCAATTAATTTGCATTGGTTGTAATTATTCTTAAAATTCTTAAAGATTCTTAAAGGTTAAATAAAAATAACATTGATGGTTTTTCAATGCTGAATAAAAATTTTATTTTAAAAAATTATTCAAGTGAAATTTGTGCAATGCTGAAATACAAACGGTAGTTTAATTTTAGTTTTTCTATTTTCATTTAAAAATGTCATACAATATTTTGATTTCATACAATAATTTGATCATAGTATTTTCCTTCCCCCAACTTCCCCAGATTCCTCCGTGACAACCAACTTTATGCTCTTTGCTTATAAAAACTGAAACCCAGACCAAAGCAAAGGAACAAAAATGTAATAAAATAAATGACAAGATTTCCAATATGTGTTAGTTGAGTATTCCTAAGTTCATGTTCTGCCTAGGGTCTGGTTGATTTATCCAGTGTCATTACATTGAAGGAAACTGATTTTCTCACTCTCAGTAGGTATGAATGGCAACTAGCTTTTAAGCTAGAAGCAACAACTCATATCCCCTCCATTCTCTATTTATGCTACATGCTTTTTTTTTTAATCTTTTTTTTTTTGGCTTGAATTTGTGCATATCTTGTGTGTATACTGTTTGATTCTCTTGTGAATTCTCATGGACATAAACCCTAATGTGTCTGAAAACACCTGCTCCACAGAGTCTTCTACCACTTATGGACCTTGCAAATGTTCTAACTCCTCTGTATATAACACTGAGCCTTGAAAGATATGTTGGAGCATTGATAAAGACAATTTTCTTTAGAGATGAGTGCTCCAAAGTGCCTCTCTCTCTCTCTCTCTCTCTCTCTCTCTTTCTCTCTCTTCTTTCTCCACATTGTCCAGTTATGAGTTTCTATGTTAAATTCCTTGACTTTAAAATCAGTCTCTCTGATTACAGTTGAATGATACACTCAACTATGGATGCAGTATATGTCAATAGGACTATTTCTATCTTCATTTAGCAGAATTATAGTGATAGAGGTTTTCCCTTAGGACCCATAACAAATGTAATATCAAGTTTTGGTATCACTGCCAAACATTGGATAGCGGTAATGGACGCTTATGGAAGGGTTGAGGGAAGAATTGAAGGCCATGAAGGGGACAGGGGCTCCACAGGAAGACTAACAGAATCAAGTAACCTGGACCCTTTGGAGCTCTCAGAGACTGGTGCACCAACCCCAAACAAAGGAACTGGGGCTGTCCCTAAAGTTGCAGCCTGACTGGCAATCCGTTCCCCAAGAGGGCTGCTTTGTTTGGCCTCAGTGGGAGGAATGCACCTAATCCTGTAGAGACTTGATGTTTGATATTCCAGGGTGGGTATAAACTCTAGAGGAGAAGGGGTTGGGGGAAGGGACTCTGTGAGGTGGGGACTAGAAAAAGGGACAGTGTTTGGGATGTAAATAAAAAAAGAGAGACGTTGCAGCACATATGAGTTTAATAAAACTCATATTTTATTATATAATATAAATATAAATATTATTTATATATAATATATTATATAAAATTCTCTATAATATATATATAAAATGAATATATATTATATATTTATTATATTTTATTAAATCATAAAACTGATTTAATAAAACATGGAAAGGATTACGAAAAAGTGGTTGGTTAGTCTCATGATTCGTGCCATTATTTACACACACACACGCAGGTTCATTCTTATGTTGGTGACGTGATGATTACTTTTCCACTTCTGTAGCATTTAGAGTACCTTCTAACACTAGAATACTAGCCTATGTGTGTGGGACCATGAAAAGGATAGCTTGGTTTCTGGTAGAGCACTGGCTAGAAATGGCCAGAGACTCTGCCAGGGTCAGTACACATTCTGCCACACTCCCAGACCCCAGGCTCCTGACATGCAGCCAAGACCTCCATTGATCAGCACCTTTCAGTCATGTAGGGCAACTCCCCTACCAGCCCCTCCACAGGTAAAAGGCATGATTACAGGCTCAGGGCCTCAAGAGATCTATATATTAATGAGATACCTAAAGGTCATAGGGCATAGCCAATAAAGTATTCCTTCTCAGAATCTCCTCCTTTCTCCCTCCCTATTAACTTAGGTCTGTCCTGAGGGGGATGCAGCCAGATTCATCTACTTTCCGTCATGACAATAAACCCTTTAAAACCATGGACTTCCTCATGTCTTTGGGGCCCCGCCATGGGGAACCTTAGAGAAAGCCTTTAACTAATGCTGCTGCCTAATCTCCCTCTGAGGACTTCTCTATGTTCCTGCTGCAGAGGCCACCAATTCAACCAAGCCAGCCTTGACCAGCCAAGTGAGTGCTGTACAAGAGTCTCTACCCACAGGGCACTGTGGCTTTCCTCCCGCTTGTTCCTCTGGACTGTGGGCTGGTCCAGCCCGAACGCCCCCAGTCTCTGTTCTTCCGCAGGTCTCAGCAGCATCTGGGGGCCCAAAGACAGAGACCACCGGCCTCTGGGTCAGCTGTCAGCCTGGAGACCCTCTCTCAGAAGCTCTGCTCCTGCAGGACCTCAGACTGAGATCTCCACACCCGGGTGGAGCTCCGCAGAACTCAGTCAAATTCCCCAAGCTTCTGCTCCCTAGAGCCATGGTTCCAGCCGCCTGGGGCGACAGACACGCGAGGAACCACAACTCTGCCCAACAGAACCCACGCCCCCCACACGGAGCTAAACGCCCACATGTGTGGATGAGCTTTCAGGTTGAACACCAGCTTGATTTCTTCCTGCTTGATGAAGTAAGTATGTCGTGTCTTCAGCAAGTAGTCTTACATCAGATTATGGATGGTAGCTCATAGAACTGACAATTATGTTTGTGACAGTCTATAAAATTAGAACTTCAAGCCTCTGAAGAAAGAAATTAAAAAGACCTCAGAAGATGGAAAGATTTCCCATGCTCATGGATTGGCAGCATTAACATAGTAAAAATGGCCATCTTACCAAAAGCAATCTACAGATTCAATGCAATCCCAATCAAAAATCCAACTCAAGTTTTCACAGAGTTAGAAAGAGCAATTCTCAAATTCATTTGGAACAACAAAAAGTCCAGGATAGCGAAAAACTATTCTCAACATTAAAAGAACTTCTGGGGGGAATCAACATAGCTGACCTCAAGCTGTACTACAGAGCAGTAGTAATAAAAATCTGCATGGTATTGGTACAGAGGCAGGCAGGTAGATCAATGGAATAGAATTGATTATCCAAAATTAAACCCACACACCTATGGTCACCTGATCTTTGACAAAGAAGCCAAAACCATCCAGTGGAAAAAAGAAAGCATTTTCAACAAATGGTCTGCCAAATGGCGGTTGGCATGTATAAGAATGTAAATTGATCTATTCTTATCTTCTTGTACAAAGCTCAAGTCTACGTGGATCAAGGACCTCCACATAAAACTAGATCATTGAATCTAATAGAAGAGAAACTGGGAACGACCCTCGAACACGTCACACAGGGGAAATTTTCCTGAACAGAACAACAATGGCCTAGGATCTAAGATTAACTATAGACAAATGGGACTTCACAAAATTGAAAATCTTCTGTAAGGCAAAGGACAAAACAGCAACCTACAGATTGGGAAAAGATCTTTATCATCCCCATTTACTTCCTCTATTCCAACTCTGATCTTTTTATAACACTATGTTCTATTTCTTTCTTCTTCTTCAGATCTTCTTCTTTCACTGGCTCCTTTCAGCTACATAACCTATGTGGTACAGTAAATGAACTAGAGTAAAGCTTAAAGTAACATTTTACATATAAGGGAAAACATGCAATGTTTATCTTTCTAGAATGAGTTATCATGCTTCAGATACTACCTCCATCTATTTACCTGTAAATTTCATAATTTCATGTTTTCTTAACAGCTGAATAATATTCCATTACACACATATGTGTGGGGAACGGTTCTGGAGGATGTTCCACGATGATCTCCCGGCTGAGGACAGAGTGAGAGCAGGGAGGGTCCTCTACCCACATCTCCGCTGTCTGTTGGTCTTCAGCCCAGCCTGGTGTGAGAGGTCTGGGCCAAAAGGGTGCGGGTGCAAGCAGGGAGGAGAGATTGCCTGCCTCCACTGCAGCCTCTGCTCGAGTCTCCGCTGTCACAGCTCGGTTTACTCCCAGGCGCTGCACCTATCTCTCCACGCTGAGCCGCCCGGGCTGGGCCGATAGGACCCGGCTAGCAGGCAAAGAAGCAGCTTGGTGCCCCAGGAAGGTTCCGGGAGAGCGGATCTCTCCCCAAGTGTTACAGCTCTTGAAACAAAACTCCCGGACACCAAGATGAATCTCGAACACACCCCTTTACTTCTCCTGAATAGAGCCTTTATATACAGTTTCAGGGTGGGTTAGGGTCTGACAGCAGATAAGGCTTATTGGCTTGGTCGGAGAGCTTAGAGATACCTCATCTGCATGTGGGTTAGGGTCTGGCAGATAATGCCTATTTGCTAGGTCGGAGAGCTTAGAGATACCTCATCTACATGTGGGAGGGCCTGAGGCACTGTTTCCTCGTGACTGATAGTCATAGACCTCTCTTTGGGAGAGGCTGTGGAGGGCAAAGCTGAGTGAAAAGAACCAGGGCCTGGGGCAGCGCCGAACACTGCCGTCCTGGTAAGGTCCGGGTTCAAGGCTTGCTCAACCAGGCACCCAATTGCTTCCCACAGCCCACCGCCCCACATATATATATATATAATATATTAATATATATATAATATATATATATAATATAGTCTCACATTTTTATTATCCATTCACCAGTTGATGGATATTTAGGCTATTTCTAATGTCGCTATTATGACAGAGTCACAAAGGACAAACATAAGAAATCTATCTGAGTAGTAAGATTCAGCATCTTTTGGTGTGTGTCTACGAGTGATATAGTGGATCTTAAGGTTGATCAATTCTCAGCTTCCTGAACAATCTTTGCACTGATTTCCCCAGTGCCTGTATCAGTTTGAATTCCACCCAGGTATTAATAAAGTGTTCTCCTTTTCAGACATCCTCTCCAGCATATGCTGTCACTTATTTACTGGTTTTGGTTGTTATGACCGGGGTTTAGATGAAATCGCAAGGGAGTTTTAGTGTCATTTTCTTGGTGACTGAGTGCATCAAAAAATTTTTAAGTATTACTAATCTATTAATGTTTAATCTTTTAAGAACTGTTTAGTTTTGTATGCCAGTTCTATAATTTGATTTCTTTGGTATTTCTATTTGTCCATTGTCTAGAATAAATACTGTCCATCTGTTAAATGTAAAAATTTCCCCATTCTATAGAAGATACTTTGTGTGAATGATGGTGTTCATTTTGCATGAAAAATTTTTATAATGAGGTTCAATTTATAATTGTGGGACTTAATGTCTGTGCCTTCAGAATCCTGTTCAGAATATTTGGTAATATTTTAGTATTATTTAAGATATTTGGTATTATTTTAAGGTCTTGGTATGTTTGGAAATGACTTTGTACAGAGTGACAGATATATTTTTAATTCAATTTCCTTTTTTGAATTGAAAACAGATTTTTCTCTCATAGAGTACACCCTGATGGTGGTTTCCTTTCTCCCTGCTCCTCTCCTTTCCCCTCTTCTCTAGATCCAATGCTCTTTTCTTTCCCGTTTGGAATAGATCAGGTTTCTGAGACACAAGAACCAAACAGGACAAAACAAGATACAAAAAGTGAAGGCAACGCCTCCTAACGTTCTCCTCCCAGCACCACTCGTTGAACATGGTGTCTTTTTCCCTGCATGTATTTTGGCCTTCATCCACAATCAGGTATCCATAGGTATGTGGCATTATTGGTGGGTCTTCAATTGTATTTCAGTAGTTAATGTGTCTGTATGCAAATCACAGGCTGTTTTATTACTGCAGCTGTGAAGTAAAACTTGAAACTGGAATTCCCAGCAGTTCTTTCATTTTTCTGGATTCTTTGGGCCATCCTTTATTTTTGTGTTTTCTTATGTGGTTTAATACTGTTTTTAAATGTCAATAATTATAGGGGAATGTAGATGGCGATTGCATTGAATTTGTAGATTGCTTTCAGCAGGATGCCAGTTTTGCAATATTAATCATAGTCATCCATGAGTAGAGAGGTCTTTCTGTGTTTTCTTATCTACATTAATTTATTTTTTCAGTGTCATAAAAATGTTATTATAAAGTTTTTCACTTTCTTGGTATGAGTTTTCTCAAGATATATTTTGAGGGTACTGTGATATATATTTCCTTGATTTCTTTCTTGGTTTATTTGCCACTTTATACATAAAGGATACTGATTTTGTGTGTTAATTTTTTATTTTACTACATTACTGAAAGTATCAGTTTTTTAAGTTCACTGGTAGATACTTTAGGTTTTTTTATTTTTATTTATTTATTTTTTTTGGTATCAAATCATATCATCTGCAAAGAAAGATAGTTTCACTTTTTCCTTTATTTTATCCACTTGAACTTCATATCTTTACCTTATGTAGTCTTGTTGACAAATCGAGAACAATACTGAAGATCTATGGAGAACTGGACTCCTTTCCTTGTTCCTGATTATAGTGAGAATGCTTTGAGTTTCTCTCTGTTCTGAATGATGTTGGTTGTGAACTTGCTGGAAATTATCTTTGTTAAATTGGAATGTGTCCCTGAAATCCTTAGTCTCTTAAGAACTTTTTATCAAAAAGCGATACTGGATTTTGTCTAATGCCTTTTCTGCATATAATGAGATGATCATGTGGTTTATGTCTTCTAGCCTGTTTATGTAGTAGATTGTGGTTATTCATTGTGGATGTATGTTGAGCTATCTATGAATCTATGGAATGAGTCCAACTCAATTATGCTGGATAAAGTTTTTAATGTATTCTTGAAAGTTTTTGAGTATTTAATTTTTTCATCTATGTTTATTCAGATTGGACTATAATTTTTTATTTTTGTTGAAATTTTTATAGTGTATTAGAGTAATAGATTCATGAATAGACTTTGGAAATATTTATTCAGTTGCAATGTTGTTTTAAATAACTGGAGTATCAGCATTAGTTGTTTGGATATCTGGTAGAATTCTATGCTGAATACATCTGACCTGCATTTTTGGTTTTTAGGAGACTTTCAATTACTGCTTCTATTTCATTAAGGATTCAATTTCTATTCAAATCACTTACTTCACCTAGCTTTAAAATTGATAGATATATATTAGGAAACTCATTATTTTCTACTCAGTATTCTAATTTAGTAAAGATTTTGAATCATATACTTATTTTCTGAATTCAGACAGTGTGTGCTATAATGAGAAATATAACTGCATTTTCATCTCTACTTTTATTAATTCAAATACTCTATTTCATTTGGTTTATCTGCCAAAGGTTTCTTAATTTTGTTGATTTATATTTTAAAGGGAAAAGTCTACTTTTTTTTTTCTGGTCTGTGAGACGAACTCACTGTGCAGCAAAGGCTGGACTCGAACTTGGAAAGCTGCCCGCCTTGGACTCCCAAGCACTGCGACTACAGCAGTGCGCCACCACTGGCCGAAAAGTCTACTCATAATTTCATTAATTCCTTTGTATTGTTTTTGTTGGTTGGTTCTCATTTCATTAATTTATGCCCTGAGTATGTTTCTCTCTACTTTATTCAAAAGTTATTTCTTATTGTTTTCCTTGCTTTTTCATTTGTATCAGTAAATTAGTAACATGAGATCTTTCAGATTCTCTCTCTTCTCTCTCTTCTCTCTCTCTCTCTCTCTCTTTGTGTGTTTTGTGGTGTGTGTGTGTTGTTGTGTTAGGCTACATATATTACTATAAACTTTCCTCTTAAAACTGCCTTTTATATTTCATGAAATGTATTTTGGTATGCTGTTATTTTCTTTTTACTCTATTCTTAAAGTGTTTATTTCATTCTTGATTTCTATTTTGATCCAATATTCATTCAGAAGTGATTTGTTAGTTTCATGCTTTGTATATGTCTGCTGTTTCTATTGTTGTTGATGTCCAGCTTTAATTCATGGTCATTAAATAAATATTCTGATTGATGTTGTTAGGTTGTATTAAATTTTAATGGCTTGCTTTTTGAATTGTTTGTTTTTATTTATATGGTCTGATTTTTTTTTTCAGAAGTTTCTTTGGGATATTGAGAGATGATTGTGTATACATTATTGTTTGGGTGGATTGCTGTGTTGATATCTATTAGGCCCATTTGACTTTTGATGTCATTTAGCTATGGCATTTCTCTGTTTAGTTTTTGTCTCGAGGCCCATTGGTGAAAGTAGGAAGTGATGTTACCATACATTGATTATGTATGAGAATCAGTATGTTGTTCTATATGTAGCAGTGCTTTTTCATGAAATTGTGCTCTCATATTTTATGCATAAATATTTAGAATTGTAACACTCTCTTTGTACCTATTTTCTTTGATGAACATGCAGTGTCTGTCTCTACTTTTGGATTAGTTTTGATTACTATTATTTTTGGTAAATATTAAAATATCTATTCCTCATTGCTTCTTTGTTCTGTTTACTTGAAATATTTTTTCCATTCTTTTAACCTAAGGTAATATCTGTTCTCTGTACTTGATGGTAAGCTGTGTTTCTTAGAAATAGCACAAACAAGGATCCTGTTTCCTAATCTAATTTATTTAATTGCTGTCTTTAATTGAGGGATTAGAATGCTAATATTGACAGTGTTTATTGACAAGGACATATAGTCCTGTTATTTTGTTTTTATAGTGTTGTATTTGTTCATGTTGCTTTGGATTTTATGTTGCTATAGGGTATCTATCAGAGAAGACTGATTCAAGCTTAGGTTTAAGCCAATAAAAAGTCTTTATTAGGTGGCCCATGACTACACTGTGTGTTTACATTTCCAGTATACTACAGAACCTTTCTCAAGGTGAGCTTTGAAAGATAAAATTCATATTGTGAAATGACATACTTCAGGTAACATGAACAGTAATCTAAAAAAGATAACTGCAAAATCAAAAAACA
This sequence comes from Mastomys natalensis, assembly GCA_021653895.1. Lineage (NCBI taxonomy): Eukaryota > Metazoa > Chordata > Mammalia > Rodentia > Muridae > Mastomys > Mastomys natalensis. The sequence goes on along the minus strand of JAJTUV010000977.1, from coordinate 49,918 downwards.
AGGTTAGTACATTTAAAGACTTTCCTAGAAGTATGTACTTTGATAGATTAAATCTTCATTTTTATTTTAGTAGGTGGTACTGTATACATGCTGAGTTTTATGACACAGTACTTTTATACATGGACTCAGTTGTGCCTGGAAGCCTACTAAGATCTGAGGCCATGTTATTTTGTGTGTGTGTTTTTGTTCTCTTTTTATTAGCTGTATTTATCCAGTTATTGTGTCCTCTTGTGTGTAGTTATTAACCTCTTTAGGATGACGTTTTTATTTTACTGAATTGGAAAACAAAAATTACTTAAATTTGTATTTTATCATGAAATCTTGTGCTTCTTTCCTAGATCATGATTAATTGTTATAGTTGGTATCATTTGGACTACCAGATAAAAGATACATAATTTTATTATATTTATAATAAGCCTTTAAAGTACTAGAGCTGGGCAGATGTCTACACTTTAAGTTATTATGTCTGCTTTCCAGCCAGTAACCCCACAATGTGCTTGCCATGTTCTGTCTGGGCTGCTCTTAACTTCAATTGGCCAGCCCTCATGCCCATGTTTTCAAGATTCTTACCACATGGCAACTTCTCCTCTCTCCATTCTTCACTCCTGCTCCTCTGTGGTCTCCCTTTCAGACCCCAAATCTGGGATCCAAAATCCTACCTATCTCTCTTGTACCTAGGCTGACAGCTTCTTTATTCAACTAATAGCTTTAAATTAAGGAGCTAGGTCACACAGCATTACTTTGTATACATGCAAATTCTCTTGTCCCTAGGGAAAACGGGCATTGGGTACCAGTATTTAGCATACAATACATAGCAAAACACCAACGTTCAATAATTAGTAGTTTATATGGATTTTATTCATATCCTTTTTAGGGCATTTGTACATATGAATAATTGAAATTTTGAAGTTCTTGTCCTGTGCATCAGCCAAATTGTTTTTCTCTGGAAGTTTGGAATAGGGTTCTTGTGTCTGGAAGAGGCAAATTGTCTTGGTTGTTCATGTTTGTGACTTTCAGTGGGTTTTAGGCCTCTGGAGTTACATTTATCATGGAAAACATGTCTTCCTTCTGTTGGGTAAGTGTTTTGGTTTACAGTTGCTATTATTTCAATCTGTCAGAAGATGATGTTTCCAGTCTAGGGGCTACTACCAGTTTCAAGATTTAGACCATAATGGGTCCCGATCAATCAGCACTGTAGGTCAGTGATTGACGTTCTCTTCGAACTCCTGATTCAGAGGCCAAGCAGTCCAAGACAGGCACAGTGGCCTCTCTACACACACATGTGTAAGTACCCACATGCTGAAATATATATCATTGTGTAAATATAATTAAAAATACTTCATTTAAAATATAGAAACAAATAAGCCCATTTTAAAATTCATATAAACCATTATGAATTCTATAAATAATAGTTGTCCAATCTGCTTGATCTTCCTTGTTCTATAATAATTTTCCATTGAAAAATTGAGTATTTTGATTTATGTTATTTACAGATTATCTTTAATAATTCTTACAGATTACTTCAGGGTATATTTTTATAAACAATTTTTACTTACGATACATTCGTCATTTGTCAATTTTCTCTGTGCTATCCTTCTCTTCCTTCTTCTCCTTCCCCCTTTCCATGTCTGCATGTTCCTCTTTCATCTGTCCCTCATACTAAAAAACAAGCTCTTTAACAACATGGATATTTTTAAAGAAAAATAAACTACACAACAACAACTTCAAGAAAATCAACAGAAATAATTTTTAACTGTAAAAAAAAAAAAGACAACAGAAGTCAGAAAATAACAAAGGGTAAAAATAATGTGTAGAATTGCTAATGACAGAGGAAATTGAAGCCCAAAATAATTTAGGTAAGCTAACAAAAATCACAAAATGAATGATCTCGGTCTGTCTGCCTCTTCTCTGATAAACCACACACACACACACACACACACAACACACACACACACACACACACACACTAAGCACAGGCAGTGTCACACATTAGTAATGGCATATTTAATATCGGGGGCATCTTTTCTCAATACAGCTTTTCAATAAAAGGCACTAATGTTTCCTAGAAAACTAACTGGTGTTAGGTTAGGTAGGGAAATAGCAGACTGATTTGAAAATAACTTATAATGGCAGAAAATAAATATGGAACACACTTGAAAGTATAAACAACACAGATAAACCAAAAGTAATTTTAGAGTCACTCACTCTGTGTCTGAAAATCACTGAAGGCAGATCCCAGACTCAGATAGAATGCAAAGACAAAGAGTGTTTATTCTAAAGAAACAACCAGCTTGAGGGGGTCAACCATTTTTTCCAAATGGCTACTCCAGACAAAAGTGCTCAGACCTTCTTCTAGGGAACTGGGGGAACTTTCTAAAAGAATTAGGTAATATAAATTTCATTGGTGGGTGCTAGTGTCAGCATTCCTGTGTCATAAACATTTAATCATAGGATGAAATAGGGTTTCCTGGCACAGATAGCCATTCTGAGATAAGATATTTCTCCATTTTTGTGATTCTCCCCATGCTGTTCTTTGGGAGGGGTTTTTATGACTTTGTTTCTGTATTTTATAATATGTTTCTGGAGCTGGTGCCTTATGGCCTAGTTTCTGAACTTAAATTGTCTGTTCCTGGAGCTGATACCTTGTGGCCTTCTTTTCTAAATCAGGCCTGGTCCTTAAATGGAGACAAACTAAGTTTATGTCATCCTTTCTATTGTAATAACTTAAAAAAATCACTACTTGGCATTATAACTCTCTACTACTCACCCATCTGCTAGTGCTTAATATAAAGAAAGAAAGTAAAAGCAAAAAAATGAAAATAAATTAAAAATAGGTCTAGAGTCAAAGTTAAAACAAATATTTACTTTGATGTGATTTTACAATATAAATGTAGAAGGATGAGTGGAAATATTTACTCTACTACATATAAAACTACTATAGGTAGCCTTGAGGAGGAGACAGGCTAACACAAAACCCAACACTTGCATAGTGTTAAAAAAAAAAATCCTTCCAAAATGTTGTAAGTATAATGGAAAGGCTAGTTAGAGCAAATGGATAATTTGGACACTGTTGATAAGCTGGCATGCCAATCAGTCTCATTGCAATGTAAAATTATATCAGGCAACCCATGAAAAATGTGCTAAGAAGGACACTGTAGTCTATATGGGCCTGCCACTTCCTTCACTGATATTATCATCGAGGAATGAACAGTTGTCCTTGCTCATGTAAACAACAGTGATTAAACTCTATGGGAAAAGAAATGTTGAAACTAAAGACACTGATTTTGAGAAGTGGCTAGGAAAAAGAAGAGTTTCAGCTGAAAGTGTGAGGATAATAGAGAGCAATGAAGAATAAAAATTCAGTATATACATATACAGAATGGTCAAAGAGTAACTGCATCTGACCAGTAGGAGGGTGTTAAATAGCTACATATATAAAGGAATCAAGAGCTCTGTTTATTAAATGCAAGATGTGGTACTTAAATGATGATCCACTTGTTAGTAACAAAGTTTCTTTCCTAGCAAGTATATAAGGGTAGACAAGCAGCCTGTCATGTATTTTTCTTGCCTTTGAAAACACTTCCTTCATATGTAAAATCCATAGTCCCAAATACATATAATTAAAAATAAAAGCAATATCTTAAAGAAAATGTTGACCTATGAATAGACATGAAAACGAGTACATAGGATGTTAGTATGAATTACAGAACAGAGGACACAGTGTAAATCAAAATCCCTGCATGGCTGTACACAAGTATGCTGACTTCATATTTGTAAATTTCATAGGTATTTTATTTTAGGTACTACATTTTTACATTTTACAGGCTTGGAGGAAGTTATTTGGAAACTCCACACATTTTTCTTTTGGTAACCAAGATCTGAGTTTTCTTGAAGAAGAAACTGTCAAAATGCAGCAACATTTAAAGGAAAATAATGTGTAGAATAATCACACTTCAATGAGATTACTCTGAAGAAGCTTAACAAAAATCTGTGTTAATTATCTTTTATTTTACCATTTTTCCACAAAAGCAAGACCTCTTAAAGAAAAACATAACATGAACAAAAGGAGCAAGCACTGAACACTGAGAGTCAAAATTAAAATGACCATGCTTGCAAACATAATAATAACTTATTACAAATTAATATAACCATGTGGATCATAAATAGGAAAGGTGACAAAGAGATATAAATTATCTTCAGGTATAAGGTATGAGCATGACAGTGTCGTAGAAGCAGCTTCCAATCTGCTGGAATAACTTGAGCATGAGTAAGCAGAGAAGATGGTAGCTATGCTTTCCCAGTTATTGGGCAGTTACACTCAATGTCCATGTGGTGGGTAGGAGAGACTCTTCATTGACCAATAGCTCCAACAACAGACTCACTCAGGAAGCATAATGCTCCATCATAACCATGATCATTGACTGTAAAGGCTATAAATACACTGTAACTGTCTTTTGTGTCAAGGAGCTGGAGGCTAAAGGCTGCCCCAAACCATAACTTGCACTGGTACTGTTCCTAAATATGACTCTACTTGATGGAATGTGAATGCTGAGAATGAGCCATTATTCTCTGCTGGCCCACCACCGTTAATATTTATAGAACTTGTACCGCAAATCTTCCATGGTTGCTAGGGAAGGAAAACGACACTCTTTGTTCTCCTCTTTCTCAGTTAATTTCAATAAATTTCAACTACTGTGTCTTGAAATTCTATTATAAAAGTTTATCATTAACATCTACAGTGATAACAAATGATCATAGATCTCTTTAATACTATACAAGAGAACTTACACTTCAGAAATCATCCTGCCTGCTTCAAGCATTTCATGATGCTAATCTTAAGGACTCCAAGAATAACCTCTTCTGTTTCTTGTCTAAATTATTAGAATATTATCATGATTCTATTTGCATACTTAGTGATTAAAATGAAATTATAATATCAAATATTGAATATTATTTTTGTTGTGGATATCATCCTTTTAATTTGAAACTTGAAAAATCTCTTTAATTGTCTCTATTGACATATCAAAAAATAGGTTTTCTCATACTTGTAGAGAGATCATTTCGAATCCTATTCCACATGCAGTGATCATTGTTTACGTTTTTTCCAAAGCTAATCATAAAGAGCTAATAAGACGTGAATTTTATAAAAACATAGGACAACTTTTAAGTACAAATTTTTTATTGTCAAATAATTTTTAAAAGATATATTTTGAAGTGCATATGTTTAGACTAAATTTAAAATTTTATTTTCCTCAGTTCACTTCTTAAGTTGAATTATAAGCCATTAGAATAACTTAGAAATATTATTAAAAATGCGAACTGTTGTCTTACATTAAGATTTATGTGACAAAGATTAGGTGAAATAAGACTGAAGACTATAGGTTAAAAATTAGCTGTGGAGCATGTAGCTAAATTGTATAAATTACTTACACAGTTGAAATAAGAAAACATGATTTATTTTTTAATACAGTATTGCATTAAATAATTAAATTTTCTAGAAAGAAAAATGCTTTCACTGGCTTACTCTCTAAATGATTAAACATAACATTGTCATGACCCAGCACATTTCAATAATACAGCCAAAGCCATTCGACTATTGCACTCTGGTAAATAATTTAATATTTACCTAAAATATGTGTTGGGCATTCTAAATATGTGTTAAAACAAAAAGCTATTTGTGGAACCAGTATTATATAGAACTGGTTCTTCTACTTGGCAAAAAAGGAATACAATAAAGTCTGGCAAATTAATGAATATAATATTCTGTAATTAATTAAAAGTGCAGAGACAAACTTTAAAGATTATATTAAAAATATTTTTATAATATGGTTTGCTTACTTGGTATAATGAGATGAAGCATGATTCAAAACTCAAATGATATGCATTTGAGAGCCAATACTGCTCGGAAACAGGTTTTCTAGAGCAGGCTGCCTAGCTGGAATATCTGAATCAGCAAATTCTGGGATAATGTGAGACACAGTGACTTGATATATAACTCGTGTATATAACATGGATTCCTTGCTTTTTTGGTTTTGGTAAAACAAAAATATAAATTTGATACACTTCCTATTGATATAAGCTCACTATTTACAAAATGACATCATATATTCACTAACTCTTTATATACAAAACCAAAATGTAAACTTTCGTTTGTACCGTTTGATAGTTTGACAAAGACATAGATGCATATATTCACCATCATAATGGTATAGACACTCCCATCAACTCAAATGCTTCCTTTGTGCTTCTGCATAAGTACTGTGCTCAGCCTTACTGTCATTTTCTCAGGTTCTGTTCATTTTGGATGTCATATAAGAAAATGACATAATATGGAGCACTTGAACCTGACTTCCAAAATTAAAATGTTATTAAAGAATTGTGAATCACCTGGAGTGATCTTATGTGACTTTGTAATTCGTCCTTGATTCACCTTAAAATAATCATGTGAGTTCTGGGTCAAGGCTTAGGTTTTTGCATAGATATATCTTCTAATCATATGAACATCTATTGAGAATGATTTATTGATTGACCTGTTATATGTTTATTGACTTGAGGGCTCCATTATATTGGCACATTTGTTTACAATTTAATCTTTGGTAAACTGCTATGAATTATTATAAGACAAGATTAGTATTCTGAATTATAATATTTAAATTATTTCAGCTCTATTTTTCTGTGGTAATTTTAATTATCTTGCCTTTGTACTTAAAGTTTTAAAATGTATATTGATTAAAATATGCTCAGTTATAAAGTAGTTTTATATTTAAATTGACACTTTACTACCAAATGTGTTATATGTGAGAGAATAATATGCACTTTACTGGATTATTTTCCAAACCATATGTAAATGCTCCATCCATTATATTGTTAACCTTATACATAAGTACTTCATATTTTCACGGCAGTTATAAATGTGTAGGTTTCTTCCAGTTTTTTATGTTAGTATATAGAAATGCAATTAAATTTTGGCTTCCATTTATTATGTTAGCTTGCTAAATTATACTACTATGCAAGATTGGATATTTTAGGGATTTTATACTTAGAAAATTATTATATTGCCAATTATAGGAAGATTAATTTTTGCTTTTCTTATTTGAATGTGTGTGTGCATGCACACATTTATGTATATGAGGGTGGATGTATATATATGTGTGTGCATGTGTGTGTGTGTATGTATATATGTATGTATATGTGCATGTATATTGTGTGTATAAGTGTGTGTGTGTATAGTGTTTGTATGATGTGTGTGTTGTGTGTGTGTGTGTGTGTGTGTGCTAGTGTATGCAATGTATATAGGTCAACCACAGTGTCCTCAGGAGCTGTCCACTTTGTTTGAAGATAGCATCTTTAACTGGGATGTGGTTTACCCATTCAGTTAGTTTGACTCGTCAGTGAGCCTGAAGGATCTTCTTACGTCTACCTCTTTACCTTTGTGTTTACAAGTATAGCTTCATGATTGGCTTTTTATGGTGAGCCGCACATCACCCTCAGGTCCTAATGCTTGTGTGCCAAGCACTTTCATCTCTAAACCACCTCCCAGACATTTTGTGAGCTTTTATATAAATTTATATAAATGATTTGTGAATCAGTTTTATATATTTCTTTCTCCACCATCAAGCTTTAGGTTCTTGGCTTCACTTGGGACAGTGTCCTGCCATCCTTGACATCTTCAGTCTCTTCATGAGAGTCTTCTCTTGGGGAACAGGATTTCCTGTCTTTCTTCTGACAATGGTTGATTCTATGGGCTGGGAATTGATGCTTTTGAATCCCCAGGACCCTTGGCTAGGCTTTGTAAGGGAGCCCAATTTCCTCTTCCTTTGCTTTTATTGAAAGGGAGGGGCAGGTTTGTGGACAGCTGCCACTCATAAGCCTGTCAATAAAGCATCCAGTGTAGAAAATAAAACAAAAAATGTATATTTGCATAAAGACTTGTATTGTATATATGCAGAAAGATTATACATATATTCTCTGTGTATGTGTGTTGGGGGGGCTTGTGTGTGTGTGTGTGTGTGGGTGTGTGTATATGTGTATTTGTGTGTGCCTTAATGAGTGATGCTAGACTGTACTTTCGTTTTCTTGATTTTAGGATAGTTAAATTTGTCCAACAAAATGTGTAAGAGGCCTGAAGAATGGGTTCAGTGTTAAAGAGCATTTGCTGTTGTTCCAGGGAACCAAATCCAGCTGCAATTTTATCTGCCCATAACTCAGTCCTTGGGCATTTGATTGCTTCTTCTGACCTTCTCAGGGACCATGAATATGTGCATACAATGCAATGACAACATGCAAGCAGTATTTCCATACTTCAATAAAATAAAACTAAATGGAATCATAAATAAAGAATGTACTAGAAATATATTCAGTCTTTGTATTGTGTGGGAGATACAGTTTAGCATTGGTACATTTAAATCTCTTCTTTTCTTTACTTTCTTTCTTTCTTTTTTTTTTTTTTTTTTTCAGAACAGAGTATCTTTGTGTTGCCTTGGCTGTCCTGGAACTACACTGGCCTTGAACTCACAAAGATCTTCCTACCTCTGTCTCTCAAATGCTAGGATTAAAGGCATGTGCCACCAGTGCCCTCCCATATATTTGTCTCATAAGTGAAAATTTCCATAAAAGTCTTATGGGCCTGGGGCTTTCTTTGCTAGATAGATTTTAAAAATATAAATTTTATAATTTTGCTTTGTATGGTCATCTCTACTCCTGGGCAAGGGGCTTTCCTTTAAGAATGCCTTGTTTCTGCAATGAAACACTACTAGAGAAAACTAGTTACTTATTTGCAAGTGGATATCAATTGGAGGTAGCTTCTAAAATGAGGATATGCTTACCTCGAAGACCACAATGCTTGCCCTGTGCATAGTGTCACAGTCTCTATGAGTTAATAAGTATACCACCTTGTCATGTCAAGATTCCTTGGTGTCTTCCATGTCCTCTAGCTCTTACAATTGTACTGCCTCCTCTTACACAGAGTTTCCAGAGTTCTGGCATAAGGGTTTGATGGAGTCGTTTCATTTAGGACTGAGTATTCAAGCTCTCTGTCTCTCTCTCCCTCTCCCTCTCCTTCTATCTCCCTCTACTTCCCCCAACTCTCTGTGTGTGTGCATGTGTGAGTGATAACTTGCTCTGGGTCTTTGTATTTGTTCCCATCTGCTGCACGAGTAACTGATAATGGCTGAACAAGACACGATCTAAGAATATAGCAGAATGTCTTTATAGGCCACTTTATTGTAGCATACCTTTAGCAGGACAGTTAGTATTTGGTTTTCCTGTTGGTCTGTGGGCTACCTAGTCTCAGGTTTTAGCTCAACCATGCGTGTTGAGATTGGATTCACTCTCATAGAGTGGACCTTTGGTAAAATCAAATTTGGTTACTCACAGGAGATTTATGCTATTGTTGTCCTAGCATAAGAAGAGTTTGCAGTTGTGTTTATGTTTATTTTTTGAACTGTGCAGACTACCTTCCAATATCATGAATGCTAGTCCATAGAGGTGATGGCTGTATGTAGGCATTAGCATGACTGCTCCATGATCAATGAATCATTTGGGACTTGTCTTCAGCATTAGTTCTTCAGTTTGTGGAGAGCTGCTGATAGCTGGATCGTTCACTGGTTCCTACAGTATATCTTTGGCCAATAATGCAATTAGATATAAACCATTTCCAATACTGTAAGCATCATTTGATGAGGAGGGATGCTCAGTTGGGGCTCAGTCTCCTCTCTTATTTGTCAGTTATTTTTAGATCATTTTCTTATATGTGAATATTTTAGGAACTTGCAATTGTTCTGTTTCCATATGAACCCTCAAATGGCCCTACATTTTAGCAGTCCCTACCCATAGTCTGTCCTTTGATGTCGTATTTCCCTCTCCTGTTTTACCTTACCATTTCAGTCTCCCCTCACACTTCTGTCCATCTATAACTCTTTATTCTTTTTCCTTATCCTAGGGAGACTTCCTCAACTCCCAGTTCTTTACTCTCTATAGAACTTCTGTGGTTATACCTATTGCAGCTTGCTTACTAAAGTGTTTAATTTGCTAATTTCTTATCTGTGCTCAGCGACCCTATACCCATATTTCTATGACCATCTCCTTCCTTTCAGTTACTACTTTCAGTAGGCTCTTACTGAAATATAAATTCTATAATTACAGCCAGACCAGAACTGACCTCTGTACAAATCATAAAGATATTGCTGGTTAACAGAAACCTGCTTGAACTCTTAAGACGGGTCCTTCCTGATAATTCTATGTGTTTGCCAATCATAATGTAACCACAGAATTCTCAGTTTTATGCACTAAATGTTTCAAATGTCCTTGGAGTAATTTTGACATAGGGCACAAAAATGGTGCATGAGCAAACCTGCTGACATTTTCTAATGCATTTTAAATTGAGCTTTAGATCACAGTAAGTTTTAAAGATGCTGATAGGAGTTGTACAAGCTCATTTTATTTTGAGTCACATTTTATGACAGTAAGGCTGCCTTCTTAAGAAGTCTGGTGTTTCATGTTGGCAAAGATCACTTTAATCTTTGATGGTGGGACATGTATTCTTTGACTGGCATTTGAATCTTCTATTTTCTGTTCTGATGAGAAAGTGTAATTATTCATTTTTATAGAAAAAATTTAGCTTAAAACCAAACCACAGATACCCACACATATCCAAAGAAGTCCATTTAATAATTATGCTAATAATTGAGTCTGTACATAAATTTGCTTAATGTTAAACATGTGAAAACTACCAACATATAAAACTTAAAAAATATACATTTTTTCATTTGCATAAGCCCTGTACATTTCTGTTTTGTTTTAATTTTTCAATGAGTATAAATTACTGTACAATTTTCAAAAGTCTGACTAACATAGAAAATATTTACTAAATAATATTGTATTTAAAAAGATATACAGACCTTAATGACTAAAGTTTTTTTTTCCCTAAAAGTATCTTTACTTTAATCCCCTGTTTTCTCATTATCTCTTTTTTTTCTGCCTAGTACTCATTTCTATTTGATAGTATTCCAACTCTCAGGCCCAATTTCTTTTATTTCTACCTTAGTTTTGTACTTGACTTTGCTCCTAGCTAACTTTCAAAAGAGATGAACAAACAAATATCCTCAAGTAATAGAATTATGTATTATTAGTACTGGATTGTTCTGTTGAAAAACATTTCTAACATTTTATATATATATATGTCAGAAACAAAGTTGCATCATTATTTGACTCTACATTTTCACAATGTAGTGTTCTTAATTCTTCACTATTTCTCCGTATTAATTTGTTTCTTCACCTTTTATTATAATGTGAATTCTCACTATAACAAATGTTGTTCTAAGAAATTATTTAGTGGTACTGGGTGGCCTTGAGGTCATGATTATCTCCTGCTTCAACATCATGAGAGTTGAGATTTCCTCATCTATTCTTCCAGGTTTAATTCTACAATAGCTCTCTATAAATCAAGTCAGTGACATAGACTTCATATATGTAATCATTATTGTCACTCTGAAGAAAGTTAAAACAAGTTAGCAGATGAACAATTATCAGATCAGATGTTGTTTGGAGACAGACAGAATGGCTTATTTATTCTATGTGGCAAAATCTTTTTTCTTATCTCTACCTATCACTAGTGGTTCTGTGGACTGATATTCAACGTAATTAGAGAAGTCAAATGTGGGGAGCACTCTAAATGAGTTTCCTGTTTATTCACATTTGATAACTCTTTAGTTAGAGACAATTCTGTCACTATTTGTCTTTAATAACAATGAGTTCTTGAAGGAATTTATATAAAATTTTATTGCTAACTTTCATTTACTTGAAAGAGTTTCTTTTGTCAGAAAATTAACAGATAGTTTTAGTGATATAGAACTACAGAGTGCTTCCAGATTGAGACCTATATGTGTGGATCCATAGGTGACATTTCTTTTCAGCTAATATATCTAATCGAATGGGAAGATAAAGTGAAACCAGTGAATACTTTTCAGGCTCATATTTTAATGGAAGGTTAGTGGTAAATATGAATTTAAATACATTTCACATAAATTTTTCACATACTGTTTTATGAGAAGAAGTGATACATTGTCTGAAATTTCATCTTACCATTTAAATTCACTTTCCTCTCATCTGAGAAAACTTTACAGGAAACGAGAATAAGGAGTCTCTCCTGTCTGGTTTTAGGAATTATTTCTCCTACAAACTTCAGATGTAGAAGTGAAATGATTTAATTTTCAAGGAAACGATATAGAAAGTTATGCCAAAAGATACAATTTCCAAGCAATTTCCATTTTACATTGTAAAAGAAATTACAGTAGCTATGCCATGATTCCTTTCCAAAGTAACATTGCATTTGTATTTCTTATTAGTTTTTTTTTAATTTAGTTGTTCTATTCAAAGACATTCCAATCATGTATTGTCAGAAAGGAACATAATAGAGAAATTCATTTTCATTAAGCTCAACTTAGAAAGTGAATTATGGAGCCTAGCAACAAGGAATAAAGAAAGTATTAGCTGGAAGCACACTGAAGGCTGTGTTCTTTTCAGTTCATTCTGGAGAAATTAACAATCTACTTAAGTCTTTTGAGTTAGAAACATTTGTTACATAAAAGAATAATCCTATGAGTAAACATCAGTAAACATGAAAGGAGCATTTAAGATAATATGTTACAAATTCAAATTTATACAAAAATAATTTCAGTGTTCATCTGTAATTTCCAAAAGCTGTCCAAAAGAAATGTACTTCTGTGTTAACCATGCCCACCTATGTTTCATGTTGGCATCGTACTCAAAATATTTGATAAAATTAAAATAATGACTTTGATTCTAGAACTCATTCAATGTCCATTTTGTATTTAAATTACTCTTGTTACATATAATGAGATTGTGTAACATTCAGTTTCAAAGATTAGCTCAAATGTTTCTCATTGCCTACAGACTTAAACTCCAAACTGGTCTCAACCATGCCCAAGCCTAAATTTTCCTGACATAAGCCTTGGTTTCTCTTTTGATCTCTAATATATTTTCCACTTAACACATTGCACTATCCACCTTTCTTTTGGGAAGCAAATGCATATCTACACAACTATGCCTTTTCCTTGTCCTTTCTAGAGGAAATTCTTCTTTGTCCCTTCTTGGGATATACATACTCCATTGTAAGACTTCCATTGAATTAGTCAGAAACTTCTATGGGTCATTTTTCCATTTTCTTCTGGATACCGGGAGACTGTATTGAAGCATTCAGAACTAGAGTTACAGGCAATTGTGAGCTACCTAATGTGGGTGATAAGAAATGAAGTTTGCTTCTCTGGGACTACAGAATACATTTTTAAAACATGTGAGCCATCTCTGTGGTTCCTGCTGATATAGTTCTTAATGACTGGGCTGAAAGGCAATTAAATTCAGGCTGAGAAAAATATGTATTGGGTCTATTTATGTAGTTAGGTTGTAGAGTATATGAGAAGCATGGGGAGAAAGTACACTCAAATTAAGTCTCCTCATTATCACATATGTACAATAATGGGAGAAAAAAGGAGTAGTTGATCTGGTAAGAATGATACCTGAATATCTGTAAGTGACTAGAATTAAGGTGGCTACAGTTTATCTTCTACAGAAGACGACTATCTCCTCTGTGTGAAAACGAACAACTTAGTCACCATCAAGTTAGTCATTGTTTCATTTAAAATGACTTAGGCAGAAGGGTTAGAGAAATGACTTGGCAGATAAGAGCTTATTGGCATCAGCAATAGTGTGGGTGTTTGGTGTCTGCAGGTAGGATGGTCCCTGGATGGTCTTTCCTTCACTCTCTGTTCTATATTTTGTCCCTGTCTTTCCATTGGAACATTTAACATTTCTGGTTAAAATTTTGAGTTGTGTGGGTAGCTCTATCCCTCAACTGGGGGCTGTACCTATCTACTGGAGGTGGTCTCTACAAGTTGCTTCTCTTTTATGTTTGGTATTTCCACTAACATCATCCCTGTTGAGTCCTGGGAGCCTCTCACTTCCCTGGCATCTGGACTTTCTAGTGGCTACCACCAATTCCCCATCCCCACTGCTACATATTTCTATTTGATTTCCTAACCCTTTGCACTTCTCTCCTGTCCTTTCTAATACCTGATCCTACCCCTCTCTTTTCTTTTCCCTTCTTTCTCTCTCCAGGTTCCTCCCTCTCTCTACCTCCTTTTATTGTTTTGTTCCTGTTCTATGAAAGATTGAAGCAACTACAGTTTGATCTTCCTTTTTCTTAAGCTCCATATGGTTTGTGGGTTGTATCCTGGGTATTCTGAGCTTTGGGGCTAAAATTCACCTATCAGTGAGTACATACCATGTGTGTTCTTTTGTGTCTGGGTTATCTCACTCAGGATGATATAGAGAGAAACTTGAAGCAATCTCATTAGGGACTAAACAAGACTGCCCACTCTCTCGCTGTCTATTCAATATACTACTCTAAGTTCTAGCCAGAGCAATTAGGCAAGAAAAAGAGATTAAAGGTATATAAACTGGAAATGAGGAAGTCAAGATATCACTATTTGCAGATGGTATGATAGTATACATAAGTGACCTCAAAAATTCCACCAGAGTACTACTACAGCTGATAAACAACTTCAGCAAAGGGACTGCATATAAAATTAACTCAAACAAATCAGTAGCTTTCCTCTAATTAAAGGATAAAGGGCTTAGAAAGAAATTAGGGAAATGATACCCTTTACAATATTCAAAAATAATATAAAATATCTTGGTGTGATTTTAACCAAGCAAGTTTAGATCTGTATGATCAGTCACTATCAATTTCCAACTGATTGATGGTGGCTGAAGATGCCCATGGATAAAAATGTATATGTCTATGATAGTCTTGTACAATATAATAAGAAATATGTTGAGGTTTGGTCTTATGCTATGTATTGTAATGCTAAGTATGGCTCCCAAGACCTGGTTGCTCCCAAGTTATATCTGATTGGTAAATACCAACAGCCAATAGCTGTGTAGAAGAGACATAGGTGTTATTTAGGTTCAGAGTAGAACCACTAGGGAGAGAAGAAGGTGAGGAGAAAGAGAAAGTCACCATGTGTTAGGAGTTAAGAAAATATGGCCCTGAGGGCTAGCTAATTGAAATTAAGAGCAGCCCAAATGAAACATAGTAAGTAATAACTCAGGTTTATTGATAAGAAATAGATTTTAATAGCATAGAGGCTATACTGTTTAAGGCTTATTATAAATAATAAATGTTGTGTGGTCAAAGGCAGGGTAATCCCTGGATTGGGATTAATAATTTTACAACAAGATGAATTTTTAAAATTTAATGAAGATTTACAGAGGATAACTCCTTGACTATGAATACACTTAGCTCAAAGCATTGATTTAAAACTATGGCTCATAAACAAAATTTCTATAAAATAAAAACAGTGATTTATATGTCAAAATTGAAAATATTTCATATTTTCATTGTTCTATAAATTTTGATGATATAGTAAATCCTCTCTTGAATGTTCTATCACTCTAGTTTCTCATGGAGTTTCTGAAAAGCAATTGAAGGACTTAAGCATTCTCAAAGGATGTTCCAAATTTCTCTTTCTCTGTAAGCTTCCATGCGTCCATTTGCACTCTTTGCACTGAAGTTTGATATGAAGTAATATCTGTGAGTAAGAATCATTCACCAGATTACCTGGGTATGCACAGATAGTATTAACTTGCCTTGTCTCTCTAAGATAAACTGTATGATTAAAAGCAACTTGTGAGGATATATCTCATCTTCCTCTCCATAGTACACTGTCAGTGGAAGACATGCAGGAACTCAAGCAGGGCAGGAAGCAGGTGGAAAGCACTGAGGTAGAGCCTGTGGAAGAGTCTGCATACCAGCTGCCCCTCAGGCTCAACTTCCTTCCCTATACTTCTTAGGACAACCTGAGGCAGGCTGGCAAGGCTTACTTTGTGCTAGGCTCTCCCAGAATAATTCTTAATCAAGAATATGCCCCACAGATTTACCTACAGGTCAATCTCATGGAAGCACAATCTCAAATTTTAAGCCTCACTTTATTTATTTGTGTATTTATTTATTCATTCATTTGTTTGTTTATTTACTTACTTACTTAAATTATCTTTAATTTTTTAAAAACACCAGTCATTATCCACCTCCAGATCAGTGGTCTGCCCTCCAACAGTTCCTCATCCCATTCTTCCTCTCCCATCGCCACGAGGTTGTCTGCCCACCCACTCCCCACAACACCATAACTCCAGCCCTTCCCACTCCCTTGGATCTCAAATCTTTCAAGGCTTAGGTGCATCTTCTCTCACTGAGGCCAAACTAGGCAATTTTCTGTTGCATATGTGTCAGGGTTGTCATGACAGCTAATGTATGTCTGAGACATCTTGGGGGTCCAGGTTGGTTGAGACTATTGGTCTTTCTATAAGGTCTTCCTCCTCCTCAGAATCTTCCAACATTTCCCTAATTCAATCACAGGAGTCCTTGGATTCTGTCTATTTGTTGGGTGGAAGTATCTGTCTCTGACTCTTTCAGCTGCTTGTTGGTCCTCTCAGAGGGCAGCCATAGTAGGCTTCTGACTGTTAGCACACCATAGTATCAGTAATAGTGTCAAGCCTTAGATCCTCCCCTTGAGCTGGATCCCAAGTTGAGCCAGTCACTGGACCTCTATTCCCTTAGTCGCTTTGCTTCTCCATTTCTGTCCCAGCAGTTCATTCAGATAGGAGTAATTCTGTGTCAGAGTTTTTGATGGTGGTATGGCAACCCCTTCCCTCCATGTGGATGTCTTGTGTTTCTACTGGAGATGGACTCTACATGTTCTCTCTCCACACTCTTGAGCATTTCATCTAAGGTCCCTCTCTTTGAGTCCTGAAAGTCTCCCACCTCCCATGTTTCTGGTACATTCTAGAGGGTCCCCATACTTCCTACCTCCCGAGGCTCCTTGTTTCTATTTTTTTCCTGAGCCTCAGGGCTTCACTCCTGTTTCTCCCTAATACTGATCATATTCCACTTTCCCCTCTCGGTCCCCTCTCCCACCCAGGTCTCTTCCTTCCCCTGCTCCCCAACTCCATGATTACTTTTGTATAACCCCCAAGTGGGACTGACTCATCATCAGTTGGATCCTTTGGTTTCTTAACCTTCCTGAGTTCTATAGATTGTATCCTGGGTATTCTGTACTTTTTTTCGCTAATAGTCACTTATCAGTGAGTATATACCATACATGTTTTTTGAGTCTGAGTTACCTCATTTAGGATAAACAAAAAACCAAAAGCAAACAAACAAACCAAAAAAACAGGATAGAAAACAATTCTTAACAACAAAAGAACTTCTGGGGGAATCATCATCCTAACCTCAAGCTACACTACAGAGCAATAGTAATAAAAACTGCATGTTATTGATACAGAGACAGACAGTTTTATCAATGGAATAGAGTTGAAAACCTGGAAATAAAGCCACACACTTATGGACACTTGATATTTGAGAAAGAAGCCAAAAATATACAATGGACAAAAGAAATCTTCTTCAATGAGTGGTGCTGGTCTAACTGGCAGTTGGTATGTAGAAAAACAAAAGTAGATTCATATTTGTCACTTTGTACAAGGCTCAAGTCCAAGTGGATCAAGGACCTCAACATAAAACCAGATACACTTAATCTAATAAAAGAGAAAGTGGGAGAGAATCTCAGACTCATTGGCATGGGGGGTAGTTTCTTAAACAGAATTCCAGTGGCTCAGGCTCTAAGATCAAGAATTGATAGATTGGACCTCATGAAATTGAAAGATTCTGAAAGGCAAAGGCATAGCCGATAATACAAATTGGTAACCTACAGATTGGGAAACAATCTTCACTAATCCAACATCCAATAGAGAGCTAATATCCAAAATATATAAAGAACACAAGAAGCTAACCTCCAAAAACCAAATAACCCAATCAAAAAATGGGGTGTAGAACTAAACAGAGAAATCACAGCACAGGAATCTCAAATGGCTGAGAAGCACTTAAAGAAATGTTCAAAGTTCTTAGTGATCAGGGAAATGCAAATCAAAATGACCCTGAGATTCCACCACATACCAATCAGAATGGCTAAGATAAAAAACTCAGGTGCTAGCACATGTTGGGGAGAATGTGGAGAAAGAGGAACATACCTCCATTGCTGGTGGGATTGCAAACTGGTACAACCACTCTGGAAATCAATCTGGAGGTTCCTCAGCAAACTGGAACTATATCTACCTAAAGACCCAGCTATACCACTCTTTAGAATATACCCCAAAGATGCCTGACCATACCATAGGGATATTGCTTCACTGTTTATAGCAGCTTTATTTGTGATAGCCAGAAGCTGAAAACAACCCAGATGTCCCACAATGGAAGAATGGATACAGAAAATGTGGGTCATTTATACAATGGAATAATATTCAGCTATTAAGACCTAGGAGGAAATTCATGGTTCCAGATACATATGTAGCAGAGGATGGCCTTGCCTCACATCAATGGGAGGGAAGGCCTTTGTTCCTGTGGTGGTTTGATGCCCTAGCGTAGGGTGATGAAGGAAAGAAGAGGGAGGAGAGGGTGAAAGTGGTATGGGGGGGTTGCGGAGCAGTAACTGGGAAATGGGATATCATTTGAGATGTAAATGAGTAGAATAGTTAACAAAAATTAATTATTATTATTAATAGACAAAAATTAAAAGAAACTAGGATATCATGAAATTTGCATGCAAATAGATGAAACTAGAAAATATATCTCACATTTTAGATTGATGTTCTTCTGTTTTCTAAGATGATTCTAATCTGTACCAAATTGGAAGAAAACTTACCAGCACACATATACTTAGTAACATGTGGTTTCAGGTTTTCTTATCTCTTATAGCCTAAGCACAATTTCTGGAGGCCATGTGATCACATTCATATCAGTTGGTCACATTTCACATTTACGTTGTTACTCATATTTATAAATCACTGTACGTATGTGGCATTACAAAAAACTAAAATACATATTATATTCATATACATAATAGGGATTTTAAATACATTGTTATAAGATTACTTGAAGTAGAAATTATTAGTTGCCTTACAAAGGTGAATTAAATGATGTTAACTCACTTACTTAAGCTAAATTTAAAAGGTCTAGAAGTATAAATCTGTCAGATTTTATTTCAAGGTCTAGTCACAAAAGGCAATCTTAAATATATAGTACATTCTAATGGTAAAATAAATAAAGGAGAAGTCACTTTATTCTTAGAGCTAAGGTTCATGGTTGTAAGAGATCTATCAATTGGAAACTTGCATCAATCATCTCTTTATGACCTAACCAGCTGAAACTTAAAAAAAGATATTCAAATGGCACAGTTCCCTGGCTTATTGCTGTTAATTCAATATATAGACTTTTGCAAAGAGAATTTAATAAGTATTATGTACTGTTAGGACATCAATGTAAAAACCAAATACTTTTAATTTGAAATGGATATACACAATCCTTTTCAAGTTGTAGTTTTTGTTCTAGTAAGAGCAAAAGAAGGATATGTGTGCAATTGAAGACTTTACTTATACCTAAGTTTACAAACAATAATAAAAACTAGAAATTATTTTACATACAAGTTCATGAATCTGCAATGTTTTAGATAAAAGTTGCATAAAAATTTTATATTACTCTATCATTTATATGAAAATATTTATAATCAAGATCTTGGGAGATGGTTCAAACAACTACGTTTCTTCTATGAAATTTCCCATAGGCAATTATCACTTAAAATGATGACCAGTAGAACATGTCTATAATCCTGAAGTTGATAATAGAAGAGAAACTGGCAGATGCCCTAAGCTCCGTGCTCAGGCTCAAAACATATGGTACAAAATGACAGTGAAACACACCTAAGGATGACCTGTGGCATCCCCAGATGCAAACAAGTACATGAAAAGACACATGTGAACATGTACCCACACAAGCACACGTATCACACAACACACACACACACACACACACACACACACACACACATTTTTCTCTTTTTTTAATTGATTATTTTATTTATTTACATTTCATATGTTACCTTCCCGGTTTCCCTCTGTAACCCCTCTATACCATCCCCCCTCTCTACTACTTCTATGAGGGTGCTCCCCACACCAACCCACCCACTTCTGCCTCATGGCCCGCCCTAGCATTCCCCTACTTTGGGCATAGAACCTCCACAGGACTAAGGCCCTCCCATCCCTTTGATACCAGATAAGGCCATCCTCTCCTACATATGCAGCTGGAGCCATGGGTCCCTCCATGTGTACTCTTTGGTTGGTGATTTTGTCCCTGGAAGCTCTGGGGAATCTGGTAGGTTGGTATTGTTGTTCTTCCTATAGGATTGCAAACCCCTGCAGCTCCTTCACTTCTTCCTCTCACTCTTCCATTGGGGTCTCCATGTTCAGTCTAATGGTTGACTGCAAGCATCTGTATCTGTATTGGTCAGGCTCTGGTAGAGCCTCTCAGGAGACCACACTTTCAAAACTATAAACATATACACACAAATCAAACACATACACTCATATTACCAAAATCTTTTTAAAAAGAAGTTTTTATAAGTGTAGAACTTTGTTTTAAGAGTAAGATTTTTTTCATTTGGATAATAATTAATCCACACATTTAATTATACAATACTGCTGGACCATGTGCATACCTGCAGCGCCCCATCACTGAGTTTCATCCTTACCCTTAAATTAAATTAGGATCTACATACATGGTTCTTCAATCAACATGTATTTCACAGTTCCAAAAATGCATTTACCAGAAAATTGCATAAGATTAGGACTCATCAAATCATAAATAGTAATAAAGAAAAAAATACATCTGTTTTTAGGAAAGGTATCAGTCCAAATAATTCTCGTGCCAAAATAAGTGCCATTCCTGTTTACTGAAACTATACAGTTGAGCTTAATTCTGCATTTCTGACTCATGTTCCATACGGTTTTTTATGCACGTGTGTACTCTTTGTGCTTAATTATCTCTGAATTTTCATTTGTCATCTTTGATACCATAAGCAACATAGTGAATATGTCCTAAGAAAGTGTGATATGGGGTTGCTTTCATAAAAGCCAAATCACTATCACATGAAAAAAAAAAAAAAAAACATTAGCTGACCTAACTACTCATTGGCACATGAATTAGATTGCAAAATCTAATGTTATATGTGCTTGGGCATACATATTTTAGATCATGTTATAGGGAAGAAGCATTGAATCTGGAACCTTATTCTACTTATATGTATATTTAATGGAAGAGAAAATGTTATAAATGAAAAAAAAATTGTGTTGTGCACCTAATATATAATCCAGTATTTACAAGTAAATATGCTGATTTTACTTTTTAAATTGAAATTGATTTTAAAGTCAAATATGGATGTATGGAAAAGGAAAAATATTTTGGTCTGTCCTAATGCAAATGGTTTTCTATATGCAAAAAAACAGTATTGAATGTATAGAAACTATTTTAAATATTAAAAATAAAAAGCATACAAAAATACACCATGTAGTAATGATTTTGTTATTACATCATTTGCTTCTACAAGAGAATTGGCATAAATTTAATTAGAAGTCAGAGATTTCAGTTTAATGATTGGAGTTAAAGTTTTGTTAATCGTCTTACATTGTTGAATTGCTGATTTATTTGTCAAAACTATGAAATGATTTAAATCTTAAACAAGGATGATAATCTTTTATAACTAAATGCAATACAAATAACAGAAGTGTGTGCCTTTCATTTGAGTAAAGCCCTCAGTTCTCAAGGTGAAGTCTTGAAAATACTAAGAGATGTTCTTTTCTCTGTCCAGAGCTCATTACATAAATTATGTTATCTGCTTCAAACTTTGCCTAAAGTAAAGATTGAATTCCAAAGCATGGAGAGAATTCTGATTCTTACATTTTACAATTATTTAAATCATTCATTACATCAACATGCAAATTTTTCCTAATTATTTCTCTGGTGGCATAAATAAATCAGGTACTGATAGCCTTAGTTTATTTTTTCTCTGAAGAAAAGCAGAAAGTTGGAATGGTGGAGGACACCCTTAATTATAGAACATGAGCAGAAGGATGGTCACAGGTTTATGGCCAGGCTGGGCTACACAGTAAGACCATCTCTAAAAACATCATAATGTTTTAAATGGTAAATGAAAGAAAAAATCCATAGTTTTCAAATTAAATATCATGTCTACACTTAAACAGCAAATATCTAGTAATTCTTCCATAGAGCTCATCAAATCCCTTATGTTTTACAAGTTAAAAGGTTAAATTCCTATTATACTCATCCCATCTATAAATACTGTAGCAAAACACAAAAGAAATGTCTATAATTTTTAATGAAATGATAAATATAAACATACTACATAACAATGAATAATTTCTTAAGTCATCTCTTCATATATATTTACTCCTTTTAAAATTTCAGTGAAAAAATTTAAAGTTTAAGTAAACTATAATACAGATTAATTTTATCAAAATACTTATAAATAAAAACTGAAGTCTAGATTATTATTTTATTACATTACTATTATTTCACTTAATTAATTATTAAAATTTTATTAATAGAGTGAGAAGATAAATGAGCTTTTAAGAAACTTGCTCACAAACTTGACAACAAGTTCAATCATCAGAATCCACATACTGGAGAACAGAGATTAGCTCCTGTGGTTTTCCTTAGTTTACTTATTTTATCTACTGTGGCAATGCAGTAACGTTTACTGGACCACATACTCAAAGTTAAGAATATAGTTCAAGGATACCCAAGACTTTCTCCTACTCTGTACCCAACCTGTTTTTTTTATCTGCTTCAGAATAAATGTGTAACAATCAAACAACCTTACTTGCCTTGGATTTCCCATATAATAAACATTTCCAATCTAGACTAATGGAGAGGTTTAATCTTAATCATTAGTTATCTACTCTTTTATGTTCCTGACACAAGAGCAATACATGTGTGTTTCTGTCTCTGTTATGGTAATCATTTGTGAAAAACAACAAATTGGATACCAACAACAATCTTGTAAAATGAATATTCACCTTAAGTATCAAAATTGGAGTTAAAATATTATTTGATAAATACTGTTGGTAGCACTGTTTGCTATGTGGGTCAAATAGGATCAGTTGGACTTTATCCCTTGTAAAAGTCTGTTAAAGTTTTTGTAAACTAACCTTCATGGCTTCTCTGTGCGATTCTTTCTGTGCTGTTCAATGAAAGGAAAAACGACACCATTTGCTGGGAACATCAGATAGTCAAAGACAATTGGAGAGACAAATAAGACATCATTCAGGCAGGCACAGACTCAGACTTAAATAACATATGGAAACAAATGATGAAAGACACAACTAGAGTGAAGTAGAGGACTCAAATGTTGGCTCATTTTTGGCTAAATGACAACAAACGTAAGTAAGTGCTTTGAGGAACCTATTCTGACATTTTTTATGACTTTCCTCCTTAGGGCAAAAGCAATCTTGACTTAGTCATTTGTCTGACTGTTCTTGAATCCTTGTCATATGTAGTAGTAGATCTCGGCTGTCAACTTGATTAACTAGAATTAGAATCATTTTAGTGTTGGAACTCTGGGTATATTTGTGCACTTTCTGATAGTTTTAATTGTGGAGAGAAGGTCTACCCTGAATTTAGATGGCACATCTCCTAGATGTGGATGCTGGATTAATAAAAATTAGTCAAAAAAAAAAATAAGCCAGATGATCACCAGCGCTCATTTCTCTTCATCCTGGTGGGGATGTAAGTACCCATTTGCTTCTTACTACTTCTTTCATAACAAAGCGACACTCCTGGGAACAACTCTTCCTACTCAAACAGTGAACACAAAAATCTTACCTTGCTTAAATTAATTACTTTTGTTAAGAATTTTGTCACAGTGATGAAAACTTAAAATAGTTCAGATGTTGAGGTGTACACAGACTACTATAAGTTTGATAAGAAGGATCCACATTCTATCTAGGATGCACAGCAGAATTTGGCATCAGGATGTACATGATGTTGATTCTGCGGACATGCGAATGCATGAGTTATGAGTATGGGTACCTGATTGCTGAGGCTAAGCAATGTGTCAGGGTTAGGTTCCTTGAAAGGAACCGTGAGGGGAGATTCCATTAACCTATATGGTAAAGCCTAAATTGGATAGGAGACCCAAGGGTGGATAAAAATGTCCAATAGAAAATTAACAAGGAAGCCGCAGTTATGGAAATAAACTGGCTCAAGAGAACAAGAGGAAGAGCTACGTGCTAGAATTAGATGAGCATGAGTCCTGAAAAACTAAGGGACTAGGTGTTACAACAAGCCCAAATATTTGATGTACATATGCATGATTTTGCATTGTCTCTATGAGTTTACTTCTTGGTTTGGTCCAGTCTCTCATTCTTCTTCTCTCTACTCCCTTTTAATGAGATTTTTTCTCTTTGTATATGGGAATGGCAAATTTTTAGAAGTAAGATTTAAAATTTTAAGATATTTGAGTTAAAAGGGTTTGGGGTTAACATCTTTTAAGGGTTAAAGGGGGAAATTTGGGAGTGAATTAAATGTAATTTGAATTTGAGATCATACTGTTGGGGGAATAGGGAATAAATTTTAAAAAATTTTTGGGGGTTCATTTTGATGAGATGCCTTTTTTCTAATTTGATGGTAACTTAAAGTGATTTCCCTTCCAGAAACAAATATATTTTCTGTGGAATTTGCCTAGTAAAGTTAATAAGAAAGAAGAATAACCTTACATATTCAAAATTATTCTTATATTAAACAATTAAAATATATGCAAACCCATTATTTCTATCTATCTGAGCCATTTTTAATTCCCCCCAATTGCAATTGTTTTTTTAGAGAACCAATTTTTCCAGACATTCAAGGGGCCAAGGCTGCCTAAGTAAAAAAGTCACAACCACATTAATGCCCCAAATAAAAAATCCGGTTCTTCTAATTCTTTTCCTCCCAATCACAACAGAAAACAGAATTTTTATGATTTCCCTATTATTTAAAAGGGGAAAAAAATTCTTTAAACCCCTATAAAAGTCCCAAACAAAAAAAATTTCCCTTTTTTTACATGTAATAAAACCTTTTCATTTAAAAAAATTTTAATAACTTCTAAAACCCTTTAATGTGAAAAATTAAGTTTAAGAAAAACGATTATTTATCAAATAACTTTTAAAAATGGGCCCTTTAAATTTAATTTTCACAACAATTTCAATTCAAAAATTTTTATAGAGTGATAAGGAAAAGGGCTTTTAAGAAACCCCTGTCCAAATACAAAAAACAAAAAACCAAAAACAAAAAAAAAAACATTAGTTGTTTAATTATTTTTTAACAAAAGCCAAAAATCCTTAATTTTATTCCCACATTCAAAGTTTTTTATATTCCTAATAAAATTTTTATTTTTAAAGGGTTTTTTAATCCTTCAAAAAATGAAAACAACAAAAACCTAATGTTGGGATTTCCCTTTAAAAAATTCCCCCTTTAAGGAGGGGAACTTAATAAAATTTCATTTTTTTTTGAAAAGTTTTGGGGTTTTTTTGTCCTTTTATGGAAACATTGGGAAAAAAAACAAAAAAAAAATTTTAAATGAATACCCCAAAATTAAAGTAGGATAGGGGAATCTGGAGGTGATTTAGTGTAATTGCATATGAAGATAGCCAAGTGTTGCGGGATGGACTGGAATAATGTTTAAAATAAATGTTTGGGTGTAATTGAAAAAGAATGTCCTATTTAACTTAATACTTGAATGGTCAAACTTTAAGTGATTTAAAACTTCCTAAGAGCTCATAATCCCTTATGTATTTAGTCAAAGTTTAAAAGGTTAAATACATTAACCTTAACATGCTATAAATACGTAGCAAAACGCAAAATAAATGTCTTAAATTTATGAATGATAAATATCACAACATTAAATTTGAATAATTCTTAAGCCCATCTCATGTATTTGTCCTTAAATTTCTGAAAATTTTAAATTTAGTAATATAACCAGATTAGTTTTAGAATACTTAAAAAAACAATCAGTATTGTTTAACTATATTCACTTACATATTCAATTTATCCATAACTATAAATAAATGGCTTTTAAACTTGCTACAAACTTACAACAATCAATCAGGGAAACAAATGGTTATGATGTCCCTTGTATTTTTAATGTAACTATTATCTCTTGGAAAACCGTTTCGATACTCTCCAGACCACAAAGCCAAAATAAATCCTTATTTTCTTATGTTGCTACATGTCAAATTGATTGTTTAATTACCTAATAATTAATTAATTAATTAAACTTGAAGGGAAAATTATCAGCCCTTCATATGATCTCACTGTAAAGCATATCATAGCTATTGGTTGCTTATTTCCCTCAATTTCATCTATGAAGTATCTCTCTTCTCTGTGTAATGGTGAAGGTGGCAGAAATCGTGGATGAATAGAGAAAGATGTTCCCAGGAAATGCATATTGTGGGAATTTTACATTTTTTTCCTACTTGTTTGGTTCCATTTCTTTGTATCTATAAACTAAATGTGCTTTAAAAAAATCAAAAAGAAATGGAAAATTTTCTCTGTAGATGCCACTCACTAAAGTTAAATTAAGATCAGATAAAAATATAAATAGACCTATAACCCCTATGGAAATAGAAGAAGATGACAAAAGTCTCCCTACCAAAATAATCCCAGGGAGAGACGGTTTTAGTTTAGAATTTTACCAAACTTTCAAAGAAGAGCAATAATCCTCAAATTGTTCTCAAAATACAAATGGAGGAAACATTGCTGACTTTATTTTATGAGCTGGTTAACACCTTTAGAGAAGTAGCTGCATATAATATTAACAACAACAACAACAAAAAAAACCCAGCAGAGAACAACAAAAAGCCCAAAAGCAACAAAAAGGAAAACAAAAACCAATAACAACAACAAAAAATAAAACCAAAAAACAAAAAGAAAAACCAAACAAACAGAAAAACAGTAGTCCTCCTATATACAAATAATAAATGGGCTAAGAAAGATATCAGGGAGACAATACCCTTACACATTTCACAATAGCCACAAATAATATAAAACATCTTGGTATAATGCTAATCAAGAAAGTATGACAAAAAAAAAATTCAAGTTTCTGTAGGAAGAAATTAAAGAAGATACCAGAAAATGGAAAGATCTCCCATGCTCATTGATTGGAAAATTACCTTAGTAAAATGGCCACTTTACCAAGTGTGAACTACAGATTAAATGAAATTCCTATCAATATTCCAACACAATTCTTTACAGACCTTGAAAGGATAATATTCAATGTCATATGGAAAAATTAATAAACCCAGGATAGCTAAAATGATCCTGTACAATAAAAAAACTTTGGATATTACACTATTTCAAGATCTATTGCAGAGCTATAGTGATAAAAACAATATGATATTGGAATAAAAAGAGACAGGTTGATGAGTGGAACTGAATTGAAGAGCCATACATAAATGCACTCAACTACAGACACCTGATTTTAATTTAAAAAAAGACAAAGATATACATAAAGAAAGCATCTTTTAAAAATGATCTAATTGATTGCTGGCATGTTGAATAATGTAAATAGATCAAATCTATCATCCTGAACAATATTCAAGTACAAGTGTATCAGACTTTGACATTCAACAAGGTACCTGAACCTCATAGAAGAGAAAGTGGGGGAGAGCCTTGATTGTGTAATCACAGGAGAAAACTTCGTAAACAGAACACCAATATTGCAGGTACTAAAATAAACAATTAATAAATGAGACCTCATGAAACTGAAAAGCTTTTATAAGATAAAGGGCACTGTCAATAACTTAGAATGGTAGCCTACAGAATGGGAAAAGATTTTTACCAGTTCCATATCTGATACAGGGCTAATATCCAAAACATACTAAAAAAAAATCTCAAGAAACTGGTCATCAATAACCCAAATAAACTGTAAACAGGGTATAAGATCTAAATGGAAAATTCTCAGCAGAGAAGTTACACATGACCAAGAAGCACTTAAAGAAATGTTCAATATTCTGAGCCATTAGGGAAAAGGAAATCACAATGACTCTGAGGTTTCAACTTAAACCTGTCAGAATAGCTAAGGTCAAAACCACAAGTGACAGCTCATGTTTGCAAGGGGAACACTCTTGCATTTTTAGTGGGAGTGAAAACTTATATAGCCACTATGGAAATCAATATGTCAGTTTCTCAAAAATTGAGAATAGATCTGCCTTAAAACCAAGTTATGCCACTCCTGGGCATATATACCCAAAGGGTACTCCATCATACCATAAGGATATATGCTCAACTATGTTGCTTTATACATAATAATCAGAAATTAGAAACAACATTGGTGTCCTCAATTGAAGAATGAATAATTAAAATGTGGTATATTTACACAATGGAGTACTACTTAGCTGTTCTAACAAACAAATGAACACACAAAATATTACATCATGACATTTTAAGGCATTTGGATGGAACTAGAAAAAAAATTCATCCTGAGTGAGGTAACCCAGACTCAAAAACACAAACATTACATGTACTCACTTGTAAATTGATCTTCGAGTAAAGTATAACCACATTTCAATCTACAGACCCAGAGAAGCTATGTGAAAAGAAGTTTTCAAGGAGCAATGTATGAGTCCTCATGGGATGGGGACTAGAATAGATATCATGGGAGTGGGGTCACTGGGGCAGGTAGAAGTGGGAACAGGAAAGATCAGATGGAGGGAGAGTGTCCTGGGGGAGACAACTGGAATTGGGGAGCATCAAGGCAATGAGCTAGAAATCTAGTGCAATGGAAACTTCCAGGAATCTGAGGGTGATCCTGTGTAAGACTTCTATCAATGGAAGATACAGAGCCTGAATGGCCATCTCTTGAACCAAGCAAGACTTCCAGTGGAGGAGTTAGTATACCAAAACAGCCACAAAACCTTTGACCTACAATTTATTCTGT
The DNA here is from genome assembly GCA_021653895.1 of Mastomys natalensis. Taxonomy (NCBI): domain Eukaryota; kingdom Metazoa; phylum Chordata; class Mammalia; order Rodentia; family Muridae; genus Mastomys; species Mastomys natalensis. The sequence goes on along the minus strand of JAJTUV010000977.1, from coordinate 21,026 downwards.
CTACAAGATGTGCTCAGATAAAGGTGGTACAGAACGTATGTGAGTAGCCAAGCAATGATTTGTCCAGCTTGAGACCCATGCCATGAAAGGCAGTTCACCTCTGCTATTGCCTAAAATGACAGGAACCATAGGCTGGGTAGCTCAAAGCACCAGGACAGAGCATAACAAGAATGGCAGTGTAAAAACGGTCGGTGAAATTATCCCTGATGATAGTCTGCTCTGCTTGTAGACAGGAGCTTAGCATAATTGTTATCAGAAAGGCTCTACCCAGCAGCTGGTGGAAATGGATGAAGAGACCCACATCCAATCAGTAGGTGGAGTGCCGGTAGAGCTCAGTGAGTACTGTGGAAGAGGTAGAAAAAGGATTGTAGGAGGGAGAGGGGTCAAGGGTACCACAAGACAGTCCACAGTATCAACCAACCTGGGGACAAAGTGACTCACAGAGACAACCAAAAATCAGGGATCCTCATGGGTCTGAGCTAGGCTCCCTCCCATATATATTATGGTTGTGTAGCTTGATCTTATGGAGAGACTCCTATCAGTAGTAACAGTGGCTGTCTCTGACACTTTTGTCTGCTTTTGAGATCATTTTACTCATGTTGGGTCTTCATGTCCAGCCTTAATGAGAGGAGTGGTGTCTGCTCTTACTGTAACTTGAAATGTCATGCTTGATTGTTAGGCATGGGAAGCCTGTCTGTTTCTGAAGAGAAACAGAGATGGAGTGGATGGATGGAGAGAAACTAGGAAGAGAGGGGAGCAGAAAAACTGTTTGGGGTGTATTGTATGAAAGAAAAATGGAAAAGAGAAGAAAGGAAGGAAGAGAAAGAGAAAGGGAGGTAAGGAGGAATGGAGGGAGGGAGGGAGGGAGGAAAAGAGGGAGGAAGGAAGACAGGAAGGAAGGGGTTCAGGAGAATGGTTCTAAAATCTGTACCATTTGGTTCACTTCTTTAATAGACATATTTCTATCTGTATTCTAATAAATAGTTTCGATTGGGTGTAATATTCTTGTATGTAGTAGTAGAAAGGTAGATGTGATGGTTAGGTGAATATTCCCCACAATATTTCCACATTTGAGTAAAGAATAGGTGACTGAAAGCAATGGCCCCACAGATCTTTTCATATTTTTTCATCAAAACATACCTTTTCATGTTACTCTTCTTTTAAACTTGACATCACTGTTTTGCCTAAAAGTTTGTTCTCTAAAAACTTGAATGAATATTTTTTCATCTCAGTCTGCATATCATTTTCATCTGGATGATATTTTATTACTCTTAAAATTAGTGTTATCCTGATTATGGGACAGCAGATAATTATAAATGTTACATCAACTAAAAATGTACTTGTAGGTGCCCATGCGAGAAATGACAGTTATGCATAGCTTAGTTGTCATTGTAGTGATTGTGTGTTTAGGCAATACCATTGTAACTGGAGTTGGAGTCAAGTTCTTAAAATGTTATGTCAGTAACAGTATAGACATCAAACTGTAAAGCTTACAGTCTCACTAATAACTGACACCAGGAATTGTGTGCCCACATCTACTTATGTGATTTTTTTTTTTGCATTCTCAAATGACCATAATGGAAGGTAATTATTGTAAAAGGAACTGTCTATTCCTTAAAGCAGACAGATATCTCATCCATTGTTTGCACTCACATTCATTACTATAGCATAAGCTCTCCATGTTCATTAAAGAATAGATAATACATTGTTGAATGAATTTGAATGCAAATTGAGTTCTATGCAGTTGTCACATTATATATCTATGTAGATTATATTAATATAGAAAAATGCCTGTGTAGTTTTCTTTAATCATTATAAATTCACCAATTCATTTAATTGCTACAAAATGCTGAATATTGGGATAGTATGATGTGAAACACCCACACATCTGTCTTTGAATCTGAAAAAAATATAGTATGCTTCTTGAACAGAAAATGTACGATGTCAAAAAATGTCAAATACTAACACCTACTCGTAAGGAGGTTGAAATTCTTTACTACATTTCTACTTCAATAAAAACTGCAGCCTAGGCATTGAAATTACTAACTAGTTCTGTTTGTTTGGTTAGTTTTAGGGGGGTTTTAAGACAGGGTAATTCTGTGTAGCCTTGACTGTTCTGTAACATTCTCTGTAGACTAGGCTGGTCTCAAACTCTGAGATCTGTCCCCCACTGTCTCCTAACTGCTGGAATTAAAGGTGTGCTTCACCATCATCTAGCCTGTATTTCTATGTATTATGAAAAGGAAATTTGGTTTTTGTTATCTTGAGAAAGAATCTCACTAAGTAGTTCAGGTCGCCTTTGATCTCACTATACAGTACTTCTGGACCCTAAGTCACTGCATAGCCAGGCTCAGCTTGAGCTAATCCTCCTCCTTTCTCTACCCTGTGAGTTATGAGATTATAGATATGTCCCGCTAAGCCTACTTCCAAGTTGGATATTTTAGTTTTCATCTAATATGGGATATTTTTGTTTATTGTATCTTACTGCTATCATGTTATTTTAATATCCTATTTTTTTCTGTCTAGAACTAACATGCTCACCCTGCTCTTCTCTGTATAGTGTAGAAAGCTGTGGTTTGTCTTGTATGAATAATAATATCTGAGAAGTCCAAAAATTCCCTTAGGTACCCTGCCTCCATTCTTGCTTATTATCAATACATAGATTTTACACTATATTTTCTGACCAATATGAAAACATATATTCCTATAGAGGTCACTGTCACCAACTCCGACATACAGATTTTATATTATGAAATTATAGCAATAAAAGTTTTCCATACCACATATGAACTAAGTAGTTATATTATGTAGCAGTTTAATACTCACTTTGGTTTACTTTATATTTTTGAGAGTTAAATATAATCATAAAGTATGTATTAAATATAAATGTTTAGTATGAATCTGATCTTTGTAAGTTGTACCATGACAAATCCTTGAGGAAAAGAGTAACAACATAAACAAAATGAATCTATTCCAATGCTTAGCTTCGTGGCTACATTCCTATTTTTAACAAATAAAAATATAAATCATTAAATATAAATATACTCTAAGGTTATTTAATATCTCTATTTCATATTATTATTGACATAGGATAAAAATCCAATTACTAGAACCATAATCATTTAAATAAATTGAATAATTAATATTTTTAATGTATGCACATATAAACACATTCATCTTATACATCATTATACAATATTATATGAATCTATCATAAAGTATTTAGCAAATCTGTATTAGATATCAAATTAATATATAAAAGATACATTTGCAACATTTGTCTGTTTATTTTAAAAGATCTCTGGTAATTGCAGCTACAGTGGAATTTCCTCTTTGACAGACAAGATTTTGCAGTGTGAAACATTATTATGCTGGTCCACTACATGTGCTTCCTGCAGATGCTCTGACTTGAGTCATCCCCTGATATTACCAGACTATGTTCTGATACCACAATCCACAGACACACTAATGTCTTACATGAAATGGAACTGTATTTGTACAATCTACACAGCTACATACTTATATTGCATACTGTGCTATATGCTTATGATACTGAATTCAATAGAAATGCTGTGTAAAAAGGTTCTTGAACTTAAGTGTGTAGGCAGTAACAAGGAAGTGATAACTTATGCTCAGCACAGTGACTATTTTTTTAAAGCATTTTTATCTGTGCTTGGTTGAATCTGTAGAAGCAGAGCCAAGGGGTGTGGAAGGTCAGCTGTGTTTATTTAACCAATATTTCTGGCATAGTGAGCCTATACATAACAACTTGTTCCTGATAGTAAAATCCATTTTCCATATATATAGTGGATAATGCAAAGAATAAGTAGGAAACCCACTATGAAGGGGGCAGCATCATTACACATCTGAATAACAGGCAAGGACAGTCCAATAAGCACATCTGTCATGTCCTGTAGTTGCTGTGTGGAAAGGCAGGACATTCTCCGGGGTTTAAATAGAAATAGCAGCCATAACATAAAGAGATAGTTTCTGAAATGTCATTTTCCTGGGATCTAGCTGTCTTGCTTCTGAGCAACATTGTTTCAGTGGAGAAAATCTTACTTCATACCAATTTGGAGACACTACTTTCCCTCCTCCTTCATTTACAATCAACGTGATTCCCACTTTAGCTATTTACACACTGAAGTTAAGAAGTTTTTGCTTTTGTTGACTAAGTGCATAATGCTTTCATGTCCCATTGTAAAAAGTGCACAAGTGTATAAAGCTCATTCCTTTGCAATGTGTCTCTTCTAGCTTCTCTACTGTCTATAATCAATTTAAATAAATAGTGAACAAAGAGAAAATCAATGACATTTTTATAACATAATTTCTTCTCAAAACATTTGGTACAATATACTTCAGGGCAATTTACCTGTCTTTTTACTCTGAAGAGATAATGCATCTTGTCATTCGTAAGTTAGAATATGAAATCAAAAAGGCAATTACCAAACCATCTCCCATTGATGTGAAAAAATACAAAGTGTCTTTTAAAATAAACTGGCTTTCAATCATATTTTATTGTATTTATCTTATTAAATCTATATCCTATTCTGGATCTCATGATAAGACTTTTAAACCTTGTAAGAAACTAATGCTAAAGATTTGGGTGAAAAAAGACCTATTGATTATAAATTTTAAGAAGATCAGACCAACAAAAACAAGTTAAAGAATTCTTTGAAGAATTAAAATTATTTCAAAAGTAAGGTATTGTTTAAAGGAATAATAGAATATCAGCTAACAATTAATTTGAGGACAGGAGAGATGGTTCAGTGCCTAAAAGTTCTTGGTAATAGTACTGATTACTGAGGTTGACTCCTGGAATTCACAAGCTCACTTCTACACATTCTCTGTGACCTCCACATATATGAAGTGGCACATCCACACCTGCATTTACACACATGTTGTACACACAGACAACAACAATAGACTAATTAAAACTTTAAAATTAATTTGAAATAACCTCATAAATATGAGAGTAAGAACAATTTAAATGCCAAAAGAGTAAAGAAAAATGATTTGTATTTAACCATGAATCTATATGTGACTTGTGATACTGTTGTAAGAGTTCTCCTGAGGGCAGCTTCCTGTTCCCATCTTTGTAGTTTCCTTGGCAATAAGCTGGTTGTTCGAGAGATTTTCTGTTTCCCTCTTTAGTCAGTCCTCTCTTCCTCACTCTGATCTCCATCCTGGCAACTTGGCTTTAAATGATTACAATGGATACTCTGGTCTCTTTGTGTTTAACTAATGGAAAACTATGTAGTGGATCAAGTGAGCAGGAAGAGGCTAAGGTCTGTCTGTGTGCCTGAGCTGTCTCCCTGTAGATTCACGTTTTAACATTGTCTTTCTATTCCTAAGGCCAAAATTCTTACTAGGTCAGTGGCTCAGTGTGCTACCTTTTTGGCTTCAGTAATTGTTCTATCTCCTTGATGCTTGAGCTTTAAAGTGAAACCAATTTCCAGCTATTGCTAGCTCTGCACTTTCTTGCACTCATTTGTTCTTTGCCCTGAACCCTGTTTATGGCTCTGTAAATAGTTTATCAAATTACTAATCTGTATGTTGTCTGCTCATGGCCAAGACCCTGACTGATATAACACTGTTGTTGTCTAAGCAATTCCATATCATTTATTTATATGGGTAAGAAATATCCACAGCTATAAAGACTTAGACAATGCAATCCAATGCACTTCATACAACATTATGGTTCCTGCATTATTTTGCCATTATTGAGAAACTAACCAACTTTACTTTAAAGAAGAATAATATAATTGCAATGATATTTTAATACAAAATATCATGAGCCTAACTGAAAATTCTGTCTCTATCATGAGAGCTCCACCAGCTGTCAAATCAAACAGAGGATAAGAAGTTATTAGTTATTCATTACATGTATTAATCATGTTTAATAGCCTGAAGTGAACCAAAGTCTTGAAACTATACTTTCTAATAATAAACATAGGACTGAGGACAGCGATTTTTGAGGAATTGTGTTTAAACTCCAGTTTCCTACTTTTTCCTTCTATGTCCACACTCTTTATTGTTCTATTCAGTCCCTTCAGTGTTCATGTATAGACTTCTCAGTTTAGAAATAGTTGTGAAGACTTAAGGAAAATAGAGCAGCACTAATTATATGAGGAAATCGGCATTATGTGCCACTAACCCAGCTGGTACCTCTTAGTATTGTGTTCTTTCAAGATAGGGCATGTTCCCGTACAGACTTTTATCTCCACAGGAAGACTGCATTACAATTATCACCTTCCTTAATGACGTTTATATTATCTATAGCAGTAATTTCAAATTAAGCAAGACTTCTTCTATAAAAAGTTTTGTGGATGTTTCGAGACTGACACAGCATATGATAGTAGCACAAAGGTATTTCTAGAGCCCTACAGGAGAGGCTCCAGGCCAGGTCCCATGATGGATGAGAGTAAGGGCTTCAGTAGAAGAGGTATATAGGAACATCCAGAAATGATGGCAGAGTGATTTGATGATACTTTCCCAAAGTGACTGGCATCAAACAGTGCTCGAGTTCAGGCAACATGGACTCTTGACTAGTGACTTGCAAATGGAGGAGGTCAACATTTGAGATCAAGGTAACCTGTGGACCACTACGAGTGTGGTGAAGTCAGATTTTTGTGCTTTTCTGGGATGAAAATCCATCCCCATTTTAAGGCGATACATGAACAGACAGCAAAAGAGCTGTTTGAAAAAAAAAAAAAAAAAGCTTCACAAAGCAAATGTCTCCTTAGGTATGACAAATATTTCCCAAGAAAGATACATTATTTTTTATTTTTATTTTATTTTTTATTGGTTTTTCATTTATTGTTTGATTGATATAAATGCTTAATCTGGTCAAATAATACTATAAAGGAAGTAAAAGACAAATTCATTAGTTTTTTGGGTGTAGACTAGGAACATTTCTCCTTCCAGATTTTTGCTGTGGGCTTCATTGTCATTTTATTTATTATAAGGAACATATTGTTTGGGAATATATTACTTTACACCTCTGTATCTTAATATTTTATTAATTTTATTTAGTTTATTTGATTATTTTGTCTGTTTTATCAATATAGAACTAGCTAACAAGAGCTGATTTAGATTTTTATCAAAATGATTTTTTTATTTTTTATAATTTTTCTTGGTTTAGATTATTATTATTATTTAATCTTTCTTATAATTCAGTCTTATCTCCCTCCAGGTCCACCCTCCAAGTGTTCCTCATTCCATTCCTCCTCCCGTCTCCAAGAGGATATCCCCACCCCCCATCCCACCCAACCAGACCTCTCCACTGCCTGGAGCCTCAGGTCTTTCAATGGTTAGGTGCTTCTTCTATCACTGAGGCCAGACAAGGCAATCCTCTGCTGTATATGTGTCAGGGCCTCATATCAGTGTCTGAGAAATCTCAGGGGTCCAGGTTAATTAAGACTGCTGGTCTTTCTATGGGTCACCCTCCTCCTTAGCTTCTTTCAGCTTTGAATTCACAACAGAGAAATCTCAAGTGGCCCAGAAGCAATTAATGAAATGTTCAAAGTCCTTAGTGATTAGGGAATTGCAAATCAAAATGACCCTGAGATTCTACCTTACCCCAATCAGAATGGCTAAGATAAAAAACTCAGGTGACAGCACATGTTAGCAAGAATGTAGAGAAAGAGGAACACTCCTCCATTGCTGGTGGGATTGCAAACTGGTATAACCACTCTGGAGATCAATCTGGAGGTTCCTCAGAACACTGGAAGTATATCTACATAAAGACCCAGATATACCACTCTTGGTCATACACCAAAAAGATGCCCACCATGCCATGGGGGCACATGTTCCACTATGTTCATAGCAGTCTTATTTGTGATAGGAAGAAGCTAGAGACAACTCAGATGTCCCATAATGGAAGAATGGATACAGAAAATGTTGTTTATTTACACAATGGAATACTACTCAGCTATTAAGAATGAGGGCATCATGAGTTTTGCAGGCAAATGGATGGAACTAGAAAATAGCATCCTGAGGGAGGTAATTCAGACCCCAAAAGACATTCATGGTGTGTACTGACTAATATTTGAATATTAGTCAAAAAAAAGCACAGAATACCCAGGATGTAATCCATAGAACTCAAGAAGGTTAAGAAGCAGAAAGGCCCAAGTGAGGCTGCCTCACTCTCACTTTGGAGAGAGAATAAAGCAACCACAGGGTGGGGTGGGGAGAGGGAGGGCTGGGTGGGAGAAGGGACAGGGAAGTGAAAAGGGAAACATGATTATGTCTTGGAAGTGGGGAAACAGGGGTGAAGCCCTGAGGGCCAACAGAAAGAGTGGAAACAGGCCACCTCAGAACATAGGAGGTGAGGGGACCCTCTAGAATGTACCAATGACCTGAGAGGTGAGACACATTCAGAACTCAAAGGAAGGGACCTTCGATGTAATGTCCTACAGTGGGGAGAGGGGATTTGTAGAGTATATCTCCAGTAGAAAGGACATCAAGTGGACTTGCCATCCCACAGTCAAAAATTCTGACCTAGAATTGTTCCTGTCTAAAAGAACTGTAGAGACAAAAGTGGAGAAGAGACTGAGGGAAAGCAGGTTCAGTGACAAGCATACATTGGGATCCATCTCAAGGGGAAGCTCCAAGGCCTGACATTATTACTGATGCGATGATGTTCTTATAGACAGGAGTCTAGCATGGCTGGCTTTGAGAGGCTCAACAAGCAGTTGAAAGAGACAAATGCAGATACTTCCACTCTACCAATGGACAGAAGCCAGGGAACCCCATGTTTGATACATTTTATGTTAACAAATCTATTTTTTTCTAAACAGAGTGATTAAATTATATAAAAAATATTTCATATAATTATACAAATAATTTTTCATGACATGTATGATAATTTTTAGTTTGGCAGGACATTTCAATATTAGATTTTATGATATAAATAAAATTGAAAATAAGCAGGAAAAATTATCTCTCTTTGAGTGGACTTATAAAATGAAAGTTGATCTTTTAATAAATCTTGGATACAAAGGATTCTTAAAATCAACAGCATTATAAAATTAAACACAAATTAATGGACACATGGACATCTATTATAAAGTTTACAATTACTTTTATAAATAACCAAATATTCAAAATCTTAAGAATTTTATTTATTAAATTATAAAATTTAATAATATGATTATCTGCAGTATTGTTTCCTGATATATATAAAGAAACTCTAACAGAACATTTCGGTAACTGCATCTCTAGATCATGGAGATAAATTGTGACAATTACCCAATTCCTAACTATGAAAGCCTATTTTTTTTTTTTTATTGCATAGCCTTACTGATAGATCTGTCTATTGGTTTACTTCTGATATTTTTGGGGGGCTTATATTAAAATATATTAAGTCTTTAAAAGAACATACATTTTACATTCACATTGCTTTACAAACACTTGGCTTTAATGCAATAGGTTGCTCTTAGCAAACTGACAGCAAGACAGCAAGATCCCATTGCTGAAGACAATACTCACACAACTAATTGAACATGGAGAACTTGAGCTGATGCCTATAAAGAAACTTCACTCTGTTTTGCCTTTAGTATAGGAAGATATTCTGTAGTCTTCCAAAAAGACAGAGAAAGAGAGGGAGAGGGAGAGGGAGAGGGAGAGGGAGAGGGAGAGGGAGAGGGAGAGGGAGAGGGAGAGGGAGAGGGAGAGGGAGAGGGAGAGGGAGGAGATACAGAAGAGAAAGAAGAGAAAAAAAAAGAAACATAAACACCATACCAACCATAAAACCTTTGATCTACAATTTTCCCTGCCTGCAAAATTGCTAGGGCAATAGTGGCATAAAACTTGTGGGAGTAACCAACCAGTATCTGATTTGATTTAAGGCCCATTACATGAGAAGAAACACATAACACCACGTCTTGTGTAACCAAGAACCGGGATCTACAAAGCCCAGGGAATGGGGGTAAAAATCAAATGCTAATGGTCGAAGGACATATAAAAGTAACAATAAAGTGACTCCTACTGGTGTTCACTTATACACATAGATCAGTAGCTTATTCAGCCTTCGTCATAGAGGATTTTTCTTTTATCATGTGAGACCAAATACAGAGACCCAAAGTCAGACATTACACAGAAAAAATGACCTTGGAAACCACAACTCTAAATGTTATGCCTCCAGTGGAATCTCTCCTCTCAGAGATCAGGGAAATCCAAGGAACAGGAAGCCAAAGAAATGGAGGAGATAGAGTGATGGAGGGCATCAGCAGAACAAGATCTTCTCAAACAAATGAGCAAGGCTCATAGGAACTCACAGAGACTGAAGCAACAATCACCAGGCCTATAATTATCTGCACCAGGATGTTTATATGGTAGATTATATTTATCTACTTGCAGTGAAACATTCCTGGATCTCTGGATGAAATCTATTTTATTGTGGTGGATTATCTTTGATTCAATTTTCAAGTATTTAACTGAAAACCTCTGCATTTGTTTTTACAAGGGAAACAGGGAAGTGAGTTCTGTAATTCCCTTTGTTTGGTCTTTATGTGGTTATGGTTTTGGTTTAATTGTGGTCTCATAAAACAAATTGGGCAATTAAAAAATCTCAGCTTTAATCTCCTTACTACAAACAATTATTTTTCTTCTGCTTTTTTTTCTTTTTTAACCTAAATTATTGCAGTTTCCTTTAATATTGAACATAGAAAACACCTCTGTGAATACCGAGAGTATTCTTTTTGAGTTCTGATAACTTCATTCTGTAGTCTAGATGCTATATACCTCATATTTAAAAGTGCTTAGAAATGGCTAATGCAGCTTTTCTGATGATGTTAAAGAATATCTCATTTAATTTAATGTATGGAACAGTCTTTTACAGATTATGTTTTAAAATATTCATTAATGTTGATGTAGTATGCTACTCAAATAACAAAACTATAGTTGGCTAGTAAATATCATCATACATTTTCTCAATTTATGTCTTCCTTGACTTTTGCATTTTATTTAATTTACTTATTGTTAGCAGTAGATGCTACACATGAGTAACAGTGGAAATGGCATAGTGATGGGAAGAGATGAATAGTAACAGCCTTGATAAAGTGTAATGATGGCACATTCCTCAAGTTTTAATGATGTAGACAACAAGCTGTAAAATCCGATGAATGTTGTTGTATATTTGTACACATTGAGAGTTGGTATTCACGTTTATTAAATATGCAAAGGATACACTAGTATGCTGGATGCTCTAGTGTGCCTGATATGACTGTTGTAGACCTTGATACTCTATTACTCCTCATTCATCACATCACAGTGTAAATAGCAAGTTCAGTGGATGGGCAGATGCTACAAGAGTTCTATGTTCTGTTCTAAATCTCTTTCATTTTCTTCACTGAAAAAAATCTCCAGTTTAAAGTGGGAGATGGAGAAATTCAATGATTGCTGGCAGCTTTGAAATGTCAAATTGTACATGCCATGGTTGCTGCAATGGAATGAAATTTTTTGAGTATTTTTACCTTCTATTACACTGTAACACATAGATATATGCTATTTTGTATTGTTTCTTGAGCCACATTTCTTTCAAATATAATTATATTAGAATTAATAAAACTAAAATTTCAAGTATTCAGATAAACATGCTGCATTTGAAATCCTCTTGGGCTAATAACTAGGCATATTTTTTTAATGAAATATAGACTGTTTCCCTCTTAGCAAAGTTTGAAGTAAGAGTTCTAGATAACAAGCATGCCTAACTCAATTCTTCAGAGAGATAGAAAGACAATTTCTCAAATTCATTTTGAGTAACAAAAAAAAAAAAACAGAATAGCAAAAACTATTCTCAACAAGAAAAGAACTTCTGGAAGAATCACCATCCCTGACCTCAAGCTGTACTACAGAGTAATAGTGATACAAACCACATGGTATTGTTACAGAGACAGACAGGTAGATCAGTAGAATAGAATTGAAGACCCAGAAATGAACCCACACCTATGGTCACTTATCTTTGACAAAGGAGCTAAAACCATCCAGTGGAAAAAGGACAGCCTTTTCAACAAATGGTGCTGTTCAACTGGAGGACAACATGCAGAAGAATGCAAATCTATCCATTTTTATCTCCTTGTAAAAAGCTCAAGTTCACATGGATCAAGAACCTTCATCTAAAACCAGATACACTGAAACTAATAGAAGAGAAGGTGGGGAAGAATCTTGAATACCTTGGCACAGGGGAAAAGTTCCTGAACAGAACACCAATGGCTTATGCTCTAAGATCAAGAATTGACAAATGGGACTTCATAAAATTGCAAAGTTTCTGTAAGCAAAGGACACTGTCCATAGGACAAAATGGCAACCAACAGATTGGGAAAAGATCTTTATCAATCCTACATCCAATATAGACAAAGAACTCTAGAAATTAGACTCCAGACAACCAAATAACCCTATTAAAAATGGAGTACAGAGCTAAACAAAGATTTCTCAAAGGAGGAAACTCGAATGGCAGAGAAGACACTTAAAGAAATGTTCAATATCCTTAGTCATCAGGAAAATGTAAATCAAAACAACCTTGAGATTCCACTTCACACCAGTCAGAATGGCTAAGATCAAAAACTCAGGTGATAGCAGATGCTGAGGAGGATGTGGGGAAAGAGGAACATTCCTCCATTGTTGGTGGGATTGCAAGATGGTGCAACCACTCTGGAAATCAGTCTTGCGATTCCTCAGAAAATTGGATATAGCATTACCTGAGGACCCAGCTATACCACTCCTGGGCATATACTCAGAAGATGCTCCAACATATAACAAGGACATATGCTCCACTATGTTCACGGTAGCCTTATTTATAATAGCCAGAAGCTGGAAAGGACCCAGATGTTCTTCCACAGAGGAATGGATACAGAAAATGTGGTACATTTACACAATGGAGTATTACTCAGCTACTAAAAACAAAGAATTCAAGAAATTTTTAGGTAAATGGATAGAACTAGAAAATATCATTCTGAGTGAGGTAAATCAATCACAAAAGAACACACATAGTATTCATTCACTGATAATTGGATATTAGCCCAGAAGCTGGCAATACTCAAGATTCAACTTACAGATCCCATGAAGCTCATAAACTTAGAAGACCAAGTGTGGGTGCTTTGGTCCTTCTTAGAAGGAGTAACAAAATACTCATGGGAGTAAATATGTGAGACAAAGTGTGGAACAGAAACTGAAGGAGGGCTGTCTGGAGACCATTCCACCTGAGTATCCATCCCATGTGCAGTCACAAAGGCAGACACTGTATGGATGTCAGAAAGTACATGCTGACAGGAGCCTGATATAGCTGTCTCCTTAGAGGTCTGCCAAGTCTGACATATTCAGATGCAGATGCTGATAGCTAACCATTAAACTTATCAAGGGGTTCCCAATGGAGGAGGTAGAGAGAAGAAGCTGAAGGACTGAAGGGTTTGCGGCCCCATGAGGAGGAGAGCAACAATACCCAACCAACCAGAGCTCCTAAGGTCTAAATCACCAGCCTGGGAGCACATACATGCATGGCCAGCTGTATTATGTAGGGGAGGATGGCCTTGTCGGGCATAGGTGGGAGAGGAGTTCCTTGGTCCATGAAGGCTGAACCCTGAGTGTGGGGGAATTAGAGGGTGGGTCGGTGGGAGTGGGGGACGTGGGTGGGGGCACATCCTCATGGAATCAGGAGGATGGGGATGGGATACGGGGGATTCCTGGGTGGGGGGGATGGGGTAAGGTGACAACATCTGAAATGTAAATAAAAAGTCCAATAAAAAATGTAATTCCAATAGGCTACCATTTATGCAAGATCCCAAGAAAGTCAATTTTAAAATATAAATATGTACATTATTATTAAAATATTATTTTAATAAGAAAAGGCCACTTACCTAATAATAAAATTTTATTGTTTCACAACAAAAAAAAAAAAAAAAAAGAAAAAAAAAAAAGAAAAAAGAAAACTGTAAAACACTAATGGAAAGCCATAATATATATTCAGTGAACCTGGTGCAGACATGTGCAGGCTTATATTTTGCTTCAGTCTCTGTGAGTTCATATAATCTTTGCTCATGATAATTTAGGGGGTATTGTTTCTTGGGTTCTCCATCCCCTTTGACTCTTACAATCTTTCAACTTTGCGTTTTCCTTTGCTCTGAGGGAAAGGATTTGATGGAAGCATCCCAACTCGGACTGAGTGTTCTAAGATCTCAAACCACTGTGTGATGTCTGGCTGTGGGTCTCCTTATTTGCCTCCATATACTGCAGGAGAGAGTTTCTGTACTGATGGCTGAATAAGTCACTGATCTATGAGTATAGCAGAATATCATTTGGAATCATTTTATTACATATTATTTCTTTTTCTTTAACCAGTATTACTGATTTGTACTCTAGGTCCTTGGAATATATATTCCTAGGTTATTGTTTACCCAAGGAGTGTTAGGTGTGGGTTCATCTTTGGAATCAGCCTTAAGTCGAATTAGTTATTGGTTGATTACTCCCAATATATATATACATATATCTATGGAAGATTCTGCTCAGTTTCCATATTACCCTTCCAATGCCCCTTAGTTTGATCCTACTGCCCCTCTATTTTATCCTAAAATTCCATTTCCTATCCTCCTTCCAACTTGACTCTTCCATTCCAGTGCCCTCATATCCATCCTTAATTGTTTTATAGTTCCATTCTCTAGTGAGATATAGCTTTCTCCTCAAGTTGTTTATCAATCTTTTTTGGTATTATGTATTACAGCTTGGTTATCATTGACATAAAAGGAAAGTCCATGTATAAATTATTACATATCATATTTTTCTTTCTGGGTCCAGGATAACTCACTCTAGATGATTTTCATGATTCCCACCATTTATCTGAAATTTTTATGATGTCAGTTTGTTCTGAAAGGCCAGATAATATTCCACTGTGTAAATTTACCACATTTTTTATCCCTTATTTTGTTGAGGGACATCTAGATCTTCAATTTTTTGATATTATGAATAGGACAGCAGTAAATTTAGTTTAAATAACTGTCCTTGGGGAAAGAGGAAGCATCCTTTGGGTATATGTGCAAAAATGATAGCTAGATTTTGAGGTATATCAATTCCAATATTTCTGAGGAATAACCAGAATGATTTCTGTGGAGGCTATATGAGTTTGCACTACCTCCAGCAAGGTATGAGTGTTTCTCTTTGTCCACAGCCTCTCCACTGTGAGCTCGCACTTCTTTTTTGTTGTTCATAGCAATTCTGCTACAAAAACTTCAAGGTTGTTTTGATTTGCTTTTCTCTGTTGTTTAAGTATGTTGAAAATCTCTTTAAGTGTTTCTCAGCCAATTCAGTTCCCTCTTCTGAGAATTCCCTATTTAGATATGTACCCCATATTTTTTAATTGGATTATTTGTTTTGTTTTCTTTCTTTTCTTTAGAACCAAATCCTAACAATAGCATGAGTTTGTTATTTAATAGTGTTAATATTTTTAGTGCTAAATAATATTTCAAATCTGAAGACTCTACAGTTTTCTTTTCTTTTTTTATCAGTCATTCCATTCGTTTACATCTCAAATGATCTCCCACTTTCCACTTAATCCCCCAGAAACCCCCCACCACACATCTGTCCTCTCCCCTCTCCCCTTTGCCTCTATGAGGCTTCCCCACCCACCCATCCTTTCCCACCCATCTGCTCCAGCATCTTCCTACACTGGGGCATCAAACCTCCACAGGAACAAGGAACTCCTCATCTGTTGATGTTAGACAAGGCCATCCTACATATATGGAGCCATAGATCCCCCCCTACACTCCTTGGTTGGAGGTCTAGTCCCTGGGAGTATAGGTGGTTCAGCCAGCAAACATTTTTCCTCCTATGGGTTGCAATTCGCCTCTGCTCCTCCAGATCCCCCACCAGGGTTCCTGAGCTTTGATGGTTAGCTTCAAGCATCCACATCTGCATTGATCAGTTACTGGAAGAACCTCTCAAGGAACCACCACATCAGGTTCTGGGTTATCTCATTCAGGATGATATTTTCTAGTTCCATCCATTTGCCTGTAAATCTCATGAAGCCATTGTTTTTTAATAGCTGAGTAGTACTCCTTGTATAAATGTATATTCATTAGTGTACTTATGAATATTTCATTATGTGTGAGTTAAATTTGTGGTATGTTAAATGCTCAGTGACTTACTTTTATTTTCTATGGAATATTTTAACCACATATTAATCAGTTTACTTTCAAGTCATCTTTCAGAAACTATACTTTTTAGATTATTTTTTCTATAGACATCTAATCCAACATTTTTTATTTTCTTTGTTATCTTCTCTTCCATGATGGCCCCTGAGTCTTCTGTAGAGAAATGTGATGTGATATTCCATTTAAAGATGAGAACATCTCAGTCTCTTATTCTCTGCATGTCAAGTGACTGTGCAGATGTAAACATGGTCTCGCAAGAGCAGGACACACATGTACAAGCTGTGAACAAGATCAAGCCAATGACAATCCAATCATGAACAGAGTCAGGCTAACAGAATATATCTACTATGTGAGAAGTTACTAGCACTGGAGACCTTCTGAGAGAAGTAGAGTCACTCTTCTTGGTTGTTTGCCCAGAGAGGCAAACATTATGCTCCAGTACCTGGTCCTACACCTATGGGAGTACTAAGTGGACCCAATACTTATTAAGTTATAAAAGGGAAGAGAGGGGAAGAGACCACATTAACTAAAAGAAAGGTGAGGAAAGAGAAAATTGAGAGGGAAGGAATGAGATAGTTTGGATACAAACATATTATATTCACAAATGAAAATTAAATAGAATATTTTAATGAATAAACTGTCAAAAAACAATATTTTTTTGTTTATTCATAAGTGATTAGTGATCAGATTTATCTTTTTAAATCTGATAATTATAAAAAGCAGTTAATAGGTAGAGTATGAAAAGTTTTCAGAATACTGTAGGAGATGAGACCACAAAGTAACTAGCTTTTTTTTTTTTTTTTTTTTTTAAGATAGAGAGTAATGCTGTGGCACAACAGAAATCATTCTCCTTAATACACCCATATGCACTCTCTAACATAGAAATATACATCATGAACACAGCTGCATATTAATTCATTCCTGAAAAACAAAAAGAGGGGCACTAAGCTATTTCTAAGTAACAGGGTAACAGGCTGGCCTTGTATCATTTACAAGGTTCTGTAATCTCCCTCCCTCCCTCCCTCCCTCCCTCCCTCCCTCCCTCCCCCCCCTTACACACACACACACACACACACACACGTACACACACATACAAACACAGAGAGAAAGAGAGAGGAAGAGAGAGGAGGAGAGAGAGGGAGAGAGAGAGAGAGAGAGAGAGAGAGAGAGAGAGAGAGAGAGAGAAAGAGAGAGAGAAGCAAGTACTTGGGCCAAACACACAGGTAAAATGTTTTTAGAGTAATCACATGAAAATGTTAAAAGTCTAATATTGTCCAAGATGGCTACTTATAAAACCTGAAGAAAATAAAATTTGACATTGTAGAAATTAGTTGATATTTTTAAGCTATCACATGTGCTTAGGAATGCTTATGATCACAGTTTACTTAACAGTAGCATACAATCATATTAACATGAATAAGACCGTGGTTGCAAAAGGTATTTCTATGTGAAGTTGTATGCATGTAAAGTTCTAAACTCCACTCCATTTTGGTTCTTCTATCTTTAATTAGATGGCACAATTTGGTGTTATTGCACAGCTTTGGCTTGTGGCCATAGGCCTGTCTCCAGTGCCTATATTGAGTTTGAAGCATTGCCAGGTTTGCTTTTGTAGCTATGCAAAGAAGTACATGTCAACTTTTCACTTTATTGACTCTTAGGAGAAAAAAAAGAAACATATTTTCACTTAGTGATAATGTGAAATTGTCATTCTTGATTTGTTAATATTAAAATATATTCAAGCTTCAGGCAAAATTATCAGTTAGATGTATTAGATTTTCATGAATATATTTTCCTGATTTATTTAAAAGACATACTTATTTTTATAAATTGCTTAGTAAATGAATATTCTGAGTTGTTTTTACATCTCTATTCTAAAGACCACATGATTTAATCAAATTAATATTTATTGGGCATGAAGTACACATCAAACACTTGACTTAAAGTTGAAAAATTAATTCTATTTAAATATAAATATTCTATGGTTTACAGAATCTAGTAATAACCTATTGTGTGTTTATTACAGAAATACATGTATTTATTCATAGATGAATATATGTAAGTTTAAATGTTTATTCCTGAAAGATGGTTTCAAATTACTGAGCTAATTAAATAAATGGTGGTGAATTGAGTAGATATATGCCAGAGAAAGAATGAGATTAGAGAAATTTTTGGTAGCATAACTATTAATTTTTTATTTTTCTTTTTTGCAAATAGAAAATTTTACATATTTGGTTTTGGAGAAAGGAAATTTAAGAAAAACTTAATCAGTAATAGATGATTCTTAGTGGTAGAGTATTAAAAATCATGTCAGATACAATTCTTGTGATGTGGTCTCATAGCTAATTTTCTTTGGTGCCTGTCTATTTGTGTTTTCATCTCAGCTATATGCCAACTCTCTTCCTTTGGGCTGGCTGTCTCAGATTGTGGAAACTGCAATCTGGCCTCATTCTCCTTCTCTCCAATCACCTTCAGGGCATTGGCCTCCCCTAAGGCCTGCCTCCATCTGTTCTGGTTGTAAGAACACATTAACTTGAGAAAGGATGTGATGTGAAGTCAGGAAATACTAGGAGACTGACTAGTCAGGCTGTATTAGTTCCTGCACTGCTTCATATCTAGGGCTCCTCTACCTGGATTATGTAAGTACAAAGCTTTTCACGCTGCTGTCTTTACCTTTTAAAATAAGAGACTTACATTCACTGAGTTTAACTCTGGGGTGTGTTAGGAACATGCAAATGTGAATCCTCATATTAGCACTGTATCTTTCCATTAAGTAGGAAACAGAAACAGAAGATAGACAGATGTGTTCTAGCTTTACTTGATGATAGTTGATTTATTTTGAGAAATTCTGGTGGATACTTAGGATGATAGATAGATGATCATGTGATACAGCTTCTCCAGGAAGGAATGAAGGGTGAATGGATAGATAAAATAAGCATTACTTAATTTTGTTTTTGCTCTTCTCATAACTATCTCAAGTGGAGGAAATGGGTTGTGATGCCAAAATAATGTCTGCTAAGACTGTGTAAGAATGTAATTTGAATGTAAGAATGTAACTTCAGGTCTCAGCTTAAACTTAAAACTAAAGATCCTTAAGTTTGAGTCAAATATTAGCTGCCCCCAGACACATCCTAGGAAGAAGTGTACATCCTGAAGGCTCAAACAAATATTCCAGAGGAAAGGGCCCAAGATAAGGGAGATAAGCCCTTAAAACAATACACCTGGGTAAACAGAAGCCACTTGGATGAATTCCCCGGTTATAAAGATAAAGGTGTAAATCTGAGTTACTTAGGAACAAAGCCTGGGAATGGAAACTAGGCTTGGAGACGAATGTTTGGAATCTTTTTTAATATTGTCCAAGAAGCAATTAATTGTCTTTGTGAACTCTGTATATAAACTATCCTTTACCCCAATTCAGGAGTTCCCTCTTGCCTGTGAGCAGAGGGGCCCTGGTGCACCAACCACTATCAATTCTTCAATAAACCTCATGCAAATTGCAGCGAGTCCTGTCCGTGAGTACCTCTAGGGGAGTGAGTCCGTGGGTTTGGATCTTTAGCATCTAACAACTGCTGTATAGGTAAGGGGGCAAACTAGTGTTCAGAATAAAACGAAGTTAATAGAGTTTGAGGCATCCTCAGTCAAACTACCAAAAATAAAGGAAGTAAGACAGAGCAAAGCTCATTAGAAGTTTTACTACTCACAATTTTCTAGAAAAAAAATGATTATAAAAATTGGTGAGTGCAGTCAATAGCATTCTAAAAGAATACATGTATAGAGGGATTCATAAGGACTTGAAGGTCAGCACAGTACTGTGGATGGTCAAGTTGATTTGTTTTAGAGAGCCTAAAGTGAAGGAAAAACCTCTTTAGCATAGTTTTCATAGTAAAAGAACTAAAAATCAATTTAAATTTAAATAGGCTGAGATGGCCTAAAGTACAGAGATAAGTAACAGACAAAACCCACAGCAGGTACTGATTGATGGGCTTAATTGATCAGGGAGGGTAAAATACCAATGCTACAGCATTGGAGAATTAATAGTAGCCCCAAATGACTGAATGAGTAAATACATATATTGGGATTAAGATCTGAAGAGTAATGTATCCTTTCCAATAGAAAAGCACAGAAGTCTTTTCCTTGAATAATATTTTCAGAAGTTTGCCATAATTAATCCAACTTTTAATGGCTGGTTTAAAGAGACAGTTAACTGGTGTTTAATATTTAGATAGCCATATACTCCTTGGCCTGACAGCATAGAAACCTGGTAAAGTCATGTCAAAGATAGTCTGCAATATCTTCCCACTTTTTCAAAACTAATTTTCATGGGGTTCTCAATGTTAATACATGTATGACTAGAGACAAGAGTTTGAGTTCTAAGTCAGGTGTCTCTTGAAATATCTGGGTTTCTCCATAGTACAAGATGCTTAGAGTTTCTACATTCCACAGAAAAAAGGACGATATGGGTATTCCAAGATATCTTGTAACATCAAAAAATATGAAATTGGGGTCCCAATGGTATATGAAAAGAAAATTACTATGGGAAATCAAGCACACTTCTTTTTGTCAACAAAGATACTCTGTGGTTTGCTGAGAACCATGATTCTGCCTGGTGAAGAGGAAAGGAGTATTGGGAAACTGTTAGCTATCCTCGAGGATCAGAAAGCAAGGATAGTGCACTGGATAGCAAAAGCGACTCTCCCACAAGGAAAGAAGCTGGCAGATGAAACAGAGATATCTCCATAAATTAGAAAATGGGATGTTTTTTGCAAAGAAATTTGCAAAGAAATAATTGTACCAATTGAAGGTACAATTAATATTTTACATAAATAATATAGTAAATTATAGAGCAAATCTTGAAAAAGACATGATGGTATTTAACTAAGACACTTT